>JAGSMU010000012.1:16187500-17387500 GCA_029286865.1 Teinopalpus imperialis
TGTTTTGTACAACTTGACTGTATTGAAAAATTGTTGTAGTAACTGAAGAACTTGCATGTTTTCATATTATTAGTAGAATATTTTTTTAATTTATTTATTTATTTAAAAAAGAATCCTAACAGTGCTATTAACATTACTAACTTTTGTGTGAGGAGATGGTTCACAACAATAGCCGAATGGCGGATTCGAACATACAACCTTAAGTTTAACTATTGATTTTTGTACCTTAGTTGTAACAAGCATGTTTTTACTGATTGTGATAGTTCAAGAAATGAATAAGTATTTTTGAACACTGTATAATATTAACTTGTTAATGCCATTAATATGGTTTACAATGTACATATTATATTGTTATTTTTTCAATGTGCTTTTATTTGGCTTTAAACAATTTTATTTAGACTTAAATAGTGATAGCTATATCTTGATATTAGTTTTTACAATGGCAATAAAAGTCTCCGGATCCCCACACTCACACATAGACAAAGCAGAATTATGCTGCTATTCTGTGAGAGTGAGGTCCTACCCCAGACAAGCTAACCGATTAATTCTGTAGCTTGAAACAAACTGCAGGATAGCTCTACCATTGTTTTGACTGCCACTCTATCAATGCTGCTTTGCTAGCATTTTTTAAATATATCTTGTTCCTTATTTTATAATTGACTTTGCCATAAAAGTCACACAATAGATAATTTACTCAATATTTCGTTTAAAAAAAATAACTTAAGGTGTCTTTCATGATATTAGGGGTGAAATATAGTCTATTCCACTGGTAGTAAGTGATTCCTGTAGCCTGCCACATCTAAATTCCTACTCAATAAGGAATCATAATGCAGATGTATTGTCACCATTGGGAACTAAGATAAAATATCTCTAAGTCCTAGTGTCATAAGTCTAGTTGAGACAGGCATACATAGCAGATCAGACTCGGGTTACTCTCAACCGTGATAGTATATATGTGTAGTTATAGTAATGATGAACTATCTCAGACATTATACAGACCTTGCCACAAAGCTAGATGAAGTCTAAGAATTACATTGATAAAGCTTATAATAGCAATATAATTTAGATATTTTACATAAGGTAATATTTTTTGATATTTATGGCTACAAACAATAATACTGATTGTGATGTTTTTCCTGTGCATGACAGCCATATCTATCCTTGGTAAGGAATCATAATGCCAAAACACTATCACCTCATAGGACTAATATGGAATGCATGCTCGTACCCGGGTTGCTTATCTATACAACAGCTAGTTCAAAACTAGCATGCTGCTAAAACGTTATTGGCTGGGCTAAGTTCATTGGATTATCCACTTGTAGATTATTGAATGAATCCAGCAGTGTTCACTCAATAATCCAATCTCCGATGTGCCATTGTGGTCTGGAATTTATTGAGTTGTTGTTGTCAGCTCTTCATCTTTCCATTATGTTTTTAGTGAGTTTACCATAGCATTACCCTGCAATGGTCGCAGCCTTTAAGGCCTCTTCAGATCAGATCATCAAATTATTACACATTTTACAGGTTCCTTCACACTCAACGCTCTGGCAAGATTATGTTTCGAGATATCGTGTTTATCAACTATGACTACATATTGCGCATACAAGATGGATACCTCATATTCAGATGGTGGCGGTCCTATGTTCCAAAAGATGTTTTCGAAGGTAAAGTATTGTTTTCATTCGTTATATTCAAATAACAGATTAATTTTGCTGTCTCCAGGTGATATATATCTACTCACAGCCGTGCAGTTCCGGTTCTAAATACTTATATTTTTAAGTTTTTCTTTCTGTATGATATTGGTGGTGACAAAAGAGCTCACAGTTCAACTGATGGTAAGTGATGACTGTTGCCCATGACATCTACATCATACAGTGGTAGAGCTACACTGCAGTTTGTCTCTTGCTGCAGAATAAATAGGTCAGATCCTCACAGAATACCAGCGTAAAATAGCACCATAATGCTGTTGCGTTTCGTCTGGTGAGTGTAGGGATCCGGAAACTTTTATAACTGGAGACGAGGCATTCCGTCTCAGTCCTCAAGGGTGACAACGCATCTGCATTATGATTCCTTGTCATGGATGGATACAGATGTCATGAGCCGCAGGAATAACTTATCATTAGGCGAACTGTGTGCTCGTTTGTTACTCTTAATGCAATAAACAAAATGCGTCATCAAAGACATTGTCACTCCTGAGAACTGAGATGGGATGCTTTGTTACCTGTAATTGAGTCTCCGGATACCTACACTGCACATTTATGTTGCTATTTCATATTGGTATCCTGTGAGGCTTAGCTCCTTCCCGGGATTTCCTTTTGTTTTGATAATTGTAATAAATATTTTATTTCGTTTACAGATTTGTCACATTCAGACACGCGACTTTCAATAATGCTTAACGGCTTCGAATTACACTTCTACAATCGATGCGATCTGTACAACGAACTAGAGAAAACGTTCGGCCTTGAGCCGGTTATAAAGGAACGAAACGACGACGACTCCACCGACCGCGACAAAGCCATGAATGACGCTAATGAGAAACGAAGGCGCGCCCAAGACACAGTACGCTCCGAGGCAGCCATGGCCAGGACCTGGCGAGACCTGATTCCAGTCATAAAGATCGACGTGTGTACCAGCCGGGTCGTCTTCGGCAATAAACTTGTCCCAACGACTTTATCTATTAGCGTTGAGGAGGCACACCTGATCTACAGCACCAAACCGCCAGCCTCCAGTTTGGACCATTTAATGCACTTTGTGAAAGCTAAAGCAGAAAACTGCAAAGTTATCCTTGCCCCAAGTCCAAACTACACAGCTATGGTCGACGAACCACCAAGATACATGGGCGAAGGCTTTGTCGTCATGAGCTCCAATTACATAGAGGTATACTTCTATATGGACGAACCGGGACTAGTGCCCGAGCAACCTGTGCTTTTGCAGTTAGCTAATGGAGATATAGTCGAATCAGCACCGCCTATTTGGGGTGTTGACATCAAATGCGGAAAGGGAACTGACTTCAGCTATGGCCCATGGGCTGATAGACAAAGGGACCATCTCTTCAAATTCTTCTTTCCACCTAACTATAAGTCCCTGGAAGTGACGCCACAACCGAAACCCGGTGATAGGAGACAAATGCAGTCTTTTGATATAAGGCTGTCAACACTAAATGAAGCGACGATAGATATTTTGTTCACAAAAAATAAAGAAACCAACGCCGTTCACATCAACATTGGTGCCGGATCGTATATGGAAGTGACCCTACCCTGGATTGTGTTGCAAGACGGATACACAACCAAAATAACGGGGCAACTGCTTCACTTAGAGGCGACAACGAGTCTGCAGTACAGGAGCTTGGCCGAGAGCGAGACCTTGGAATACACAGTTAAATGTCATTATCCATTAGTCTGGAATCATCACCAGTGCTGGCAACTGTCACTGACGGGCTGCAAAGCTACGGTACACTTCGTATATACGCACATTGATTTCTTCCAAGACTTAACCAATGATTGGTCGAGCAAAGCCCGCCCTGATATTTTACATTTCGTTCCATATACATGGAAAATATCGTTGCTGCTAAAGGAGTGCGAAGTACTAACAGTGAGTAATCAACACAACTGGATCGACTGCAGTTCGACAAATCAAGAGAACAATCATGTCGCATTTTGTGGCGACCTACTGGACGTATCATTTGATTTGCCATTCATTGATTTCCTCCCAGATGTAATACCTCTGAAGATTTGGGTGCAAGGAGAAGCCGTAGATATGAGTCTGTACTTACCTGAAGTGAACACTTCGAGATTACTTCTGCTCTCTATTGACAAGAACATGAAGTTGCTCCCCTGCCGATTAAAAGCCTCCAAATGGCGCAGGAAATGTGTGAAAAGTCAGGGTTGGGTTGATTGTTGGTCTGTGCCAATTGTGGCCCTGAGTGTCAGGTATAATTATCATCCCATTCCGCCACTCGGACCAGAACCGCAAGCTGATATAACGACACCAGAAAAGGAAGAGATTCTCCTCTCTCCAATGAGAATACCAAGAATGAGAAAGCAACCACAAATGAATTGGGTTATTGATGGAAATACATTCGATCGAACTTCATTGGCACCGGATAAAGTAAGTGTGGAACTCGAAGTAGGCCCTTCCGTTCTCCTTGCATATGGCACTATAATCACTAGTTTCATGAATTTAATAGAGAACATGTTCGGGGAAGATCAAAGGTTCACAGATATGCAAAAAACGCCGAACGTAGAAAACCTTTTTTGGTTTAATGATAACCCTATGAAATTTAATGACAAGAGTAGCATCAATCAGCATGCTGATATATCTCTGGATGACTCCAGCGATTCTGGTAAAGAGCCTTTCGACCCTCGACGTTGCCGCCCGCTGGATGTTACAGTGTCTATCATTATTCACGACATTCAAGCACATTTGGTGAAGAATTGTACCGAAAACGAACCGCCCTGCCCTGTCATACTCATCGAGAGATTCGGTTTCGAAATGGACAAAAGATTTAAAGAAACCAAACTACAACTATTACTCAGCCCCTCGATCCTCGTCTCATCGAATAATTTGACAAGGCCAAACGCCAACAATACAGGGGCTCTTCAACAAGGGCATTTAATGCTATCATCGTTCCAATTGCGAGGTAACGGTTTCTTCAGCGACACTAACAGATCCGTCGAGGATGACACCATAGAGTACGCCTGGATGATGGAGTTGCAACTTGGACAATTGACAGGCCGTCTAACTTTGCCACAACTTTACCAGATTATATCATCACTCGAAACATTCTTGTTGCTTATTTGTGACAGCGAAAATGAATTGGTACCACCTAACTCGGTGAAACAATGCCATCACGGTCTTAACACAGTCCTATGCCCTGAAACGGACATAGGCTTTAAATACCGCTGTCCAAATCCAAATGAAATCAAATACCGCATGATACGTGTGGCGATTGACCTCATAGATATTTACGTTGCTGATACGAATACGACAATTCAATCGTGGATATCTCCGATCAGGTTATCGTTCTGCAATCTTCATGGATCTGGTTTTGGGACTGGTATTACAGGTTTGCTACCAAACATTAAACTCGCTCTATACACACAGACAAACATGCAAACTAATGCACACCATCACTCCAACGGGAGCACCACTAGCCAAAACAAACCGATCTTACCCGAGAGCGAAAATTGGGTCGGCGTAGGGTCCGTTTCCCTTGGGCCCGTATTAATTGAAGCAGCGTCGTCGTTGCCACAAGCGCCGAGAAATCTACACTTAGTGCAGCAAAAGTTTCTTAAACTTCATGACGACAAAACCAAAAGGCTCTGGTTCTTGTGGCCAAGTGAAGGAAAGAGTACACAATGCGGATGTACAGGAGGTTGTGCATTTTTTGGCTCAAATAGAAATGGACCCAATTTCTTAAAGCCAACGCAATCTGATATCCATGAGGGTATAAATGTTGCCATGTTCAACGTTATAGAAACTTCCCCCGGGGAATATGGCTACGGACAGAGCCTGTTGCATCAAGGTCAACTGGTATTCCACACTCCTCCATATAACAGCTTGAATGTATGCTTACAACCGACAAACGTTTCAACATTGATTCCATCGCCCTTACCACAACAACTGAACAAATCACCACAAAGTGGTGAAAGAAGAAGCTTGACGCGGCGGTTCTCCTACACGAGTATGAGTAAAGGTAGTAACAACGTGCTCGTTTCCAGCACCAAAAGTGACGTCCCATACGCTCGTCTAGTAGACTCAACAGTACCCCTAGGTGCCTCAAAGATTGACAGTGACTCTAAACTAAACAAGAGCATTCTAAATGTTCCACAAATGGAAAGCAGTGTATCAGATTCTAAGTTGGCCCTCAGTTGTGCAGTCAAGGACATCGTGAACGGGTTAGCCAAAAAGCAGGTAAAACCTGAAATGGAGGTCTTTACACCCCCTAAAGTACCGGCCAGGAGCGTTGCTGTGTCGGAATCACATTATTCGCTGAACTCTCAACCACCTCACGAGGAACTATTGCCACAAGAAGTTCAGAGAACCATGTCAATTACAAGTGAAAATCACTCTGAAGCATTCTTCTCGGCAGACGAAGACATGTTCCCGAGTCGCTCATCAAGCTTGAAACATTCCTTCGGCAGTCGCCACAGTAATCCAAGAGAGAAGAGCTCATTCGGAATTAACGACATAACTAATGAAAAATGGACTAATTCAATACCCAGACCAGAAGTGGTCGACGGCCCAGACTCTATAAGCAACCTCAGCGCTGGAGTTCAGCCCGATTCTGAAAGCGGATCGGTTTCCTCTACATCTTTCATTTCTGCAATTTCCTCTCAAGAAGATATGACGCTTGTCAACCTGCATATGCAGACCAACAAACCCATCGTAGATTCTCCTTTACTCATGGCCAGTTACATGCACAATCTGCCACAGTACAAATGTACCAATTGGTCCACATGCTCCTTACCCACAGGGCGAGACGCCTTTACCCTGCCGCTCTTTAAGAGAGCTGATGACGGTTCTTTAGTGTATGTTGGTCAGAAATATCTGCCATGCTTCGAAGCGACGGGCAAGGTGAACATTTTAAAACTAATATCAAAGAAAGATTCTCAAAATCAACATGGTCCGTTCACCAATCTGACGCCGCACTTCAATTCTCAAATAAAAGCCCATCCCTACCCTCAAGGCTGGTGGGAGTTACAGCAGAACGTGCAAGACAACCAAGAAAATATCACAGACAAAAGCACAGCGTCTACGGCCACCACGACGAGCGACAGCAAGAGTGGTCTATTCGTCAAACTGTGTGGAGAAATCGATGTCATGTTGACACCATTGGTTTTGGAGAGTACACAAAAGTTCGTCGAATCATTGACACCAGTGTTGGCCAACATTCATCCAATAACTGTTATAAATCACCTACGACTGCTATGTATATCCTCCGTGGAGAGTGCTAATGTATTGAAACAGAAGCAGTACGTATTGAATTGGATGCCACAAATGCAATCACACAACCACTCGAGTGTAATAGCAGACAAGGACGACAAATATAAACTTGCCACTATCCCACAGCCGAACGTTTACGAGGAGACCATTTACGACCGACTACAAGCAACCGTAACTATCCCTAAAGTCAATGTAATATTTATACAATCATCTGTAGTGGAAGACATGATCTCTTTCTCCGCTTTAGACAACATACAAGACTTGACGTGTGTCTCTCTTTTCGGATTGTCAGTTGAAAATATTGTGGCTAAATATGTCAGTTCCATGAAGACATTGGAATCCATACAGTTGTATTACAGACCGACATTGCGTGCTCTCGGGAGTAAGAAGTCTTTTGGTATCATGAAGGGGCCTCGTGCTTTGATATCCGCGCAATCTTCTGGGCGGAAGAGAGGTCCTGAGAAGGGAGAACCAGTATTCATTGAGACTTCACAGCAACAATGCGAAGACACTACCATCACTCTGACCGTTGGTAAGTAAGGTTTCATCTTTCGAATGGGTTCGTATTTTGTATAAAAATCTTTAGATATATTGTATACTAGCTGACACGACAGACATTGTCCATTGACATGTGATATTTGTTAGAGCAACTTTAATTAATTTCCATTTCAAAAAAAATACCAAAACAGCTTTAATGGGTTTACCAAGGAACAGAATTTAAATTTTATTTATATAGATTAAATCAAAAATTATAAATTTTATTCCTACAGGAAAAGTCCACGGACAACTTCGACGTATACGCAACGAGTCATCTCAGTTAAAAGACGCCACAATAACTGGCATTCCGTGTCAACATTCTAAGGTGTGTTTCAAGTTCACCAGGATGGATCCTGGTACCAAAGGATGTGAGACTACAGTAAGTGTTAATTATTCGTGTTAGTTTTGTCGTTTATTTAGAATCTTTTGCTTATTTTGTTTTCAATGTTTCTCAGTGTTGCCAAAACGGAGCCACGGACGGTCAAAAGGAAAGCTCGATCGGCTTCATCATGTTCGAATGTGGACTTGAAGGTGTGTCTATCAAAGTCTCACAACACTCGCAATCCCACAAAGCAAACGAGGAGAAGAAGCCGCCACGAAACGACAGCGAGAGCTGCCGTGAGTCCGTCAAGTCCGCTGAAGAGATAAAACCAGATAAGGATAGAACTTCCAAAGGATACAGAACATCGGGCATTGAGGATCTATTCAGGAAAAGGGAATCGAACTCGAAGCCCAGTACTCCAAATTTGGGAGCTGCACAGCCTACCCCTGTGCCCCCAGAACCCACAACACCTGGTCCCGACGAACCATCTGAAAGCACGGCGACCATAGTGCCGGTGAAAGATAATGGGAACAGATCCTCGTGTGCTATAGACTTGAAGGTCGTCTGGTTCAACTTCGCTGCTCCACCACGCACACCAATTACTAAGAAGATTGACTACACCAGGTGAGTCAAATAAGTTTTGTTGATCGCATCATACACTTTGCAAAATAATGGTATTGTCAAGCACAGCTAGATCCATTTCGCAGCTTACTTCTAGCTGTAGTATGAATGAGTCGGCTCCAATAGGACCACGCCCTCACCGAATACCAGCTCATCCACCGGCAGCATTAGGGTTATCCTACCTGCAATTTGAAAATTTCGTATTATCTATATAAAATTCATTAAAAATATATTGATTCAAGTCAATTTGTTGATGCCAGACTACAAAAACCAAGAATTATAGAATTTAATTAATTACTTTGTTTCTTTTATCATAATTTTGTTCATATGCCAAATATGGTGAAATGTGTGTAACCAGAATCGATTATAACACACTATATACTATACCACATTATAAACTACATTATATAATACATTATATATTAATATATTTATATATGTATATATATATATAGATATATATATATATATATATATATATATATATATATATATATATATATATATATATATATATATATATATATTAATATTTAATGTGGTATAGTGTATAGTGTGTTATAATATAGTGTATAGTGTGAGTGTAGGGCTCCGGAGAACTTTATTATTGGTGACGAGGCATTCCATCTCAGGGTGACATCGCATCTGCATTATGATTCCTTGTCAAGGATGAATGTGAATGTCCATGGGCCGCAGGAATCACTTGCCATAAGGTGAACTCTGCGCTCGTTTGTAACTCTCAATGTAATAAAATAATGAAAAAAAAAACTTTTTTCCCAAAGTTAACAAATGAAATGAAACCCATATACTTAGTTTCATTAAACATTATTAAAGTAATAAATAAATAAATAAAATCCTCCTCGTTCGCAGGCTGGACTGGAACCTGCTGAGCACCGCGTCGCCAGCGATCAACGCGTGGATGAACCCGTGCAACCGGCTGGGCATCCGCGTGGTGGCGCTGTACCGCGCGCGCGCCCGCCGCCTCGCCGCCACCGCCGCCAGCCTCATGGCCGCCGCGCTCGACCGCGCCCCCCACCACACGCTGCCCAAGGTATTACATACTATTCTTTTTTTTATAAAATAAGTGGCAAAGGAAATATACGATACATGAAATAATGTATCAATTCAATTATTATAATATTTAGATTATAATAATAATATTAATTTAATATTATAATATTTAACTCGGCGGCTGGAATTATTATTATTGCATTAACGAAGGGAATTACCGTTGGTTGCTGCATAGTGCCGAAAACCGTACCTCCAATATCACGGGACAACTTACCTGGCAACGCCAACAACGACGATGCCAATGCCGGTCGCACTTGAGGATAAATTGCTGGCGTTCTGCTCGCGGGAATTGGGCCAGACGCGGGGCTGGAGGTAGTGCTCCGGTAGCGACGTCGACATCGGGAATCTGAATTATAATTCTTTTATTGCAAATAGTTTTTGATTGTCGAGGAATCCTGTTCATTCAATTTCAATCCTCAGTGACAACTCATGGGGATCTTTGAGGATATAGATATCATGGGCCATATTAATTACATACCCTCAGCTGTGTGCCCATTTGTCATATATTAAAAAAAATGCGTTTCGTAATTACTATATGTATTATTCTATTTACTCTCAGGTATTCTCAAGCCATAACATGCTCATCGTTTCTGGCTTGGTAAGCAGTTGTGAATCCTATGTTACATTGATCATAACAACTCCTTGTTCTGCAGAGTCGCTACGGACGTCACACGCCAATGGCAAAGCAATTGCGCGAAGAGCCATCGCTTCAACTCTGCGGCGTGCTCCTGCGTTACGCGCTGCAGGCTGATGCTGCTGCAGTACAGGCGGATCTGGCCGAGAGGCACCTGCCCTCGCTCTCCACACTGCGACAGGTAACTGACCGGCCGAGGCTAGCTTGCAAACAACACTTAGACAACGAGACGATGTAATGTGTACGGACGGTGCTAATATAAGACAATTGGATTTTAGTAAATTTTGTAGTATGCCCGTTATAATCTGAGTCCTTTTTTTTTGGTGTCGAGGGGAAATTGTTTATATATATAATAGTATTTTACGACAAGTTCTTAAAACATACACCTGCCTCATTACATCTCTGCATTGCCCTAAGGTTGACTGGTAGAGAACGCCTAAGGCATTAAGTCCAGCTTTATACATAGCTGTATATAAAGGATAAATAAATAAATAAATTTACAAAAGATACCCTGCCTCAGGTGGCAGGGTTATGTGGGATTTATACCTACTAAAACACCCTCAGTGGCCACCCACAGTGCATTGGGAAGGGCTCAAGGATCTTCAATGGAACCGGTGCTTCTCTGCACTGAGCCTTAGCACGTCCCAGCGGAGGCTTGCCCTGTGAGATGTTGACGTGCTAAATGTGCTGCGCCCTCACCTAACCACCCACGATCCCGTAATTCCAGGCAGGGGGTACCTTAGCATTATTCTATAAGCCCGGGAATAAAGGGTTGATCATCTGTGTCCTACTGTTATCATTGCGCTTAAGGAGCGCTATAGTGATGTGTACACACAGTAGCGAGTGGATATCGATGAAAAAAAACCCAGCATTGTCTCGTGTCTTATAGAAATAAGCAAATTGTCGATATTTAGTAAGTAGTTGACACATTCCTATTGTTAATGTCGTAATGTCGTTTGTGACGGGGTGACACTTGGCTCCGCCACATTTAATTTCGGTTTTATTCACACTTTGTTGTACTGGCGGTCGTTATTTTATCCGAGGTATTTATATATATAGATATATATATATATATATATATATATATTATTGTTTTGACCATGTCAAAGGAGCACACAGTACAGTAAATGCAATTTTACACCGGTAGTCTGTAAGGGCGTCCAGCCGAACCCTTCATTCTGCAGTTAGAGACAAACTGCAGGTGGTTCTACCAACACTTATTACGTAAGTGGAGATAAATACACATCTTAATTGTATAATTCAAGAAATATTTTATTTTTATACAGGGCGTGATAGTGCTAAGTCGGCAGTGGAAGAACATTTTGTACACCCCTCTGCTTCTCGAACATAACTACAAGAGCAAAGTCATGAAACCACTCAATGTGACCTTTGCGTTGCCCGATTTGCTAGAGGTGAGTTTAAAAAATAAATTCCAGTTTATTTTATTCCATTTAATTCAATAAAAAAACTATCCTTTCAGGACTCTGTGGAGGGTTGGCAAGAGTACCAGCTCGAGAACGATGCTCTTGATGAGAACTGTCTCCTACTAAACATGGAAGCCGATAAAATTAACATTCCTTGTAAGTCATTAAAAATTAACTAATTAACCATAAATTACATGTTTAAAATAAACATAAATTGAATATAAACATATCACAGATGAGAAATATTATTTTTAAAACATTTTTAATTCAAGTACATTGTAAATACGGCTTTAAAGCTAAAATAAGACACAGATTGTCTTAACCAATTGGATAGTGTTAGACCACTAACACTACTTCCTTTGAGCGTACTAAAAAAAACTAACCTATGGTTTATCTATAAAGCGTCCGTCACGCTGGCAAGCCCGCGCCCGCACTCGTTCCCCTCGACGCCGCCCTCTGGTTCGTACGACTGTCACATTGTGTTGAAATTGCCTTTCTTCCATATATTAATACAACAAGTATGCCTTAAACTTGTCAAAGCGGTCCTAAGAAACACAAACTGTCCTACCAAAGCTTAAGGCCGTATCCTTTAGTAAAATAAAGACAAGAAAAGTATAAAACAATAATTTTATTGCCTGTCGTCGCCTTGGAATAAGTCAACTATTGTAATATCCTTGTAATACATTGAAACATAGTAAAACAGAATTAGGACCGCTTTACAATGTTTACTGTTTGGTGTGATTTTTTTTTAGTGTTATTTGACATATTTGTTGCATTTGAAGTTTCTAAATATTCTAGCTATATAAAGTTGTGTGCCTGGTTTGTTTTTTTCTGTGTTTGCTTGTCTTATTCATTTTTACTATAGTCGACGCATTTTAAACTGAGTCGTCGGGCAATAAATGTCACTGACAGTAGGAATGCGCACGAAAAGGAACCCGTTATCAATACTTAGCTACCTGCGCACACGGGGTCGGTGCGTCATCGTGACCTTCATTAGCACTCTGACTCCTGATTGGTCGTTACGAGTAAAGGTTGTTGTTTTTCTATAAATATAAGATTTTTTGTTATGACACTCATTACATCACTTAGGCTTCGTTACGCAATACGCACAATGGATAACAGTTTCTCTATGATTACCTCGAAACAAACATTTTATCTTAAAAATTAAAAACTTTTATTTTCAGACAGCGAAAAATTATTCCTATTAATACTTAACATAATTTAGCATATCGATCGTACCTATCCCGTTATCGATATGCACCTCTACAATTCTTACGCACATCACTACACCTGTCCATAAGACGTGTAAGTGCGAGCGAGACAGACAGATAAATATGATTTATGACCCGAAGCCTCAGTTCATAATGCGTCGACTATAGCGTATGTAAATAGATTGTGAAACTTATTAGCCTTGTACAATTGTTATTTTTTTATTTATACGTATAATTTGTATACACACTTTATGGAATGCACTTTTTGTTAATATCATTATTAGCACTTTGGTCAAAAATTAGATAAGATATGGATTGATGAGAGTTCTCGTAGAAGGGATAATTATGGAAAGTCTCCTTCACCATCCACCCGATATCCATTCCAATTTGGGGAAGTCAATAAATGACATCTGTAATTTATGACAGCACCTATAAATTACAGGTCAACACTTTGCAGGAAACAACTTGTAATTGTAAAACCTGAGGTCTTGTGGCAGCATTCAGAATCCGTTAACTCTAGATGTTTTTTTTATATGTCCAGCTATATTTACTCTTTATTTAAGGTTTATAGTAATTTGTATGATATATATATTTTTTACAGACTTTTAGAATCAATTGTTATCCCTTATGTGATTGCTTGAAACATAATCGGGGTATTGGCGAAATTTTGGAATTGATTTTATTTTATAAGAAACAGATAAACAAAATCCCACTGCTGGGCTTAGAACTCTTTTCTAGAGAGTGAGTTACAGCACAGTCCACCTCGCGTCTCCACTGCTGATTGGCGGACATCACCTGTCTTCGAATTTTTTTCTATTTATTTACTAGACACAAATTTCCTCATGATGTTTTCCTTCATTGCCGACCAAATGGTAAGCCAGCCAGACTGTAGGCATATTCACAAAATTTTAAAATGACGTGACAGTGTTTACGTCATGGCTCGCTAAACAACGTGCGTGATCTGTCAAAAGTCTGAGAAGACTTGTGACGTTACGCACTCTGACACGTGACGTTGTTCATAGTTATGTAATGAAATCCGTATTAACTGATTTAATTATAAATCGGGCAGTTGAATACTACATCATAACATTTGAATATCGGTCTACATGTATTAAAAATCGTCTCAGCTCATGGGAGTTTATAACGCTAAGCTCGGTGTTTCTTTGAGTGATAGAATACGCATCGTATTAGAATGAAAATGACCGACATAGGTCTTGGTGACTCAGAATCTTGCTTTAACACTAAACCTACCACGATCGGTCAAATGAACGTTTTTTTAATTTGATTAAAATTTTCTAAATACAACGTTATTATGACGCCATTAATCTGCACGTCTTTTCAGAATATATACATACACACAATTCATTAATATTCTATAATAATAATGTTATTAATTTATTTAATGACCGAGCCGAAGTTTCGCGCTCTCGGGCACCCTCGGGTCAGTCGCTTTCGCGCCCAGGGTAACGGTCCAAGCCGAGGCTCCCTCTCGGGAACACTTGTGCTGGTTACCCATTAATGAAGGTTGCGGCTGAGTGCCCTAATCGGTCAGCCACCTTTCAACCTGGTGAAGCTCTAAAAGCCCTCGGGCGAAAGTGGCCATCAGCAATAAAAAAAAATCTAATTATATTTTTGCATTATCAAATAATTTATCTCATCATTCTATAGTAAGAAATATATTTAATTTCAAGATCGGTCATTTAATCGTTCACGCTAGGAATAGTTTATTGACCGATCGTGGTAGGTTTAGTGTTAAGGCGATTCATGAAGGGTCCCTCCTTCATGAAGGTTTCTCCTAGGTTCAGCATTTGACTATCAACAGGCTGTCATGATGATCACGGTGATTAATAGTTACTGGCAACATTCCCACTTGAGTAATTTGTCTGTCTGTCCTAATTCCTCTTGCGTTTGTTAGATTTTACATGCTCTTTAATTCTTTTCTTTTTCCTAGCTACATAAGGCATGTGTTTATCATTTACACCACTCGGTATGTTAAAATGTACGGTATTGATTATGTGTTTACATTTATTAGTATGCTTAGTGCATTCGCAGATGTTTGCATTATGTGTGATTGAGGTACGTTAACACAGACGCCGATTTCATATCGGACGGGTGCCTGGTTTTCTGTCATGACATAGACAAGTCAAAAATTACGCATGCCTCGTTAATGCTTCCGTCAAGCATTCGGCGTCTGTGTGACGCGAACTAAAGTCAGATCAGATATCTACTGGTTAACTGTAAACACTCTTTATGTTGTTTTGAATATTCTAATGTTCAGAAAGTGCTCCGTGTTTGCCTCGAATGCACTTTTAATTTATGATGACCCTAGTCAAAGCATAAAGAAGAAGCACGATCTTATTATTTTCTTAGCAGGTCAAGTTATGTAAAATGAATACTTACGTTTTGGGTCAACTTTATTCGGAATTTATTTCTTTGAGTAAGTAAGTAGGCTCGTTTACAGTTTATCAGAGAACATATCTGATCTGATGTGAACGATCGATAGACGTTGCTTAGTGAAACTTCCACACCAACAGTGCGTGGAGCCCACGGCAGCCGAGCTAGCTTAGTGTTCCCATCTCTTCCGTTCTCTACGAGAAAGACGCCATTCCAGGATGACGCAATAGCCAGTGAGTATACCATAAGTTAACACATGGATAAAATTAGGGGATGGTAAAAGATTACACAGTTCACCCGATGATAACTGATGGCCGAGGCCTGCGTGCATCCATTCTCAACAAACATTCAAGTTATACGTGCGTTATCATCCCTGAGGGTAACTGGGTGATCGGTTCACAACAAAAAACATCTAAAACTTCTGGCTAAGTTTGCGTTATGCTGCTATTTCAAACTAGTATTCTGTAAGGTGCGCCGTCCTTCCTCGGTCGGGTTCGACCCATTCAAGCTTCACCTGAAAACAAGTTATATATATGCTGTTCCATTACTTTTACGGTACAATAACACTCATTTCTAATCTTTAGTTAATTTTAATTAATATTGTGACAGACACACAGACTGTCTAGCATTTAGTTAAACTTGTTTATTTTTAATCTAGATTATGGAACTCTGAAAGAAGACCTCCCCACGGTGGGTTCGAACCCATCGCTGTATTCACCGCACGGTAGTCAAGACGACGTGGCCAACGAGCGCGCCCGTGAGGACCTGTATCAGTGGATGGCCAAACAGGAACCCATAAAAGTGGTGAGCTGGCCTAATATACCTAAGAAATCCGCGCGCGTTTATATCATGGTCCGTGATCGTTCTTTCTGGTATGCTATGACTTCGCCTTTAGCCGTTATTTGGGCTCGGATACGAAACATGAGAACGAATCCGCAGTACACCCTAAACGTAACTTTATGGATATGTCGATGCAGTTTGATTTTTTCCCAGTCTACATACTCGATAATTTTGTGTGGCGGCCTCTTTGATGTCATTTCAAAGCCCATATTTCCGGTGTTCCGGAGCTAATATGTGTCGTCTCGTATTAATATGAATGTGAAATGAATTGAACGGCGATACGACGACGACTTGAGCAACGATTCTGAACCTCCTGCGTGTCTTAGCTTCTAGATAAGTAGGCTTTCTAGATTCTAGTCAACAAGTCCACGAACTTTGTTAATGCACTTCAGAATTTAATTAAGACGTGGATCGAATAAAATCTCACGATGTATATCCGACACGGGGAAGTAGTAAGAAGGTACGTTTCGTTCGACCTTCAATGAGTGACCAGACCCGACCCATATTTGAATCAAACAAGAAGCATACATAGAGTTCTATTAACGTTGAATAAAAGTTTAGAAATTGTCGAAAAAGAAATGTTGGAAGGATTCTTAACGTTGTTGATTTCATGTGCAATTTGTTGCAGGAGCCAAAAACAAAGAAACCCATCATCCCACCGTCAAAGATGAACCCTCGCGCTATGGCGGCCGCTCTACCCGCCTGCAGTCTCTACCCTCTGCAGGGTTCGCTGATGCTACTGGACGCCCACCTCGTGTTCCAGCCGCTGCTCGCCGCGCTGGGTGTTTCACCGCACCAGGTGCCGCAAGGTAAGCTTGTATGGCCGTAGAGTTTGCATGGGAACGACTACTAAAATCGCTTTTTGAATATCTTGCAAATAGGTTTAATGCGTACCTAAACCTTAAGTTTAGTTCAAATACGAATTTATGCCTGTCTGCTTCCTTTGTGATCATTGTTTTTCAGTTTCTTTGAAATAAGTTCCTATTTGTTATGCATTGTTAAAAAAATGTTTATGTTTTTAAAATAATCCACAAGCCAAGTTTCTAAACGTTTGATTTGTTTTTAAGGCATTCTATTGGGAAAAATCTCACAAAAATATTGTAATAATATAGTTTTTCGTCTCACATTTTTAAATTTGAGCGGATAATTATTGTTTTAATATTGATAAATAGTGTTTAATCGTTTCAATAAATCAGAAGAAAAAATGTTATTTAAAGTTATACTTTTTTTTAATAAATTATTGATGTTGCATTCTTGACTTATTTTGATATTTTGAAAAAAGCTAAAAACATGATAACTCAAAAATGGTTCACTTTTGCATAATGCATATGGGGGTTAAAATTATCGCAAATAGTCTCCCCGTCACCTCCTAAGGGGAATACGTTGAATGACCAATAACCCTGTATAATCTTTATTTATTTCTTATACATGCTGGTTTCCTCACGACGCGTCCGTACCGTCGTGGCACACGTGCTAGATCAGCATTTAAAATTGTACTCGTAATTTTCAATTTGGCGCCGGCACTGGAGATTGTACTCGGATTAAACTGTACTACCTCGTGTTATAATGTGCATATGTATGACACAAACCGCAATGAACATTTTTTCGCAGGAGAATTAAAGGGCAAGGGTTACGCTGCAGGCCAGGGCTCGGGCCAGGGTGGCGGAGAGGGCGCGCCGGCGTTGGATTCACTGGGCTCCAAGCTGTCACTGCTGGCCTGGCTCGATGCATTCCGCATCGACATCGTCGTCAGCGATCTGGCCGCGCGAGACCGACGCCACGCCAACACTAAGGGGAAAGGTATACCCCCATTATAGGGAGTGTTATTCAAAGTTTTAAATGTATGTATGTTTGTAATGGAATTTTTAATACAGTTTTCGTCCACTTCTTACGGTCTCAGTTATCTGAAAATTTGCACACCAAAAAGGACAGATGTCCAATAAAATAATGAAAAAAAAATACCTTGAAGATGATGCGTGTCTTTCTAGATATTATTTATTAGATTATTATTAGAGATATTTTTGTAAACATTGTTATTTCTTCTGCCGTAGTTGTTAGTTGAAGATTTTTAAGTTTAAGATTAAATAAAACCTAACCAAGATCCATGTACTATTTGCGTTTGAAACGATTTACCATTTCCACAAAAGGGTAATTTCAAAATTCCATCTCAGGCCATCCTAGCCACATTGATATCCCGTCCGAGACGCCCGCCTTCCTGTGCGAGAAGGTGTCCATCGACGTTGATCTGAAGAAGGTGGCTGATATGACCGTGGACGACCTCATCCAGCGTCAGAACGTACTATATATATCGCGCGGCCAGCTCAAGAAGCACATCAGCACCATGCTTAACTTCAATATCAGTATACGGTTCATCTCGCAGCAGGTATGTGGGCGTCTATCTGCCACCACTCTTCTTGTCATGGTTTACAACAAAGATTCCCAGACTTTTTTTCTCATAGACCACTTTCAAAATTTAGCTGGTTCCGGTGGACCCCCTGCAGCTACATTTCTACCATATTCCCAAAACTTGATCAAACATGGGAAATATGCAAGTTTTTACAAGTAACAGTCGCTAAGCTTCTTATAATATTATCTGCCTACATTGATAGGTGAAGTCAAGCCAACATTTTAGTTTTTCACTATCGAAAGAAAATATTTTTGTAATTTTTTTGTCATGCCAACGTAGGCCCCCGTCGAGTCTCCCGTGGTCCACTTTGGAAACTGAGTTTTAGAAGGAGAACAATTTTGTAAATGTCGAAACAAGTGGCAGATGCCGTATAAAACTATATGGGCTTAGGTGTTACCGTTATTGTGGCGATTATGGTATATCTAGTTTTGGAATAATGGAAACTTGAAACGTTTAAATCTAACTGACGCTTGTTTACAAGCTGATGATAAGGCTAAACAATACATCAATAGCCTGAGAGGTGATCACCGATTTTTGTGCCCCGTAGCATCAATATTCCTCGTAAGACGTCATTGATTATATTCCCATCATTGACCATATATACTACTCTACGCTAGCAAAAGGGAACTACATTTTTCGTATTTAGACTGTACATTCTACTTTACTTTTAAGTATTGTACATTTTTAAAACGAGCCAAATATGTATATATCGTAATAATTTTTCTTAATTATTTTTATTATATATTGAAACTAGGCATTCAGTTGTGGGTGTAAAGTTACTTAATGGACATATAATATTAATGTTACAGGCATAATTGTCTTAGTTTAACATCGTACATAGGTACATGTTATAACTAGAGTAGTGAATTAACGTTCTTGTTATACCATAACTGATTGGTACAAGAGAAAGTTAAGGGCGATTTATATAAATGTTTCAATAATATTTCGTTCGTTTAAATTTACAATAAAAATGTGTTTCTGGTATATAAACAATCATAGTTATATATTTGTTAGTTTGTCTTTAAAAACATTTCATTCGCATCCCGGGTAAAATTTACTTGTTTATTTTTAATAAACTTTCAGTATCCTCATACTGAAGTATTACGTAGTACGACATTAAATAACTTGTGAGGACTTGCTTACGTTTATAATGAGTAAGCGTATATGGGTGCACAATGCTTGGCATAGGCCTCGTCTCTAGATACAGTATTGGAGTGTATCCTGCCACGCGGCAAAGCTGCGGATTGGCGGACTTCGCCATCTCGTAACGTATCCGTGGAAAAATTATTTTCTTGTCTCTATGACATGCAGGTTTCCTCGTGATTTAGGGTTATTTCACTATTGCCTGCCATCATTTGCACCAGCATTATTTCTTTTTAAAGTAGCGTAGCTTCCCACGTGATATTACAACGTACGAACTGTGTGCAGGTGAACATGCCGCTGCTGCGGCTTCTGCATCAGATCAGCAACATGTACCAAAACGTGAAGGACACGCAGATTGAACTTCGCAGCCAGACAAAGATCAACCACCGACAGAACAAACACGCTTCCTCTTCAGGTATGACATAATACAATAATGATAGAATATAGTAACAGCCTATATAACATAAATATATGTATATATATATATATATATATATATATATAAAATTACCTAATTTTATGTCTATTGCTTTTATGGTTATATAGTCATTATGGTATATGATCAAACAAATTGATAGATTATTTATGCGGTTAAAAGTTGAGAAACTAATTCCTACAGCGTATCTCTACTACGCAAACATTTAGTTTCAGACTTCCGCGAGAACGTAGCCAGTCTCTCTTCCCTGGACAAGGAGAGTACGTACGGCGTACCGGGCGTGAGTGTGGGCGTGGACGTGGGCACACCGCCCAGTGCTGCGCAGCCCGCGCCACGTGCCGCCCGCCCACAGTCCTTCGCACAGAAGCTGCGCTCCACCGGCAAAAGCGTGAAGGGTAAACTAGGTATGTGCAGGTACGGGGACATTGGACTGTCCAAACAAAGAGACCACAATTTGCAGCCGTCTGTTAAAAATAGGCAATAAGGAAATTAAATTGAGAAAATATGACCTGATCGTTAGCGTCTATTGCAGCTCAAAGGATTAAGACTCCATCCCAAGCGAAAATTCTAAAAGATGGTGAATTGTCTTAGATTATTTTTTGTTATCAGTTACCACAGGATATTCTTGGTATAGTCCTATTGATTGTTTGTAATGTCCTCCTAGTCGATGGAAATAACATTATTGAATAATTTCATTTAAGATGAATTCAATAAAAAGTAACAGCCTATTATGACCTAATTAGGCAGAGAGGTAAATGTTTATCATTGCATTCCAGGGTACAGCTCGTTAAACGAGGGCGCGCACACGCCCATGTACAACGCGGACGCGCCCCGCCCACCGGGAGCGGTTAGCACTGCGCACGTGCCGCACTCGCCGCCCGCGCCCGACTCGCAGCTAGCGCCGCGGTGCTGGCGGACTGTTTACTTGTTGCTCGACTTGTATGCCAACATGCCCGATGCTGACACTATCACACACAGGTTTGTGGTCCCCTGCGGCCCATGACATCTACATTCATCAATTGACAAGGAATCACAATGCAGATGCGTTGTCACACTTGAGGACTGCGATGGAATGCCTCGTCACCAGTTACCAGGTCTCCGGATCCCTGCACCAGACGAGCGATAACACAGCAACATTATCATGCGATTTTACGTGGGTGTTCTGTGAAGGCGTGGTCCTACTCGGGTCTCAGCTGACATATTCATTCTGCAGCCAGACTGCAGTGTAGCTCTACCACTGTCAAACTTACTTTTGATAAATATTATAATAAAATATTATATAATAGTATATAGGTCATTCTGGACCTGGCATACTGTGGTACTCTTTTCAATGTCCTAGCATTACTTTTTTTACAATATGAAACGAGAAGACAGTTCACCTGATGGTAAGTTATAAATTTGTCCCATGATATCTATATCCTCAAAGATTTGATGCCCATGCGTTGACACTCCTGAGGAGTGAAATTGAATGAACAAGATTCCTCGACAATCAAAACGTATTGCAATAAAAGTGTTGCTATTTCAGATTCTCGGTGTCGACGGAGCTACCGGAGCACTACCGCCAGCCCCGCATCCGGCCCAGTTCCCGCGAACAGAACGCCAGCAATTCATCCTCAAGTGCGACCGGCATGGGCATCGTCGTTGTTGGCGTTGCCAGGTAAGTGTTCCCAGGTTATTGGAGATGATATACGATCACACAGTCCACCTAATAGTAAGTGATCACTGCGACCCAGGACATCTAAATCCGTCCTCAACAAACCTCGCTGTGCAGAAGTGCACCTCAGTGCAGAAGGAAGGAAAACTCGGAGTTCCTCCAAATGCACAGAGGGTGGCCAACGAGGGGGTTTTAGTGGGAACAAATCCCACCTAAATTTGGCTTTCCCCAGGAGACAGGGTACCTTTCGAAAATTTCCCCCCGGACTGCAAGACACTCAATGCAGCAACCACGTACTCGCACTGCGAGGTCATGTGGTTTAAACATTTCAGTGTTTTCATTAATAGCAGGTCTATTCAACAACAAGTAGTACACAGGATGTGACATTTTATTGAAATAACTTAATTTACAATTTCATCGTTATCATCTTGATGGTTGGCAGTCCAGCACTGTGCGCTTCACGCGATATTTCCTGGCACGCACAACTACTCTGTGGAATCATCTGTGGCCAGCGGTGTTTCCGAAGCGATACGACTTGGGCCCTTCAAGAAAAGAGGCTACGCCTTCCTTAAAGGTCGGCAACGCATTTGCGGCTGCTCTGATGTTGCGGATGTATATGGGCGGCGGTGATCACTTACCATCCGGTGGGCTGCTTTAAAAAAAATCATATGGTGTGCGAATTGTAGTTCATACTCTCTTATTGTTATCAGGATCCACCGCACACGCCTTCTGGCTTCGCTGTCCGGATTGAAATTGGAGGCGGAGATCACGTCTCTTCAAGCGTCGCTGTCAGCGTCACGCACCCGCCAGTGGTCGCTGAGCGGCAACCTGGGGCGCACCATGATCGTTCTGTTGGAAGGCGTCGCCCCTAATCAGCAGTTAGTTACGCCATTTTACATATTGACTCTGGTGATTCTTATAATATTAGGCATTAGGACTGCGCCCCACGACGTCTACATTCATCCAGAGCAGTCAACAGAGTTAGAGGAAGCAACGCATCTGCTGTCACCCCTGGGGACAATTGGGGACTCGAGATTTGTAGGAATCTCGCTATACGAAACACGTTATACTGCTATTTCACGATGATATTATACAGAACCAATTTTGGTCGTCATTCCAGGATTAGTGGACCGTCATCCCAGGATATAATGAATGTGTAAACAAACAATACCGTTGACTTAATCGATAATTTAAAAAAAAATTAGAGCTAAAATAATTAAACTATTTCACTCTTACAATTAAAATATATTAATATTAATTAAATGCATAAATTTTCGTATATATGTATATATTAATTTGTCTGTTGGTTTGATTAATATACTTAATGGATTCTGAAAATTTTTACATTATATTTAAACGATTCCGTTTGTTAATTTAGCAAAAATTTTTAATTATGATAAGTTATCTCTTGTCTCTCTACGCATGCTGTAACTACCTTTAAGTGGAATCATGTTATCCTTAATACTAAGATATTGGTATAATTAAGTACAAAACAACATGACATTCTGTTGGTGGTTCATTGAAATAAATAAAATAGAAAATAAATATTCTATGAAGGCGTTTTACGAAAACGAAAAGAGAAACGAACTGCGACCGTCAGTGTGTAGATGAATCTACCATTTAAAATCAAAATGGGATATTTTTTTTATTTAAAAAAAAGAACGACCGGCTATAGAGCGTGACTCCGGCGCCCGAGGTGTGCAGGAGGGATCGATCGACGCTAGATACCGATTTTACCGTACTGAAGATTCTGAAGAAGTGCATACACGTCACAGGACCGTGGTGCGGGTGGGCGTGGGCAAGTCGCAGGCGCTGTACTCGTGGGAGGGCGGGCGGCAGGGCGCGGCGGCGCTGCTCAGCGTGGGCGGCGTGCGCGTGGACCTGCCGCAGCACCCCGTCGCGCTGCACGGCGTCATGACGCGCTCCAGCCGCCAGCTCTCCTCCACGCTGCAGGCGAGTGCCGTCACAACATACTAGCAACATATACATTACTATTTCATCATTATTTCATCATCTTTTATTACAAACGAGCTCACGGTTCACCTGGCGATAAGTGACTCCTGCGGCCCGTGACATGTACAGTAATTCTTGACAAGGAATCTTAATGCAGACGCGTTGTCACCCCTGAGATGGAATGCCTCGCCACCAGTAATAAAGGTCTCCGGATCCCTGCACTCGCCAGACGAAACACAGCAGCATTATTTGTTTCTATTTTACTCTTACTTTGTATTCGTGCTGCAGCTAGAAACGAACTGCAACGTAGTTCTACCACTGTTAGATGATTGGCTTCCGTCGAAGTCAACCGAACATCATGTTTAGTATCTCTAGTAGACATATTACAGTGCCATAAGCGTTTGAGCAAACACAGTCACTCACTCACTCGTCTCCTTTCAATTTAAAAAAGAAAACATCGTGGAGGAACCTGCATGTTAAAAAAAGAAATAAAAAAAACGCCTACACCTTTCTTAAAGTCATGCAGCGGGTTTGCCACTTGTCTGGTGTTGCGGATACTCATGAGCGGCGGTGTATACTTAAATAAAACATATTCCGAGACATGCGAAGTCCCCCAATATGTGAAGCCGCATCCCTACACGGTACTCCAAGCCCCGTAGATCTAATCACACACGGGACGTATTAGATACTCACTCGCCACGCGGACCGTCTTAAGAATAAAAAGCTGAGCTATAAAAAAAATATATATAAAAAAAATTGTAAAGCATTTTAAACGTCGTCTTCGTTACAATGGCGGTGAAAGTCCATCCCAACTAGATGGAGAGACGAATTGACTTAATGGAAATATATTGGCAAGATTCATCAGTTAACTGGTTTAAGGCTATATAATTCATATAACATTGCAGGAGTTGGGTGTTACGCGCACATCTTCGCGACTGTCGCGTCACCCACCGAGCGCGCCCAACGGCCAGGGCGCGAGTGGCACGGGGGTGGGAGCAGCGCCGAGCGCGGGAGTAGCGGGTGCGGCCACAAGCGAAGCGGAAGCGGGTGCGGGTGGCAGTCCGCCACGCCCCCCGCGCCCGCCGCCGCCCGCCGCGAGGCACGACCCGCTGCTGCAGCCGCTACAGCTGCAGTTCTCCATCATGCTCCAGGTGCGTCTTAGATATCCTTTACAATAAAAAGAAATCAGTAGTTAATAAAATAATAATGTGTACATATATAGTGATTTAATGTTGGTTGATTTATATTGACCTAAGAATAGAATAAGAAATAGATAGTAATATAAAATAAATATAAAACAAAAAGCAAAAAACCAGTCTCTGAGTAATGTTGTCAGAGAAAATAAAGCATCATTCACAAAAAAAATAAATATGAATTAACCTAAAAATATTTATAAACCAATGTATAATGTTATAATATTGATTTTAAAATTAATTCTGAGAATAAAAGAATACGAAGAATATAAAACTTTAACATTAATATTTTTTTATCTATAGAGATCAACTATCAATAGAACCATTTAATGTGCATACCATGGTCTCGACAATAGTTGAAATATTATGAATATAAAAAAAAAACAATCTAGGTTCACTCATGGCTGTCGAAATTAGTTATTGTTTATTTGGAGTTTCAGACCAACCATCATATGAACAAGACCTGGCTGTATGGACTAAAGTCCTTTGCCTTTCCCATTAGGGATAAATTAATATTATCATATTGTTTATTTGACTATAACAAAATACATACCCCAATGACAATAAGTATACAAAGTTTAAAGCATAATGCCAATAAAAACTACATTAAATGTCAGAATAGCAGACTCACGATACAACTGTAGCCAATTCGAATTCTGATTAAGTTATAACATTTTCCTTTGTACCTTTCAGACTACGTACACATTTTTGACGTGACAACGTCTTATAAATCGGTAACGCTAGGAGGCATTCGCAAAAAAGTATGACTCATTGTCCCGTTATGATCGATGTCCCGTTACGCTCGAGCCGAGAGTAACCGAATCAAGCCGAGTTAAATATTATATATGTAATTATCATTAAATGAATAAAATACTTTAATTGTGATTTAATAATTGTTAGTCTATGGTACATGTATATTGTTGTTCTGTGCAGAGTGCTCATTGTTTTAGGATTCCTTGTCACGAATTTAACGTCCGAGCGCATTGCGCCCAGACACCTGGGATTTTTTTTTAACATGACCGCTTTATGTACTTGATGAACACACTTGCTTCCTCCGTTTACACCGATAAGTATATTTTTGACAGTTTTTCCTTATGCTCGTATTGACCCTCAATCTCAGTACGTGTAGGAGGTGTGAAAGAGACGG
Organism: Teinopalpus imperialis; assembly: GCA_029286865.1. Lineage (NCBI taxonomy): Eukaryota > Metazoa > Arthropoda > Insecta > Lepidoptera > Papilionidae > Teinopalpus > Teinopalpus imperialis. Next base: position 16,213,433 of record JAGSMU010000012.1, read on the forward strand.
ATATATGAAATGTATATTTGAACAGAGCCTGAGCATCACCGCAGCGCTTCTTCCGTCGCTGCAGGCGCAGTACAAGATGGAGCAGGTGCAGAGCGCCGGCGTGACGGGCCTCAAGGCGCACTTCACCGTCGACCTGCCCACGCACTCGCTCAGCTTCGCCACCAAGTTGCAGGTATCTGTATCCACGCTTTTCGCAAAAAAGAATCGATTATATGCCGTACGTGTTTTTTTTTGTTTTTAGTTGTATATAAATTAATAGATTTGAAGACTTTTTTTTTTGTATTCATCGTCAGTCTGTGAACGAAATCTAAGCTTGGATAGTTTAGATTGGTTCGAAATACATTTAAAATAAAGTTTTTTTAGTACTATGGTCACTATGCATTTTTTTAAAAACTGATGAGACCAATATTAAACTTCGACGGTGTGCAAAGAAGCAGAGCTTATCTTTTTTATCTCCGTACATACATTCATACATACATACGCTTTAAAGTATTTATTGACAGTTTCGTTTTTTTAATTAAATGTTCTTACTTCCTATATCCTATCGTCTCTCCTCCGGATTCTAGAAGAACGTATTCAAACATTTCATTAAGAATGGCCCATACTATCTATTGTAAAATATTTGTTCTATTTTTAGAGATAATTATAAAATAAAATAGTCAATATAATTTTAAACTAACTAAAATTAACACACAGGTGACGGAAGCGAACATCCCAGCTGCTGCATCCGTAGCCTTGCCAGCGGTGTCATGTCGAGCACGGGTACTGGAGCGTGGGGCGGAGGAGGGCGCAGAATGCGGTGAGGAAGAGGGTGGTGTGGAGGGGGGAAGGCAGGAGGAGGGTGTGGTGCTGCGGGCCGGGAGGTATCTGGCCGCCACCGCGGACATCGGCCTCTTCGAGCACACGCTCTCAACAGACCTGCTCAACCACCTTGTGTTCGTGCAGAAAGTGTTTATGAAGGTTAGTCTATTGACTGGCATTTGTATTGACATTTCCAGCAGTGGACAGCTGCAGGCTTATGATTATGACGACACACCTAAATATTAAACAGATTTATTTATTTTTTTCATTTCATATATGTCGAATATATGAAATTAAAAAATAGATAGAATATAAATAAATATATAGTGAAATAGTAAAAGCAAACATAAATATATTTATGGTATATATATGTATATATCTGTTTTTCTAATTATATTACTTCAATTGATATATAATGTATTATATTTATATACTTATAAAACTTGCTGTAGGCCGGAAAAGAATGCCCGTTGGCCTTAAGTCCGTTCAAATATAAAGAATAAATAAATATAGTCAAGAAAAGAAATTTCGTTCCTTCTTTCTGCCGAATTCTGTAATGTTTTGTACTTAAACATCAGGAAGTCAACGAAGTGGTGCAGAAAGTTTATGGCGGCGAGAAACCGGTCCCTCTGTGGAACGAGGAGGAAGCGTCGTCCTCGGCTCTCAGCAGGATACTGTTCTCTCTCATCATCAGGATCAAGGTATGGACTTTTATTATTAAACATTTATAACTTAGTTAAGATATTTGAACGTATCCTATTATTATTTATATCTCATATAGAACTAAGCTGTGCGTACAGAGTAAGAAAACATTACGCGGGAAGTTTTTTTTTTATTTATTAAAAAAACTCATCAACAGCATATATATTGAATATTTCATAAGTTGAATCTATAAAATTGTAGTTTGACACTATATGGTTACGTATCTTATAGTTAACGGAACTTAAAATAAAAACAGGATGATGAGTGGCGTACAATCAGTTGATAAAAAAAGAACATTAGTATTAAAAAAAAGTTAATGCCGTTCCGACAGCCAATGTTAACAATAAACCATAAAGTTTTAGACGACCTAAATTTAAAAAAAAATTAACGGTTAAGTTGATAAAAAATAAAAATATTTAATATCGTCAATATATTTCGCTATTCCCGTTTAAAAAGCATCGTCCCCCGAAATGAGTGTGAGTGAAAACTCTAATGTTGAGAGCCGTGTTCCAGCGCATCCAGCTGACAGCGACGACGCCGAGCAGCTCCGCCGTGCGGCTGGAGACGGGCGCGGTGGAGTTCGAGCTGTCCAACCGCGTGCAGAACGTGCCGCCGCCCGCCGCGCCGCACGACCTGCGTCTCTTCGCACGAGCGCAGGTCAATACCCTTCCCATTCACCTCTTCAGCCCGTATAAACTTATACACAAACCTAAAAGAAAAGGATGTAGTCTGCATATACACTGCATAAGATCTCTCCAGAGAGGGTGTTAGGATCCATCATTCGTCGCCACCGCGGTTGAGCTTAGACTTCACATCTCTTCGAAATATTTTTTTGTCCCGACATTTCGATAGCCCATAGTGCCCTCCGTGACCTCAAAAATTTCTAAGTGATGTGAAGTTCAAGTCAAAACGCGGTGCCGACGAAGAGAGTGTATATGCAGACTTTTTTCTTTGGACGTTTCGAATGATTTACAACAAAGTACTGTGTGTGCTTGTCGTGCCGATGTCATAGTTAACCCGAACGGACGTCCGCTTTTAATTGTTTATATTTAGTCCGATCTACGCAAGAAATTTTTGTAATAATAAAAAGTTGTTTTAAATTGAATAGGGAACATATCAGACGACTTATGTAATGTGGCTTGTGGGTGAATGATAAATACATAAATTTATTAACATGAAACGCGTAGTACCACGCTCTCACAGAATATCAACGTGAAATATTAGCACAGCGCTGCTGTGTTTCATGTGGTGAGTGTAAGGTTCCGGACACAATATTATAGGTAACGAGGAATTGCATATCAATCCTCAGGGTTGACAACGCATGCGCATCTTAAATCCTTGTTATGTAGATGTCATTGGTCAGTCATCACTTATCATCATTACTGTTAACAAAATATTTGTGTAAAAACATGAGGTCTTTAAGTAAATATAAATAACTTCGTAGGTTGACGTAAACCTGAGCCTGGGACAGCTTATCCGCAACGCCATGTTCGAGGAGGCGGAGCCCGAGTTCCAGCAATACGCATTCTTCAACACAAGAATATGTAAGTTTAATGTGTCGACTAAAGTAACGATTTAAGTTTGAGATGATTTCAAATAGTTTATAGTTATGAGAGTAGTACCCGCTATTGTTTATTCTTTCTTCTATTTTTTTTATATCTTACCATTTATCTGTGGACACAAGTCTCTTAAATAAAAAAAAAAAGATTAAAGATCGTATCACATCTAACTCTGTTGTTCCCCACCTATTAGACGTATTGGAAATGGATAGTCCGAAATGCGCCATAAATTTTGGGATTTTTATTTCTATTTCCCGTATTCTTCGTCTTGTGACCCAAACATGGGATAACAGTGAAGGCTGTACGATTAACTATAGCAGATAGCTTTTTTTTCGTCGTAGAACCACATCGCAGTATGTTTTAGTTGTGACATTTGGCTCGATCGGTAAAGGACCATTCCTTTAAAGAATACCAGCGTGGAACGTGAGCATAATGCTGCTGTGTTTCATTAGGTTCTGGAAACCCATTTCCAAGTAAGGAGGCATTACATCCCAAGCCTTATTTGTGGGTTGCTGTCAGGTGAAGTTGAGGTCGTTTCTAACGTCTAACAATATGAAATGTTTGCAAATGTGCCCTGCAGCAATGCGCAACGCATTCCAAGAGGAGCTGTCGAGCGGCGAGGACGAGGAGAGGGAGGAGCCGGAGGAAAAGGAGGTGGTGCTCATAACGCTGAAGAGGCCGCTCGTGTACGTGCAACCGGTGGCCGTGGACAAGGCGATCCTCGTGTGGCTCAACTACAAGAACGCGTACGAGTACTGGAATGAGAAGCGCCTCAATCTCAACAAGGAGGTGCTCACCGCCACGCAGCAAGTCTTCGAGAAGGTGACACGCGATATTCCATTATAAAGTAATTTTACCTGCATCAGGAATGGGGGGTCGACGCGGCGAAAGGATGTAACCAGATTGAGACAGCGGTTCCTCCCTTTAGATGGGCCGATCCGAGTTGAGGTTTTCGTTCCTCCTTATGAGTGTCCCTCGGATCGTATTATTGCCCCCTCTGTTGTCGTCGATGTTCTTCGTCCACAGAAGTCGCAGTGCAGCGGTGATGCAGCAGCAGTCTCCGCGTCAGCTTCGCAGCATCGTCGTAGTCTGCCTACTCAGCGGACCTCCCGATCGCGAGTCTAATTAGATAAAGCTGTAGAGGTCTCTGGACCAACAGCAATACTCACAAAAAAAGAAACAGCAGTATAACGCTACTGTATTTCGTATGATTTTTTTATATTACACTTTGTGTAACAAAGTTCACCTGATGGTAAGTGATTCCTGCGGCCCATGACAACTACATTCATCCTTGACAAGGAATCATAATGCAGATGCGTTGTCACCCGTAAGGACTGAGATGGAATGCCTCGTCACCAGTAACAAAGGTCTCCGGATCCCTACACTCGGCACACGAAACACAGCAGCATTATGATGCTACTTCACGCCGATATTCTGCGAGGGCGTGGTCCTATCCAGGTCGAGCTGACCCATTCAATCTGCACATATAAACAAACTGCAGTGTAGCTCTACCACTGTTAAATGTGTAGTAAAGTGATTGTTTACGGGCGTTTTAAGTCCTAAGGGGTGACAGTGCATATGCACCTAGAGTCTTAGTTGATGATGTGTTCTTTGATCACCACACTTGGTGTCGATTTTTTTTTAAATTATTCTTACATGTGATGGCGCAATATTAAACAGTAGAATCTCTTTAATGCCCGGTGACAGGTGCAACTGACCTCCCAGATCACCACTCCTCACCTCAGCACGCTGTTCCTGCAACTGGACGTAGATGACATAGGGATCTGTTTGCCGCTCAATCAGCCGCCCGTGGTGAGTATTTCATTTCATAGACAAAAGATGGTAATTTATCATATATATTACATATAAAATGTATATATATATATATACATTTTTATGCCTAATATGTTGGTATATTGTCTAGAACTCCCAGGGTTGACTGGTAGAGAATGCCACTGGGCATTATGTCCGCCCAGGTAAACCTGTTGTTTAAGGAACATAAATAATAAATAAATAAATTTGTTATATCCAAAGCAGAATGCAGTTGACCAACGTAGCTCAAAGGATCAGTATGCTGAAGAGGCAATGGTTTAGCCATATAGAGGAAGAAAGGTTATCGAGTGGCAACCTCGTACTGGTAATTGCAGTCCGCATGACCTGTGATTCAGGATCTTGCTTCGTGGCAGGCAGCCCGTGAGGGAAGCCTACCTTCTGTAGGAGATAAGAAATTGGCTTAGTTGATGATAAGGATCGTGATTAAGACTATATTCATGAGCAGATTTTTCTTGGCACGTGTGTGATATTTGGAAAAATAGATGTAGGACTATATAGTATAGTATAGCAGGGCTACAACAATTCTGATGGTTCTGTAAAGATTGTGAATAAGTTGATTGTGTGATATGATGTGCTTACAGGCAACGTGGGGCCGCGGCGTGTACGAGCCGGAGAGCCGCGGGGCCGTGGTGGTGACGCTGGAGAGCACCAGCATCTCCGCATGCAGCTCCGGCTCGCTGGTCAGCAAGGTACAATAGTTTGTCGCTTATAACTGTTCATTCTTTTTTTCATACAACATCATCACCATTTTTTACAACCGCTGTTGTATTGGTCCTTCGGTACAGGATACAATGGATATGTTAACTGTTTTATTTTCATTAAGTGTGTAAAATGCGTGTAAATTGCACTTCTTTATATTTAATATTATTAAAAATACAGGAATAAATAAATCTAAATAATTATAAGACTCAGTCCATACGATATAAAGTTTCTTACTTTTGCTGACAAAGGCCATCTTACGTAAGATCAGCTTAAAGATCTTTATTTCTCATAAAAAACACGAAAGTTTCAATGAGAATAATGTAAAAACAATATATGGGCTTTCGAGTGAATACCTAATGTAGGTACATAAAATACATAAATAATATACATATAAACAAACCCTAGTACAACTATAAGAATCTAAATTGACAGGAATTAAATTGAACATAATTGAAGTTAATATAATTGAGAAGCGTGAGAAGATAAAAAATATAAATTATAAAATAAATCAAACTAAAGGGGCGGGAGGGATTCAACGTTTTCTTACTTTTGATGACCACGGGTTGCGGCGGAAATAACGTAAATTTTGAAATGTAATTTTAAAATTATATATTAATGTTTTCAGAACATAATTTATAATTTAAATTAATAATACTACTTTTTATTATTTAATTATGGTATACGGAATTTCTTTTAGACCTTGTACACATTGATACATCTTTGTCATGCCTCAAAAAAATCCGTCTATTATAATTAGATAAATGTACATAAAAAGTTCGCCCAACGTACTTATAGCCGCTCGATGTGCTCAAGTATTAAATGAATAAATAAGAGTTGAAGATTGGAAAGAAGACGCCGAATGGTCGAACACAGATGATGTTAATAATCCAACGAGCTAACCGAAAGTGATTGAGAAACTTGATGTGGATACCGGAGTCCGTGGACAATGGATGATTTTATTTTTCTGATTTCATTAAAACTCTAAATTTTATTATTTAAAAAATATTTTCAAAAAATTGGTACGTTCATAACTTTATTATTTTTGCTTATATAGAAGGGGGAGGGGTGGGAGTCTAAAATCATTGAAAGTTTGCTTACGTAATACTTGACGCTCCCTCCCTTACCTGTAGAAAAAAGGAAAATCGAATTTGATGGTTACAGGGGCGTTTCGTGGGGCTCTGCTTACGGTTCGCGGAGGACTTCGAAGCCTCGCTCGACGACTGGAAACCCGAGGCGGCGGAGGCCACCACCAACGTCTGCTGCGTTTCCGAGGGCACTTATGAAGTATGCAGCCGCACTACCGCTGCCAAGCATCACGGTATGTTTATCACACCCTTGAACATTTCTATTTACTTTTTTTTTTAAATAAATTTATGCGTAAAGTAATAAATGTGGATTATTCGTCAATAATTGCAGAGAACGCGAAGTGGTTTCTGAACGTGTCGTGGCAGATGGAGGGCGTGGACATCCACCTGGACGTGAACGTGGGCAAGCAGCTGTCCGCGCTCGGCCACACGCTCACCATGCTCACAGGTCGCTTTTGATTTTTTTTTTCAAATTTGGAAGATTTAATGAAATTCATTGTATAAATACGACATTTGTATCTAATACTTATAATTATTTTCTAACAGCTCCAGTTCTCAGTACTGTTTTTAACCTTAGTACAGCCACGTTACAGCGTATTTCTAGCCACAACAATCGGTCGGCCAGTAGGAATGAACACGCCCTCACAGAGCAACGTGGGTGTGGGGTTCGGTTATAGGTAAATAGGGATTCAATCAGTCCTCAGGAATAACAACATCTTGAATGATGCTTGTAGATGGACCGGGTCACATCACTTACCTTCAGATGAACTGTGCTCATTTGTCATCCCTTATATAAAATATGTATATAAACAATGTACATACTTAACACATTAATTGTATGTTTTCCATTGCATGGTGTTGCATATAGGATTGTTCTGTACAGGTTTTGAAGAAGAAGACCCGTTCCAAAAGATGGATCCGTATGAGAGTGATCTGGACGACGAGGCTGATAACAGCAAGGGCTCTCAGGTATTTCAAACGATACTTTAAGTATTCTTTACTTATAACTTACTACTATTCTTGAGTACTCTTGACGGCGGCGTGGCGTGTGGTGCTTGGAGGACTGCTTCTGCGTACCGGATCCTGATATGTCACAAAGTATTGGTTTTCCGATATGGGTGTATTGTATTTCCGCCGTTCTTATTACATATGTATATCATCAGACTAATCAAGGGGGCGTCGAGTGAACGCATCTGTGTTTACGCAAACTCTTACGGTATTAAAATATATTCTGTACAGTTAATGTCGATTAATAATAACCAGCACATATTGCTGTGGTCCAATTCAACAGGAAGGACATTTATCTGTGATATGATTTAGTTTTGCAATTTTTATTTTTAAAGAATGCAGAATTTCAGTTGTTAACCCGTCATTGCTTTTCTTTCTCTTGCTTGCGTACAAACATGTTACTGTCAATCTCGTACAAAGATGTGAACGCCCCCTTCATAGTCAACCCGGTGAAACTGTAAAAGCCCTTGGGCTAACAGCGGCCATCAGTCCGAAAAAAAAAAAAAGAAAACCCCTTCATATTGCCAACCTCATCAATTACGCTCGCTAGAGTAAAAAAAAGTAAAGTACCAACCTATATATATAAATCCTACTGTTGGACATTGAACTCCTCTCTAGAGAGAGTGTTACGGCATGTTGACACGTAGCGCTACTGCGTAATGTCAGAATTCATGTCTTTTTTTTATTTTTTTATAATGTAACGAGGGTTTATTTCCGCATGGAAAATACCACCCTCATAGGTATACAACAATTTATCTACACAATCAAACCCCCCCTCTTATGAATTGTGAACCCCCATTTTTTTGTCACACTAGCTTAGACCCCTGTCGAGTCTTCCATGGGGTCCACCTGGACCACTTTGGGAACTAAGGGCTTAGACATTGAATCGCTACGCTAAACGCTAATTATAATATATTTATGTGAACGAGGACTCGAAACTTTGATCTTTAAACGACGAGGCGACAATAGGAAATGTATATAATTATTTCATATATGTATATAATTATACTTGTTAAATTATATATGACACTATTGAACAACAAACTTGGTGAGGTTTCTTTTGATGAACAAACTTTTGAATTGGAACGAAAATTTATGGAATAATATTTTAAAGTAATTGTATTTTTACTGCAATAGATTAGAGACTTTAGACTTTACACGCATTTTTCTCTCGATATTTTAGTACTTAAATATGTTATGCCCCTAACCATTGCAATGTTCACCTGTTTGGAAGAGATACTCCTGCATAGAAACTTCTGAGATGGGCAATCCATCTTGTTATTTCCTCTTATTGAGTCCCCGGACCCTTCGCTCATCCTCCACCAATCTCTATTCCACCAGGAGAGTATAGTGTTCCGTCGCAAATGCACGGATCACCTGCCGGCGTTCGTGTTCGACGCGAGCCTGGACGCCAAGAAGCGGTCGAAGCTGATCGAGCAGGAGATGACGGAGCAGGCGCGCATCATCAACGACCTGCGCACGCTCGGCGCCAGCCACTCGACCATCGAGCACGAAATGCGCCGCCTGCATGACCTCGAGGCGCTCGTCTTCAAAGACTTCAGGAGGTATGTTCTCGTCTTAGAGACACTTATCATTTAGGAATAAGAATTTCGAGGTCTTATTATAAATATATAATAGGTGTACGCTGGCTCTTTAATCTCTTTTTTTAAATGTAAGCACACAATTCAAGATACACATGCGTTGACAGCCCTGACCTCTGAGATGCTCTTTACCTGTAACTATTTTCCTGGATCCCTAAACTTACCACACGTAACATAGTAGACCTTTACTATTTTATGCTGGTATTCTGTGAGGGTGCGGTCCTTCCCTCAGCTAGGTTATCGTGGCCGTTCCCCGTTAACCTTGCGTAGTAAAAGCCAGACCTTTTGGTCATATACGCATCATTCGTTTAACTCAGTGAATGATCTAAGTATTTCGTCGTACACTGAACGATTTGCCGAACGAATGATTCAGAACCTCGGAATTGTGCAGTTATTTTACGCTACTATCCACAGAGTCTGTGGTTCTTCCATTCTTTCATGAAACTAGGACTAGTTTTACATCTGTTGGCGTCGGGGGAAATCTTCACAAGATACCCTACCTCCTGGGGTCCAGTAACAATTATGTGGGATTTGTTTCCCACTAAAACCCCTTGGAGGCCACCATCAGTGCATTGGGAGGTGGCTCCGAGATCTCCTACGAATTGCACCGGTGCCCCCCTTCAGTGAGCCTAAGCACGTCTCATTATACGACAGGCAGGGAGTACCGCGGCCCTATTGTAACAGCTTGGAGCTAAGGGCTCAAACACCATATTTTTACCGCGTCCATCTTATAACTGTCCACGTATGCAGGGACATGATACAGAAGCTGCGCCGCCAGAGCGTGCGCGCAAGCTCCATCACGAAGGGCAAGCTGGGGCTGGGCTCCAACCGTAGCCAATCGTTCATCGCGCCCACGCCACCACCAGAACGACGCGATCTCGAAGGGTATTTATGTTTATACAGTTTTTTAAGGGATCCTTTTTTTCTTTTTAATATTTTTGGTGACAAACGAGTACACAGTCCACCTGAAGTAAGTCTCCTTCCCAAGACATCGACATCGACATCCATCCTCAATAAAGATTTAAGATGCACATGCACTGTAACCCCTGAGGACTGAGATGGAATGCTTCGCTTCCAATTACTGGCTCTTCGGTTCCCCACATTCCATTACTGTTAATTGTCAACAAGTTAAAGCGTGCCTAAAAAAGCGTACCAACGTTAAAACAAACACGCGCACACCATTCACGTGCGAGATACGTTTTCACCACTGAAGAAAACTGTTATTTCCCGTTACCAGTTTGTTTTACTCGCCAGACAAAACACAGCAGCTCTTTTTTAAGCTGGGCAAGCATTGTTCTATACCGATCGAGCTGACCTATTCTTGCTACAGCTACTTTATTGCTGTGGAGTGATTCTTCTATGTAATGTTAACACTGTTGTAAGTCTCGTAGAAGCTTTATATATCACTACATAACAAACATTTATTTATGATCTTTTTTAAAACAAAATTCTACTAAGATTTTGTCCAGATATGTTTAATCATGCACTGGCTTGATTGGCAGAGAATGCTAAATTGTATTAAGTTCGCCCATTGTATCCATTTTTGGTTAACAAAATTAAGTTCAAGTAAATAAATTAATAATCCGTTTTAATTAAATTTTTAAGTCTTCTAAAGCAGATGATAATTTAACTTCTCCATTTGATAGAGTATTTAATAATTGTGCAGCGTGATAGAAGCGAATCTTGGCTCCGTGGGCACTGTGGGTGACTCGGGAGAGACGTTACTGCTGGCCGACGAGGACACGCGCCTCGCGGACATCATCGAAGGAGGCAGCTGGAGCTCCATGGAGAGCGAGCCACTTACCGGTAACTTTTATAATCTACACTTGTCAAACGAAGTATCAAACCTAAGTAGAGGTTGAAAGAAAAGAGACGATTATATGTTTTTTTAGTATATGAGAGACATTGTTGGTTTAATAAAGTCGACCCTGGTCGTCTACAAAAGTAATGGTGTTCTGCGAATCAGCGGTCTTATCGCGATTGCGTTTGTCCGTTTGTTTCACAGCCTTGACGTTACAGGTCCATCTCGCACGTCGTCGCTGCGAGCGCGCGGCGCGGGCGGCGTGGGTGTGCAGCGTCAGAGCTCGTTGCCCGCGCCCTGGCCGGAGCGTCGCGACGCCCCGCAGGCCGCCCGTCGCCGACACGACGCCGGGTGAGCAATACAACTGGCACCACCCACCTACATCATCATCACAGCCTATCAATAGCCTCCCCATAGATCGCTCATGGGAGGTATAATTGCCATAGTTGCCACCCATAGCAGCGGGGCTGGGGCTTTTCATTTTCTTTGAAATTAATTCCTAGTTGTTATGCTTTGTTGGAGAGCTAAGAAAACGGTTAAGTTGTTAAAATAATCTGCGAGTCAAGTTTCATAACGTTTTAAGGCGTTTTAGTGGAAGTAAAAATGTGATTGGTCAATAGTATTTTATTGACCAATCACACGAGACTAAAAATGAATATCCCATCATCATAATAAATTTTTCTGTTTCTTTATTAGAGAGGATACCCGTTTATAGCAGTGGGATTTATATTTATTTAGTCTGTTACATGAAACAATATTCAATGTCATAGGACGTCATCGGAGGGTCAGGCGGCAGCGGACAGTAAGGCGAGCAAGGCGAAGACCGCGGAGCCCAACATCGACTTCGAGCTGGACGTGAAGGTGCACATCAACAGCGGCAAGTGCGTGCTGCACACCAAGGAGTCCGCGCGCGACGACGAGATGAAGATGTAAGAGTGCTACCTGCATATGTCGAGGAACCACTCTTCTTCATTATAATGATTTTTACTGAAATATACATACTGCATACAAGATCACAGTTCACCTGATGGCATCACTATGACTGCAGCTCATAAACATGACGATGAGCATGCGTTACCATCTCTTGGAAATCAGATGGAATGCCCTCTCTGATACCTGGCACTGGAACTCCTGGTAACGCGACGAAGGTATTCTGTGTGTGCGTGATCCACGCCGGACCCTCGTCCGGTAGAGACCACGCTCACACAGAATACCATTGATGTTCTCTCAGTTGATCACGATCTTGGCGATATCTTTTAGGGGTTCCCTATCATAAATGGCACAAGACACACACACAGCACACTCTTGACGTCCCCTTCTCTAGTGCGATATTTTTTTGGACAGAGGTTTTTTTTATAGAATAAAATGTCCCCAAGTCGCAGCAGTAAATCGCGTAAAGCACACATAGTGGATTACCAACCATCGATATGAAGATGAAATTTTGAATTCTGTCGTAATATACGATGTTGAAACTCAGCGGCTGAGATTAATCCGGACAAATCCTCAGGACGAGATGCTGTGTTAGGGACACGGCATACGTGCATACCTAGATTCAGAAGCCAAATATATTTGTGGTATGTGTCATTTTATTTCAAGTTGAATCCAGGACCACAGCATCTTAAAAGTCACGAATTCAGCAATCTGTATCATCGGCTTATCTGCTAGATAGCATATTGCTGTCTACGCCAATGTGAACCTAGCTAGCCTTAAAACGTAGATATCCTATATTTCCTAGTTGATATGTATTCATTTGTTGTATTATGTCCTATAGAAGCGGGTCGCGGGGCCGTGTGGGCCGCTCGACGTCAGGCGGGCTGGCGAGCGCGGGGGGTGCGCCCGCTCCCGGGGGTGCCGGTGCTGCGAGCGCGGCGGGCGTGTCAGGGGGCGCGGGAGGCTGTGGCAGTGAGGCCAGCTCACCCGGCACTCGTCGCAAGCCGCGCTTACCCCCCGCGCCAGACCTCACCGTATTCCGCGTGCCCGGTCTGCAGCTCAAGGTATTGTCTCTATCCTATTCTCATCATATGCAATGAAAGGAAATGGATACTACTAAGCTTACAGGGCGACATCATCCGTATTTATTTATTTATTGGAAAACCAGTAAAAAAAAGTAACAATAGTAGAAAAATATATCACAGAATAACATGTAAGTCAAGTTTGCACAAATTAGTAAAGATGGTAGCAGACATCGTGTAGTCACAAAAAGTTAATAAACAAGAAATATAGCCTCTTACACTATGGTGTGTTTATATGTGTGTGCGTTAGTAAATACGTGAACTTAATAAATCTCTTGGGATTCGTAAATTTAAAAAAAATTGTAGCACTGTTAAAACGGCAGTATAAACCATAGTTATAATTGTTTCTATCTAATCGAGCGGCAATAAAATCTGAAATAGTATCTACTGCTCAGCCCTGCCTCACGTGTGGGTGAGTGTAGTATTCCATCTGAGTTATCAGAGATGCAACGCACTCGCACTCTTGGGTGTTTGTTGACGTTGGATGTAGGTGTGTATATGATGCAGTCATCGCTTGCCGTCGGTTGAGTTGTGTGCTTGTTTGTCACCTTTTGAGTCTCATTATAAAGCTGGAACTTGCCTCTGACACGTAAAATCAGCGTAAGCTGGCAACATAACGTTGTTTGGTAAGTGGGGGGATCTGCGGATCCAATAACTTGGTATTGAGGCATTGCATCTCAGACCTCAGGGGTGATTAACGCACGGGCAACTTGAATCCTTGATGAGGATGGATGTAGACGTCATGAGTCGCAGTCCGACACCAGGAGGTGTGAACTGTGTGTGAGTTTGTCATTCCTACTATTATATAATATCAATTGAGCTACACCCACGAAATGTATGTTTAAAGGAATATGATCCGTATGCTGCCTTTAATAAAGTCGGTTCTCTATTTACTATATTTTCTAAATATCAACATGAACATTACATTTTAACAATAGGTGCACTACGAGTCCAAGACCCTGCCGGAAGAAGTAACGACCCCACCGCCAGCCTTGCCGCTGCTGGGGCCCCGCAAGGTGGGCACCAAGAAGGCCGCGTTGTTCGCCTGGATAACGCTGCAGAGTATACCGGAGGAGACGATCATCAGCCCGCACATACTGGAGTTCCTCGAGCAGACGCTTGAGCCGATACCGACCAAGGCCTCCTTCTCCACTCCTACACCAGGTTTGTTCTCTGTTCTATTTTAGATGTCTCAAGTTTTATCCCTCAGAGGTATTTTAAACAAAATATTCTTAGGGTCTATTTAAAATATAACAACATCCTGTATATTCTTTAAATTATGCTCATAACTTGCACACTGTTTACAAAATAACATGTCTTGGGCGTGCCGTTCGTAATAATATGTCTTGGGCGTGCCGTTCGTAATAATATGGCATTAAATAATAATAACTGCAGAGGCGGAGAGTGCGTCGCGGTCCCGCTCGACGGAGTACGCGTCGTACGGGCAGTACGTGTACGCGTCGTTCCCGGTGGACGTGATCGTGCACTTCCACACGCGGCCCTCCGCGTTCCGCTTCAGCTGCCTGCCGGCCTCGCGCGTCGAGTGCCTGCTGCAGCTGCCCAGCCTGCGCATCGTCTTCAGTTCAAAGCGCGCCGGCGACGAGTGAGACACACGTCATTCATATCCTAACGCGTGGTTACTCAATCATGTTTATGTCGCGACCCATGAAAACAAACAAGAAGACAAAACCATACGAAACCTTCGCTATGAAATAATAATGACATTATGTTTATACGTTTAAACTTTCAAGACTCCCCCAGGCAGGCATAGTTTTAATTGCAGCAGTAGTATGTAAGATCAAATTGGTTTCTTTTATAATCGAATCTTTAGTATGCAGGTTTTATAATAAATAACAGAATGCGAGTGCCCCTTACACTAATAAATGCAACCCCCTAAGGACCGTGGGCAGATTTGTGAACGCACATACGAACACGGGATCAACAGCACTTAACTTACTGTCAATAAACAAACGAGCAAGTATACAAAGAAGATACGTGCGCATACGCATGGTTTCCTCGGAATTACACCGAGACCTTAAGATACCCTCCTTATGGAAGTACTTTAAAGAAATATCTCTACAATATTTCAATTCGTCTAGCAGGTGACTACACCCCCGTGTGGGACACCCCTCGTAAAAAAAGACGTCCTAAATACGCAATCATAACGCCTGATGATATTCTGATGGCAAACATTAACTTTGACACAGTCCTCGTGTTCTAGGCCGCTTCTAAATATCGACCTGTCCTCACTTTAGATAGCGACCCGAGTCGAGGTTTCGTACCTCCTTATGAGGTGCCCTCGGATCGTATTATCGCCCCCCCTCTGTTGTCGTCTTCTTCCACAGACACAAAAAAAAAGCGCATGGTTACGTATACATGGTCGTACTACGTCATCATCACCATCGTCTCATCTCGCACTGGTCCACTGTTGAATACAGACCACCTCCACAGACAGTCACACATTACGATCCTATATCCATCGACTTCCCAAAGTGTTGCCTATGTCGTTACTCCGTCTAGTGGGAGGACCGTCCTACGTTGCTACATTACGGTTGCTTAACAATCTTTCTACCCATTAGTTATCGGTTTCACGAACTATATAAGCGGTCCATTGCGACATTAACTTACTGATACATGGACGAACGAAAAAAATGAACAATTCAACTTGACTGGGGCAGGACCATGGCACACAATACTAGCGTGAAATAGCAGCATCACGCTGCTGTGTTTCGTGTGGTGAGTGTAGGGATCCGGAGAGAGACAGGCTCATGATCAACATAATTGTGTGTGTCTTGTTTACCCTAGTATACCGTTAGGGCGTAGTCCATCCCTCCGAGCTGACCCATTCATACAGCACCTGGAAATAAACTGCAGCGTGGCTCTATCACTGTATACTATATTATATATGTTTGTATATACAGATTACGGTAAAATTGCATTTATTTTTTTTTTTTAATTAAACAATCCGGTCCAGCTCGGAAAATGGGCAATTTCGGAAAAAGCTGAAAGTCCTTTCTTCAATGAGCTTTTTTTATGAACCCCTGACTATATCTCAGAATGCGAACGATGGATAATTTTCACAAATTCACTAAACGATCACAAATCGATTTATTGAAATTTGGTCAGGACAACGTCTGTCGGGTCAGCAGCTAGTTATTTAACAGCCGTTTATTTAATAATTCATTTGGAACGTGCAGAGAGATGGCGGAGCCGGCCGTGGCCATGGGTGGTCTCAGCGTCACAGGATGCCTGGCCGACTTCTCGGTGTACATATTCCATCCGTACGGCGGCAAGAAGTCCAGCCTCAAGGAGGCGCAGTGGTCGCCGCTGTCCGACACCGAGCGCAAGGACTCCCTTAGTGTCAACGTCGAGTTCGTGAAGTTCCACCTCTCCAGGTCACGGAAACTCGACTTCCAGACTGATCAGGACCAGTCCAAGGCCACTGTGAGGTTCTCCAGTAAGTTGTGGATTGTTTGTATCTGTACTGTCTTATAAACGCATGACTAAAGTCTTCTTGTGAACAAATCACTCGGCCTCATCTCCAGATACGATATGGTATCGTTTGGCAGATGGTTTGCCAACCGTAGTATTGGCAGTATATTGCCAGAAAAAACATTAATTTTGTAATAGTAGACAAAGTAGAAAAACTCAGCATTTGAGAAATTGAATAATATTTTTTACGAGTAAAAATTTTCATCGTATCTTTTTGTGTAATGATTGAATTTTATAATAAAAATAGAAAATAGGCGGATATGTTGAGAAAAAAAAATGTGTTTGTATAATATAGATGAGTTTTTTTTAATTACACCATCATAAGGCGGTGTATCTTGTTTAAAGAAAATGGATTACTGTGTGTAAAAGTAAAGTATAGATCGCACAGCGAGCACAAAAAGAAATTGGTCCAGTGGATTTGTAAATCTCTTTGATCAGTGAGATAACTCCGTCCACAGCGATCGTGGACGTGGGCTCCGCGTGGTTCAAGTACGACATGCGCCGTCTGGGCGAGATCTTGGCCTTCCCCAAGGCCTGGTACCGCCGCAGCATCGTGCGACGCATGTTCCTGGGCGACGTCAGCGTTCACCACGATCGACATGCACACTCGGGGTGGGCACTAATGTATACTATACCAAACTACATCACTATTATTAACACCTTGCACCTTCTTTTTCCGCTCACAGACAGAAGATGGAAATTGGTGTCTATACTACGGTCGACTCTTATTAAATAAGGGATACTAAGTAATGGATCGCAGTATCAGACGCCTTGCATCACTCCGTTGATTTTCTGCGTGATAGAGCCACGTGAATGGTTTTAATGATAAAAATATTAATAAAGGTGTATTGTCACCAAAAAATAACATTAAACAAAATCTATAAAAAAAGAAAGATTTTATGTCTAACGCAAATATTAATCGCACAGGGAGATGAATCAAATGAAGGTAGCGATAGGTAGCAGACTCAGCATTCACTGTACGATGGTCACAAAGTGCTGATGTTCAGTCTACCCAATTCTCAGTAGCACGCCACATCACAAGGAGCGTGAAAAATGATATTAAAAAAAATAGTGAATATAAAACTGTGTGCTGAACTTCGATCGCATCGATAGAAGCATTGAACTGCATTTTCTCGTGTAGTGGGGCATCAATTACGGATAACTGAGCACTGCATATCAATCTTCAGGGATCTCGACGCATGTGACGCAGTCGTCACGTAAAGTTGTTGCACATATGTTTTTTATTATATTTTTTCAGAACTAGCAATAATGCGCCCGTGTCGCCGGTGTTGCCGCAGAGAGAGAAAACAAAGACTATTGAAGCACCCAAAATTAAAGGTAAGACACGACATTATACAGTGACGGAGTCCACGTATAGCTGATAGTCTGATAGTGATAGATATAGTCTTACTAGCATGATCAGGAGAGGGACCACTACCTCACAGAATATTAAATTATAACAACATAACCTTGCTATATTACGTGTGGTGAGTGCAAGCATCGGCAGACCCAATGACAGATAACGCATCCGTGACTCATTCAGGGGTGACAACTTCAGGT
Source organism: Teinopalpus imperialis (assembly GCA_029286865.1). Classification (NCBI taxonomy): domain Eukaryota; kingdom Metazoa; phylum Arthropoda; class Insecta; order Lepidoptera; family Papilionidae; genus Teinopalpus; species Teinopalpus imperialis. Next base: position 16,231,589 of record JAGSMU010000012.1, read on the forward strand.
TTGATCTTGGGCCGCAGTTATCATTCACGCAAGATGATCATTGTGCCCGTTTGGCACCTCTAATATATAAAAAGAAATTTGATGTCAACGACGCACGAAATCTCGTTTTACTAATGGACGTGTCCCTCATTATTTTACACCATTACCACATACGAATCCAAGACTGCCAGGTAACTGTGTTTATCAACTGTTATTTAAAAAGAAAATGAACATTCATATATATTTTTAAATGTCCATAGATTATTATAGTTTATAAATGTGTTATCGGTGTTAAACGATCAGAGAGCAAGTCGGCGGGCGGCGCGGCGTGGGAGACCCTGGTGCTGTTCGCGGTCAACTTCACTCGGCTCAACGTGCACATGAACATGGGCAATGTGATGGGCAATGTCAGGTAAGTGTCTTGGATATACGCAGCCACAGTTTTACAATTTACAACACTAGTGTAGCCATGAATTCTGTAATTATATATACAGGGTGTCCCGTAAGTAGCAAGACAAACTTAAAGAGGAGATGGGCTGATAGTTCACCAACCAGACAAAAAAATTACCTCAATAAAAGTGGCACCATTTTCGAGATATCTAGATATTTTTGTAATATACAAAAAAATACAGTAATCATGTAACACTGATCTCTGTCTGAATTTTCTATTATACAGGTAATTTATTTATGTAATATCCAGCAACAACTTAGTACATTTTTTTTCACCGACGAAGGCCAAAATATAATATAGTTATTTGTCTTTTTTTTAAAAACAATCTTTTGGCGTTCTCAACTTTTTCCAACAAACAATTTGACAACAACAAATTGATCAAAATGATATTTGAATATGAGGAAAACAGTTATTCGAGAATATGTAAAAAAATATGATAAAATTATCTGCCCATTTGTACACACAGTAACAAGAGACAGGTCGAGGGGGGAAATCTCTATATCTCGAAAATCATTACTTAGGTCATTTTTTTTTCTGGCATTTGACCCGTCAACCGATCTTCACCATAAGTATGTAGTGCTACTTACGCGACACGTTGTATAGTTATATAATTACAATGACTTGCATTACAAAACTTAGGAATCTATATTTATTTATTTATAAAAATCCAAGAAATAAATTGTATAATATAGTGTTTGTTGCATAGCTATATTCTCTTTGGCCACGAATCTATAGATTTACGCATATTTACAGATCTTTGTCAGAAAACTACGATAGTGCGTTAAAGGAACATACAAATTGGTGCCTCTTAAGCGTCTTGAAATAGCATATCATCCTCTGATATTTCCTATCGATTAGATAGTTCTTTAAAGGGTAATCGTAACCGATGCTGATTACCTTTTATATAAACGATAAGATTGGACTTATTTTAAAATAATTCAAAGCAAATTGTAAGATTAATGGGTTTTATTACATTAATGAGAACATGAACGAAAACAGGTCCTAAAAGAAACCCTTGCGGTACGCCCGAATGTACTACTTGTGATGTTTTTTTTACGCAGTTAGATTTTTATACCCTAGGCGAACATAATACTTTTCGAAAGTTTTGTATTCTAGTATATTAATTTTTTTATAATAATTTATTGTTTTTTATACAATGTGTAATTCTACTTCTAAGCTAAGTCAATTCGATTTGACCATAAATTTCATTGTGTTAACTCTTAATATTCTCATCGCAAAGATTTGTTATTATGGAGGAAAAAGTTGTTAGAAAAAGGTAAGAAGGTACTTCATCCACATCCACTTTTGATATAGATCACGTTCAAGTTGTGTGGTGGACAGAATGAATGTGATATCGCTTATTGGTTCCGGTGTTGCCAGCTGGCAGAGCCGGTCGCTGGGTGCATCGGGGCGGCTGAGCATCGGCAGCACGCACCGTCGGCACATGGTTGTGCGCATCGAGCTCGCCGCCTCCGCACTGGACGCGCGCGCCGGCATCGTCGGCGGCGCCATCTCGCTCGCCGCACTGCGCGCGCACGGTACGTCTCACACGCACGTCGCCGTCTCGCTCGCACTTGCTGCTTCGATTTCATGTTTAATTTTAATATGTATCTTTAAATCATTCATCTGATGATTTTTTCATAGCACGGCACATTTAACAAAAAGGTTGCATTATCTCTTTGTAGATTTGTTTAATAGCGATAAGTTATATTTCAGCAAATAATCAGTCAGCGGCAATTAATGCACACACACACACACAAACATACACACACATCAATCAACGAGTTTGCCACATTTGTCTTAGCGTAAATAAGTAATAAATCCTCTATTAGCTTTCTGCATGTTTAAAATTTAATCTCAGGTGCTTTGGATTTTGTAAATAAACAAAATAAATAAATAATCATAATCACAAGTCCACTGCAGATTATAGTCCTCCCCACGACGCACGTTCCTGAGTTACTTACATCCGTCGACTCCCCGCAGGCTCCGGTGCAAGCCTGCCCACACTCCATTACGAGAATGGGCGTGTGGAGATGTATTGAAACAACTAGATCTCGAATTCTTTATTGATTATAGGATCACACATTATATAAGCACATTCTCACAGACAAAATCAATAGATTTAAGTGATAGTTATTTACATTACACCATCTTGTGGGGGTCATCCATTTCCCTGAATGTGATTTCCCTAGTTCGGATGCAACACTATCTCTAAAATGATCATGAACACACAAGCAGAAAAATTATATATATATATATATATAGTTATAGTTTAAATGTTACTGTTTGTACGATTTGGAACATAAATCTAGTCCAAAAAAAAGAGTTCTCTTATCTATGCCGGTAAAAGACATGGCAGGGCGATATGTTATTAGTATAATATGATATTTCAGTTCACATCGAAGAGGAGCCGGGCTGCAATCCGGGGCACGTGTGCGGCGTGGAGCTGGCGGCGCTCGAGTTGCGGCTGGAGTACATGGGCACGGTGGTGCTGCTGGCGCGCGTGTCGCGTCTGCACGCCGCGCTGCGCGACGAGTGGCTCGCGCGGGGCCGCAGTCGCCCGCGAGCACGCACGAACGCACGGTACGTGTGCGTGTGTGTGTGCACGGTAATATCTTATCCCGCGCGTGTGAATGTAGCGACTTTGTCAACTTAACCGAAATCGTATCTTTCCAGGCCAGCCATTATCCTCATCCACGGCACCCTGAGCTGGCACCAATTACAGATCCTGATGAGCCGCAGCACGACACCAGATCTATTTAAAATGCAACTGAAACTAGAAGAGTTCTTCACTCAGCAGTTCAAGTCCAGCAAGCGGGTGTTCAGCTCTCTACATCCCAATTACGCAACAGCTCGGAGGGATAAACGGGAGCGTAAGTTTCACCGTCGTCTCGTATATTTGCACCTGTTCTTCAATAACGACATCTCCAAATTATTTCTATTAAGTGACCAAATGGACTTAGAAGTGGGCAACATAATCTCAATTTCCACTTATTTTTTGCTGAGTTCTGACATTGACATTTGTTTGACGTTCCACAGAACAAAAGGGGAGGAGTCAATCTGATTGTAATAAAATATAGTTTTCTGTTTTGGCTGCTATGTGTTATGTTATGGTTACACTGCTTACACTAACCCACTGCCTGACTCAACAGGATGGCTGCTATTTTACTTTCCTCTCCTCAGCAAACGTGATCCCTGCGAACGAGCAGCAACAACAGCAGCAGCAGCAGCAGGAGCTCCGCCACCACCGCCACTGGCAGAAGGTGCTACGCCTCGTATCCGGCATGCAGCTGTCCACGCTGCCGGCGCCGCTGCCCGCAAACGGTACGCGGTGTAGTCAAGCCATATCATCACCAACCTTACCTTCGACATCTATATTACGGGTGTTTTGGGTTTGCATAGATCATTTGCCAGCGAGTCACATTTCATCCTTAACACGAGTAGTACCAAATTGGATTGGTGAGATCAGCGATCACACCAGCTCTAGGACTATATCAGAAGTATGAACGACAGCGATACAAATAAAATTATAATTTGACCTGGATGAGCCAGTCTGCGAGAGAGACTGTACCATTGAACGAGCTACCATGACTGTGAAGGTGCCAGGTGTTATCATAGCGATGATCAACATCATGTCAGTCCATAAATCCGGAGACCTAGTTGCTGCCAACGTGGCCACCCGTCGTAACCCTCGGGGATGTTGTGTCTGTAGGCTAGTGTGTACAGCTCCATAAACTAAAACTGCACCAACTTATCAATCTTCTAATTTATTATGTTTCCTCACTTAGGTACCGTTCTCGGCGGCACCATGGAACTGCACGGCACTAACATTTCCCTGGGCTGCTTCCACGGCAACAGCATGAAGGCCAAGTCCTGGGCGCTGTTCAGCCTCAAGGACCCGTGTATTAGTTTCGCCACGGAGGCGCAGCAGTTGGAGAGCGAAGAAGGTGGGTGCGGTCACGAGTCTTAGATGACGGAAATATCTTATATAATATAATACTTCCGTCAAAGACCGTGGTAGCTCAGTGTCCATTATTCTCGCTTTTGATTCACGGTACGCGAGCGAACCGAGTTCGATGCCCGGTGCCGTTGACAATGAAATTGTTAATAACCATTTTAAATGCTCATTTCACACCACACTAAGGAAAGTCAGTCAGACTAAGAAATTAGTCAGGGATATATATACTGCGAAGACATATGAAGTCCGCCAATCCGGAGTGGAGCAGCGTGGTACACTCTAACACCCTTCCTAGAAACAAAGCTTATGTGTTAATAATGGAAAGCGCAACTATCCCTCTCTAACATACACAATATTGACACGGACGGAGTCGCGCGAAGCGTTAGTGTTTAATAATTACAAAAGTAATTTAACATTGATATTATTTAAATAATAAATAACAATTTAAACTATAATATTCAACTACGTAACATTATATGTAATTACTTGTTAGTGCAAATAGTTCCTTCGTCTTCGATCTTCCTCCTGTCGGGGAAGGACCCTGACCTCATCGAATACCAGCGTAGAATAACAACGAACGATACTTATTACTCGTGACGACATCTTCCGTTTTAGTCCTGAAGGGTCGCAATATCACTTAACTAAATATCAGGTGATCTATGTGCAAAAGGAAAGAACGACGTTCCGTTTCACGACGATATCTCTTACTACTGGTGTTAATCTTCCCGACACTGCGGATTGGTTTGTGAGATCACAACATGTTTATGTATAATTATAGAGGATCTAGAGGTGCAAGCAGTGCAGAGTCTGACCGCGAGCCTGGGCGGCGCGGGCACGGAGGCAGCGGCCGTGGGCGGCGCCGGGGCCGGGGGCGGGGCAGGGGGCGGGGGCGGGCACCAGTCCGTCGCCACGGTGGTGCGCATGACGCGCTCGCTGCTGTTCCCGCCGCAGTTCAAGACGCTGCGCGAGTGGTTCCTATACGCCTTCGCCGAGAGCGAAATTGACGGTAGGTTCCGTACATAAATGGACTTCACTAGACTGGAACATATATTTAAAATTAATATGAAACACGTCTCGTCATCGTCATCTTGACTGCTATCTCTATAAAAAATCTTAACCATGCAGTAACGTGGAGGTAAGGTTGAGGATCTCACGAATTAATAAGATGCAGGTTACTCAGGACTGTGTTTACTTCTGGGGGTGAGGGTTGTGTTCAGTTCAGTTCAGTTCAGTTCAATTTATCAAAATGGACTAGGATGATGATGAGTATATATATATATATATATTTTTATTTTTATATATATTTTTTTTTTATATATTAATAAGGAGTGTCAATTGTGGACAGTCAACTTGATGGTACATGATGACTGCGGCCTATGAAATGTATATCCATTCCTTAACACTGAGATGGAACACCCCATTATCCTTTAATTGCGCCCCGGATCCTTACTACCACCACACGAAACACAGCAGCATTATGCTGGTTATTGCAAAGTTGGGTCTTCGTCCTCTACTACGGTCGAAACTGTAGAGCAACGTTTGCCGTTTACAATTGTAGGTATAGAACAGTTCCCGTCGTTGGAGCGCGAGGCGGGCACGTCATGCGGCGGAGCAGCGGGCGGCGGCAGTGCGCCCGCCAGCGGCGCCGGCAGCGTGGAGAGGGACAGGAGCAAGGCGGGCGAGCGCCACGTGCGCGAGGTGATCTTCGCGCTGCCCGCGCTGCGGCTGCACCTGCGCACGCGCCACCTGCAGCGCGCGGTCACGCCCACCGAGCACGGTGAGACAGCAACTCGTACCTAACTGAGCGTTTTTCGTGTGTTATTTTCGCTCCTGCCTGCTCTATCTACTTAAAAACTAGTATCTCAAAAAAAATAATAATATTTAGTTTGTAACGTTGATTCGTCTTTTAATAGATAAATAAATAATTGTTATATTTGTTTACGCAGACGAGAAACCTGTAGTGGAATGCAGTTTCATCACTGAATTCGAGGACCACATCTTCGTGTCGGTGGACGCAGAGGCATTCCTGTTCCTGCACGACCTCATCTCGTCGTACATCAAAGAGAAAGACCGCGTTGTGAGTAAAATAGTTTTATACAAATGTTTCTTAGTGTTAGCAGTATTAAACAAACACGCATCATCATCATGAAATTAATGTACTGTCATTAGTCTAAATTTCTGATCACTCAGAACCTAAGAAATTAGTGAAAAGTGAATTAAATAGAAGAAATTAGTAAGATCCATTCATACATATAACAGGAACAAGGTTTTAATGGTGGTAGAGCCACGCTGCAGTTTTAAGATACTAGCAGCCAGTGTGAATGCGGGGTGGACCAAGCCCGTAACATAATACCAGCGTTAAATTCTTCGTGTGATGAGATAAGGGCTCCGGAAACACTTATTACTGGTGAGGAGGCATTCCATCTTAGACCACACGGGTGCGCCAGCATTATTCCTTATCGACAGTGAATGTAAACCAAGAATCACTCATCATTAGATGAACATCAGATCAATAATACATGACAGGTGAAGTTAACAGAAGGGAGCTTCCGTATTGATTGGGGGATCGTTTACTAGAAACGTAAATCGTAACTGGAGTATTGATTATTATTTCTTTTTTAGATGCCTGCCGGAGCCCGGGCCGGCAACAGCGTCGCCACCGCGGAGCCGGTGCCGCCGCAGGACTACCGCGACTACCGCTGCGTCACCTGGCACCTCGAGCCCACCGTGCGGTACGTCACACGCACAAACCCAGCCCCCGGACCAGCCCGCGGACCATAGACCGCATGTCTATAGTCTATGGTCATACATTGACAAAACTCTATATTAGCTATGATCGGTCCCCTCACTCACGTGTCGATAGGATAGACACAGGGCAGGGTCGGAAATCTCCGTACGATCGGATAAACCTGGAGTAAATGACTGGATTTGTGGATAGTATGTACTTATATTTAGAAAGATCAATGCTTACACAAATTATTTCACACTGGTAAGCAATACAAACAGTAACAGTGGTAGAGTCACGTTGCAGTATGAATGGGTCGGCTGATAAACGAGCACGGAGCTCACAAGGTAAAGGTAAAAAAGTCCTGAAGTCCAATTCAATTCCATATTCCAAATAAATTCAAGATGAACATGCGTTGTCTTGACATACCTGGTGGATGCTATTATTTCACTTTGACATGTTGCGAGAACGTGCTCCTTCCCCTGTCGAGCAGACCCATTCATGGTAAAGCTACTAATTAGCTGCATCCGTGGATCAACCGTAATTGAAACTAGCTATTGTTTTAATGTCTCATCAGTACCGTCAAGTGGTTTTTAAAGATTTTTCTTTGTATCGAGAGTAACAAACGACACAGTTCATCTGATGCTGTGAATCCTGCGGCTCGATATAGCCACATTAATCCTCGATAAGGAATCACAATGCAGATGTGTTGCTACACCTGAAGGCTAATAAAAATTCCTCGTCACTAATAATATAGGTAATAATAAGGGTCTCCAGATTCGAGGAGTAAGGGCGTGGTTTTTCATCAGTAATAAAGCTCTCAGAGCCTTAATATAAACGTGTTTCTAATGTAATATATATGGTAACATATAATGGTAACGTCGTTTGTATAACAACCTTCCGTTTACAGACTACTGTCGTGGGCGGGCAAGTCGATAGAACCGTACGGAGTGGACTACATCCTGCAGAAGCTGGGCTTCAGCCACGCCCGCACCACCATCCCCAAGTGGCTGCAGCGTGGCGCCCTCGACCCGCTGGACGCGCTGCTCTCGGCCGTGCTGCTGCGACTGGTCGCCCTCGTCCCTCACAAGTCCTAAGCAGCGAGCATCACACAGACGCCATATCACAAAGGGCATGCATCGTTTTTTGTCTCGCTTCTATTTGTACAGTTTCCAGCTGTTTAGAGTAAGACGAAAGGTTATACATTACCATCTTAAATAATATCAATTATTATATAAGACAACGAGATAATAAGACCCTCGGTGTCTAACGCTCGCTTCTAATGTGTACTGTACGCGAGCAAACCGATTTCGTAACCAATCAAATTGTTTATTACAATTGTAAGTTAGCACTTACTCGTCGGTGAAGGAAGACGTCGCGAGGAAACCTGCATGTCTGAGGAATATAAAAATATATAAGTCCGCTAAAACGCAGTGGAGCCGCGCGGCGGAACGCATGGTCTATAACACTCCAGTGAGTTTAACAGCAGCGGAATTTATATGTATAAGCTGTTATATATGTCTAGTGAAATTACCACTTATGACGAACGTATTAAGACTCAAAATCGATTATTTAAAACGCTTGAGAGCGAATACTTAAGAAATTTCCATACACACACTGCTAGCACGAATTAGGTTTAGATCCGTAAGGCGCGGAACTCGTGGACGGGTATGTTCTATGGGTCGGAGAGATGGGGGTGGGATTCCATGCCTCATGGGGATAAAGTAGGGTATAGTGTGAAATTCGTAAATCCGCTAAACCTGTGACGATGCCTTCGCCTCCTGTAGCTGGCGTTGCCGTCGTCGCAAGGGTTCGTTTTCCTGGGTGATAAGAGCCACCACCCTGATCGTCCGCGAACTCGTAATCCCGTTTTAGTCGTCCTATACGACAGGCAAGAGGTACCTCAGTCTTAGACTTCCCGGGACTAAAGGGCTGAAATATATAGTAACCTAGGAAAAAATATACACCGCTACATAATAACATCATCGTCATTTCAGTCGGTCACTAGTCCACTGCTGTATATATTCCACCCCCACGGACTTCGCCTCTGCGTAGTCCGTCAGACAATATAGTAGGGGGGGGGGGGAAGGTCGTACCACACGGCGTTGGCCAATAATGCATATCCATTAGCGTCCACTGCTGAATGGTAATCTGCAGTCGGTAGAGATTGTCGCCTCGTCACGTTTGGCATGCCAAATGACGTATGAATTGTTACTGCCATACACTGGCATGAATATTCTCTTTAACATTGCCCTCGTTTCTCCCAAGTCGCCCCCTTACGATACTAGGTTGTTTTTTTTTATCATATTGATAAATTTTGCTTTCCAATTATCAGTATCGATTCGTTGAAACTTTTTATACTCACGTAGGTCTCATGGAACTGTCCAAAATACTATTCGAAGATTAGAAAATTCCTTACATACAATAAGTTTAATAAACCTCGTGCAGTACGTGGTCGTACTGTGAGATGTCAATACAAAATATTGTTAACTGAAGTTAGTAAACTGATGATAAAACGAAGAGAATTCTTCAAATAATCCTAGTACTAATGTCACAGGTAATATTGATCACCAGAATGTATATTTAATAACAAAAAAGAAACGTAATTTTTTTTTAGATACAAAATTTTTGCTCATCTTTTTTTAATAAAAATATATAGGTAAACAATTGTAAAAATATTTACCGTTCTTATTTGTAAAAAAATAAGTGACATCAAATAAATACCACTTGTCTTCGCTACATTTACCACAGACACCAATAGCCTGTACCCATTTAGTCTAGTACAGTGCGTAAACCTCCGCCAAGTTGCGGTCATTTACGTATTGGCGATCGAAGAACCAGACATCCAAAACTCTAAACACTGTTTGAAATGCTTACCCCCATCTCATGCTCTATAGTGAACTAATAGATTTCCTAGAATTTTACCAGTATTCTCCTACGAATCCTATAAGATTAGTTGAAGCGATGTTTACTTACCTTCCATTGTTTCAACTTAATGGTGTATCCACAATATGTGTATAGATCTTGTATTATTTTTATTGTTTGATACATTTTAGCTAATTAAATGGGTGACCAGTTATCTTAAGTAAATGGCTGATATATATATATATATATATATGTATAGATTTATAGAAAACACGTTGTGTACTGAAGGCCTATTTCATATATTCCAATGTTAGATTCCCAGGGGAAAATATTAATTTAAATATCCATCAAATGTTAAACATGTAACTATTAAAATTATTAATGTTCAATCTTATCTGTATAAAACATTTTTGAATTTAAAAACAAATCACTGTTAAATATAAATTAATACCTTATTTAATTACCGGTTTAATTGCATATAAATAATACACATTTATAGTGACATAAGAGAATTGAATGAATTTATTTATAAAATGTTAATTTCAGAAGGGAATCAAAGCTTAGATTAGATAATTATTTTAATTTCAATAAGTTGGCAACAACTCAACATTATGCCGACGACATGCTGAATATAAAATTAAAAAAAAAAACGGATAGAACTTGGTAGCCAACCTAATAGTAATAATTACGCGTTATTTCACGTTTGTATTATTTTGTATAATACTTTTAGTGGTTATTGTGTATTTAAATGGTTTCTTATTTTATGTACTGAAATATTTTATTAAGAAATGTGATTTGTACATAATGAATGTGATATGAATAAATATTAGTGAATGATTCATGTCTTTTATTCAAATTTGATATTAGAAATACTTATTATCTAGCAGTAACAAATATCAAAGATCGTTAGACTTTAACTTTATCGGAATTCGTGTATTTCTTTGATTTGGGAAAACCGGTGCATGTTGGGTCGGTGACCTTGTGCAGATGCCGCTCCAAGAACTTCAAAATCAACGGGTTTCAGTTGTGTATTTTCCGACATTAATGTGTAGGACAGAGATTCGTCCCTTAGCCACATGTGACATTGGCAATGGAAGAAAACATAACTGCCGTCCGAACTGTTAGGCGGTTGAGTAACATTATCTTAATTGGCGGTCTTTTAGTGACCGGACGGCAAATAATCTTTAAGAGATAGAGCCACGCTGATGCTATCGAGGACCGCGCTTTCAATGCAGTATGTAACTCTTGCTGCGTTTCGTGTAGTGAGTTCAGGGATCAGTGGACTTAATTACAACTGTTATTGCATGACCCGCACACTGGCAACACGCGCGTCGGATCGAAAGCTTTCTTATATTGTCAACAGATCACCGCACCGCGATTAGAATGTCAAGACAACAGTCTAGAGAGCAGAGGTTTCTAGACAATTTTTCTCATAGACCACTTTCAAAATTGAATGCCCATTTTTTTATCACGCCAACGTAGACCCCCGTCGAGTCTCCCGTGGACCCCTTTTTTGATTCGTTTATTAAACGGATTCTTTTTAATATAGTTTTACAAAATTAAATATTACCATATATACCAATAATAACGATATGAAAACATAAACTTCCGCTTGCTTTGTGTAAATAGACCATTAATTAAAATGTTATTATATTTCGTTATTTTAGTGAAGGGGTCGCAAGGTGTTTTACGTAACCTTAGACTTTTTCGTAGATCGACATAAAAATGGTTGAGAAACAATGTTCTAGGTTTTGGATATAAAACCGTTACCACCACTTGGCTGGTCTGCGGGTACAATGGTTCAAGCCCACGGCACGGAACAGTTAGGTGGTATATTATAAAACATATTATATTTAATAAAACTCTGTATTTAGCAAATTAACTTTATACGTAAATAAATCTTAAATAATATCAAAGACATTCAGTTAAACATAAACATACAAAAAATGAGCTTCTTAAAACATTTCACATAAATATTCATTTTATAAAGCGGATATTATTTTTAAACACATACATTTATTGCCAATATAAAAAAAATATCATAATTATACGAGTACTACAAAAACTTGAGCTGTTTGCATAACATTTTCCAATTCAAATTAAAAATTCTTATATTTTACATTGTTTTTCTAATAATAAAGCTTTTAAGCTCTTGTCAGTTTTCACAGCTAAAAACTTCCATCTTTTTAAAAAAAAAAAACAGTTATATACAGTGGCACATAGCTGCATTAGTAGTTTAAAAACTATTTTATTTAAATATATCTATTATAAAAATTGCACAGATTTGCATTTTATGCATCTAAAATATTTTTGCCTGCCCAGTCTCTATGTGCTAGATTGTGCGACATAAACATAAAAATTCATTTACAAAATTTGCCACTAGCAACACTAGTGTATGGGGTGTTGTCCGTAGATTAAAAAAAAATATTATTTAAAATAGAGTTTAGGATATTAAGTTCACAAAACAATTTTTTTTTTTTTATATCCGTACTAATAGTTTCAATTAGGTAGCTTCACAGATACGAATCCGTCATTCAACTATAATCGTGAACCATCTAGACTAGCGTAAGCATTTTGAACGTAGTTTGAGTGGTTAAGGAGAATGATAATAACGTAAATATTGTTCACTTCAAAGACAAGTAGAAATACAAAAAATAAGATAAAAAGTACAAACAATTAAGTTTTTAGCACATACCGATATATTATTATTTGAGGTTGTGGGACAACTCTTTGTTTTTAATTTAAACTAAAGACAGAGTACGCCAGTTCATTAGTATCGAGGCCTGTCAGTAGTGCCGTCCTCAACGTGTGTCGATCGTTTATCGATACTCAGATTCGACGCAATGTGAATTATTTCTAAATCTGATAGTGACCGATTGTGTTGATATTGTTTGCAAATTTTATTATATATTTTTTGTTTTTATCTATAAAAATTAAATGCAGTTCTTTGGTAAGCGCGTCACTTGAGAAAGGCTGGAACGATTTGGTTATATTTTTTTATTTTAATCGTAATGGTAACAGTAGTAGAAAAATTGGAAAAGTGTCCCGTAAAATTGGGAAACTCTGGTAAAACTGAAAATTAAAAGTTCTTTTATTTATGATTATGAGATTTTTTATGGACTCAAGACACGATTCGAACGTTGGATAATTTTCCGCAAATTCACAAATTGAAATTTAGACTGGACAACGTCAGCTCAGTCAGTCAGATGTCTAATGACTATAGTTTTTACTAATCTTAACTTTCAAATAGGTTTTCAAATAACATTTCCTTTATTACTACAACTATGATCGATATACTTAATTAACAATTTTACCATTACAAATTAAGTCGCAGAACTACTTGTAAGGATACTAATGAACTTGCTCTGGTACTGCAGGTACTGTCAAAGTGTACGATTACATATTAAAAAATGCAGGCTCCGTGGTGACTAAGCTAGTGGCGGGCAAGTTGAAGGCGGTTAGTTGATGGCGAAGTTCTGCGTGAAGTCGTACTCGATGGTGGGGATGACGCTTTGGACGAACTTGAGGAACACGATGAGGTAGGAGTGCACGCCCATGGCGCCCCCACTCTCTGTCACCGTCTCGATTATTTTCTTCATTACCTCCGCGTGTCTGCAATAAAACGTATTTTATAGAAGACGGCGACACTAACATGCGCAACGGTTAAAGGTAAGCTATCAAGCAACACCGAGAAATGTCTGATTGTTAGTGAAGCGTATATAGTCTAATGTCAGGTATCCTATATATATATACGTAGTATCAGCAATACTTAAGTTCGTGGAGTTGACTGTTGAAGCATTTCCTAGCATGAGCTTAGTTCAAGTAGCTAAATAGTAAGTGTAATAACTCTCCTGACGGTATAGATGGTTCTCCTGTTCAGTACGTAAAGAGATAACAAATCTTCGCGCAGATAGTAGATCAGCCACTTGGGAGTCATTCAAGACAGTAAGGAAGTGCCTCTATAGTAACCATCTTCTTGGTGTTTTGTATGCGTTAATTAATAGTCACGACACATGTGGGCTGCCATGCTGACTGTGTAGTTAAGGGAAACCAACATTGTTTAACATTCCGATTGCCTAGACTCCACATTCGAAGACGCGTCAGATTCCTACAGCCTACATCCCACATTAGAAGATACCTACAGCCTAGATCCCACATATAACACGCGTCAGATTCCTAAAGCCTAGATTCCACATTCGAAGACGGGACATACGCATTTTACATTCATATATTGATTAAAACCTTATATTTTCAAAATACAATGGTTATTCATCGAAAAATAATAGACTTTAAATACTAAATCATTGAAAATAAACACATGTACACGTACTGTTATAAGGATACACGCGTGCGCTTGTTAGTGCGTGCGTTACGAACAGCGTGCGAGGACCTACCGGCAGGGATGGACGGAGGCCATGCTGGGCCCGGACAGGTGCGGGTGTGCCTCCATGGTGACGGTCTTCTTGGCGTGGTCCTGCGACACGTCCTCGTACATCTGCTCCACACCCAGCAGCCTCCGCTCCTGGACACATAATGAGCAATGATCAGGTTTATACACTTATGTGACGTGCGAGACTGTGGTGTGACCATCACCTGTAAGTGTACTTACACGTACATCACCCCTTATACCGAATAAAAAAGAGTTAAATAACAGACAATATATGTATATATATACCACTGCTGGGCGTTAGCATAGTCCACCATAAAAAAAACATCATTGGTTGTTGTTTAGGAGCTCGCCTGTTCGCTTGTATAAGAACTCACTTCTGTAGGTATTTAAATACAGATGCACTCTCTCGTCGTCCCCTTTCCTATTTCGATGCAGTGTCACGGGAAATCGAACCCATTATACGTGACGCAGCAGCCAGTTACTCTAACCGCTACACCATGCGGTCGTCATGAATGAACCAATTAATTTATACAGAATACCAAAGTAAAATAGCACTACGAAATATCATCTGGAACAGAATATATAAGGAATTATTACGCAAGGGCACTCACCTCGTCGTAGCCGATGAGCCATAGGCGCGGCGTTTGGTAGTACTTGTCGTAGGTGATGTGCAGGTCGTAGGTTCGGGTTCGCACGATGTCGTCGCTCTCCACTTGTCGCTGCTTGCGGTCGCTTTTCGGCTTCGGGTCCTTCCGGGCGGTCAGGTCTGTCGACTGTCGGTTATTTAAAACTTTAAACCGCCGCTATTTGTGTTTTATAATCCATATACAGAGAGAGGTCTACCGCTTTAAAAAAGACTTAACAAACGCGGAAAGTCAAAAATATCTACGAATTTCAACAAATGATTCGATGAACGAATGAAAATTACGAATACACCAGATCGTCAATATCATCCTGCTGACGTGCGGTACCGTGTAAGGTTAGTCATAATGTACTGCACCCTCAATCTGCTCCGAATGTAAATTTTAAATTCTTCAATTTTTAAACAACCTGTATAATCTAATTATCCTAAAATGTTGTTACAATACTAAAGGAATTTTAAAAAGGAAAAACGTAAAAATAACAACTACCACATCATTCTTTACTAAGGTCGTGCACAAAAATATTACTATCATCAGTTAAGAGTTAATATCTCACCGGGTCCACTTCGTCTAACAGGCCCGACTCCTGGAACTGTTCCATGTCCTCAGCTTCCCCGTCCTCGTCGTCCTCGTCTTCATCCCCACCGGCGCCCTCGCCATCGCTGTCGCCTGTCTCTGCCGCTTCCAGTGTCATTTCACATACCTGTGGAAACAGAAACATTTCAAAGACATGTAAACCTTGGGGTAAACTGCGCTGGATTAGCATGGACACTCCAATAAGGTGTTTAGGATTATTGTAAAACAAACATTGTACAAAAAGGCGGACCTAATTTCAAAACGATTCTCTACCACACCTACCTTTGGATTGATCAGAGAATATGCTGACCTAACCTTAAAAGCTGACATGCTCTGAAAAGATTTCTGCCAGTATCATGTCAGGACATATAGTTATACAATATGTCCTATAAGTAGCATGACAAACTTAAAGGGACGATTGGAATTGGATTGGAAAGATAGTATGGTCACCTACCAGAAAAAAATGTAAGTGTCACAATTTTCGAGAAATTGAGAATTTTTATTTCCTTCGAACTACCTTTTGCTACTTGAGTAAACAAGAAGATATTTTTTACATACATAATGATTGTTCTACTATATTCTAATGTAATTTTGATCAATTTGTTTGGACAAAAAATGAGAATGATAAATGATTTTGCGGTGACAAAAATATGTACTCACCGGCTGCTGCATATTGCATAAATAAATTACTTGTTTAATAAAGATTTCAGGAAGTTGTAACACCGATTACCATTTTCTTCGTATTTTTAGCTAAAATCTGAATATCTCGAAAATGGTAACACTTTTACTAAATAACTTTTTGTCAGGTCGGTAACACGCCAACCTATCTTCTTAATTTTGTCGTTCTACTTAAGGGACATCCAGTATAGCCATGTTTTCTCACCGGTCAATATGAAATAAGCATGATAGTACATTGTAGTCGGGATTTGGATATTTTTTAACTGCCTCTCTTTTTTTTATTTTGTTATGTTTACTATACTTTTTAATAATCTACTAAACATAACAAATCTGTTATATTTAATATAATTCTATCATCTCCTTATCTCCTCTTTCTTGTTACCTTTTAAGAAAATTTGGTGTAGAACAGAAAACCAGAAACCAGAAATGAAAATGAAAAATAACATATGTATTATATTATATATGTACTATGCTGTATATTTTCTTTTAACATACTGCTAGGCATAAAATAGCTGAGTATTTATAAATGAAAATATTTGTTTTTCAATTACTTACCTTCTCTTCAATGGTGGGCGATCCAGTAGAATCATAGTGATGCGTATCCACCCAGCCTCCGTCTTCATCTTGCTCATCTTCTATTATCTTTTCCTTGTCCTCACAGTACTCTATCTACAATATATATTATACTTTTAAGTAAGTTATAGATACTATAACAGTATTATTTCAGAAATAAAAAAAGATAAAAGAAGTAATATTTACAGCACTGATAGTATTATTTTCCAAGAAAAAATAATTGAATGAGCTGAGAGAGAAAAGATGGTGCATAAATCGGCATTAAAAAATCATGTATGTATTAGTTGCCATTAAGGCAAGTAAAACAAAGTGAAACAATACGCACATGATTTCCCACAACAAAATGATTTAACTTATTAAAAGGAAGCATTTCATTTCTTCAAGTTCATATCTGTGTGAAAATAGCTCCCTATGTCTTCTCTTTCCTCTTACCTATGTTGAATATCATCATACACAGAATTGATACATTTAAATCACAGGGGATACATTAGTAATCTTTTTAATTTATTATTAATAAAAAAAAAATTGTATCGGGACACCAAAGATCAAATTAGATATATGTGCCCCATCGTTTCACGTATTATGTACAGTATTAAATACTACTTGACAATAGTTAGCTATCTCACTGTAATTAAAATCATAATTTTCAATTACAAGTCATTGGCCTGCCTTGCTCTTAAGTTTATCTCTTGTAACTGATGCACTATATTATTACTTACAAGAGAATTATAATCAATAGCTGCTGATATGTAAACATTGACCTTTTCATACCAGGGACTGTAAAATGACTGATTAGCAGACTTTTTATTTAAAAAACGGGGTGACACTGTACAACCCGTAATCATAATCATAACCTTTACATGTATGAATATGTACTGTAAAAGGTGTTCTAATTAAAATAGTAACCAGCACATTCTACCATAACGGCATGCAAACAATTACATTAAATATAGTGACATTATCATTATTAAGGAATGTTATTACAACAAAAAAATTAATGCCAATTGTCAATATTCAACATCAAGTTATAAATAAAATAAAAAAAAAATTAAATGTCAAATCAATATTTGTATAAAAAATGTTAAAACTTTGTACTATAAACATATCCTGCAAGGATGTTATCTGCAACTTCTAACGACAACCGTTAATTGCAGTGATATAATTTGATTAGGCAATTATAACAAGTCCATAAGTCACAAGGTCATTGAATAAATGGTACTAGTATACAACATTCAAATGTCATGTTTAGATATTTATAATTAAATTTAATGACTATTTTGTAGGTGGGATCAGAAAACTGAAGTGGCAATGACCTGGCCATAGAACCTTTAATCAATGGGAAAGAACTGTTCTTGTGTGACAATACTGATATTATATACACTAGATGGAATGAATGCCTATGCTAGTCTGTGCATGCAGGTGGCTCATGATCATACTCTGTAGCAATCTATGGGGAGGCCTATGTTCAGCAGTGGGCTAGTGATGCACTGAAATGGTGACGTAGGTGACGTTACATAATTTCCGCATAGTAATACTTCAAAAAATTGTTTATATTATCATGGGGATATTTAATACTTAATAAAATAATATGAATTAGATATTATGATAACTTCAATCTTGAATTTAGTGCACTCTATTATTATTACTCTAGCATCTGTCTGTGAGGGTAACAAAAAAATGAGAAAAAAATTATGCATCATATCACTTTATATTGTTTTTTATTTCACGTAAGATTTTCGTTTTCATTTTTCACTTCTCTCTGGACCTAACTCTGAAACCAACACAGACAAAGTCGCAGGCAGATACTAGTTTTAACATAAATTGATATCAGTTGATAAGCCATCTCATTTACCATATATCCAGGTTATAAACTATGTGTGTACAAAATTTCATTAAAATCTATTCAAATGTTTTTGTGGACAATGTTTAAATGACAAAGATACAAACTTACATATTTATAATATTCATTATATACCTGTTTACACCGCCTGTAGCAGGGCACATTGCGAGTGATAAGGAATTGTTTATCCGAAGGCAGATAGGGACGCAACTTGGCCTCCTCTCCACGTGCCCACTGCCACGTGGGACAGTGGTGCACTAAGTGGTCACCCGCGGCTACAAACTCCTCAGGTGTAAGGACGCCTGTTTCATGAAATTTTGATTCCTGTAAACAATCATACTATTGTAGTCAAAGTAAACTAATAGCCTGTTTATATAAATCCCACTGCTGGGAATATATATGCCTCCTCCTTAGATAGTAGCTTAATCAACCACGCGACTTGGATATGCAGGAAACCTCACGATGTTTTCCTTCACAGAAGACCACAAGGTTAGTCAGCAATTAAAATTGCGACTGACAATTTAATTAGTTCCAGGCACCATGGATCGAACTTGGTTTGGTTGCGTATCATGAATTAAGAGCGAGCACTTGGATACTGAGCTATAGCTATTGTAGAACAATATATTTTTTAAGAGGACACAAGGATTTTTTAGATTTCCATATATCTACTTTCATAAAATAATGGAAAAATTTGTGTGGTTAAGTGCAGTGAAGCATTGTTCAATTCCTCCCTCAACAGACTACAAGAACCATGGTCTTATCTAAACAACCATACCTACACTAGGCAACACACACCACATACATGCATCATGGTTTACTGTCCTAATGCACCTGAGTGTAAAGTCTACTATGGTCAACAACCAAGTATTGAGTAAAGATGCTTTTAAAAAAAAATCTTATTATATAATATATATATAAAAAAAATTATAGTTCTTGTGTTTACTCAAGGTAACACTACTGATGAGGTGATAATCCTTTTACATTATTTCTTCCAAAATTAATATTATTTGTTAATAAAAAAAAATTGAAAAGAAAAGAATTATCTATAGAACTAAAAAAATATTTATATGTGAAAAATAAAGAGTTCACAGCTCACATACACTGCAGGCCAAAAGTTTAAGACCACTTTAATTAAAGTCGGAAAATAAAGTAAAACTCTGATAAAATATTAAGTGTTTAATTAACCTGTTTAATCATCTAATAGAACATTGATTGAAAAACAATATACTTTAAAAGCAAAAGAAATATTAACAGTCCATGCAAAAAAAGGCTACAGTTAGCTAAACTGATTTTTCATCTGACTTTACATTTTATGACTTTTTTCACAAGTCTTGGCATACGGGCAATCAATTTGTTAATGTGTCTTGTGATGTATTGTTCCAAATTTCGCATAAAGCATTCCACAATTCCATCCTCATCAATGATTGAAGATGTAAATGCATTGTCGTCCCTGTTGACCAAGATGGAATGCTTTGTTATCTGTAGTCGGAGATCCAAATCTCCAATTCCCTACACCACCTACAGGCACCAAGCAAAAAATAGCATTATGCTGCTATTTTATATCCCTATTCTACGAAGTTATAGTACATCCTTGTTTCAACTGTCCAATGTTTGCAGGTAGAAACAAACACTTCAATGGCTATTTGAAAACTAAATCAGAACAAGTATAGTTTATTATGAATCAGATTGAAGTCAATAAGATTCAAAATAAACTGATAATTATTATAAATATCTGTCTATTATTTAAATACATTTTTTATATAAATATCTTATAATTTATCTGAATAATATTAAATATGATGATGATATCCTTCTTATTAGTACTGCACAGAATATTTTATTTAATAATAATATTTTACTTTTATAGTGCTGTAAGTATTTGCACAAACACCAAGACCCTTACTCTTTGTTACCTTCCCTATACCTATATAATGCATGTGCAATAAGATTGGAGGAAGGTTCAGATACATGAGACATATATACCACACATCTAGACCCTAAATCAACAATTTGTGATACAAAAATATTGTTCCTCAGCTGGGAATCAAACCCAGGACCCATGATGACTATACCGCACAGATTAAATATATAATAATTGTGTATATTTTAACCAAAGGTGTTGGTTTTGTTTTCTTTATTATAACAGTAAACCAGTGTTGCAGTTAACTACACCATGCGGTTGCTGAATGATATAATTATTGAAATGCTTCATATGAACAGGATCTTGATTCTGTTCGAAAGTATAACTTGACCATGTTAACAAGACCTTTATTAATAATAGTAGTAGAAGAAATAAATAATCTTTAAACATTTATTACCATTTAGTACTCTTTCACGTTACATTTGGAGAATCATTATGGCTAATTCAATTTCGACAAAGGAAAATGTTTTGCAAATATTTTGCAAAACAATTTATCAAATCGATAAAATATATTCGCCGGTTCCGCCTGATAATAGTTTATACATGTAATACAGTGTTTGATGTTTATGATCTTATTGCTAACTATGAAAACACTGACAATATAAATATCCATTACAATAAATCTAATAATATTATAATACCTACCTTCAATACCGGTGTTAAATACCCAGCGACGCCCAAAGCAGTCCCTTTTACGGTATTAATTACACTTTGCATTATAAGGTTTTCAATGTTTGCTCGATTGTTAAAATTCACTATATTTTCAAACCGTATATATAAATTTACAATGAATACGATTTGAATACCTAAGAAAGCAATTACACCTGAGTCGTAACAAACAGCAATATTGAATTAAATTGAATTGTCTATCGGTTGTGATCTGTCAACGTCAGAAATCATTACTATTCTGTTTACTCATATTAGATATTACTTTCATGAAAGTGATAAAATCTTTGAACTAGAAATGTGTTAAAACTAAATGTTAAATAACATTAGTGTTTCATTGTTTTTTGTTTTAATATTTTTTGTTTCGTCATTAATTACAATTTAAAATAAAATAAATTAACTTATAAAACACACAAACATTAAGTGTATAAATCGATGTGGCCCGATTTAACAGCAATCGACTACCAATCGTTCAAAAAATCATCAATATATATATACCTTAGATGTGAATTTTTGAATGGAATTAGTAAAGTATTGTAAAAATGTACGATCTGTTTTAGCGGTAACAGTGTTTCGAGTTTTGTCTGTCCTCCGTAGATTGGTGCTCGTTTCCTGAAGACGTTTCGCTTCTCCTAGAACGTACTTAGTCTCCCAATACACTAAGAGTGAACACCAAGAGGGTTTTAGTGGATAGAAAGAAATAACTTCTAACTATGTCTTCTCTCCAAGATACTACTCATATTTTAAAGATTTTCTCCCTCGATAAAAATTGTTACTTATGGTGAGTACCAGAGACTCAATTATTGGTAACGAAGCAGTTTGTTTAGTTATCAGGAGTAGTTACCCATGTTTGGTATGTATAATCAGGGATTTTTCAGAAATCTTAAATCGATCATTGAAATATCGACACTTCTTTGAAAATCAATATTGCTATGAATGACTGATTATTTCTCCTAATCATGTTATCTACAATTTTTTAGTGAGACTTTGGAATAAAAATAGATTGATGCATCATCGAATATCCACCATTGTCGATACGTAGAATCTGTTCGATTTAATATATCGAATTTAACAACACTAGTTTTTCTTTTATCAAATGTCATTATGTCAATGTCTCATTGATTGATATGACAAAACGAGATTGTAAAATCATTTTCATTTACTGACTGACTCACTACTAACAATTCATCATACAGCTTCACTCTTTATAGCGGCGTAAAATAATGTTTTTTTTTTGTACACCAAAACGCAGTTAAAGTACCTCTCTTAAACTCAGTTAATTGACCATGGAGGACGTTTTAGACGAAGTCGTGTCATCAGAGGACTTGCAAGTAAGCAAGACTTGTACAATATCTGATTCATTACAATGTATTGTTATTAACATTTTTGTTATTTCTTAGAAGTTCGAGAAAGTTTTTCATGAACAGTTGCACCAGGGTAAAGTGACGCACAAAGCGCAATTCGAATATGCTTGGTGTCTCGTACGAAGTAAATACCCTACAGATATTAGGAAGGTATGTGTTATATTGTTACTATATTTCCGATTATATTAATCGGTATTTTTTAATTCTTATTGATTGAAGTTGAAGAATTGGTTTTACACACTTGATATTACTATATTTCACAAAGACAAAAAAATTGCACTATATAAGTTATTGGGGTCTATCAGCCAATTGCTTATTGATAAAAATCAATAGAGATATTTAGTGTCTTAAATATATGTAACAGCTGTTATCTATGTTTTATATAATAGAACCAATCTCTACAATGTTCTGCTGCTAGCTTGTTCATCCCTTCTTGTATAAAAAATGTAAACAATACTATATATTAATACCAAATTTCAATATCAATTATTTTCACAGGGTATCCTTCTGTTGAAGGAGCTATTCAACTCTCACCCAGATGGCAAAAGAGACTACCTGTACTACCTTGCCATAGGCAATGCCAGGATCAAGGAGTATAACAAAGCACTTCACTATGTCAAGGCATTCCTTGAAATTGAGCCTGCAAATCAACAAGTACTAGCATTAGAGGTAACATGACTTTTTGTTAATATAAATAATTTTAAAGGTCTCATGAATATGTAAGAACCAATAGATGTGTGACATACAAACACTACAGTGCATTTATTATCTCCCCACAGCCTTGGTTATGAAATAAGCATAGCACAGCATATTCGGTTGCTTGCTGGCACTCACAGGTCTTATGGCAACACATAATGATGTCCAGCACTTACAACATTATTGAAAAATCATTATAGGCAAAATTTAAATGAAATACATTCTTAGACCTTTTTAAATAAGAGAATTTTAAATAACAGAAAAATGACTATATATAAATAAAAAAGTGAATCTAAAAAATATTACTAATTGACAAATGAGTATTAACAATAACAATAAAAGCATTAAATACTTTTATTATTTGGATAAACAACTATTAACTACTACTTATCTAATACTTAGGTTATACTAAAAAATCCAGAATTTGATAAATAAGACGTTTGTTATCTAATATACATTTATTATTTTTTGAAGTATATGTAGTTATCACTATTTACACATTTTTGTATTCATATGAACCATTGTGTGCACTGGGGAGCTAGTCTTCAGTAAAGACCTCTTCAATAGTCTTGTGGATTGCACTCACCACCATTTCTGAGCTTGTGACCCGTAAACCTCTAAGCTTATCTTTAATTTTCGAAAATAAAAAGAAGTTGCAAGGTCCAAGGTCCGGGCTATATGGCGGTGTGTAACTTACACCATGTTAACATCGAAATATGTGAAGGTCGACATTGTTGCGAGGGTGCTTTTCGCAAACTTATATTAACATTGGCAAAGCAATTGTTTATGTACAAATCTGCAGTCGTTGTCCTTAAGTTTTCAAGCGACACTAATGTAATGTAGCATGAAAAAGAAGCAACCACTTCATGGTACTCTGTTTTTTTTTAACTTTCGTTGGCAAGTTGACAAAAGGTCTACAAAAAGACATATTCTGCCGACTGGATTTTCCTTTCTGGTTCAAAGTAGTACTCGATAATATAGACAGCTTATGACTGTTCTCCATTAAACTTTTTACATTTTATGGCAACACTCTATATGCAGTCGTTTAAATGCGGTATCCATGTATGCACAGCTCCTCTTTATTTTCTGATTTGCTTTTTTGTCAGTTTCACCATCGAATTTTTGCCTTCATGTACATCGTTATGGAATGACCATGTCCACGTCTCGTAACCACGAATACACAGAGCTACGACATGGGGCTATATCACCAAATGCCAATTGAAGTCTCTACTCTCCTGATCACCTCAGCCACAGTGAAAATCTTAAAATATCATTGATCGAAAATTGACGTGAGTTAAATTCATTGTAATAGAGACACACAATTTTCTATAGGACGTCACAACGCAAAAATAAATGACAGTCTTGCAAATTAAAAAGTAACATCTTCCAGGGAGTTCCATTTTCGAATAACGTATGTGCTTTTTTTTATTTTTTTTGTTTGTTTACATACATACTTGACATACATGTTCATTTTTTTTTCGATTTGCAACCCAGACTGCTGTGAGATTGTAAATGCACTATAATAAGTAATTTCACCTACAACATATATATATTATGAATCTTTCTTGGGGATGGAGGTGTTTATGGGCTGCAGTAATCAGTGTGTGTGTGCTTGTTTATCATCCTTACTTAATAATATTAATATTTTGTAGAGACAAATCAGCAAGCGCATGGAGAAGGAGGGTTTAATAGGGATAGCAGTGGCCGGTGGAGCAGTTTTAGCTCTCGGTGGTCTTGTGGGCCTCGGCATTGCACTCTCCTCTAGCAAGAAATAGCATTTGGCTTTACTGTGAGTATATTCTTAATAATAAGATCAATATTATTTTTGTATGTGTTCGTTTTTAAGTAGGGAAGTAATGTGAAAAGACATACTATTCAATGTTCCCACCTGTTTGCTATGGTATCCTATTCTGATACTAGTCCATATGCATTACAGAACCAATTTACCATCCCATATTGCCTAGGCCATGTAGATTACTCAAAGAATTAATGAATTAAGATTATGCCATTGATAGTTTAACCTAAAATATATTTATATGACTCTAATATTTTCAACTGAAACAATGTAGTTTCCCCTAAATTTAAACTGTTCATATTTTATCTTACCTATAAAATGTTAAATATTATTATTGTATCTAAACTATTTATAAATGCATGCAATAGCTGTCTGTAAATGGCATTGTATATTCATATTATGTTGGTGTTATAATATATAATATATATATATATATACACACTCGCACATATATATATGTGTGTGTTTTGTTGTTGTTATAGACCATGTGAGAAGCACCAAACTTTAGACATACTGGCTGGAAAATAATAAATCATTCAATATTGTCTCACATATTTCTCTCAGACCCAATTTTGAAGTCTATTTTTAATTCGGCAGACCCGAAGTCGCGGGCAGATGTTAGTATTATATAAAAACACCGGGGTGGTCTGATAGTAATTGTCATATGAGTTTAGTAAAATAAAAATAAGCCAAAAAAGGCTTCATTATGAATCATACTGCAGTTGGTAATGTGCTTTCTTAGCATTTATTATCATCATATAATTAGGGAATCCCTATGTTAAGCGCTGAATTCATATAAACTAAAAAAAGATAACAGAATACTGCTCTGAAAATTTCCCCTTAATTGTACAACATTTTATCCCAAAAAATCATCAAAATTATTGTCACTTTTCATGCAATGAAATGTAAACATTCGGCTATTTTTAATTTTTGGCAATGTGGGAGATCTCGTTGACGTCTTCGACTATATTGTTTACCAGTCGAAATGATAAATATACATGATTGAAAGTGGCTAAGGAAAGCCATATTATATGGATAGCACTTAGTTTTTTTTTTAATACATTGGGGTGAGTGATTCCTGCGGCCCATGACATCTACATTCATCCTTAACAAGCAATCATAATGCAGATGCAATGTCACCTGTGAGACCGAGATGGCATGCCTCATCACCAGTAACAAAGGTCTCCAGACTGCACCCTGGTTTCACGAGACGAAATAGCAACATTATTCTGCTATTTTACGTTGCTGTTCTGTGAGGTGTCCCATTCATTTTGCATCTAGAAATAAACTGCAGTGTAGCTCTATCACTGTTAATACTTAGTATTTCTTTAGTGTAGCGGTAGAGTGTGACTGGCTGCGTCTCGCATGAAAAATTTAGCCTACACCTTTCTGACAGGCCGGCAATGCATTTGCGACTCCTGTGGTGTTGCGGTGTCCATGGGCGACGGTGATCACTTGCCATCGGGTGGGCTGCATGCTCGTTTGCCGCTCATACTGTATAAAAAAAAATTTAGTTTTGCAGATCTGGGCGTGTCTAACGAATGTCCCGTGTCCTTCGCACATCATCTGAACAGTCCTCTAATCTTCTTGCACTTGCATTATATCTGAACAGTGAAGGCGAGCGAGTGCCTCTGTTTACTGCACTATAAAATATTCTGCTCAGTTGATGTTATCTGACAATAACCCGAAGACATCGCTGTGGTCGACTTCGACCAGGAGGCATCATCATCATCTCTTTGGTGATTATTGCGGGACTTGAATGTATAGAATATTTGTTTTATAGTATAGGTGGCAAGGGAGCGAGAAGCTCATCTGATGGTAAGTGAACAGTCCATGAATATTCGATACACGAGAGGAGACACAGGTGCGCTGACAGCCTTTAAGAGAGGTGTAGGCCGTTGTTTTGAAGGTCCCTAAATCGTATCAGTTCGTAAATACCGCTGGCGACAGCTGATTGGTTGTGCATTGCAGAAAATTTCCCATAAAGCACACAGTGGTGGATTGCCAACAATCGAGATGATGAGGATGAAATTTCATTGTTTTTTCGAGTCCTTGGTTCCTTGGTTTGAGTCCAAACGTAGATAATGTATATTTCTTTCAAAAATTTTTATTGAAAATTCATGCTAATTTTAAAATTTGAAATATCGAAATGTCGTGCGAGATAATCACTAAAATTAAGACGATTCTCGATTGCGATATACTATACGAGAGACTATTTTCTGTATACATATTATAAATCATGATCATTTCACCCCATCACTAGTCCGCTGATGAATATCGACCTCCCCCACAGACTGCCACAGAGCATGACCTTGCACCACCTGCATCCGTCGACTTCCCGCCAGACTTGCATAGGTTGTCATTCAGTCCAGTGGTGGCCACTCGAGAACCATTGTTCCCCATCGGTTATCGGTTCTACGAGCTATATGGGCGGCCTAATACACTTCAGCTTATTGATCCTTTGAGCCATGTCTGTTAGCTTAGTTCTTCTGCGGATATCCACGGTTTTTATAGCGGAGCCCTCACAATAGCTCGCCCCGTGATTGAGCTATCGCATACGGCCACCAGTGAAGGATCCGTATGTCATCACTCACTGTTGAAAGGATTTAGTCTTTAAACATTGAGGTATATTACACGAAAATATTAATTATGCCACAGTTTCCTGGAACACTGCCCGTCCGAGTTGAATCCGTCGATTGATCTCGGGATCGAAATTGGATTTACCTTAAGCGGATTAGTTGCCCCTAGGCAAGCATACTCGTTGACATGATTCTTCTTGTCCGTGTTCATTTTAAGACCAGCCCTTTGGGAGACACTATGAGGTGATCAAGTAGGAATTTGGTTTAGTATATTTTTTTTTAAACTAAGAATAGAGTATTTTCCTGTAGTGTATTGCATAATAATAATAATAAACCTTCTGTAATTTTCAGAATGAACGTCCTTGTCAGCGTTCATTGCTTCTTTACTAAGAAAAAGGAGAATAAAGAAGAATAGTAACAAACTCGGGAGATGGCAAAAATATTTAATAACTAATAGAATTTTTCAATAGATTTAGATATTTTTTATTGTGTACACATGGAGCAAGCTTGTGTCAAACGCACGGTAAATGCTTTTTTAATTGTCAAATGGGTTCTTTTACATCATATATTACACGATTTCTTTCTAAAGTAAGTTGAAAGATATATAACAGTCTAGATACAGACATTAAATATAACATAAAGGTCAAGAGTTTACATGTTAACTAGAACACGAATCCAATATAAAATTTACGACATGCTTTCACCTTGTAGTGCATTCGTGTTAAATAAATAACAGGAATGCATAAACAGATTAATTATACTGCATCCTTTTATATCCATTAGATCTCTTCAATAAGGATATTTTTGGCCAATTTTGGGAGCTGTATAGGAGGTATGTATATAAACTTATTAAAAAAAAACACACGGATACATGCATAGAATATGAGCGCAATGTTGCGCTCTTTTATTGTAGACGATTTTGATCATAGGAGTCGTTTTTTTTCTAAGCCAATCGTTATAATATTACTTCTATTAATTATAGTGCATTCTATGTATCGATTTGATCTCTATGAAGAGGATATTTGTGGCCAACATTGAGAGGTATATATAGTATATATGTATCAATAAAAAAAATATGGGATGTTTTAAAATTGAAGTCCACATAATATAACAAACATGGGTACTGCGTTGTTGGGTCTAGTACGTATTAATTATTTTTATACTTATAGTTTCGTATATAAAGCACAGATAACTTTAATTAATATGTATATTATTTCTATTAATATTTTATTTATAACATTAATATACTATTTAAATTAAAATAAGTATATTTTCTTGCACCGCAATATATTATTTGCTCAACCCAAATCTAGGCTGGTAGGGAATGCCTTTTGGCATTAAGTTCGCCTTTTTAAACAACGTTTGTTTAAATTGTGCAAAGAAATAAATATTTATACAAAATGACTAGCAGGGAGGACTTTTGCCTTAATGCATTATTTACCAGTCAACCCGAGAGAAATTATGATCGGTGCGCTCATACAAATAGAACATAAACTATGTACTCATAACTAGGTCTCAGATAAAATATATAATACTATATCTAAAATATCTTACAGAATAAATTATAACTTATCTATATATTTGAAGCGTCAATAGTTTAATGGTTTAGGCTACTGTCTACGACACTTAAGGTCGTAGGTGCGAGCGAATCCGCCATTACATTATTGTCGTGAAGCATCTCCTAGTACAAGCATTTCGAGCTTAGTCGGAGTGGTGAACCGGAATGTTAGTCATATTAATAGCACTAGTAAAAAAAAAAAACAATAATATTCTTCGAGCAGAAGTAGGATATACAATTTCAAATTGTACGCATCATTCTAAACTAAGAGCAACATGAAAAGTTTGTTACTGAATCTTGCTATGTATACATAGCTTTATATTATTCCGTGTATATCTTACCTTTGATATTTTTTTTTAATATTATTTAGAGGTGTCAAATGAGCGGACAGTTCACATGTGCGTTTACTGCTGCCAACATCCGGTTTCAACAAAGATTCCCTCGTTACATGTAATTTTGTCCCCAGATCCTGAAACACACTCCAAATGAAACACGGCAGCGTTATGATGTTATTTATGTGTTTATTTTAATATTTACCATTATATAAATTAATACAAATAATATTATTATATATATTTGTATAATGCTGTATCGTCATTTTGGAAACTTCAATAGCCTAATGGTTTAGGGTACGGTCTGCGAAACTTAAGAGGTCGTAGGTTCTAATCCCCCATTCCACTATTGTCGTGAACCATCTCTTAGCGTTTTCAGCTTAGTTGGATTGGTTAGCGGGAATATTAGTATTTTTTGCTAGCATTATTAAAAAAAAAAAAATATGATTACGTGGACGATTGCGTTGAAAATGTTCCAAATATTTCCAAATTGTAGTGTTTACTTTGTACCAAGACATAGTTGTTATATTCATGTGATACTATTTATTTCTTAAGCTTTAGGCACTTTAGTAGATTAAGGGCATGTAATGATCGTTAATTATAATAAAAATAATAATTGATAATTATTATTATTATTTATTTTTCTATTTTCTCTATTATTATAATCTATTCCTCTTCCTCTTCCCTCCGGACCGTCAAAGAGTGTAAACGTGTGTAAATCCGTTCGCAAAATTACAAAATTTATTTAATATTCGTATAAAATTAGGAGCGCATAAGACAAAGAAGTTGGAATAACCATTAACGAGGTACCGCAGTATCATTATTTACCCTAGTTGTTAGCGGGTACTACGTGTGCCGACAATCAGACTGACGTAAAGTACTAGGAGCGCAAGGTATCGAGGAGTACAATAAAATGGTTGAGCGACACTACGAGTGCTACGTCGATAAACACAAGTAAGCTCCACCTACTGAATACGACCCGACATACGCTACGTGAATCTATGCTACGTTCGTGTTGTAATCTGCTACGCACTATTAAATAATTTTAAGAACCAGTACTGTAGAACAGTTGTAATTTTCGTCTGGACCACAAGACACCACATCACCTCATATTCACCAGTACAGACATCATGTAGATAAAAATATTCTGTCGAATCAATACCAATTAATAAATGTGGTTTTAGATAGTTTCATGTACATCAATAACTGAAGGTAAGGTGTAGACTGACCCTGGATTTGTTGGATTAGTTAGTGATGTGTTGCGGATGACCATGGGTGGCGGTGATCACATACACATCAGAAGAGCTGCTTACTCGTTCGTCACCTATTCTTAAAAAAAAAAGTGATGTCATACGTTTGGGGGCATCTTATTGTGATTGTCATCTTACACTTACATATTAGTTGAGGGTAATTCCTAACCTTCGATATATTACTGGATAGGATGTTTGTTGATAATGATGTCATGGGCTAGTCATCACCAACAAGTGAATTGGTCTTGGAATTGGTTCGTTCTTCACCCCTAACATCTACGTGTATTATTATCAAATATATTTTGAAATAAGGAAACTGGATAGCGTTATCCCTGAGGAATATGATGGAATCTGAATAAGCAAATTGAATCTCCAGTTTCTTCGGATCATTACACGAAATATCAACGTTAGCTGGCTATTCTTCGCAGGTTTTCTCACGCCCCATTCATGTTGCACTAGTTTCACATAGATGTCATACAATGATATTAATATAGAAGACGAAACGATCGATTTAAATGTTTACAGTGTTGAAAATTGTAATTCTATATGCCGATTGACCACGTAAAGAAGAACATCCTGAAGAAACTTACCAAGTTTTTTAAAGACACACAAAAGTTGTAAGCTAATCTGAATTGGACTTTGTATAGTTAGAGAAATATCGGAGATATTTTCTTTCACAAGCCGTGGCCCGCGCTTTCTCGTGATAAATTCAGATTATATTGTAGCCTGTTTCATACATATGACGTGTGTATGGAACAGGCGCATATATGTATGGTCTAAATATCATTCTGGAGTTGCGTGCTAAATTAAAAGGCCAACACACTCGTGTCACCTGTCGGTTGACGTTTGGTTTCGGTATCCATTAGTTGTCGCTTTTAGCGAATTAACTAACGTAGCAATGTGTAGCTTATCAAAGTCCTAAAAAGTTACCCGGAAAATAAAAATGACTTTCCAGAGAAGCGAACAGCACAGGAACTCTGGTGGCGATAGTTACTACTCTCGGTAATCATTATGAGACGTCGTACGCCCAGAAAATACAAGATAATTTACACTATTATTTTTAGCTTTTGAAATTTTTTTTGTTCACGAGAGTTGAGACCACAGTAAACATTTGTCTTGGCAAACAGTATTAAGGGGACATATGTAAAACAAGAAAATATCTTTATATTTTCATGTTTTGTAGTAGTTGTACTTGTAATTTTATTATAAATTAAAACGACAATATCAAAACAATTACTTTTAATATTTTTGTTTATTATAATGTATTGTAAGCGGCGTACAGCCCTAACGTACATTGGCGAAGGCGTGGCTTTGAACAAATGTTTATTTAAAATATTACAACTTATCAACTGAAGTGCTTTTATTGCAAATTATTGCGTCACCTAAAATTTAAGTACCCTTTGTAAAGCGGCAACATTAGATAAATCGTACAAACTAGCGCCACCACAATGGGGTTAAGACAATAGATAATTAGGATGTCTAAGTAAATTAAATATTTAAAATAAAACCAAATTGTCAAGTTCTTACTTTTATAATAATTTGAGATATACAAGTCCATCGTGTACTTGATTACTGAAAACAAAACATTTTAGAGTAATTATCAACAAATCAAACGTTTTTTTTAACTCAACTAACACTACTCGCTTACAAGCTGCTTTTTGTTAAATTATTTTGTGCCCTCTATTTTAGAATGCTAAACATTTATGCATATATTTTATCAAAAAAAAATACAAAGAACCATAGCAAAAATAAGAATAATGAAAACGCTAACCATGTGACGTCACAACTGTTTTTTATTAATAGGTAAATAATACTATTGATTATATTTAACAAAAAAGAGTATCGAGTGCATAGTAAGCCATTTGCATAAAATGCCAAAGTTCTTTGTAAATTGCCTTGAATATATGAGTCTCTGTTCATCTCAAAAATAAACATACACTATTATATTCGTTCCTCGAAAGTTAATTTATACTTTTATATAGATATTATCATAGTTGAATTTTCTCTGTTACTTATGGCTATAGTTCATCCTTAACGATTAATATTTTTGTTTGAAAACAGAAATCTTACAATACAAAAAATAAATATTTGTGCACGATCTCAATTGTTCATTCTACAAAAAATATTCTCTTAACCTACGCGTTAGACGGTAAGGTTTTTCACAATCAAATATAATATAATACATGGATAGGAATCTTTCGGGGAACGTTCAACGAGACAATTTATTATTGTAATGAGTACAAGAACAACTAATGAGGTAAAGTAGTATAACTAAAAATAAAGAAAAAACACTAATATTGAACTTCCAAAGTTCACAAGGTAACTAAATGTAGTTTTTACACGATAAGAAGAGCATAATCATTATTCATCGACTTAAAGTCCTAATTATTATAACTTCACTGGTATATGTATATAATATTTCCAACAACGCTGCAATGAGCACAGAGCTACACCGACGTATTTTCGTATAATATTCTGAAAAGGTCTCAATTGTATACTGCGAAAATATACTTATTTTGGCAGTAATTTTTACCTTCTAGAACGGAAAAACAAGCGACGTCTTTCGCGTGTACAAGATCTAAACGTCAATCTTGGCGCAAAAACCATTATCACGAAATAGCCTCATAGCATTAACCAGCAATAATTATTATCGACATCCGTCGATGGAGCTCCAGTTCATAAGCACAATATTCAACTTGTAGTATGCAAAAGTGTATCTGTAAAAATATATGGTTATTTGCTTAAACATATTTTTCTGGTAACTGTCTATTGTAAAGTGTAGTGTGCATCAACACCTATTTAAGTATTCGCTTTTATAATATTGCTGAATATTTTAATCTAAATAAAAACGTCATTCCATAACATAATCGTGGATTAAGCACACCGTCCTCTAAACAATCAAAACTTATTAATTATATACAGTCAAAAATAATTACTCACTATGGCAACACTGTTAACTGTCAACAAGGTTATGTATTTGCAAACCAATCTGACGTAACTCGTCAAATCTCACTAACACACTAAACGAAATTAAATTCAATCAACCCGTAGCACTAAATATTATCTCTTATCCACCGCTCACACACGCCTAGTAACGACTGTCGCATCTGACAGTCCGTTGGGCAGAATGTGGCAACTCAATAAATTCACATACATTATTCTCATATAAAAGATTAAATGCTTCACCTATTGCTCTAAGTTCTTAAATAACGTGATTTCTAATTGGGAAGTAAATATTTTTGTGACTCGCTTACAATGTATCCTTACCACATACTAAATAACTATAACATTGTACTCTAAAAAATATGTATAAGTATCGAAGGCTAATATGAGATTGTGATCACAGTAATTGTTATTCAAGTAACGAGCCCACATCATTACTACAAAATAAACTTTCTTGCGCTATTACAAGGTTCTCCTGTCCACAGACCCACGCAATCGGACAACTACCCACATTATATATACACCAATTCGAAGGCAACATCAAGGTATACTTTATTTATTGCTTTTGTTTATTATTATGTACTTTACATATCACCACTGTTTATATACAACGTAATATTATGTCATAGGTATTGCGTTATAACAATTTTTGAACTTTCACGACTTGTTCTATAATCGTAATTGAGATGAATAACAAGTTCAGTCTCGAGGCAGTTGTAATAAAATTTAGACAATATGCACGAGGCGTTTGTATAGTTTATTTTTTATTTCTTTTATAAATCGATTCTTTCAATTGTTGAAAACGACGATTTCACGCAAATCGACACATGTAAATAGTATTAGTACGTTTTAAGCTCTGTTATATTTGTTCGTATACAAGATATTTTTACTTACATTAGAGTGCTCATCCGATATTAGAGGTTATGTTGACTCGCTACGGTCGTGACAAAGTCTAATATGTTCCTCTAGTGAGTGCGGATCCTATAAAAATAATAATAAACACGTCTCTACGGGCAGCACTAACAATCGCCTAATGACTTGCATAATATTTTACCTACGATATACTCTATATAGTATATATAAATGCAATCTGCAAAATGCATAAAACAACAGTTATTATATCTATAAATTGTATAAAATATTAAATAAAATCTATTGAAGTGAGGTAGATGGATGGAATTTCACAATTTGTGTGGATTTTTTTTATTATTACGCGGCGCCGCGTTGGCCCGAATGCTGAGGTAGTTGGATGGAATTACTATGTAAGAGGTCCTACTTTGTGACCGGGACCTTTACATATACGTTACAAAATTACTACTCACTAGTATTACCTACTAAATCAATCTCACAAGTCGCAAGTCGACGGTCGGAACTAAAGAGTAAATGCGGGTTACGCTAGTGAATATGGCTCCATGGTATCACAGGGGACAAACGTAATCTCGCTAGATTGTAATATATCATTGCATAAAACCTCTGTTTTTCCACTGTTACTTCATTACGCCATGTCTATTGACATTACTAGACGTGAGGTCAACCTCCTGTCGCGCTAATTGGTACGTTCTAAGTGGCAACATTATCAACTAAGTCCTCGGACTATAGACAATTTTATTTGACTCTAAACGCTTATAAATTTCTGTTGCCGTTTGTATGTGTAAACGTATGTACACCCATAACACGATATAGGGATATGAAAAGTGTTTTTTTAATAATTTATCGATTTTCATTTGTCGATAAATGAACTGTGAATTTTGTTGAGTCAGTAAGTTACAGTCTGGAGACTCAGTTGATTTATTTTTTCAATAACAGCAATCGATACGGGCCCGACCCGTCCAATCTTATATTTAATATACATAACACGGTTAATGGCACCAATGACATTCCACGGGTCAACAATGAAACCGTTAAAACGAATCAGCTAATGACGTAACATAACACTCAAGCACCGTTTGTAACCCATCAACAAAACATTGTCCCGGAAGTGTTTCGCTCTGTCTTTTCTAATGCGTTACCTCCATTATTACGCCATTTCATGAGGGAGTGTTTTTGTTCTCGTCCTCGGAGTAATCTCCCTCCTCCTGGCCGCTGTTCTCGTGCTCCTGTTCCGAGCTGTTTACTCTATTCCTGTCATCGTCGTTATAGCCCTTGTTATAATATTCTTTGTTCATGTCTTTGTCCATCTCCTGTTTATCGGCATCTACGTCACTAATGCTGTCCTTCCTTTGTCTCTCTTTGCCAAGGTCTAGAGGTTCGTCCGAGTCGCGCATTATGTCGGGCTTGCTCATGTTGTCAGTGTACTGTCGCTGCATTTGCTTCAGGAAGCGTTGGTGTGCCAGTGTGGTAGGTGGTGGGGGAAGAGATCCCATTTGGGGGGAGGGTTCGTCGTAAGCCTTTCTTTCCATGTGCATTGCATTCATTTGAGCCAGTTTTGCCGCGTTCATACCTGAAATGAAAATATGAAGATGTTTATTTATTATTTTCAATCAGCTTCTTAAGTTTGAAGTTATTATCCCCCAGACGTCTCGCAAGGTTTCACAGTACAAGATATTTTTTTAAAACGAAACTTACCAAATACATTCTCGCCGATATATTGCAAGTAGGTGTCCAATATAGCAGAGCCACCACCAAACCCTGGTGGATACTCGTCGTGCTTCATTACTCCGCCTAATCCGTGCGGAAGATTTTCTACTGCTTTTGCTGTCACTGCTCGAACGGCCGGTACTTTAGTAATGGTAGTGTTTGTCAGATTGTTAATGTCTGGAAATAATGAAATGGGACGTGTGTAAATCTGAAGAAAGTAGATGCATAAACCAAAGCAATTTGAGGGTAACATATAACAAATATGTCTTTCGTTTACACACACATTTATTATGTATTGCGGATTGAGATGAGCATACATTAGCAGAATTATTCCAATACTTTTCGCACTTTTTATGTGATTGGTTGATTCTTCTTAATATAATTGTTTTAGGAAGAATATAGCCACAAGTTTGTTCTTTAATATATATATATATATAGCTGTCATATATCTATTTTAAAATATCTATCGAATAGAAAATTACATTAAAATATTTATGTGGGTAAATTTATAAGGTTAGAAATTACAAAAGACAAGGAATTCACTTCAACAAATATAAATAGGTTGAGTGGAATAATAATGTTGACTTACGGGGCGGCGATACAGCCATGCTGTCTTGGTACCGCGACTGGCTAAGATCATCGTGCTCGTTGTCTCCGCATATGGAGCTGCTCTCAGACGCGGCGGACTTCGCATCCAGCTTAATATCCGAGCGGCGCGGTCCGGTGGGAGAAGCGCGGGCGCGGAGTTGCTCTGGTGATACTTTTACACCAGCTTTTGCTAGCAATCTGGAAATAAAGTAAAAATATGTAACTTCTAAATGAATACTTATAAGTCATTAACGTAATTCTAGTTATTATTGCTAAACGGGTTACCATCTTAAGTATCTTACTTCTAATATATAGAGATGACGTTCGAGAAAAGAAAATTGCTAAAATATAATTTATGAGCATATTGGCTGTGCTTCGTCTGTATGCAATCTGTGGTGACAAGTCAGGGCTGCAGTCTATAGTACGGTAGTATAGGTTGTTACAGCACTTGATTCTTTGATATTCCGTGTATTAATTATTCTATGGGAAATTCAGATAGTATCATTAGTGCAACTTTAAGTATTTGCTGTTATTTAAAACGTATTCAAATCTATCTACCATATCTGCGATCACTGTCCGGCTCGTGGGACCAAACCTCACGGTGATATATTAATAAATCGTGCGTGAAACTCTAACAGAGGTGTGAAAAGTACGTACGTTTATATTAATACAATGTTTCGTATACCATAGTAAATTATCTGTTAACCAACTACCAACAATACTCAGCATTATAACTAAATAGTAGTGACCACTATACACTCACTGGCTGGCGAGTTCCGGATCGAACCGCGTGGGCATCTGTAGCACCGGCAAGTCCTTGGTGGATATACCGCGGTGCTGCCGCGACATATGCGAGTGCAATGAGTTGCGAGACTTGGCCACCGTGCCGCAGAGCACACATCTGCGGAAACAACATGGTAGAATTAAACCTTGATACGTAAATAAAATAAAAATATAGTACAAGTAACAGTAGAGAAAGAAAAACTTCGTATCCTCCGATATATAAACATAAAATTGTTGATCTCCTAAAAGACAGAACGTTCACTAATAACATAAGATATGGTGCGATTGCGATAACTAACCCCTCGAGTGTTAAGTTTCCGGAAGAGATCTATGGATGTGTAATAGTACGAGTAAGTTGTTCATGGTTTAATGATTTTATTTTTTAGTTAAAAGGATCCAAATCTTTCTTACCGGTATCCAGGGCACACGGTGTGTTTATCTTCCAGATGGGTTCGGAGAGTGTGAGCCGAGCGATAGATCTTGCCACATTTGGGACACGGCCGTGGATCGGTGGCTCTTACGCGAAGCAAGTCTTGAGTCCGTCGACACCCTCCTGCCATACAAAGAGTTTTTTTTTTAAGATTTTGGGCTACTGTTTTGAATTGTTTTTGCTTAAGTAGATTTCTTACCTTGTGTAAAGTTTCGAAATGCAATGTTAACATGAGTGATCGGGTTAGTTTAATACTTAAAAGGAAAAACGCCTTCAATTTCTACTTCGTAGTTTTATTGTTTACGTGTTTATATAAGCAGACATTTTCTTCGGGTAAAAATTAAATAATTACGTATATATCGTATCACTAATACAAATCGCAACTAGAATCGTTTACTCACATTGAACATTTGGTTATTGAGATGCCTAAATTTACAATGTTTTACACTTAAAAATATTCATATTTATAATTATTAAGATATATAAGACTTTGCCTCACAGGCGTCAGGAACAATTTCATCTACTCGCTAATTTTACCAATATTTTTATTCGTCATGGAGATCTATGGCAACACTTTCTATCGCATATATTTTTAAAAGGCAACTTTATGGCTGCCGTTAAGGGCATTTCTACCATTTCAGTCTTATTGACATTAGAACTTCATAGTGACTTGATTTCCAATTTATAAAAATTGTTCCGATGGTCGTCGATATTTTACGAGTATATAATATATCTGTAAATAGTGAATTCCATGAAATAATTTAAGATTGACCGCTTTGTTCTGAGTACAATAATATTTACGGCACCAAAATGTTTTATCAGCAGTTTTGTAAGTACGGATAAAACACTTTAAATACATTGGAAACAATAACGAGATCTTTTTGGCATTAAATACATAAGACAGCATTTTAAGTATTTTATTTTACTAATTCTAATTTCTTGGAAGCACTTTTAACAATATTAACATTTAAAACCTTACGAGTTATACTTTTCTCCGTTCGTATGAAAAAATATATGCGATGGAAAACTGCTTATTTTATGTACAAGTTTAAATAAATCCATCAAGTATCTCGCACGTTTTCCTACAATGACTAGATATGTTATATTGTGCACTTTTGCTCACAGGCCGTCACGAACGAACATTTACAAAAAATAATCACTCTATAATTGGAAGTAAATGTGTGGCTTAACTATTGCGTTTAAAGGCATTCGAGTTTTTTTAAATCTATTTCGTATTGTCTTATCTATGGTCGAAAATATACGGGCTCGTGTAGAAAACAGGTGGCGGTAAGATCGTCACTATAGGAACTGTCATTGCCGAGTCTAAATCTATATTTTGTATTTAATGTTTAATCAATTTGAATTAGAAGTATAAGAAAGGTTTTAAGTAATTTTAATTTGGAATGCAATATACATCATTACCTAAAAGTATGAAATAGTAAGCAATCTATAATTAAAAGAGAAAAATGAAAAATATTTCGTATTGTATTGTATACCGCCCCTGGTTAGGAAAAATAAGGATTAAGGAAATGCCCCGATTTAGAATTTAACTTGTAAATATATATATATACGTAGTACATTTAAATCATGCGTTGGAAGATCAAATGAGATTATACTTAATTTAATTGGAAGATAATGCATAAATCTATTGGATATTGGTAATAAATAATCAGGGCACGTTTAGAATAGGGCACTAACTATGAATATAAACGTATACTAGTTGTTGAAGCAACAATGGAAGTCACAGACGCATTCGTGAAGCAGAATGGTCACACCTAAAGTTGCATTTCGTAACCTACCAATGGCACCAGTCATCACAAGTTATAATGCGCTTAATAAACTATAGCTAAAATACACTGGAACAACTGCCGACTCGCATTTAGAATATAATGCATTCTATAAATGTATTTATGTCTGTCATTTCACGTAAGTTTTACAAAAATATATATATTTATCAATATTAATACAACACTTCATTTTGTTTCTGTAGAATTAGTTAGATGCAGGAATGTACCGTTGATTGCATGTAAAGAGTTTAGATTGACATTACTGTCTTTATTTCACATGCCGCCAACGGTACGTGGAATAAACAATTTCATAAACTTTTTAAAAAATTGTCGATAAAACCGTCAAACTGCCACAGTGTATTCATCGCTGTACTTAAACGATATCAGTCTATTCTACTACAAAAATAATTTTCAGTCGATTTATCCTACCGCTCTATATATCAACCTGCAATTATATAAAATGCGTGATGGAGATCATATGTTGTGTTCCTTAACCACTTCACAGCCGTTTCAAAAGACCGTATTAGTTGGCCCAGCCGCAGCTCCACTTGAGTGTTTTCATGCGTTCCCATTGCCGTCGGTGTTTTATCCTCATGTGGTTGCGGACTGAGTTGGGGTGTGCGAAGTAGCGTGCGCAGGAGGTTACTGGGCACACGGGGGAGTCGCGCGGGTAGTGGGCGTCCAGGTGGCGGCGCGCGTGCGCCGGGGAGGCGAGCGGCGCCGCGCACAGCGGACACTGCAACCCCCCACACCCCCCAGCTGTGGGGGGGAGCCCCACACTTACCGCCGACTTTGCCAACGCGCCCCGCGTCCCGGCATCTGCAATGCCGACACGTCTGCGTCAATAATCAAGCAGCGTTGGCAAGCCGGCGCTAAGCGTGTGGCCATTTACAATAACTCAGAAAATACCGCGGGGTTACAATTAATATCAACTAGAAACGCACGCGACAGGTAACCGTTTTAATTAATCGTTTTCTCTATCGCAATCGTATATGTGTAAAAGAGACAATCGATACACGCTGCTTACGCACACAAACATTGTTTTGAATGATATCGCACGCAACGAATGCGCGCGCGCATTGTCGTCGCTCAATGCTATTGAATATGATACTATTAAAGATCGCTTGCATAGCGAATAAAAATATACGCTGTATGAATACATTTTGTTTCGAGTGCACTACTCCAGCGCTAGACTGCCCTGCGTGTTATCATTGCGAGTGCACACTCATCAGTTACGCGATCCTGGTCACCACCAGTTGCCGAGCGGCTGTACGCTTTGCACAGGCGTACGCTCGGCGTCGCGCCTCTAAGAGTTCTGGCGCTGCCTGATCCCGTGCGCTTGCAGCTGGTGGTTGATGAGGTAGTGCTTTGTTTTGCACCTCTTGCCGCAGTGCTGACAGGGGAACCACTGGTCGCGGTCGGTCTGCGAGTGGACGTTGAGCATATGCTGGCGGAGGTTCGACGTGGAGGAGTAGACCCGGCCGCAGAGGGGACACTGCGGCCGGTAGCCCATCGCCGCCCCGCCCGCAAGAGCCGCCCCTGTAACACAGAGGCGGCGGTTAGAAAGAAAAGTAATGGGCTATCGTACGGCACGGCGACAGGCTCACCCCTTAACGTGATTTACTAAACTTTTTAAATGATAAGCGAGCATATGGTTTGATCTATAGCCGCCAACTAGCATCCTCAATGACGTTGGTTGTTAAGTTCGTCTACGGTTCGTCCTATCTTTCTTGATTTACTATGCGTTTTTTAATTAATGTATGGTGTGTATGACGAATCGGGATGAAGGTGTGTTTGTCCACCCATGAAGACCTCTTCACACTTCACTACTACTGTTTCACGCTCTACTTTTTTATATATAAATACACCATGTTTTAGTGAAATGTGTTGCCATTTTTGAGGATTAAGAAGGCCGAAGGGTAAAAATAATATAATACAGCCAACCCTACTATGGTATATCGTAGAAGTTTTTATGTTGTTAGAGAAAAAATATCAATGTAAACGCGCGTTCAACCCTGGAGGCTACGGCCTCCTTCAGTTTGACCGAAATATTTGTGTGGAAAGTGGATAAGTATCTATTCCGATTGAATTCATATACGTGAGAATCTTGGTGATTCCGCATGAGGCGGTGTTTAAGACAGTGGTTGGAGTTGAAGTGCATTTGCATGTATTAAAGAATCAAAATAAAAATGCGTTATCCTCCTAAAACATTAATATCCACCTTTCTCTTCACCAGTAAATGGGAAAACTCTTGGTGAAAAGCGCTATGTACCGACTGATTTTAAAAACGAGAACGCAAGCGCATAGCTTGGGGTTGCTGCTTCAAAACATTAGTTGTATAAAAATATAAATCATTAGCATGTCAAAGCAATACTTGTCTAAAAAATAACGAAAACCTACCTAGCTACCTTATTTTTATTAAGTTTTTTTTTTATTCTAATTTGGTAATTACATTTGATTTATTAATTTAGTGTTGAACAGGTACATTTTTTTTATAGTTCTACATCCATATTGATGCATACTTGTGGACATTAATGTCAACAACTACTTATCCTATTATGTTAATTAATAATGGTGACTTAAAATACTTAATAATATTAAAATCACCTTAACTGAGCTATTAGAATAAAACAAAGTAGGGGTAATTTCTTAGCGCAGTAGGCAACACTTGAGTTTAAGTGTTGCGAATAAATTAAGATTTATAATTTTTGTTTTTCCTGATTATAAACACTATTGTGTCGCACACATTGTATTCAATGTTTAAAAAAAATGTGTGAGGGGGTGGGCAGTGCCTTGAAATTTATGTCATATATGTCACCGTTTCAATTGCAAGTTTTTGGATAACATATTCCGCGCGTAGATTTAGTTGCTATATTACTATTCGATGAGGTGAGGTTGCGCTAGTAGTTTCGCGTGTCGCGGTGCTTGAGGCGGTGGATGGAGTTGGCGTGTATCTGCATGTACTGGCGCGTCTTGAAGGCCTTGCCGCAGACGGGGCAGGCGTGCGGGACGGTGGGCGCGGTGTGCACGTTGAGGAGGTGCTGCTTCAGGTTGCTGGTGCTGCTGTAGCGCTTGCCGCAGGCCGGGCACGCGGGCCGCCCGCCTGCACAGTCACCAGCCTCAGTGCTTCCGTCTTACGCTTTAGTGCGTTGCTTTTTGATGACGTCATCATTTAAAACGTTCGGCGACGAACGAGGTATATAAAACTTAAATTCGCTATTATATACCACATCGTTTGCTCGTAAGGGAGAATGTATTACGTCACGTTATGTAAGATTTTCAAAGACATAAATATAAAATAGTCGAATAACGATAATTAATATGAGACAATTTGACATAAACGAATTTTAAATTAGTTTCGTTCTTGCCTCACCTACGAGGTGCGGCGAAAAATAATTTGATTTGCGTCCACGTCTTTACGGATTTCTAGTTATGCTTTTTTTTTCTAGAAGTTCTTCTAGTCAGCCTTCTCTTTTTATTGTGCGAATATAACACAGTTTGTTAATGTGAGTTTAATCTTAATATAAAATCGTTAGGTAATAAGATCGATGAAGACCTTCTCGTACGGTTTTTAGCGAATGGATGCGACACGAACTAGAAAGAAATTGAAAATATCAAAAGTGCATTGTTTGTATGCTGATTATCTGCTAATAATAATACTGTAAAACATTTGTTTTTATTTAAATTTATATGCTGTCATTACATAAATTGAAATACAAAAAAAAGATTTGTTTTCACATTTAGCTGTTTTATTTAAAGAAAAAATTCCAAATGTAACAACAAAGAATTTCAACATGAAATTTCAAGAATAAATTTCAACTGTGGTTGCTTAGTTGATTAATTATTTATAATTTGTTCCCACCGCACATATCCACAACGGAGGGCATAGAAAACGATTAAATCGTATATACACTGGGTAAAAGTAACTCAATTCAAGAAGCATATCTAGTTTATAAAACCCTTAGCAGCTTACAAATAGATTTGAAAAGATTTACTAAGTTTTATCAATGATAAACCCAATAAATGAGAAGAAATCGCGCCATAGTCTCTAGGAGAGTATTCGACACTTTCACGATCGTGAGTCATTGCATCAGCGATAAAACCAAGAGATATTGAGTTGAGCTACCAGGCTACGTCTCAGTGCGTCCAAA
Organism: Teinopalpus imperialis; assembly: GCA_029286865.1. Lineage (NCBI taxonomy): Eukaryota > Metazoa > Arthropoda > Insecta > Lepidoptera > Papilionidae > Teinopalpus > Teinopalpus imperialis. The sequence goes on from JAGSMU010000012.1 coordinate 16,275,685, forward strand.
ACTTTTTTTTATAATAGACAGTGAGTGATAACTTCTTAAAGATATCGAGAATAGATGCAGAGTAAAATAGAATAGCCCTGACTTGTTCGAGGAAGAAAATTCTCCACACACCCCTTTTTATAAAAGTATAGGGGTTGAGTCATGTCGAGACCTACATCGACGACGGAATAAGAAGAACTGTGAGCGTTTGTGCAGATGATTTAACATCGATTTTCGCCAGTTTGATGACATACGAGCCTATGTCAAAACTGCATCACTGATAATCTTATGCACGATAGCGTAAGGGCCACCGTCTATCGTTGCTATTGCCCTGGTGTCATACGCTTCCAAGAGGGATATTTATCTAACGTTATAATAGCGCAATTAGCTTGTGTTAAATTAAAAAAAGTTACTCAATCGTTAGTGTTAGTGCGTGTAATATATGATCTAATAATGTACAATTAATGATGCAGTTGACTTCGTTCGTCTCCTTATGTCGTTAACATTCATTACATTATATATATTATTGTTTAATTGATTTCCGAACTGTTCTTTTGTTTCTATCGCTATACTCTTAATTGGTTATGCGTCATCATCGAGTTATATAGTTAGTAAATAATTAGTGCAATTAAAAATGTACTCACCAAAATTATCTGGTATCCCCGATGGTCCTGGAAGCCCGGGAAAACCTACAAAATAAAGATATAATCTCAAATATAATTGTTTTCTAGTATCAAAGAGGTTTTGATATTTTTTAAAAACTTATGGGAAGATAAGAACTATTCGACAAGAGTGATTTCCTCCGTGTATGACAAGTATTCAGGCATAGTCCCTATACTTCACCAGTGGTCACGTTTAAAGCAATTGATAATTCTAGAACGGATATTTCAGCAAATTTAACGATACTGTATTACATTTAATTCTCACTGTTATTATGTATTCGTTCGTTATATCATGTGGTTAGTTCGACTCTTTATTATGTTGTTATAATAATATGAATGTAATATATTGATCGAGAGGTTGCTCAAGGTACACATTTGGATCCCATGTAATTCTATTTTCACTTTGGAATTATTACTTATTCTTGTGGTATTTTTAAATGGTGTATCAATTAAGATTATTGATGATTATTGTTGTCATTATTATTTTTAACTTGAAATGTTTAAACAATATATATATAAGGAAATATTTAATATATCAACTTATTGAACGGTTTTTTTTGATAGAAATTTGGAGAAAACAACATACAGGAGTTAAATATTGTTACAGTTATAATACATAAGAACTATAATAGTTTGATAAAGCAATTAGTTTAAGTAATTTATGTATGTAAGTTTTTGGAGTAGAGCTAAAGAGCGGTGTTATCACTCAATTCAGAGAGGCCATAGAGTGAAGCATACTGTGATCGTATAGCCTTTATTTGTCTTACGAGATCTAGCCAAACTGTAGCTAGAAATACAGTAGTAGTGACACATAAAAAATCAGATCGGGGAAAAAACCTCGTCTTCACAGAACAAGTAAAAGTATCATCATATATATAATATGATGAGCGAGAAGATATGGAAATGTTTTTTCCTTATCTTCCGTCTTCGGATATAGCACCTTTATCTTCACTCCTAACCATCAGATGATCTGTGTTAGCTTTCTATTATGAAGTCAGTTTGAACATATACCTGGCAGATTGAGCAGGCCGGGGAAGTTGTGTGGTAGGGCGCCGTTGGTGTGTGCAAGTGCGGCCGGGTCGTCGTAGTCGATAGGTTCCTGCTTAGCGCGCGGTTCACCTTCCGTATCGCTGGCTCCTGCATCTGATGACGACTCCTCGCCCTCACCATCGCCCGATCCCGACTTAAATCAGTACAATACTTTATCAATTTACATTCATCAAAAAATATCCACACTAAAGTTAAAGTGGTTATATAATTCTGTGTCTAAGCGCCCAGTACTATCGAAATAGTAAGTAATAAGTGGTAAGTCTTGTCTCTCTTACGACTCATTGACAGACATTTGAACGCAAGCCTTTTAACATTTTTACATAAGAAGAAGAAGAGGAATTGTTACGACGCTGTATTTAATTTACTGCTATACAAATAGTTCGCTTGGATCGAGTAGGGACCTAGCTACAGAATACCAGACTCATATAAGAGCTTTTTGTTGCCGTGTACGATTGGTGATTGTGAACTGGTGCAGAAACATTTCATTTAAGTCTTCACGGGTGATAAAACTTGCGTTATGAACTGTTGAGTTGAATGTGGGCAGGTTCAGTTCAGTAATCATTTACTTTCAGATGTACTGTCTGCCCATTTGTAAAACTCTCTATTTTCTCTTTCTCTCTAATTTCGTAAGTAGTAGACCTCTACAGGATGATTATGAATAGAACCTTAAATCTGTTAATTTGGAACAAATTGTGTTTCTAGCTTCTTAGTTCAATCAATCTAAAAAGGTAAACTTACTTAACCTAAAGTTAAACTTACCATGTTATTGGAAACACCAGACAGATGAGGATTCTGTGTGTTATCGAGGGCGTGGCCGAACAGCGCCAGCTCGTGTCCGTTGGTACCGAGACCCTCAGGGCTGGCGCCCTGCGCCGCCAGCAGCTGCTCCGTCCTACACCCGTAAATCGTACATCTTATAAGTAAACGACTGAAATAAGAACCTAATCTTAATTACGGTTAATAGGGCCACACCGCATATTATAAACCGCTAATAGTATGAAGCCTAGGTCAGGTCGTTAGGTCTAGGTCAGTTTGTTCTAGAAATATGCCTAAATATTTGCGATGCTGTGATAAACAGAAACCGGAGACTCCAACCTTATTTAAGCGGTTCCCTGATGTTTTATATGAATGAGGATGTGGGGCGGTAGTCACAGGCTTCACTTAACATCTTGTAAGCGGTATGTTCGTTAGTCACGCCCATAATTCACAGAGAAAAAGTTGATTATGTACTTCTCAATATATACATCACTAATTAATTTCAACATCACGACATCATTTTAAAAACAACTTTTTCTTAGTTACGACTCGTTATCAAATCGTACACCACAGAATTTTGACGAGGCATTCCATCTCAGTCCTCAAGGGTGAAAACGTATCTGCATTTTAATTCCTTAACAAGGATGAATGTAGATTTCGTGGGCTTCAGGAATCATTTACTGTCATGTGAACTGTGTGCTCGTTTGATGCTCTGAATGAAATAAAAAAAAATTGTTTTTTGTATGTTTGTTTACGATAATCTCCTCAATGGCAAAACCAATTTGGATGTAGTTTTCAGTGACGCTGAGTATCCATAAAGGTTTTCGCATGAGAAGAATGATACCTTATCACTGGCGATGGAGCACATAAACACTAAAATAATATATCTAAACTTATAGCTGCCTCCTTACATTTCAGGATTACGAAGATTGATAGTAAAATGCTAGCCTTACAATTTGAAAACGGCAATTTAACTTTAAAAGTGATGGAAAGTCCAACACTAAATACTCTAACCTAGAAACAGTCTTTTATTTACGCAATACAACACTCCTAAATATATATCTTACAAATTATATGCATCTTTAACCACTTTGGTAGTTTTGACGCAGTATATTTGACAATCGGCCTTGTTTTTAAGTGTTTACTCTACCTTGGACTTTATGAATGGTATTTACTCAAATACGAATATAATTACTTTCTCTGTAACTTTGTTATATATAGAAAAATAAAATCCCGTACATAAAAATGATCGTAACTAAATCAAATAAGTTCGCTCTCGCAAATAGGAATAAATGAATGAATAGGTAATTTAGTGTATGATCGAGTGAAGTAATGAATGAATTCGTATCTGAATCGTTTATTTTTCGAAAAAAATCTGTTGGATACTGTTAATAGATTTGCTAGATTGAATCAACGAGTCGCTTATATATTTTATAGTTTTTTAATTATAATAATCAAGTAGAGAAACTGACGATGCTTAGTTGTGTTATTAATAGTAATAATAAATAATTTGTCTAAATTACACCACAAAAATACTGTATTATTGATTTCCGGGTCTGAGTGTGTTGTGTGTCCATATGTCTTCCGGGTCTAAGTGTGTTGTGTGTCCATATGTCCCGTGACCCTGACACTGCATCCATCTAGTAATAACCAGAAGATATTGCCGTGGTCGAAATAGACCAGGACGACGTCATCCTGATTGCTTTTGACCAAACAACACGGCAACATTACAACATTGATGGGATTACCCGAAAACATGGGAGAGCAGACGTATTACATAAAACAAATCGATTATGTCCGCATGACGTCGCGGACATGACGAAAATGCAATGAAATTTTACGAGCCGCGAACGAGGATGAATTTTGAATATTTAAAACGCAGCCGATGTAAGCCGCTCAGAATATTTGTAACTACGCGTAAAATATCTGTGCGACTCCACCGCCTCATAATATATGTAGGTACATTTTTCGTTTTGTGTCCAATTTCCACGTATTTTGTTTGTAGTATTTCTATAATATCAAATTGTAGAACTCTAATGTTGCTCAGAGTTATGTTCTGTTAGACATATAAACTACAGGATTTGAATATTTTTAAAGCTTCTAATTAATCATATTGTTGAATACACGAATTTTTAAACATATTTATTAAAATTCTCTTAATGGATGATCAACGCTCGCATATGGGTACATAAAGAAAAACAGTGGTAGAGACATGCTATTTTATTTTAGTTTGTTTCTAGCAACGTGTATGAGTCGTCTCGTTCGGGGAAAACCACACCCTCATAGGAATACCACTGCTGCTGTGTTTGGTCTTTTGAGGGTAGGGATCCGGATTCTCTTGTAATTGATGAGGAGGTATTAATCTTTATCTGTCTTAGTTCTCCGAGGTGTCAAACATCTGCATTATGATTCGTTATCGAGGATGAATGTGGACATCTTGGAGTCGCAGAAGTCACTTACCTTTAAATAAGCTGTGTGTTCGTTTGTCCCATTGATATAATAAAAAAAATACAAATAAAAACTTTATAGATGGTAAAAAGTCCAAATAGATACGTATTTCTAAAGTTTGGTTACTTGAGATTTCCAATTGTAAAGCGTTGACCATTCCATCAAGCGGTCACTAGCCAGGTCAGGGCCGCGGGATATCAATTCACGGATAGGCGTGTAAATGTAATCGTAGACGAAGCTGTTTAGAAAATCAATGGCTATTCGCGTTGCAAACGGCGTTTGGTACGCACCTGGTCTTCATTTGTGCCTGGTAGAGGTCGGAGGACCTAGCCCGTTTCGGTGGAGGCGTGCTTGCTGGGCCTTCTTCTGCTCGTCGTGACCTACGGCCCTCCCGACCCTCGCGTCCTTCGCGCCCCTCTCGGCCCTCGCGTGACGCTGCGCTGCCTTCGGTCCACGATGATGCCGACTGTCGGAGTATTATTGTGATCACTTCGACTATATTTACAATTTGTCGTGATTTGTTTTGTGTAGTATCGGTAGTATATGCTGGACTATGCTCTAACAACCTGTGTTGGAGGATGGTCCAGCAGGAGGCTCCACTGCCGAATGGCAACCTTCAAATGTCTTCGAAATATGTTTTTTTTTAAATCTTTGTTATTTATTAGACATGCAGTTTTCCTCAGGATTTTTCATGGTATTCAATGGTATCAAACATCAGAATAATAGAAGAAATGTAACAATATCTTAAAATATTTTCACAGACATGATTTCTTTGCTCTTTAGTTTCCCAATAGAGTGTTTGAACCTAATTTGGGAAAGTTCGCCTATCAGTTCAGTCAGGTTCTATTATAAAATTTACTTTATTTTGGGTTTCACAGCTTCAGGAATAGGATGGTCTACGCAAATTAAATGGGTCGGCAGGAAATCATACATACAGTATATATATATATATATATCTTATCCACCTACCATATGAATTTCACCACACCATAGGTTGATTAGTGGAAAATTTCTATAGGCATTAAGTCCGCCTTGTGTGTCCTAATTATAAGGATTTGCTATTTATAAAGATTAAATAAATAAATATATATATATTGGCTTTAACAGCTTCAGGTATAGGAAGGTCTACGCAAAATATATGTATATGTATATATATATATATATATAGATATATACACAAACACACACACACACACCATTCATAGAAATATACACGGAGAACATTTTATAATTTACTATAAGAAACAGGACCAGGCGTTAAAAATGTGAATGGAATGTATCGTCGACATCTTTCACAAGATATTACTCAAACACGTTCACAGTGCTTGTAATATGATAGCATAATATTTTCCACGAATTCATTGTAGAGGTAATTTACCTACAAAATAAATTAGTCATAATGGTACAGCGAGGAGAAAGTACGGGTTGTACGCGGACACTAGTGACTCATTATTAGGTGAAATTCTTTTATATGTAGATCGTTTACGCAAATATCTCGTAAGCGGTCTTCGAAATGTCGTCACACGTAATCCTTATATGGTCATTAATTGGATTGTCTAAGTCTTATTGTCGGTGTCATTGACCGCTTAATTTGAACTACATATATGTATATGAACATGGTCAGTGTGTTTTAACGTTTCCACTTTTTAAATAACTACATTTTTAAATACTTGTATGTATTAGGTCCTATTTGACTCAACAGAGTACATAAACCGGCACAGAGTAAAAAATAAATCCGTGATAGCGGCAATAAAAACAAACGTCACACAAATGGCAAATTCGAGATTTGACATTAGGTTTCTTTGACAAGTGTTCAGTTATAGTACAAAAACAATTATTTTGAATACATTGAGATAAAACATGGGCCTGTCAACGAAAGTAGTTGTGTAGTCCCGTTCGAGAATGCACAGCGCTCTCAAAATAGAGATTTTAATTATGGAATCCTCTTTCAGCTAGAAACATATTTTTCGTAAATTAACTGTGATTCACCAAAATATAAATGTCAATGACACCGAATTAGACACTTGCGGAGGTGGCTCCATCTGTGCCGGACTGCCAAAAAGGATCAATACAAGTCAATTCAAATTACAGTAAACGCGTTTGCTGGCGATAGGGTCACTTGGGAGAAAATCAATCAAAATTATTATTGTGTTGACCATTCCTTTGGTTTTCTTATTACACGATAATCGTAAGGGTAGAAACAAGCAAGTGGGTGTCTGCGTAAAATTTACTATATCGCAGATTAGCTTTTTAATGTTAATCGAAAGATGATGCCATCGACCATTGTTAAAACTTTATAAGTTTACAGATTAATAAATAATCAAATTAAACTTATGTTTGTAAGTGTGTCGTTTATCGCAACTGAGGCACTTGTATCCGTCCACTATCGCAAACGTGCACACGCCGTGCTACATTTAGGCTGAATATCTTCATAGGATACAAGATAAATACACTACTACTTACCGGCGAAGCCTTTTGATCGAGAGTTGGCAGAGGTGCTGGTGGCGGCACATCTGTCAGGCCTCGTACCTGCAGCAACTGAGCTGCGCGCAGGAACTCCTTCAGCTGCTCCTGACCAATGTGCACCTCACCTTGGTACATGAATCTGGTTGGCAAGGATTTGAGTTGTTATATCAAAATATCTGTTGTATCAGCAATATATTTCGTGTAGCAGTCATCGTGGATTCACCGCGACGTCAGCATCACGATATGAAAGTTTTCAAACAATTAGGGTATTGGTCGTTCCCTAGACTGACCACTTTGGCGGGAGATCTCCCGGTTTCCGCCCGAAAGTGTATAGTATATTATACCAAAGGCTCCGGAGACCCTTATTACTGGTGATGAATTATTCCATCCGTCTTCAGGGGTGGCATTCCATTATGATTCCATATCGATAACAAATGTTGGCGTTATAGGCCGCAGGAATGAATTACTATCAGGTTAACTGTGTGCTCGTATGTCACCTCGAATAAATAAATAAATGAGAAAAATATCTACAGTTAAATCTAACATAAAATTTGAAATGGACATAAGATTACGTATTACTTTTAAATTATAATTTGGCGGTCCTTTTAAAGTAATTACCAGTTAGGAAATGTCTTAAGTTTGTAATTGAAAATTCTCAGACTAAACTTTGTAAATTCACCTTTACAATAGGCTGCCAAAATCTTAACTTTAATAATTACATTATTTTAGTGGAATTGTTAAAATGTCAAAAAAGTTAGACATTAGACAATTATAGAGTTTGTTCTCAGATCAAAAGCTCACCTGAGTAAGCTTTCCATATCTTTATCGTGTACGTCTCGCAGGATCACAATAGGATGCTGACAGGGATTTGCCTTCAGAAGCCGTCGGAAGTATGGACTGCAAGCCGATAGCACCACCTGTTATATGCCAAATATTATATTACAGATCAGCTTTCTTAATTAAATCATTTAAAACAAAAGGCCAATGATAAGTTAAAGGGTCTAACTTGTACGAAAAATATATTAATTTATTTTTGGGAATTTTCTTCAAATTGTAACGTCCGTTTTTTCTCGTTGATAGTTTAAACGAAACGCTTTCTATATATCTGATTGATGTTACAATGTATTTAGATTTATTTCAAATCAATCAATCAATAGTAAACTGTTGCAATTAGTATCAAATGTGTAAGATACTGCTTAGTTGATAGATGCGGGTGCTGCAGGTCTTTTCAGCAGAAATAATGTTGGCTTACACGATGAAGATGATTCTTAGTAATAAAATAATCCAGAATGAATGTTCATAGTAAATTGAGAACGTTACAAGCATTACGCCAAGCTTGATCTGAAGAAAGATATAGCTTATACTCTGGTCTTAACAATACACCGCTGGGAAGAAGACTTTGAAATGTATGAGGATTTTGTTAGGATAGTGTCAATGATAAAGATGCGGACATCTTATACGCTGTTGCTACCAAATTGTATAAATCAGTGGTACTACATACAGTGGTAGAGCTACACTGCAGTTTGTTTCTAGCTGCAGAATGAATGGGTATGTTCAACCGGGGTAGGACCACACTCTCAGAATACCAGCGTGAAATGGTGTATGGATCCGGAGACCTTTATTACTGGTGAAGGGGCATTCCATCTGAGTCCTGAAGAGTATGACATATTTATATATTTATTCAATCTTTAGTTAAAAGGTTTCCACCTTTTTCCATTGTATATTTTATCGATATTTTTGATATCCATAGATTCCTGCTTTCTGCCTTTCTTCCATCCTCATATTCAATCATTATAAATTTTGAAACTACAAGTGTCTTATTGTCAGCCATTTCAATACACAGGCACAAACAGATTAAGATGTCATAAGATACGCAAATGTAGTTAAAGACCACTTCGGGGGGAAAGACGTAATAACGGCAAGCCCAAAGTTGAATGATGATTGAATTGTATAAAAAAAGTTTTTTTGAGTAATTTTAGACAACTGGTAACCCATAAACACTCATGTTCGATTTACGCAAACACTGGATATAATTTACCGGATGAATCTCCTTAGCTGTACTTTCATTTCAGATGATTCAGCGTGCCATTAACACCAAAAAGTCTAAACTTTTAGGTCGTATATTTCTCTACACTTTATCGAATAAAATGTCAGTGTAGTCTTCGTTTAGATAAATCCTGCAGTACCGGTAATAAAACAAAGACCGTTTTAGTAATTATTCAAGTTTCTCTACGAATATTATCGACAACACATTCCAATTTCGGGTAGAGTAATTTCGGAGCTAAATTACGCCAATTTGTAATGTACCTAGATTGAGTAACCCACACACGTGTAGTTGTCGATGTGTAAGTATTTGCATAAGTTCTGTCTTCTCGTTACGTCGTGTGGCCTAGTGATAGAGCTACACGCCTTAGGTTCTTGGTAACCACTCGGATTCACTAATTAATCACCATTAACATTTGTATACAGCTAATTCTAGATTTTCTGGTCTAGATACATTTTACAAACACACCCGTTTGTAAAATGTATGTTATTGTAACTTTCCTATCATTTTATTGCTTTATCGAAATAAGGAAGGGGCTGGCAAATATATTTGAATCCTGATTTACCGTGTCTTTTGTGCATAGGAGAATGGTAAGAAAACCTACAGATCAAAGGAATTAAAAGTGGAATTGCATGGCGGAATTCGTAAAGAGGAGGTATATATATACTCAGCAATAGGGCTTATATAGACTGTTACTTTTTTCGTTAAACCTAATATTAATTACTATGGAAAATTTGTAAGTCTTCAAGTGTTCCTTTACATTTCTAGTAACTAATATAATTTATGGTATCATATAATTTTAATACATGACATAAGAAGAAACTTTTTCTTTCTTCATAGGTACTAAAATACTAAACACAATTGTCATGTTGAAGCTTTTCATTCAAATACAAACACAAAGGAAATATCAACATAAAGGTTTGGGGTGTTTGTCACACTTAATGGCACGGGGAAGGTTGTGGGAACAATGGCTGAAACGGATCCAAAGTTATGTTTATGCACATTTAGATGTGAAGGTTCTAGTTGATTTAACAAAACTTGTTTAGATTCTAGAAAGGGAGACTACTACTGATAAAGTTAACACAACTGTATAAATACGTTTTCCGGAAGGTAAAGATCCAGATCTTTTCGGAGCATAGACTGGGGATTGGGGGCCATTACGTCGATTTTTTTTATACATATTACCCACACTGTGCTTGCCTTCACAACGGAAAACAGAATTTGTGAATGGAGCAGGATCTCAAAAAATCCTGACCTAGTGATATAATTTTATTTTGTTCATCAAATTGTAAATCAACTATAGTAAAATAAAATAAAAATTTCCATCTTAGAGGTCATCCATGGTATAAGTTTTTCTTTAAATTATCCATTTATTATCCCTTCATTGCTTACTAAACATGAAAGAACATTTATCGTATTCTTTTTATAAATTATTTATTTTTGCAATATGAACCTTACTCAGGATATTAATTTTAGATATTTCACTTAGTAATAACTTAGCATTTTAATATCCTTCATCAACATATTTTCTGTTCTTCTTAGGTTTTTTGACATTAAATCAATAGTTGATTTGTCGGGATAATTAAGAAATTGGACTTTTTGGAAGATCTACTAAAAACTAATCTATAGTAGTTGGCTATATTGATGATATATCAGCTGATTTTGATAGTGAAAACACCAAGGCGGATTGGAAGAAGAGTAATAGGATAGCATAAAATTCAGCGGTCTCGGTTTGATCACGATACTTCCCTCATTTGGCAGTAAGTAGATGCCCGTTGACAGTTTAGAAATTGTATGGAAGTCTTGGACTATAATAAAATACGTAATGTTAAAGTAATATCTTGGGCATAGAAAATTTTGAGGAGGTAAACAAGTTCCTCAACATTAAAAGCCGAATAGGATTAGAGTACCAGGGCAGTATAAAAAGCAACAGTCTTACCTTGTACGTGAAAAATTCGTCCCCGGTGCATGCAGGTGTTACGTCTACGAAGATCTCTTAGTGAGTCAATGAATAATATTACAGAATGAAAGTCGATTGAGATAAAAGTACTATAAATAACTGCGTGCTAACCTTACATGAAGTCATTGAAGTCTTCCTCGTCACGCATATGACTGTAATAGACACCACGGCTAAGTGAAATTAGAATGGAGTAGGGCAGGGAGTTATAATGTATACAGGATCAACCTGCGGGTGGAGAACGCGGCATCAGCGCAAGTGAATGTCACATCCACGAAATTGTCACCTGCATAAAGGTTACCAGAATAGGTTACTGTCAGAGTTTGAAAGCCAAGCGTGAAGGTCGTATTGGGGCTGGTTAAAGTACAAAAAACCTCGTGCGCAGAAAATGTGGCGCCGGCGCAGGGAAGTGTCACGTCAATGAAGTCCACCTCGTCTCCCGGGCGGCATGAATAAGATACTGTCAGGATTGGGAACATGAGTGAAAACTAAGTATTAGGGCTGGTTAAAGTGCAACAAGCTCACCTTGTGCGCGGAAAATGAGACGCCGGCGCAGGCAAGTGTCACGTCCACGAAATCCACCTCGTCTCCCGGGCGGCATGAATAAGATACTGTCAGGATTGGGAACATGAGTGAAAACTAAGTATTAGGGCTGGTTAAAGTGCAACAAGCTCACCTTGTGCGCGGAAAATATGGCACCGGTGCACGCAAGTGTCACGTCCACGAAATCTTCTTGTCTCCCGGGCGGCATGAATAGGATACTGTCAGGATTGGGAAGACGAGTAAGAAGCAAGTATTACGGCTGGTTAAAGTGCAACAAGCTCACCTTGTGCGCGGAAAATGTGGCGCCGGCGCAGGCAAGTGTCACGTCCACGAAATCCACCTTGTCTCCCGGGTGGCATGAATAAGATACTGTCAGGATTGGGAACATGAGTGAAAACTAAGTATTAGGGCTGGTTAAAGTTCAACAAGCTCACCTTGTGCGCGGAAAATATGGCACCGGCGCACGCAAGTGTCACGTCCACGAAATCTTCTTGTCTCCCGGGCGGCATGAATAGGATACTGTCAGGATTGGGAAGACGAGTAAGAAGCAAGTATTACGGCTGGTTAAAGTGCAACAAGCTCACCTTGTGCGCTGAAAATGTGGCGCCGGCGCAGGCAAGTGTCACGTCCACGAAGTCCTCCTCGTCTCGCAGGCGGCGGAACGAGGACACCATGGCGGAGTGGAAGTCGTTCCATCGCAGCGAGTACTGCTGCTCGGCCGCGGCGCCGCCTGCGCACACACGGTCACTTGCACTGTAATATGCGACACTCGCTGTGCGGAAAAATGTCCAGTTTTAGAAATTTGTAATGAACATCCGGCTACTACAACGACCCCTTGATAATAATGGAGGTTATTATAGTTCCGTATCAAGAATTTAATATACATTTTAATTTAAAGATTTGATTATTATAAATATATTTGTAGTTAGTTTATTAATTATTGGATTTTTCACTACAGATTCTCTTGAGCGTTTGCGGTATTATTTTCGTAAAAAATGTTTTCGCTGAATGTAAAATAGATGGCGTTGAATACATAACAAAATCCTAGTTAGTTTCCTCTATTAAATGAAATTCGTATATTTTAGGTTTTTTTTTACGGACGATACAAACTGTTAGCTCGAGGGCTTTTAAGGCTTTATCAGATTTAAAGGTGGACGGACGATTACGATACTCGGCCTAGATCCTTTTAAAGGGTTAATTGGTACAAGGGTTCCCGAGAGGAAGCCTCGGCTTGGACCGTTACCCAAAGCGCGTAAGTAAGCTGATTCGAGGGTGCCTTAGAAGGCCTAGGCCCGATCAATTACTTCTAACGGAATATTATTAATAGTAATAAAGGATAGTTCTACCACAGTTTATAATAAAATGAAAAATATGCAAACTATTCTAATTTATTATTGTAAATAATGTAAATATATTATTGTGTACTTTATCAAGTAGAATTTAGTTGCGAGTAAATTATCTCAGATGTCTGCAGTGTTAGTTTATATAATAAATAATAAATATTACGATTTTGTATTCAAAACACCTTGGTATGTTTCCAATATTATTTAGAAAATACCAGGCAAGAGGCAGCTAGTAATATATATTTTTTTATACTACATAATTTATTTGAAATAGGAAAAAAATTAAAATAAAAATTAAGATGAAAGTTGTTATCTGCCGGTCCGATTTGCAATGTTTTTTTGGGTTAATTTGATGGTTACAATTTTATTTGATTTGACTTCCGTTTTCCGTTTTTGTTAGGATTTACATTTTAATTAAATAGTATTTAAAAAATTGGAATAGTTATTGTATTTTCTGTCTGTCTGTTTCATGATTTCAAGAAGAGTTAAAATATGTGTTCGTGTTCATTATCTAATATCATAAAATAACTAACTAAAATTCGATGCATCAACATTAAATAATACAGCTTAAATCTGATATCGCAGGCTGAAGATTACAAACAGTTATATAATATTATAAACCGTGAATTACGCATCGAAACCGCTGAATTTCCGAATACAGGCCGGACGTCCGCCCGAGCCAGTTCGAACGAAATCGAGAGTGTTCCCGACACCACGCAAAATGGCGGGATCATTCAACAAAATATGACGTCCGCCGTCATTCATCAAGCCTGTCAGTGCTGCCAACACTAGTAATAACTAGCGTTTTTATATATACATTTTGTTACACTAATAATTATTTTTTATACCTTTCCAAGTGAAGATATCTCTATAACTCGAATGTGACGGGAAATGCAAAAAAAATCGAGTTAATGAGTTTTTGACTTAACAAGAATTTCGAGATACAAAAGATTTCAGCTAAAATGTCGACTTAGAAAGGCGCGATTTTTAAGTAAATTTTTCGACTTGAGTCAAATTTAATAAGAATTAGACTTAAGTTTTATGGTAAATATTTATTTACATATTAAAACTAATTAAATATAAGGGAAGTAAACTGTATAAACAACTTGAAAAAATCTGTTATCTTTGTTTGATTTAAGCAATCTGCATTATCATTCTTAATTATTGTAGACAAAGTGCTTGATCGTAATTCGTATTGAGCTGCCACGTTGTTAGTGTCCTTTTAGTGCTCATGTTGTTTCTAGTCAACAGCAAAATAAGTACTGAACGACAAGGAATATAAACATAAGGGACACAGCTGTGTTACTTAGAAAGTTTAATGAATGTAGGTAATTCATTGCACGTGTACAAATAATAGATTAGAGGACCCGAACATTCCTTTTAGATTTTATAACTAATGATTTCGGGGAATTCAAAGTAACAAGTCATTATCTTTTACTAACTACGACTTACGGAGTCACCTTTTTGAAATTCGAGTTATAGAGTATAAATATGTCTTATCAATACATCGCAGGGAAATAACTTTTTGTTCGAGTTGTAAAGTCTAAATAATTCTAGATACCGCATATTTAGGGGTTCAGCGGAAGGGAATGGCATTTTTTTTTCGACTTACTGAGGATTACGAATTAACGAGGTTCGAGTTATATAGTCCACTGTAGTATAAAAGAAAATAATTTGATTTAGTGGGACTTGATAATTACTCAATACGTAAAGCTGCATTGTTACTGACTTCAATTTGGCGTTAGGCAAGGGAAGGTATTTGGTAGTGACAAATTTGTCAGATATATGAATTATATTGCAAATTGGAAGAAAGGTTGACATGGAATGAATCAGTCGATACTTCATACAAGTCTCATATGTATTCATTCTCCTTTATAATAAAATGATAAAACACGGCGTAGGATACTGATAAAACAAACATATGTTAAATAGTTATAAAATTTTATAGGGAAATAAAAATATATTATAACAAGATTTTAAAAAACCAATTTAAGATAAATTATTAATATATTTTTATTATCACGTTAAAAAAATGATTATGTTATATTTACTGATAAAACATGATAACAACATATCAATCAGAGTAGAATATTTAATATTTTGAGCGTTTGGTTCTTGAAGATTTAATTTTGGTTGTTGGTCATCCACCTGTATAACAGCGGTGGAGTAAGTGCAGCTAGTTTCTAACTGGACCATGAATGGGTCGATCACGCCCTCACGGAAAATCAATGTGAAACATAACAATATAAAACTATTGTGTTTCGTAGGGACTCGGGAATCCAATTTTAGGTAACGAGGCGTTCCGTCTCAATTATCAGAGGTGACACAACTTGTATCTCTTTAGAGGGTGTAAATTTAAGGGACGCAGTGATCACTTGCCATCAGATGATTTATGTGTCAGTTTACCCGTAATGTTAGACCTTTATTATCGGTGAAGAGGAATTCCATCTCAGTCCTCAAGGGTGACAACGCATCTGCATTATGAATCCTTGTCAAGGATGAATATAGATGTCATGGGCCGCAGGAATCACTTAACATCAGTGTCACTCTGATTGTAATAAAAAAAAATAAAAAAAAACATTTTAGAATACATACTTGTATAACCAATTGTCGTGGCATGTTTCATTCCATAAATCGATGTCTTTATAATGTAAAGAAGGTTAAAGGAACTAGGTAAATTATTTGCTATCAGTATATCATCTCTTAACCTAAAACATAAGGCTGCCTTTCCACTGGAATGGAAGGGTAGCGAGAGATGTTTGACACCTACCAATAGGGTAGTTTGAATTCCATAGCTTAGCTCAAGTTAGTTCAGGCGCTAAAAGCTTAAATGATTCTATGTAGGGCTGGGTTGATACCTCGTGCAAAGAGAATCTTCCTCACAAAGCTTATTTGCTCAGCTATAGCTTTCTTTTTTATAATAATATTATATAAAAAGGTTTGGTGAAAATAGTTACGTAGCTAAAGCTCAGCCCTCGCTCATCGCTTAGCTATCTCGCACATTCCCAGTGGAAAGGTAGTCTAAGGCCACTGCGGACAAGGGCCTGAAAGTCGAAGGATGCAGAGTGTTCCAAAAATTAAATAAATGTTGAGACTGCAATGGGCTAATACTTTACTAAAATTAAAATAATCTATAATCCCAATCTGGATATTATTAGTATATAAATAACGTTTTATATTTATTAAAATTTGGTCCTTCCAAAAATCTATTTTTCATTTTAATCGTAGTATAGTAGTTTTTTAAAGTAACAGTTAAAAAAATATTTTTTTAAAAGCAAAGAGCATTCATATAATTAACACAATACTGCAACCGTCACTGGTTTACTTCTAAAAATAACATATAGTAAAGAATAATTCTTTGTTTAGAGTTATGAAAAGCTCGTTATAGTTATAACAATTGCAGAATTACAGGAAGATGATTTGTATTTAGAGCTAATCACGTGCGATATCAATAGCCTCTGAAATAAATTTCCAGACAGCAGATATATATACGTACAGAGAAATGCAGACAAAGGGCATTAACGTGTTTAGGAGTGTGTGCATGCGGTTTCGCGTCTGCCTCGACCCGGCAGCCCTCCCCCCCCCACCGTTCGCCTCATCCCATGTTGGGGTGCCGCCGAGTACAGATTGACAAAAAGATACGCTATCATCTTTTGATTTAAATTGTCTGTATGAAAGCGTAGGTGAAGGGTTTGCGTTCGGAAACTTCAGACGATCTATTTATAAGCCATCTTCAGAAACCGTACCTAGTTTTATTTTAAAATTTTAATGTTCAGGACGCATTTTTAGTTAGGTTTTGAACGCCAAGAATAAGATAATGAAAATGTGTAATACGTAAAAGTTTATTATTTTCTTTAAATATTGATTAAATATTTTTTGAATGATCGATAATATATTAAGAAACGCAAACGTTTGACTCGATTGAATCAAGAATGATATGTTTTTGATAATTAATACACATTTTGTTTTTTTAAAGTAATCAATTGACATTAGGTTTCGTTTAAAAATAAAAACATATAATGGATATATTATTTAAATTATATACAGTAAAATTTAACAATAAACAATGTTAAAACAGAGATAGAGTATTAATCAATAATAATTACGGTTTCAATGCGCAAGAGGAAAAACATAACATAAATGTAAAATTACGAACGGAGGGCGCAGTGTTGTTACAAGATTAGTTTGTGGCGTCGACGAAAATGGGCGTACCTCGAGCTGCGTACGACGTACAATTAATATGCGAAGTTTTATTATCGTATGAAAAATATTTATTCTAAGCAAATAATACGATATATTTAAAGCTATTTTTTTTTAATGTGAACGTTTTGCGCAGACATCGCTTAGAGCGTCCATTGCTTTATTTATAGACATTAAAAATTATGATGCTAATAAATAATGTAGGGTTTTAGATGTAAAATTATACTTTATCGTTTATACTTAAAATGAGGACAATCAATTTTGATTATTTATAAAGAGTAAATTAATTTGGTTATATTTATACAGCAGCTGTAGGAAGTTCAGCGTCTAATTGATCGATTTTATTCAGTTCGCGAACAGAGTACGATCTTCTATGCGCGGGGCACCGATCACCATTTCTAATTGCAATTTTAAGTTCATGTTTAAGAAATAGATAAAAAATATTTCAAGAGGTGTGAAGTTCACCAATTCGCAGTAGAGCTGCGTGGTGGAGTCCTTTATCACCCTCTCTAGAGCCTATCCCAGCCTATGCCCACCTAACCTATGCCCAGCAATGAGATTTGTAGACATAAGCTGTTACTTTACTTTTTTATATTTATGTTGTACAACTGAATCAAGTGAACAAAATCCATCTCTTGCGTCCATATGAGGAAAAATAAGATCGCACCCTCCGATCTCGAGTAAACGAAAGCAACGTCATTAAACAAGTACCGCGCTCAACCCCCGATCCTGCGGGATGATCCCCCGAGGGTGGGAGCAGGACAACGGGGGTGGGGGTGTAATATCAACGAACTCATGTATCGTACGAGTGACGGGTGGACGTTTACGCTCATCATATACATTTTGTTGGTAAACAATTGTGTCTGTAACGCGTAAATTTACAGAACATTATAAAATATTTTTTATCGACGTTCTTTTTTAATTATTAATGATGATGATATTAATTTATCCCTAATGGGAAAGGCAAAGGACTTTAGTCCATACAGCCAGGTCTTGTTCGTATGAAGATTGGTCTGGAACTTTTTTAAATTATTAATATGGGTATATGTGATAAGCTCTAAAATTTTTAACAAATTTAGCATGGTGTTACCACTTTAAAATTTCTTTTTTCCAAATTTTAATGTAAGTTTTAAATCATTCGAACTTAATTAAAAACAATATTAGGGATTATTACATAGCAATACTTTTTTTACGTACTAGTAATAGTAACGGTAGATTAATTTAAAAGATAGCAAAGCATATGCGTTAAAAACATTTAGGAGCTGATTTAAAAGAAAAAATTACGCTACGCTCAAGACTCATCGACTGTAAATTTAGCCATATTATCGAGTTGTTTACTCCTTGGAGTTGCTGAAAATGCTTCTAGACACAGATTATAGTGACAAATGTACTCACCGGTCTCGGTCGCCATGGCCGGGAGTTCCGAGGGCGGCACGGCGGAGTCTGGGCGTGCTCGCGAGCTACACGAATCCACTCCCGCGCATTCCACGCGCGCGCTCGACGACGCCACTGTCAACGATTGTCACTTGTTCAAGAAGACTTCGCACGGTATTTTTTTAACGATCCCTTTGCAGCGTCATTGGCGTGCCGTATTCCTCTTTCAGTTTGTTTTTTAAGCGTTACTTGATTTGTTTTCCTGAAAAGATTTCCGCTGTTATTCGATGACGCGTGAAAATATTTTTTTTGTATTTTTTTTTAATTAGTGTAGGGTGAAAAGCAATGTTTAGTGTATGCTGCCAGTCAGTTGCTTCAATATATTTTATATTAGCTACTAACAATAAATATATTTTACACGCATTTGCCACGAATGTATTTATTATAAATAGGTGCGTAAAAATTTTTTTTTTAAAATAATTGGAATATTGGAAAATTACAAATTGGATAATTAAAATTAACGTTCAAGAAATTCGCACTAATATTATATATCATTATTTCCGTGTAAAAATTCGTTATTATTGAAACTATTAAAAATTTTACGATTCGAAACAATTTATTTTATTTAATAATAATGGACAATTGCATAACACACCGAAATATGAGAAAAGATACAACACTAACATTGAATTCAGTTGCAATTAGGCTAATCGATCGATTCCGAAGCAATTAATAAATAATTATAGCGAATCGATTGTCCATCGGTAAAATTAATGGTTACTCAGAGAATCCGTGTTCAATATTTGCATCCACGTGACGCAATCGAAAACAACTGACCACTTTGCACACACTAGAGAGAAAATCTGGCTTCGGCGAGGAGGCGATCGCGAGGGGTGTTAATTCAGGGCCGGTGCAACGATCGATGGCGCGCCCTGCACCACAATAAGGGAGGCGCGGGCAGATAGAAATCAATACGGTGTCCATCACAGCTTGCACACCCCCCCTCCAACCCTCCTCGGTCCGTACCGCCTGCGCCTTGCACCCGGGAAATGCATTTTCCGCGACACCGCTTTCCACCCTGCACACAAATAATTCGTACACGTTTACAAAACTAACCCTGCGTTTGTTTGATGTGCGTGTATATATTATTTTTCCGTTCGATAATGGATGCACCTTTCGTAGCACGTTAGAGGTTTGGATTGATGACGCGTACGCGTACGTACGGTTGCGCGTCACGCGGGCGACTGTCGCCCCGCCACTCGGACGAGAATAAACAGCGGGGCGAGGGGGTGCCGGCGGGCAACGGGTGGCGGCGAGAGGGCTGGGGGGGGAGTAGAGTGAGCAGCGGCGGGGCGGTGCAGCCTGCACGCCCACCAGCCGCCCTGCCGGACACTTGCATGAAAGCGCGCGAGTTGTCGCGAGTTGTCGCGGGTTGCCATTTATCTCGGCGCCTTCCACGATAAAGCTTGCGATACACGCGCCGATGCTTCCGTCTCCGTTGTTTTGACGTTCAATGCTGCAATTAATATAAATGTATATGAAGTTAGACAAATTAAATATTTCTAAAGTTATTAAAATTATATAAATTGCATTTTATTGATGACGTATATAAATACGTTGTATGAATCCACCAATTGTTTTCATTTTAATTCGATTGAATTTTTTAAAAGGAAAAATCTAAACTAAAATATTAGATTTTTCCTTTAAAACAACTTTAAAAAATAATGATGCATGTAATAAATGAACAACTGTAGCTGAACATAAGACTATTTTTTTTTTAAAAAAAAAGGTAATATGGATTTCTAAAACCATGAGTGGTACAGCATTAGAAATCATTCTTCCCGCTTGCAACTGTAATTCATTCATCGTCAGTATTCAACCCTACGAATATTTTATTAGCCTTGCTTTCGTTGGGTAATTATCTTTCGTATTTGTAGCAAATCGTAGCGCATCATTTTAAATTTCTATGTGACCTGAACACTGCCGACTTAGACGGAGAAAGGGAAGCCGTCACAAAATATCGAGGCATTGCATCGTATGAGTTAGTGAGGGAGTATGGAGAACCATCTATTTATTCATAGGTTCACTGAAAGAAAGCCGTGGTAGTTCAATGTGTAAGAGATCCATTGTAAATCACACTATGTGTGCAAACCGAATTCGATCCTCGGTGAAATTGGTAATCGCAACTAATTCAATAAATATACTTACTAATATTCACGGTAGCGCAATGTCTGAACGTTCACGAATTAACAGTACGCGATCATACCGAGTTAGTTCCCACTGCCTGGCTTCACCAATTTAATTGTAATTTTAAGTAACGACGTGCTTAACGGTGAAGGAACACATCACGGAGAAACCGGTCTGTTTAAGAAAGTAATAAAAAAAAAATCGAAATGAGAGTTTTCAATCCGTGTGGATTATGCTCTAACACCCTCTCTAGATAGGATGCTTGTGCCCAACGGTGGGATTTATATACATGCTGTCACTTTGATACGAAAAAAAATGTAAGGACAATTACATGTGTACACCTACTAGTGTGTTATTATAATGACGTGTGGGAAGAAAAAAGTAAAACCAAAGGAGTACATGAGAAATTCAATAAGACATCTATCCTTGGAGTAATTTCAAGACGTAATGGTTGACAAACTTTAAGACTAAGATGGAATGGTCTCTTTGCCAGTGATGGGTCACCAGTTTACTCACCCACAAAACAGGGACCCCATTACATGTCTGATATTTTGATAAAAAAAATAAACATTGAAACATTTCATTTTTGTAGAATTAAACAACACGGGAATCGTAATGCGAAGCACTCGGCCGCTTTGGTGACCAACGGTGACAAACGAGCACAGTTCACCTAATATAAGCTAATAGCCTAATAGCAAGCGATTTCTGTGTCCATAACATTTGGACGTTTCTCCTACTATCCATGAATTGTTAATTCTGATCTATGATGATCTATCTGTGTATTTTTTTGTATTTATTTAATCGATACAATAAAACAAATGATTATACCCGCAATCAGCCACGATAAGGAATCATTATGCAGATGCATCGCCAGCCTTGAGGCCTAAAGGCCTTTTTATGTTCGAACGTTATCTTAGAGAGCAATACGCACACAACCTGTTAAGTTTATCGCGAGTTAGGTAAAACTAAAAAGCATGTCGTGTGTAAAATGTACTAAAAAGTATGTGTGTAAATTTTACTAAAAAGCATGTCGTGTGTAAATTGTACTGAATCGTTCATTTTTCGGTACTGATAGTTATTAAGAGTGTACACAAGTATACATTTTTTTGTATTGAGGGTGACATATGAACACTCAGTTTATCTGATGGTAATTGCCGACAAAATATTTGCGGCTCCTCTGGTGTGGCCGATGTTCATGGGCGGCGGTGATCACTTGCCACCGGATTTTTCTTTTTGTTCTTTTTGCTTTTTTTTTGAATTACAGACGCAAGCGGGAAGAATAATATCTGATGCTGTACCACTCATGGTTTTGGATCTCCATATTACCTTTTATTAGTGTCTTTTTTTAATTTTACGTCTTCTGATCAGTTATAGTTCATTTATTACATGCATCATGCTTTTATATTACATTTTTCCTTTAAATAAAAATAATTAAAAGAATAAATTGGTTGATTTTCAATAAAAAAAAAGAAAAATATTCATATTTATCCTATCTCGATAAGGAATGACTAAGATGGAATGTCTCGTCAGTAATAAGGGTCTCTGAATTACTACGGCTACTAAACGAAAGCAGTACTGGCGTACTCCTTCGTCAGTCTAGTACACCAACTTATGCACCAGCAAGAAACAAATTAATATAATATATATAATAAATAAGTAAGCAAAATAAATAAGTAATTTTCCTTCAGAGGTTTTATTTTAATTACAATTACACCCAGCGGCAATAGTCAAATGGGTTAAGGGTACAGCCTTAACATCGTATGGACCAGATAAGAACCATGTCCTCACAGTATACCAGCGTAAAATTGAAGCATGATGCTGTATTTCGTATGATATCGTCATCATTCTGTCTCTGTTCTCAGGGCTGACAACTCATGTGCGCCTAGAATATCGGTTGAGAATATCGTTTTTAACCCCTGATATAAATAAGATATCAATCCGTCGTTCGAGCGTGTCGAGTACCAATTTGTAGCACAAGTATTTACGCTTAGAGTGGTTAAAATTACTGTTAGTACACATATTAAAAAAAAATCATAACCTAAAAATATTTTGTTTTACTTCTCATTTCACGCCTCAAAACTAACCTCAAATTATAAAACGAAAATTTGACTTATGAACTTCACTTCCGTGGTTGATGCTTATGGCAACTTTGCTTTGTTTCAATCATCCACATGAAATAATGTTTAACAAAAACGAATGGAAAACAAGCCTAATTGAGGTTTCCATTTCTTTGAATACGGAACACTAAAAATGGCTCAAAGTTGTAATTTAATTCCATCTCTCGATCGTGCAAAAGGAACTTGTTATATTTATATGAAATTATTTCGTAAACTTTCGTAATTATTGAATACTTTGATATTTTTTTAACAAATTATGTATCTAAAATAAAGCTACTATCTGTTTATATATTTAACAATATTTTTCAATTTGATTAATATGATTTTAATTTTTTTATCATAATTAAAAAAAAGTGAAGTGAGTGTTTCCGAACTGCCTGGTAGGTGAGTTATTTAAAAAAAAAAATATTTAAAAACCTAACTGTCATAATTACTTTTTAATTTGAATTGATTAACATATATTCTTTTTTTTTTTTTGACTGATTTTAATTCAATGATAGTTGCCAAACTAGGAAACAAAGATTAGTTCTTATATGACATAAGACCATGGCTAACTGTGGTGCTAATGGGTCGGTTAGATTAGAATTTACACGAACACGCTCTTATTTAGCTATTTACATGTTTGACATTGTCAGAAACCGGTTCTCACTCGATTGCTGGTTAAAAAGCATTCCACCCTAATTCTAGGGTGACAAGTGAAAACGCATGGTGTCATACATCAGGTGTAATTCTTTAGAACTTGCTATTATAAATAAAAAAAATGCTAAATTAAAGTGATCAAATTATTCAAGATAGAATAATTCGTTCCCTTATTAATGTCCAAATCCCTGCACTCACCAGACGAAACACAGCACGATTATGCTGCTATTTCACACCAGTATTCTATGAGGGCGTAGTCCTTCCCCGGTCGAGCTGACCCAACCATTCTATAGCTAGAAACAAACTGCATAGTAGCTCTACTACTGGAAGCAGCCTACTACTCGATAAGTAATCATAATGTAGATGCCTTGTCACACCTAAGAACTAAGATAGAATAATTCGTTTCCTTATTAATCTCCAAATCCCTGCACTCACCAGACGAAACACAGCACGATTATGCTGCTATTTCACACCAGTATTCTATGAGGGCATAGTCCTTCCCCGGTCGAGCTGACCCAACCATTCTATAGCTAGAAGCAAACTGCATAGTAGCTCTACTACTGGAAGCAGCCTACTACTCGATAAGTAATCATAATGTAGATGCCTTGTCACACCTAAGAACTAAGATAGAATAATTCGTTCCTTATTAATGTCCAAATCCCTGCACTCACCAGACGGAACACAATGCAACGTTATGCTGTTATTTTACGCTGCTATTCTGCGAGGGCGCACAAACTGCGTGTCTCTACTAAACTTGAAATATATACACAACACTGGTATACCGGTGACAATTCGTTACAATTTTTTAATATATCGATTAGTCTGTGTCAAATAACTTGTTTTAGAAACGACTACCGATAATTGAATGCTTTTTTTTCTGATATACAAACGTTTAAAATCGAATATTTTTTTTATTATAATTTGTATATTCATAATAAATAACATGTCTCATAGTTAACTAATCAATGCTTAATATTCTACAATAAATATTACGGTGACATTTTGGTTACGCGCGAAACATTTTTTATCTGTTGGGCCGTTTTCAAATAGCGCCATTTACATACATGAGCTTTCACGCTCGAGAAAGTAATGCGCTGAGCGCGCCCTTGGCAAGCACCTCACTATTTTATCGATACTCCATTAGTTTTTTTTTTTATTTTAATCAGTGAACATTAGCCTTTAAGTTTACATTTAAATTATGATGTATAGGTTTAGGACTCTATTTTATTATTTTGATATGAAATGTAATTATTTATACGTTATTTTTCGCTAAGGCTTTTATGTATTTGTAGGTCATGAATTTTGCGATGTAGACAGACGTATAGATAATTTCTTTGTTTGGTAAATGTGTTTAGCTATTAATCATTAATATTTTTCATTAGAGTAAGACATCTAGGAAACATTAGGATATCTCGGGTTCTTCCAAATTTACTTCCAAGGTTATTCAAGATTATTGTAATTTTTGAGACTTATAGTTATATTGATTTACGAAAAGTGATGTTAACGGTCATTTTAAATTTAATATCACGGTTGTATTTCATTTTGATGACTATTTTGATAGACAGTCACAAAATGGTCTTCTGTTAGACGTCGGGATCTTCTGAGCTGTAACAAATTAAGTATTCAACGGTCTGATCTTAGGTTAGCAGTTTTTTCAATCCAAACATATAAATATATTTTGCCGAGGTAGAGCTATGTAGTTTGTTTCTGGCTGTTACATGAATGGGTCAGCTCGACCTGGCAAGGACCACGCCCTCCCATCCTACGATCCTTATTACTGGTTACTACTACGTTATTTTTATAGAATAGTTACACCAGAGTCGCATATGCGCTGTTGGCCTTTAAGAAAGGACAAAGACTCTTGAAGGTCCCTAAGTCATATCGATTCGGAAACACTGCTGGCAACAACTGATTCCACAGAGTAGGAATTGCGTGGCAGGAAATCGCTCAATGGTGGATGGATTATATTATATCATGAATTTGTAAATATATTCCCCGTACCGTGACATTAAACTCGAGGAGTAATGCAAGACAAGACTTATATATGCTTTATTTCGGAATGCAAAGATAAATGACCTTATGGATAAAAACGCTTCTTGTATAAAACATGTACGGTGCAACCCTACACTTTGCCGTGCCACGCGCGACATTGTGTCAGTACGTATTAAGATGATTAACGAACTGCGCGCGTACTCCTTAACAACATCCTAGCAACACTAACTAAGCTATATAACAATAAACCAATAAAGAATATCGTTTCTATCATTTGACTGTCGTATGGTAGCAACGACCCGTACACTACTTATACGCTGCAAATAGTTTCTGGCTACACCATCAATGGATCGGTGCAACGGGGAACAAAATACGTCAGACCTATTGAATTTTTCGTCTACCAGCCACGTCACTACCACTAAGTGATAAGTGATGCAGCCAAGAAGCTGATGCTTTGTCACCCTGAGGAACAAAATGTACTGCCTCGTTATCGATCAATGAGCCTTTGATTTCTCTCGTTAAGGTTTTATTATACGCAAGGTTTTTTTGAATACGAATAAACTAAAGCCGATATGAATGCATTTTTTTAAAATAAACTGTGGCAATCAAGCGCACATTAAATCAAGCGTCAATAGGCTGATGGTGTACAGTACATCTTCAAGCACAAGCATTTTAAGCTTAGTTGAAGTAGTTATAGTGTTCATTTAAAAAAGTAAAAAAATTTCATCTAATGGTGAAGAATGACTACAGTCCACGATATCTCAATCTATCCTCAACGAAGTTTCAGGATTCACATGCATTGTCACCCTTGAGGATTGAGACGGAATGCTTCCATACTTGTATTTGGGTTGAGAAACTTCACCATACGAAACACAGCGGCATTATGTTACTATTTGACCCTGGTATTCTGTGAGGGTGTTGTCCTTCCCAAGTTGAGTTGCAGCGTGGATCTAGCTGCTTATTGCATGGTGACAAGTTACTAAATACTTAAAAGTAATAAGTAGTAGTTTTCACTCTACGATCACTGGCATGCCATTGGCAGAAATCATAAATATGAGAAGAGGAAGTAACGTCGCAGATATAAATTGACTAATACAAATTGTACGCCTGGACCAAGGGCTCAAGCTTTATAGACGGCTAAGATAATAGCATTTTGTTCCTGTGCTCGATTGGTGAGTGAAAGAAATAGAACTTATAACCGGTGAAGACATATTCCTATATTACATCTAAGTTATCAGTCTTGTTAGTTTGCTACAAAAGTAATTTAAATATCTAATTTATATATATATGTACAAAATTAAAGCAGTTGTACGTAGAGCTGTATCAAATAACTCCCGCGATTAGGTCTGTTCGGATATAACTTGTAGTGTCACGAACAATAAAACTTTGATGATATTTATTGCGCCTTAAAGTAGGCCCCGCCGGTACACGCACGATTTATGTATATATCCATACAGTTAGTATGTTCTCTTAGACTTAAAGTAGGCCCTGCCGGTTCACGCACGATTTATGTATATATCCATACAGTTAGTATGTTCTCTTAGACTTAAAGTAGGCCCTGCCGATTCACGAACGGTTATGTATATATCCATACAGTTAGTATGTTCTCTTAGACTTAAAGTAGGCCCTGCCGGTTCACGAACGATTTATGTATATATCCATACAGTTAGTATGTTCTCTTAGACTTAAAGTAGGCCCTGCCGGTTCACGAACGATTTATGTATATATCCATACAGTTAGTATGTTCTTAGACTTAAAATTAGGCCCTGCCGATTCACGAACGGTTATGTATATATCCATACAGTTAGTATGTTCTCTTAGACTTAAAGTAGGCCCTGCCGGTTCACGCACGACTTACGTATATATCCATACAGTTAGTATGTTCTCTTAGACTTAAAGTAGGCCCTGCCGGTTCACGAACGATTTATGTATATATCCATACAGTTAGTATGTTCTCTTAGACTTAAAGTAGGCCCTGCCGGTTCACGCACGATTTATGTATATATCCATACAGTTAGTATGTTCTCTTAGACTTAAAGTAGGCCCTGCCGGTTCACGAACGATTTATGTATATATCCATACAGTTAGTATGTTCTCTTAGACTTAAAGTAGGCCCTGCCGGTTACGAACGATTTATGTATATCCATACAGTTGGTATGTTCTCTTAGACTTAAAGTAGGCCCTGCCGGTTCACGAACGATTTATGTATATATATCCATACAGTTAATTATGTTCTCTTAGACTTAAAGTAGGCCCTGCCGGTTACGAACGATTTATGTATATATATCCATACAGTTAGTATGTTCTCTTAGACTTAAAGTAGGCCCTGCCGGTTACGAACGATTTATGTATATATCCATACGGTTAGTATGTTCTCTTAGACTTAAAGTAGGCCCTGCCAGTTCACGAACGATTTATGTATATATATCCATACAGTTAGTATGTTCTCTTAGACTTAAAGTAGGCCCTGCCGGTTCACGAACGATTTATGTATATATCCATACAGTTAGTATGTTCTCTTAGACTTAAAGTAGGCCCTGCCGGTTCACGAACGATTTATGTATATATCCATACAGTTAGTATGTTCTCTTAGACTTAAAGTAGGCCCTGCCGGTTCACGCACGATTTATGTATATATCCATACAGTTAGTATGTTCTCTTAGACTTAAAGTAGGCCCTGCCGGTTCACGAACGATTTATGTATATATCCATACAGTTAGTATGTTCTCTTAGACTTAAAGTAGGCCCTGCCGGTTCACGCACGATTTATGTATATATCCATACAGTTAGTATGTTTTCTTAGACTTAAAGTAGGCCCTGCCGGTTCACGAACGATTTATGTATATATCCATACAGTTAGTATGTTCTCTTAGACTTAAATAAATTCTTTTATGACAGTGTTTTAATATAAAATATAATGAAAATCTATTACTTATGCACAATAAATCACTAATAATAGATTTATCAGGCGTGCGGCATAGAAAAATATGTTGAATATTTTTTTTTGAGTTCCAATGACAAACGACATTTCACCTGATGATAAGAAGTAAATCGTTCTTCCTATTAAATAATAATATATTTTTTAGTACAACTAGTTTTTAAATTTAATTGAGAGTTACAAACGAGCACACAGTTCACCTGATGTTAGGTGATTCCTGCGGCTCATGACATCTACATTCATCCTTGAAAAGGAATCATAATGCAGATGCGCTGTCACCCTTGAGGACTGAGATGAAATGCCTCGTCACCAGTAATAAAGGTCTTCGTATCCCCGCACTCACCAGACGAAACACAGCAATATTATTCTGCTATTTTACGATGATGATGATGTGATGTACAAATATTACGCCTCGTCTGAGAATCGAATCCAGATTGAACCGTAGACGTAGTAAAACGTAGCAGCCAGATATTCCAACCACTACAAATACACCACGCGGTTATCATACACATATAGGTCAAACTTATTACATAATTCACCCACTTCCAGACGTCTGAATAATCTTATATTTTGCAGATGTATATAAAATCGACGACAATACTCAAAACTAACTTAATTAATTTTAACTAAATTAATTTTATTGTTCGATCATTATCTTTCTTATAATTTTATCATATTGTTATCACTGCTGAACAAACGCCTGTTAATTTTGTTATTCGTTAGTTAATTTGTAATGAATACGTTTACAATACAAAAACAAAAAAAATCCACAACATTGTATTTTAGCCAAAACTTCGTACAGTTATTGACAGAGCAGCCTGAAATAAAGCACCAAGCCTGTAATCCCCGAAAGCCTTTTCGAAGCGGGCAAACGGTCGGCCAATCATTCGTCAAACGGCCCGCTCGGCTGTAAATCTTGGCGCTAGGGCGGGTGGCGGTACGGGCCGGGGCGGGCGGGCTTACGTAACATCCGGAAGTGCGGATTAGGAATCAATAGTGGGCCTGTAATGATAGTTGTGGAGTAATAGATGTTACTGCGCTGTTACTCTGCGCGAAAGCTATTTGGGCCGCGAACGGAAAAGTTATTGCGTTTTATTGTATGGGTGAGATTCGACGGAGTGGACAGGAATGTACGTCTAGGCTTTTCTTTTGATTATTTGTAAATAAAGCTGTTACATTATTTACATAAATCATCAATATATTTATTATTTCTTCGGCGATATCTTCTGGTTATCAACAGATAATATCAATTGTCAAGAACATTGTTTCTCAATCATTTTTATATCGCGCCTCAATAAAAAGCCTAAAATTTAAGTCAAACTCCTTGCGACCCCTTCGGTATAAAATTGTGATAACATTTTAATTAACAGTTTGTGTACACAAAGCAAGCTTATTTTTTTTATCAGGTTGTTATTACATGGTAATATTTAATTTTATAAAAGTACATTAAAATGCATTCCAATGCAAAAGTCCTACACACACCAAACGAAACACAGCTGCTACGCCACGCGGCCGTCACTTCCTCTATTGTTATTGATATGTATTTTATAAACTTTATCTATATTTAAGACGACCGCTTAGCAGTCAGTGTATTAGGCTGTTCCGTCGCGAGTCATCACTTCAATTCCCAGGTGAGCCCTATATTTGTCTGAGAGAAATTGTTGGTTTTCGTGTATGGGTGTGATGAGTCTTTTACACTGCATCTGAAGCTTGCTCCGATCAATAAGATCGGATGTGCTTTACTTTGGGATGGAGAATATAATAAATTGTAAGTAATGAAATTTCTTATGATATGTCATTTACGTATCTATTAATGATTTGTTATTAAAAATTAGTGTTGGAACAGTTTTCTTTTATTGTATTGAGGGTGACAAACCGTCACAGTTCACCTGATGGTAAGGGACACTTCTACAACTAATAAGGTCTCACTTACGTGAGAGTTTTAATCTAAAAATGTCACATAATCAACCTGTGTATTTGCAACGGCGTATTTCCGAATAAGATAAAAGTAACTACTATTAAGCCACTATTCAAAAAGACGATCGCGAAAATATGTATTCATATCGTCCAATAGCTCTTATATCAATATTCGCAAAGGTTTTTAAAATTTTAGTTTAAGCTAATTAAGTTTAATTAATTTTAACTAAATTAATTTTATTGTTCGATCATTATCTTTCTTATAATTTTATCATATTGTTATCACTGCTGAACAAACGCCTGTTAATTTTGTTATTCGTTAGTTAATTTGTAATGAATACGTTTACAATACAAAAACAAAAAAAATCCACAACATTGTATTTTAGCCAAAACTTCGTACAGTTATTGACAGAGCAGCCTGAAATAAAGCACCAAGCCTGTAATCCCCGAAAGCCTTTTCGAAGCGGGCAAACGGTCGGCCAATCATTCGTCAAACGGCCCGCTCGGCTGTAAATCTTGGCGCTAGGGCGGGTGGCGGTACGGGCCGGGGCGGGCGGGCTTACGTAACATCGGAAGTGCGGATTAGGAATCAATAGTGGGCCTGTAATGATAGTTGTGGAGTAATAGATGTTACTGCGCTGTTACTCTGCGCGAAAGCTATTTGGGCCGCGAACGGAAAAGTTATTGCGTTTTATTGTATGGGTGAGATTCGACGGAGTGGACAGGAATGTACGTCTAGGCTTTTCTTTTGATTATTTGTAAATAAAGCTGTTACATTATTTACATAAATCATCAATATATTTATTATTTCTTCGGCGATATCTTCTGGTTATCAACAGATAATATCAATTGTCAAGAACATTGTTTCTCAATCATTTTTATATCGCGCCTCAATAAAAGCCTAAAATTTAAGTCAAACTCCTTGCGACCCCCTTCGGTATAAAATTGTGATAACATTTTAATTAACAGTTTGTGTACACAAAGCAAGCTTATTTTTTTTATCAGGTTGTTATTACATGGTAATATTTAATTTTATAAAAGTACATTAAAATGCATTCCAATGCAAAAGTCCTACACACACCAAACGAAACACAGCTGCTACGCCACGCGGCCGTCACTTCCTCTATTGTTATTGATATGTATTTTATAAACTTTATCTATATTTAAGACGACCGCTTAGCAGTCAGTGTATTAGGCTGTTCCGTCGCGAGTCATCACTTCAATTCCCAGGTGAGCCCTATATTTGTCTGAGAGAAATTGTTGGTTTTCGTGTATGGGTGTGATGAGTCTTTTACACTGCATCTGAAGCTTGCTCCGATCAATAAGATCGGATGTGCTTTACTTTGGGATGGAGAATATAATAAATTGTAAGTAATGAAATTTCTTATGATATGTCATTTACGTATCTATTAATGATTTGTTATTAAAAATTAGTGTTGGAACAGTTTTCTTTTATTGTATTGAGGGTGACAAACCGTCACAGTTCACCTGATGGTAAGTGATTCCTGTGGATCATGACATCTACATTCATTCTTGACAAGGAATCATAATGAAGATGCATTGTCACCCTTGAGGACTGAGATGGAATGCCTCGTCACCAGTAATAAAAGTCTCCGGATCCCTACACTCGGCAGATGAAACACAGGAACATTATGCTGCTATTTTACGATGATGATGATGTGATGTACAAATGTTATGCCTCGTCTGAGAATCGAATCCAGATTGAACCGTAGACGTAGTAAAACGTAGCAGCCAGATATTCCAACCACTACAAATACACCACGCGGTTATCATACACATATAGGTCAAACTTATTACATAATTCACACACTTCCAGACGTCTGAATAATCTTATATTTTGCAGATGTATATAAAACCGACGACAATACTCAAAACTAATTTAATTAATTTTAACTAAATTAATTTTATTGTTCGATCATTATCTTTCTTATAATTTTATCATATTGTTATCACTGCTGAACAAACGCCTGTTAATTTTGTTATTCGTTAGTTAATTTGTAATGAATACGTTTACAATACAAAAACAAAAAAAATCCACAACATTGTATTTTAGCCAAAACTTCGTACAGTTATTGACAGAGCAGCCTGAAATAAAGCACCAAGCCTGTAATCCCCGAAAGCCTTTTCGAAGCGGGCAAACGGTCGGCCAATCATTCGTCAAACGGCCCGCTCGGCTGTAAATCTTGGCGCTAGGGCGGGTGGCGGTACGGGCCGGGGCGGGCGGGCTTACGTAACATCGGAAGTGCGGATTAGGAATCAATAGTGGGCCTGTAATGATAGTTGTGGAGTAATAGATGTTACTGCGCTGTTACTCTGCGCGAAAGCTATTTGGGCCGCGAACGGAAAAGTTATTGCGTTTTATTGTATGGGTGAGATTCGACGGAGTGGACAGGAATGTACGTCTAGGCTTTTCTTTTGATTATTTGTAAATAAAGCTGTTACATTATTTACATAAATCATCAATATATTTATTATTTCTTCGGCGATATCTTCTGGTTATCCCACACAAAGAATATATGCACTAATCACTAAACTTACCAGATTTTCATACGCTCTAAGGCAGCTTGCTAAAACAACAAACATAGCGACTCGAATTACAGCGTATCATGGCTTTGTAGATTTTGTAGATTTGGCATTATATTTTGGGGCAATTCAGGACAGGAATAATGTGCTTAAAGCGCAAAAAAAATGCATTAGGGCACAAAAAAAAATACAGAGAGACACATGTAGACCTCATTTCATTGAATCAAAAATTTTAACTTTCGTCTCACTTTACATATTAGAGATATGTGCTTTTGTCAAAAACATTCTATACCTGTATAGACACTACGTAAGCAGTCGCCATAATGATAAACACACGGCAATAGCTCCAAGAACATCACTGGCGAAAAGAAGTATTATTTTTATGGCGTCAAAGATTTACAACAAAACTCCCAAAGATTTAAAACTAACAGAGAATTTAACATTCGACGCTCAGCAGTCGCCGAGAACGGTCGCCCGGCTCCCCGCCACGATCGTCCCGAGCTACCTGCCCCCGAGCGAGCCACCTGCGCACCCATTGTTCCGAGAACAATACACCGAGCAATTTTTATTGCGGGTGCTATTGTAATCGGAAATTAGTTTCCGAGAAAGATTATTGCAAAGCCACCTGGGTGGTTACACTAGTGGATACCTTGCGGTGTTAACTTAGCTAGTGTAGGGCTAGCCCCGTACGCCCGTGGTTCCCCTTCTGGGAAACGCGAAACCGGAAGGAGTCGACGCAAAACTTGGCCTTGGGTAGTGCCCTAGCCAAGGTTGACCAACCCGCTGGACTTATAATAGTCCCACGCGTAGTTTTAGTTAGCTCTAAGCACACCCAAGTGCACAATAAGACTGGCACTTGGACGCACTAGGACTACACTGGGCCAGGAGACACATCCTCCTGCCTTTACCTTACAGGGAGGAAGTAGGCTATTCACCCCGGCATCCCACCGGTGGCCACACTTCCCACAAATAAAGTAGGAAAAATAAAAGTGAACAGAGTGCACAATGGAGGACTCTTCCTCAGAGTCGTTGCTGCACTTCATCAGCATACTAAAAATAAATAATGTATTTAAGTAAACCAATTAAAATAACTTTTCTAAAGTAAAGTAATAGGTCATATATATAAATATCACTACCATGCATAGGCTATAGATGATATAGAGGGTGTGTTGAAGGATAATCCACCTCGCAACTCCACTGCGGATTGGCGGACTTATTTGAAGTTGTTTTAGAAATATTTTCACTTCGAATTTTAAGTGCAGATCATGGAGATGAAGGCAAACATAGTTAATAATCTGCTGTCTAAGCTAAAAATATTTCAAAGAAATTTGAAGTCTATGGTCCAATGCTCTCCTCTAGAGAGGAAACCGATGTCTAGCAGTGGCATCTATATATGTACGCTGTTACAGCATCAATGGGTATACGGATTTTATTCTGTAATTGTTTTGTCAATGATTGTCTTTGTTGTTCTGTTATTGACGGGTACGATTGTTGCTAATAGAAAAAAAACCAAGTAAATTTATTTTAATAACTATAAATAAATCATTTAAAGCACACGCGCATAGCTTGGACGCTCGCCAACGAAGACAATAATTTAGTATGGTTTAATTATTTTTTTGTAATCAATCGATTTATTGACTAAGCATTTAAAAGGATCTCTTTTATTAATTACAATCTTTACTTCAATTGATTTATTTTATAAATTATGTTATTGTAAAATGTGAGCTTAATTTTTAACAATGGTAGAGCCACTATGTGCGTTTATAGCTATGGCATGAATGGGTCGTCTGATCGGGAAGGGCCACGACCTAACAGAATATCAGTGGAAAATAGCATAACTCTGCTCGTTTGGTGAGTATACCAATCCAATATATTGTATCTTAGTTCTCAGGGTGACCATGCATCTGCTGTAAAGCTACACTGCAGTTTGTTTCTAGCTGTAGAATGAATGGGTCAGCTCGATCGGGATAGGACCACGCCCTTACAGAATACCAGCGTTAAATAGCAGCGGACAGATCCGGAGATCTGTATTGCTGGTAACGAGGCATTCCATCTCAGTCCTCAGGGGTAACAACGCATCTGCATTATGATTCCTTGTCAAGGATGAATGTAAATGTCATGGGCCGCAGGAATCACTTGTGATCAGGTGATCTGTGTGCTCGTTTGTTACTTTCAATGTAATAATAATAAAAAATATGATCTGAGGATGAATGTGGGTGCTATGAGTCGGAGGAATCGCTTACTGTCTTATCCCCTTAAATACAATTAAAATAAATCTACATAAAATAACGTGATTCTTCCCCAGGATTATAGACAGACACCAACTTGGTTTTAGCAAATAAAAAGAAATAATACGATAACAATATTATAAAACTTCTGCATAAAAAAACTGTAGAGTTATAATCTGCGGCGATTATAATATTGACATCCCAAAGGAAACTAAATAAGAACCGAACTCAAGAGTTTATGTGATAGTTTTAATCTAAAAATGTCACATAATCAACCTGTGTATTTGCAACGGCGTATTTCCGAATAAGATAAAAGTAACTACTATTAAGCCACTATTCAAAAAAGACGATCGCGAAAATATGTATTCATATCGTCCAATAGCTCTTATATCAATATTCGCAAAGGTTTTTAAAAATTTTAGTTTAAGCTAATTAAGTTTAATTAATTTTAAGTGTATTTTCTGCATCCAATCCACATTTGTTGAATATCATAAACTATTAGTTAAAGAACAGCATGGGTTTATGAAAAAGTAAAACAATAAACATGGCAATATACGATTTTCTATCTAAAGTGTTGACAAATTTGAACAATAAATATTACTCTCTTGGGGTTTTTATGGATTTAACTAACCTCTTTACCTCTTAAGGTACCCCTCTACAACTAATAAGGTCTCACTTACGTGAGAGATTACAAATAACTTTATTAAATAATATAAACACAAATAAAAACATGGAGACTCTATATTATTCAAAACCAAGGACTGTTAACTGTGGTGTTCCACAAGGAAGCATTCTTGGCCCGTTCCTATTCCTTATATATGTCAATGATCTGCCGTTATCCGTTAATTCTCCTATAATCTTATTTGCTGAAGTTGTACCATACTGCTTACGGCTATAGATTATGTTACAATGAAACAATCCATAAATGAAACATTTAAAAAAGTAATTGACTGGTTAAACAATAATCACATAATAATATTTGCAACGGCGTATTTCCGAATAAGATAAAAGTAACTACTATTAAGCCACTATTCAAAAGACGATCGCGAAAATATGTATTCATATCGTCCAATAGCTCTTATATCAATATTCGCAAAGGTTTTTAAAAATTTTAGTTTAAGCTAATTAAGTTTAATTAATTTTAAGTGTATTTTCTGCATCAATCCACATTTGTTGAATATCATAAACTATTAGTTAAAGAGACCCAAGGACAAGGCCCTTCTGGCCACTTTCGGTCCCCGCATGTGTCCTATGCAACACAGAGGGACACACAGCCAATTACCTCGCTGCCCAAAAGCCCCTGCCGAAACGTCCGGCACTAAAAATCGCGCCCAAGGTCGCTACCCCGACTGCCGCCCCGCCACTTCGCTCCTGTCCGACCTCTACGCCCCATGGCATACGCCGATCGGCGTAGCGACCGTTGCTCAACCGGTTGAGCAGCCTCCTCCATCAGCCGGACGGCCGGTTATCGAAAGCGACCTCGACTTAGTGTGTCGCTTCGCCGCCGTCTTCAACGGCGCCGACGTCTCAGCCCTAGCAAAGCCTTAAGGGATTCTAATGGCAAGCCCGAAGTCAGGATTTCCGCCACAATGCGCTACCAACATGTAGTGTCAGCCATCGTCAACTTTCAAGCATAGAGGGCCTTTACAACGGCAGAGTAAAACCGCGTTCCTTAACGTCGCATTTTTAACGCGAACGGTATTAACAATCAACGCGACGAAATCTTCAATTTCGTTCGCGATCACCAAGTCGACGTGCTCCTAGTGCAGGAGACATTCCTCAAACCGCACACTCGCAATCCCAACATTGCGAATTATAACATCATTAGGAATGATAGAACTTCTGCCGCTAATGGCGGAACTCTCATTTACTACAAAAAGTCCTTGCACTGCGTGCCCGTCGACACGCCAACCCTCACTTTCCTAGAAGCCTCAGTCTGTCAGCTAGCCATGACCGGCCATGCTCCCATCACAATCGCGTCCGTCTACCTGCCTTGCAGACGTGATGCACAAGTATTACGAAGTGACTTCGTGGCACTCCTTTCCTTGGAAATTCAGTCATTTTGGCAGGAGATTTCAATAGCAAGCACACTCGGTGGAATGCAATTAAAATCAACTCCCGGGGTTGGCTTTAGACTCGCTAAGCGACGCACTCGACTTCGACGTCGTAGCGCCTACTACGCCTACCCATTTTCCATATATATTGGGTCACGCACCGGATGTGCTTGATATTGCCATCTGTAAGAACATCAACCTCGCCTTCCAAGGGATAGACGTAATCCACGAGCTCGCTTCCGATCATCGCCCCGTTCTTCTTCGGTTAGGGCCCTCCGCCCCAACCTCACCCTCCACCAAAACCATAGTAGACTGGCACCGACTCAGGAACGACCTGAAGGAAGCCACATCACCACACCTAGATGCTATTCCTAGGAACATATCTTCAGTCCACGACACGAACCTCGCAGTTCATGCCCTCACTAGGCACATCCAGACAGTCGTCGAGGATTGCTCGAGGCAGGTTCCCGCGGTGGAAGACCACCGATGGACCCTGCCAAGCGACATAAAGGATCTAATGAGGCGCAAGATTGCGGCGACTCGTGCCCGCGACTTATATCCCACTGAAAGTAACCAGCTGTTGCGTTTACGTGTTTACGTACCCTTCA
Source organism: Teinopalpus imperialis (assembly GCA_029286865.1). Classification (NCBI taxonomy): domain Eukaryota; kingdom Metazoa; phylum Arthropoda; class Insecta; order Lepidoptera; family Papilionidae; genus Teinopalpus; species Teinopalpus imperialis. The sequence goes on from JAGSMU010000012.1 coordinate 16,313,731, forward strand.
GCGTGAAGTCCGGTCACGCATAGCCCAGTACAGGATCGATCGGTGGGATAATCACCTCTCCAATATCGAACCTTCCCATCTCGTCTTCTGGCGACTTCCAAATCCTAAAGGGGGCAAACAATGCCTCCCCTTAGCGCGTCCTAATAAACCACCCGCCTTCTTAGACGAAGAGAAAGCCGAATGTCTGGCTGACAATCTGGAGCTCAATGCTCACCGAGCACACTACCGATCGACGCCGCTCACCTTGCAATGGTTGAGCGAGGTCAATCGGAGGAGTAAGGAACCACCTCGCGATTCCGTTACCCAAGTCACATGCACCGAAGTTGAGTCCATAATTAAAACCTGCGACCACGCAAGGCTCCCGGCCCCGACGGCATCACCAACAAGGTGATGAAACTCCTACCCATGTCCATTTTACACCTACTGGTAATAATCTACAACGCGGCCATATCAAAGGCACCTTCCCGAACACCTGGAAGGAAGCCGACGTCATAGGGATTCTCAAGCCCTCAAAACATCCAACCGATCCATCAGCCTATCGACCCATAAGCCTACTCAAAGTCTTGGGTAAGGTATATGAAAGGCTCATCCTCGCCCGCCTCAAGGACTTCATGCTGTCCCGAGGGCTACCAATCAATGAGCAGTTCGGGTTTCGCACCCAACACTCATGCACACATCAAGTGCACCGCATCACGGAGCACATCCTCAGTAAATTTCTTCAGGGCTACCAAACTGGGGCACTTTTCCTCGACGTGGCGAAAGCTTTCGACAAGGTCTGGCACAAAGGGCTCATATACAAACTATATGAGCTCGGTGTGCCAGATCGACTCGTACTTATCATACCAGACTTTCTCCGAAATCGAACCTTTCGTTACCGCGTCGAGGGAACGCGCTCCGAGATTCACCCTATTTGTGCCGGAGCACCACAAGGCTCCGTCCTAGGTCCTACTTTGTACACACTCTACACCAACGACATACCGCGCACTCGCGGTGCAGAGCTAGCCCTTTTCGCCGATGACACCGGCCTCTATGTGTCTGGGTTCAAACCAGACGCTATTTGTAGACGCCTCCAATCTGCAGCTAACACCTTAGGGTTTCGTAAATGGTTTCGGAAATGGAGGATCGAGGTTAACCCCACCAAAAGTGCAGCCATGTACTTCTCTGGGCGCAACAAAACGCCGCATCTCCCAACTATAGAGTTATTTGATCGTCAATCCCTGGGAACAGACAGTCAAATACTTAGGCGTTACTTTAGATGAAAGACTCACCTTCGGTCCGCATGTCAACCGCGTACGGAATCGAGCAGCGTTCGTCTAGGTCGTTTGCACCCGTTACTCAATAAAAATAGCAAAATGTCCCTGCGTAATAAAATTACACTATACAAAGCGTGCATCCGACCCATAATGACATACGCAAGCCCGTCTTTGCGCAAGCTTCCCGCGTCACATTCACCGACTTCAGGTAATACAAAATCGTTTCATGCGCAAGGCCACCGGTGCACCGTGGTTCTTGCGTAATGAAAATCTACACATAGATCTTGAGCTGCCGACCATGGCTCAGTACCTGAAGCAGGCTTCCCGCCGATATTTCGACTCTGCCGTCACACACTCTAACCCCTTGATTGTAAGTGCCGCCACTTACAATCCCATCGCGAATCACAGAGTCACCCGCGTCCGAAGGAGACCGAGGCACGCTCTCGATGACCCGACGACGTGACTACCAGGGCCCAAGCCCTTCATAAAACACAACACGTACATTGCACCCTCACATCGCCCCGCCGACGGCGGGGCGTCGCTAAGGATGTTCGCGATACCGCCATGTCACTGGTCGGTTCTCTCCAGTCCATACAGATAGAAGCGTCGCTGGAGTTTCTTGCGCCACTTCTTCTCCAGCGCCCACGCATTCCGAAGTGGTGGTACAGATGGCTAATAATCATAGCGAATTTAAAGAATCCTCTGTCAGAAGCAACTGACCGATGAGGTCTGGCCTCCGGCACCTCGAGTCAGACGCTCTCGCGAAACAAGGTAACGGTCCAAGCCGAGGCCCTCTCAGGAGCCCTTGTGCTGGTTACCCATATATAGAGGTCTCTGACTGAGTGCCATTAGCGCTCGCCAGGGCTTCCACCTCAACCCGGTGAAACTGTGTGGAAAGCCCTCGGCTAACAGTGGCCTTCAGCCCGGAAAAAGAGAATTTAAAAAGTCCGTATTAGTTAAATCCGAATGAAAAAGACTCTTGCTAAGAAAAGCTTACTATTCTTTAGAAGAATTCTTTAATGACAATTTTTAAAAAATTTAATGCCCCTAGAGTTTTTTTGCAATTAGGATAAATATAATTAGTTTTTTATTATTAGTGTAATTCTTTCTTTTGACTAATTTTGTATGCACTCAGGGTAGGACATAGCTGGACAAATTACTTTTGAATGATATATTCAATACCTACGGTCCACAAATAAGTGATTTTGATTTGATTTGAACAATGCGTGTAAAATCCCTATTGGTTCGATGCTTTGTGACCCTTTTGTCAACCTTTATTTTGGTCAAAATATTCACAATAAACGAAATCATTTGTCAGAACAGTGAATGTATCGTTGCTCCCCAAGTGTTATCAATGCGATATATATTTAGGAAGGCTTCGCTGGCTTCCTGTGCGTGCTACACCCCGCCTAAATATAGCCTGGGTGGTCGGGCGGCCCTTTGGGCGGGGGATGACATGTGAAAAACGTTAGCCGATCTTTTGCTATTGTACTTGTATTACGCGCGATAGTAGAGTGTAGTTATGATCAATCTATTTTTGAATAGACATTAAGGATATTTAACAAAGTTTTTAGTTCAGGACATGAGCCAAAATATTCAGATTGAAAGAGAGAAACGAAAGAATTATTAATTACTAACTTAATTAACAATAATCACATTAACATAGCACTGTAGATGTATATATATGTCTAGTTTATTAGTAGAAGAGGACAAAACGTACACCGAACAACATATATATGTATATATATATATATATATATATATATATATGTAAATGTATATAATATAAATAGAATAGTTCTCTCTTTCACTCTTTAGCCTTAGTTTATATTCATAAACGTTCCATTAAACGTTGCACGCAAATGCGACTTTAAGTTTAAGTAAGTGACCGGGCCAAGGTCCGGCCCTTGATTGTAAGTGCCGCCACTTACTTACAATCCCATCGCGAATCACAGAGTCACCCGCGTCCGAAGGAGACCGAGGCACGCTCTCGATGACCCGACGACGTGACTACCAGGATTTAAAGCCCTTCGCAAAAACACAACACGTACATTGCACCCTCACATCGCCCCGCCGACGGCGGGGCGTCGCTAAGGATGTTCGCGATACCGCCATGTCACTGGTCGGTTCTCTCCAGTCCATACAGATAGAAGCGTCGCTGGAGTTTCTTGCGCCACTTCTTCTCCAGCGCCCACGCATTCCGAAGTGGTGGTACAGATAGCTAATAATCATAGCGAATTTAAAGAATCCTCTGTCAGAAGCAACTGACCGATGAGGTCTGGCCTCCGGCACCTCGAGTCAGACGCTCTCGCGAAACAAGGTAACGGTCCAAGCCGAGGCGCCCTCGCGGACCCTTGTGCCACGTTTCAACCCGGTGCAACTGTAAAGCCCACGCGCTAACAGTGGCAATCACCTCTTGAAGGAAGGAAAAAGTCAATTCGATCTTGAGATTTTACTCAACAGAAATATTTTAAAAATAAAAAGGAACGATGCACATTTAATCATAGAGAATTGTTGTAGATTTTCCAATAATAACGACGTTTGATATGGTGTGCCTATGTGAGTAACGATTAAGGTTATTTTATTTCCATTTAACGTAAGGAAGGGGCGAGGTGGAACAGCTGTTCGTTAAGGAGTAACTGCAAAGGTACTACAGTGGTTCACGCATGGGCCAATTACACAATTTACGAGCCATTATACACAGGGTGGCGTGCAATACGGCACGGGTACTGTTGGGTCTCGTTTTGGATAAATTGTTAGTGGTTTGTATGTGAAACTATGTGTGACAAATAACCACACGGTCGGATGTAGCTCATAAACGATAAACTACATCACACGAGTTGTGATTTTTTTTCGGGCTTATGGCCACTGTGAACTTCACCGGGTTGAAAGATGACCGAGCGCTTTAGTCGGTATACAGCACAAGGGTTTCCGATAGGGAGCCTCGGCCTGGACCGTTACCATGTTGCACGATAGCCACTGACCCGAAGGTACTCGAGAGGGCCAAACCTCGGCTCGTTTAATTGCTATTGACGGATTATATCCCTACGAGAACTGACATGGATGCCTTGCCTGTAATTGAGTGCTTCGACAAACGAAACCCAGCATCTTTACTTAGCAAAGCTGCACTATTGCCTAGACATTTTGTAAGGGTGCTTCCCCAGTCGAGCCAATTAGTACTGTTAGAACCACTCTGGTTCTAGCATTTGCAATCATTATTTTATAACAAGAAGGAGATTCGGGTTACGGTGATAAGGAGACTAAAGAGGACTTCGGGTTCACAGTTAATCTGGTCGTGATCGTTTACACTAGTGAACCCGGAAAGAACTGGAGGTGCCATGGCAGGGTATCTTCCCCGGAGAGGAACCGGTGCGTACTGTGGGAGTCTGTGATCTCCTTCCTAATTCACTGAGGGTGGCCACCGCGGTGTTTAAGTGATAGAAATCCGACATAACTTTGTCATCTTTTGAAGATTTAAAAAAGAAAAAAGGCTGTGACGGTCATAATATATAAATAGAATAGTTCTCTCTTTCACTCTTTAGCCTTAGTTTATATTCATAAACGTTCCATTAAACGTTGCACGCAAATGCGACTTTAAGTTTAAGTAAGTGACCGGGCCAAGGTCCGGCCCTCTCGGGCACTCTCGAGTCGATTGCTCTCGCGCGCAGGGTAACGGTCCAAGCCGAGGCGCCCTCGCGGACCCTTGTGCCACGTTTCAACCCGGTGCAACTGTAAAAGCCCACGCGCTAACAGTGGCAATCACCTCTTGAAGGAAGGAAAAAAAGTCCAATTCGATCTTGAGATTTTACTCAACAGAAATATTTTAAAAATAAAAAGGAACGATGCACATTTAATCATAGAGAATTGTTGTAGATTTTCCAATAATAACGACGTTTGATATGGTGTGCCTATGTGAGTAACGATTAAGGTTATTTTATTTCCATTTAACGTAAGGAAGGGAGCGAGGTGGAACAGCTGTTCGTTAAGGAGTAACTGCAAAGGTACTACAGTGGTTCACGCATGGGCCAATTACACAATTTACGAGCCATTATACACAGGGTGGCGTGCAATACGGCACGGGTACTGTTGGGTCTCGTTTTGGATAAATTGTTAGTGGTTTGTATGTGAAACTATGTGTGACAAATAACCACACGGTCGGATGTAGCTCATAAACGATAAACTACATCACACGAGTTGTGATTTTTTTTCGGGCTTATGGCCACTGTGAACTTCACCGGGTTGAAAGATGACCGAGCGCTTTAGTCGGTATACAGCACAAGGGTTTCCGATAGGGAGCCTCGGCCTGGACCGTTACCATGTTGCACGATAGCCACTGACCCGAAGGTACTCGAGAGGGCCAAACCTCGGCTCGGTTAATTGCTATTGACGGATTATATCCCTACGAGAACTGACATGGATGCCTTGCCTGTAATTGAGTGCTTCGACAAACGAAACCCAGCATCTTTACTTAACTTAAGCTGCACTATTGCCTAGACATTTTGTAAGGGTGCTTCCCCAGTCGAGCCAATTAGTACTGTTAGAACCACTCTGGTTCTAGCATTTGCAATCATTATTTTATAACAAGAAGGAGATTCGGGTTACGGTGATAAGGAGACTAAAAGAGGACTTCGGGTTCACAGTTAATCTGGTCGTGATCGTTTACACTAGTGAACCCGGAAAGAACTGGAGGTGCCATGGCAGGGTATCTTCCCCCGGAGAGAGGAACCGGTGCGTACTGTGGGAGTCTGTGATCTCCTTCCTAATTCACTGAGGGTGGCCACCGCGGTGTTTAAGTGATAGAAATCCGACATAACTTTGTCATCTTTTGAAGATTTAAAAAAGAAAAAAAGGCTGTGACGGTCATAATAACTATAAAAATATATATATTTTTTTTTATTACATCGGGAACAACAAACGAATACAAAGTTCATCTGATGGCAAGTGATTCGTACAGTCCATGACATGACTTGAGAAGGTCACCCTTGAGGAAGATGGAATGCCTCGTCACCAGTCTCCGGATCCTTACACTCACTATATAAAATACAGCAACTTTATGCTGCTAGGCTAGCTTTTAGGCTGGTATTCTGTGAGGGCATGGTCCTACCCCAGTCGAGGTGACCCATTCATTCTGCAGCTAGAAACAAATTGCAGTGTAGCTCTACCACTTTTAAAATCAAATATAAATAATCAAATATTTTTTTTCTCAAACATCACATTTTCTTTTAGCACTTTTTAGATTAAAGAAAAATAAGAAAGAAAATCTAATTTTGCACCACTCTTATATAGACTTTTGCACCGATATTGCTCTATAAGTAGACCAGCTTTCTCAGCCAAGATTTAATACCAAGTGTATTTAATGATAAATATTTTACATTACCATCTCATATTTTATCGCGTTTTTTTATTAACTCTTTTCTCCCGACCTCTCGAGTGGCTTCCAGTATTCGTAGTTTCGAGAAGGACTAAGGTATTGACGACCTGATATCATAGGTAACCCGAACTAACATCAGCTTTAAAAAAGGTGAATTCTTTACTTAAATCCATCTATCTTTATGAGTTAAAATGTATACAGAACCCTTCACCCTAAGGTGCGTTACTGCCGGCCCTATTCCGAATAAGTCAGTCGCGCGTTTGTTGCACGTTTGTTGCGTGTCGCTATCGCGTCGCCTCCGATTGCTTCCGCGACCAAATTGCTCACGAAACTTCCCCTCCTATACAATTACTCGGTAGTTTTCTATTAACGGGTGTTTAATATGTGAATATATATAATATACGCAGGGAATTGTGTTAGTTGCCGTCGACATTCAGTCGTTTTTGTTAGTATATTAAACTTTGTTGGATAGATACGAACGTATCTTATTAGATAAAGCCGTAAAGGTCTCTACGGGACTAGGACTAAGGACCAACAGCAATACTCACATACAAAAAAAAATACCAAAGATCATCATTATCATCATCACTGCTCAACATAAGCCTCCTCAATAAATTCTCACGAAGATCCATCCTGAGTCACCTTCCGTCCATTTCCATCTATCGACTTCTTCGTTACTATCGTGATCCTATATATTCAATTTTGTACGTCCAAGTGTCCAAGTCACGCAGAACCGAATATCACTTGATATGTCAACGCCAAGGACACCGATACTAGTGAAGTGTTTTCGAAAATAGGATATGCGACAAAGGGAAACTTTTTAGTGGAAAACGCGCAAATTTGTGTCTTCATGGGTTATGTTGGACTTGATTTTGTGGGACCCAATTGGAGACTAAGATTAATAAAATCTCAGATACAAGTTTGTTACGGTACTGATTGACATTTTCCCGAGAATATTTGCGCGGACAGTACATAACGTATCCCCCATGCTGTCGTCCGCAAAGCAATTAATGTTATTAATTTTTAACAATTCATTGATATGCAGAAGTAACAAGGTAGGAGATAACACAGGCTTGGAGAACACCAGCATTCAATGGGGCATGCACCGTCGACTACGACCTTCTTGCGAAAACTGGTGACCCACTTTCATAATTTTTCAGAAAGCCCATAGGAAAGAAGCTTCGAAAGAAGCGCTTAACCCGATCGAAGGCCTTCGCTACGTTCAGACAAACCGCCAACTCTTGGTCTCTACTGTCTACTCCCATCCATGAGTCAAGTAGACAAGAAAGTCTCTAACTAAGCAATGCCGACGGAAACCGTACTAGCGGCCGCTAAATAGCTGGTGTTCCTGTAGGTACCTCACGGGCTGGTAGTTTACAATAGATTCTTTTTCAATAATTTCAATAGATTACTTTCGAGAACAAAGGGGTAATGGCAATAGGCCTATAGTTGGATGGATCTAAGCCTCTTGCTGCGATCGGGTGCACCAAAGCTGTCTTCCAGCAGATCGGGACGACGCCTAGAGAGTAGGAGTAGGAGTAAAAGATGCTTAAGAACCAACTCTGGAGCACACGTCCTCAGCACAGGTGGGGATTCCATCAGGCCCCCTCGAATTATAAACGAAATTGGCTTCTCTGTTAGTCTTCACTGATATTCTATTAGAAAGATCTTCTCCGGTTGAGCTGATCATTTGTCCTCTGGCCAGTATTAAGCTGGTTTCACAAAGAATAGAAGAAATTATTCTGGTAAATGAGGCGCGCATGCATACAACGATGCTTTATCTTAAGTTTTTCTTATTTTATTCGTTATTTTATAAGGAACTAACGAGCACACAGTTCACCTGATGGTAAGTGATTCCTGCAGCCCGTGTCATCTACAATCATCTTTGACAAGGAATCATAATGCAGTTACTTTATTACCCTTGTGGACTGAGATGGAATGCCTCGTCACCAGTAATAAAGGTTTTCGGATCCCTACACTCACTAGACGAAACACAGAAGCATTATAGTGCTATTTACGCCGGTATTCTGTGAGGGCGTGGTCCTATCCCGGTTGAGCTAACCCATTCGTACTGCAAAAACCAGACTGAATGAGTCACAACACACGAATGGGTAGAAACAAACTGTCCAAGTTATCTAATACGCCATCATGGTGATGATGATGTCGGGGAATGCTTCGCGATGATGAGATGTTCAGTTGTACTTCGTATGGTGAGTGTAAACGATGATGTGTAGACACTACGGATGTCCACTGCGGATTTGTGGACTTCATGTGTCTTTGAAATATTTATTTTTATTATCCATAGACATGCAGGTTTCCTCAAGATGTTTTCCGACACCTCTTAGCTCGTGGTAAATTTGTAGTGCACCTGAAGTTGTAATTAACTATGTACATCGGTGGGCATTGGGGACCAAACTCGGTTTGCTCGAGTACCGATAGTTAAAAATGAACGCATAACGCACTGGCACAGTTATGTACTGCTGCTATGCGGGTCCTAGGTCTAGGTTTTGTTGATGTTTATGCTGTTAGCCTATACGGCTCCTACAGCTTCATTGAATGCAGGGCTCACGGAACATAGAGGTCCGTCCGAGTCCTAGTTTCGATTCCCGACCAATATTTGTTTATTATACATTGTTGGTTTTCGGTTTGGTCTGGATGTGTTGTGTGTATGTCCCGAATACTTGACACTGCATCTCACCTCCCTCCGATATTACATCGAGTGCTCGAGTGCCACTGCGCAGTTGATGTCATCTCTAATAAGCCAACTCATCCAATCAGTAATGTTCAAACCATACAAACTTACTTATTCCGTTACGGTATAACTTATTTATTCGATATAACATTACTAACATTCCAGTTAACCAATACAACTAAGCTTAAAATACTTGTACCTAGAAATGGGTTCGCTGACCGTACCCTTATTTAGGCGTTCTATAGATGTAGTTATATATAATTGCATTGTCAATCTGAAACCTTCTTTTCTTAATGTTATTTATATATATTTTTCAATTAAAAGTGAGTTACTTGTGACGAAACACTAAGTCGCGAAATAGTGCGCGTAATTGCTGGAGGTGTCCGCGGGATGAGCCCTGATTAGTGACGGTCAGGTGGACGCGGCCGGTACGGTCGATATTGCCCCCCTAACTACTCCCCCCCTTTATTGCAGGGGGACGATCGCCTGAACTTAAGTATTGATTCGCGCGAAACGTGATTTGTACGCACTCATCTTGAGGTCGGCTCGGTTTGACGCATCGGAAATGTATCGTTGCATTTCGCTCTCCAACGCTGCTCAGGTTCCGTGTCCCGTTTGTCGGGGCTATTGTGGGGATTAAATGGACGTTGTGTGGGGCGATAGAGGTGGTGAGGGTGTATTTTGGTACGTGGCGGTGTTTACGCGTTAACCGCGGTCAATAGGGCCCGCGCCGCACCTATCTTGTCTCCTTGCAGCGTAACTCCCGTCCGTCACGACATCTAGCGAGTTATTGCCAGTTCAATCGCTACCCTCGGAAGAGAGGGGAAGGGAGGGCAGTAGGGGAACCCTCCCCCTGTAGTGCTAAATTGACACCGTGATATTCAAATGTCCTAATATTAATAGCCATGTCTATAAATCCCGCGATTTTATACCTTTGTTTGTGAATGCACGGGATTGGTCATTTTCGTTTCTTTTAATGCTTTTCGGCGAATTTCGAACTGTCTATCGGCTTTAATGTAGCAATTTGGGGTTGATGCTTGATTTTTTTGTTATATGATCCTGATTTAGGTGAATTTATTTTGAAATTAAGACTTCATTTGCATTTGGAGTTTTCACATGGAAATAATAATGTTACATTCTCAATAAACAATGTATCTAACATGCATGCAAGTGTCAACATATATATATATATATGTATATATATATATATATATATATATATAATCTGTATAGCTTTTTGTGATTCTTTTAGTTTCATTTACACTGATCTGATCATCAGTGACTGTTGATATTAATATCCATCCTCAATTAAGATTCAATTAGTACATGCGTTGCAGCCCTAAGGGTTAGAATACCTCAGGATTGAGTTTCTTTTTTCGTTACCAGCGTCAAAAAGACGTTCTTACGGTGAGTGTAGGGCTCCGGTATGGTGAGTATAGGTAGGTAACGAGGTTCTCAGAGGTGACAATGCATGTGTATCTTGAATCTTTGTCAAGGATGGATGTAGATGGGCCACAGTTATATTTTATATACTAGGTTTTACGTCATTCTTGAAGTGAGCTACTTTGAGATCTCTCCACCGTCGTTATCCAGGTGGTATATGAAATTACCGTATTATATGGAGAAAGTAATAAAACTATTCTTTCTATGAAATTATATATTTAATCTATCGAAGTATTATCTAGTGTAATATAATCAATGCACTTTGGCACATCCTATATAATGATAGGTAGTTCAAAGATTCCATTGCAGAAAAAAATTTGGGAGCGAGAATCAATGAAATCTTTGAAAGCGCTTTAGACTGTCTCATCGGAATTGATTTGATTTCCTTGCAACAAATTGTCCAAATTCCGAAAACATTGATAATCTGTTGGAGCGAGGTCCGGGGAGTGTGGTGGGTGACGGAGACATTCCAATCGCAGCTCTTCTAATTTAGCGACCGTATGTCGTGAAGAGTGGGGTCTAGCGTTGTCATGAAGCAGTGGGCTAAAGCAATCGACCAGTCTCGTTTGTTTAACGGCTAGCTTTTCCATCATGGTTCGCAATCGTTGACAATACACATCTGCCGTTATCGTCTGGCCAAATCTTAGGAAGCTGTAGTGTATGACACCAGCACTGGTCCACCAAACACTCACCAGTAGCTCGTTAATGTGACGGTTGAGTAATGTAACGCAGCACTCAATGCGTGTTTATTGGTGTGTTTCACTCAGTTGTGGTACATTTCTCGAGCTTTTTCGCTTTTCAAATTTGTTTCAAGTGAATTAAAATTGTTTTGTCACTCACACTGCAGCCTGCCGCTAACTCTGACGTGGTTCGCAAAGGAGCCACTTCCACGAACATCTTTAATATATTGTCAACTTCGGTCTCCGCCCGTCAGCCAGGTTTGTTTTGGAGGTCAAAATCTCCAGAACGAAAACGTTGGAATAAAAAACGTACCGTGCTCTCTTTTACAGAAGCTTCCCCATACACTTCAATAATCCTTCGAGCTGTTTCTGCAGCGCTGGTGCCACGGTAGACCTCACATTCGTTAATAATGCGATATTTAAAGTTTTCCATTTTGTTAACAGAAGAATGTCAAAGAAAAAACAAATGGTGCGAAAACAGATGAATCACTAAATTTGAAACACAAATACACATAATAAAGCCTAATTTTGAAATACATTTGAATTTGGAATTCCTAATCAAACGCCAGATTATTTAAGATCAAAATGGCCAGTTCAACAAAACGCCAATTTCATATGTAAGGACCTAATATTGTATGTGGCAAAAGAGCGAGGAGTTCATCTTATTGTATGTGATTACCACCGACACCAGCTACACCAAGGCATTCCCAAATGCCCAGCCGTCCTTTAACCCATGTTGTTTAGGGAGGGGGTAGGCCTTTAGTTACCTCACTCACCGGATGAAATGCAGAAGTGTATGATACATCTACTTTACGCCAATGTTCTGCGAGGCGGTGGTACTTCCCCGGTTGAGCCGGTCCATTCATACAACAACAAATGCTTTTCTCTACCCACAGATACAATTGCAGGTAAAATCATAAGTCATTCCATCTCAGTCTTCAGGGGTGACAAGGTATCTCTACCTCGAAGGGCAGCAGTCATCAATCACCGTCACGTGAACTGTGCTCGTTTTTCATTCCCATATTATAAAAAAAGAATCTGGAACGGGAGCGGATCCTGGAATGTTGTACAGCATACAAGCGATCTCCAATGAGAGTGGGACATGACGTCATCTTGTTACCGGTACGACCGGAGACACGGAGATGCCGCACAGGGCGATGATCTACTTTGATTATATCGGCGACATTATTATTTTATTTCAAACGTTAACACTTTTATTAATTTTATTAATGGACACAAAGTCTCACTATTAGACAAAATCTGAATAGAATATATCAGAGGGAGTCAGGGATGGGTCAGCTCGATTGGGGTAGGACCACGCCCTCACAGACCACCAGCGTAAAATAGCAGTATATTATGCTACTGACGAAACACGTCTGGCGAGTGCAGGGATTCGGAGACCTTTATTTCGGAGGCATTCTATCTCAGTCCTCACGGGTGACAATGCATCTACATGATGATTCCTTGTCAAGGATGAATGTAGATGTCATGGGTCGCAGGAATCACTAACCATCGGGTGAACTGTGTGCTCGTTTGTTACTCATAGTGTAATAAAAATCAGAAGGAGTTTTAAAGTTGCCCCGATAGCAGAAGAGGTGAAAGAAAAACTCTTGCTACGACCAGGTCCAAAGAAGCCCGGACGATCATATGGCGAAGCTTAACTTAGACTGAAGCACATACAGATGGGTGACTACCCACCGCCTGGATAACGACGTCGGAGAGACCTCAAAGGAGTTCACTTCAAGAATGACAGCTCAAAACCGTGCTACATGGAGAATGGCGGACAAGGAACGTCGACCTAAAGTAAATGGGAAAGAAAGAAAGAAAGGAGAAGATTACTTACTTAATCCCATACTCGTTAACATTTTGCACTAGTTTTATTTTAAGAATGGTAGCAGTGCTATTGACACATCAAATATTTAGATTAACCACTGCTTGTGCCAGGAGGAATGGCGACGACCTAAGTTACGCAACCGTACCCTAAACCATAACCCTATTGATGCCTAATTATTGAACTTTATATACATTTTACATAGACAACTGTACGTGATAATGCCACACCACAGTTATGAAGTGGTTGGACTGCGATAGAGTCCTTCGTCGTCTGATATTGATTGATTTACTACACCAACCATGCGAAATCGTAACGTTATGTTGATATTTCAAGCTGGTATTCTGTGAAGGTCGAACCATCGGGCCAGTCAGCCTACTTTCCCTAGGTGCAGATGCCTGAAAAAAATCTATGCTTTAAGGTTTGGAATTCAATGTTCATTTAAATCCATTATATTTAGACTTATATATTATATATACCTAGTGGATTTTTAAAGTGTTGGCATTAAAAGTATAATTCCAGACACTGGGTCTGGAATTATACTTTCTGCGGTCTCATCGGACACAGGAGTCGGAAAACTATCGGTTTTCCATTGGCCATTGTTTTTTTTATTATTGTTCTAAGGATGACAAACGAATAATACATGTACCTACGAATGCGAATCAACACGAATGTATCATATCCCTTTTAACAGCCTATATATATAAATCCCACTGCTGGTCGTAGACCTCCTCTCAAGAGAGGGTGTGTCCGCGTGTCCATATACCGTACATGTGGACACGCGACCACAACGCGTATTGCCGGAATTCACCTCTTTTTTTTTTTTATATTATTTCTTAAATATGCAAGTTTCTTCACGACGTAAAGTGCTTAAAGAGTACTTAAAAATTCCATTAATATTTCATTGGTGCCAGCACCGGGCATCGAACTCCGTTTGCTCACGTACCGTGCCATTAAAAGCGAGCCACTGTGCTACCTCAGCTCTCTCACCCTTAAGTTCGTACTAAGATTATATACTCTTTCCAGTAAATGTTTCCCCATTGATTTTTAAAATATTAGGGGTGACAAATGAGCACACAATACACCAGTAGAGTCTGTGACACTAAGCCGTGACTGCTGCTCGTGACGTCTACATACACCAGTAGAGTCTGTGACACTAAGCCGTGACTGCTGCTCGTGACGTCTACATACACCAGTAGAGTCTGTGACACTAAGCCGTGACTGCTGCTCGTGACGTCTACATACACCAGTAGAGTCTGTGACACTAAGCCATGACTGCTGCTCGTGACGTCTACATACACCAGTAGAGTCTGTGACACTAAGCCGTGACTGCTGCTCGTGACGTCTACATACACCAGTAGAGTCTGTGACACTAAACCGTGACTGCTGCTCGTGACGTCTACATACACCAGTAGAGTCTGTGACACTAAACCGTGACTGCTGCTCGTGACGTCTACATACACCAGTAGAGTCTGTGACACTAAGCCGTGACTGCTGCTCGTGACGTCTACATACACCAGTAGAGTCTGTGACACTAAGCCATGACTGCTGCTCGTGACGTCTACATACATGCTAAACATGGATTATAAGATCCACATGCTTTGTCATCCCTGAGGACTGAGATGTGATGCCTCAAATTTGATCACCGCTATTATGCTAGGATAAGGGTTCCGTATATACGTTGAAAAACTGGAAGTTTTATAGCATCGTGGCTTTGTATCTATCCGTCTAATAGAGCTTATTTAAGTTGTCTCCACTCATAGTTACCAGGAAAACCTAAACGAAAATCATCCTAAGTAAGTTTGCACGGACAACATACGGACCCCTCGCCACGTAAGTTGGGCTCGCGCTTTACCGATTTTTTGTCATCAATCAACTTATTTGTGGTATATGTAAGTGCTTGCATTCATATATGCGTACGCGAAGTTGCCTGTAAAAGAACGTTTAAAAAAAATAGTAAATGGTACATTGAATATAATTTAATGTTTATTTAAATTGACGCTAAGCAACTTTCAAGTTCGAATAACGTGCTTAAATGAGGTTATTACTTAAAGCTCACGGAAGTCGTCCAATCAAAACGCACTCGATGGATTTTATAGCATTTCTAGTTTTTTTGCAAAATCTGTACAAGTGCTCTATAAGTCGCAAGATGAGAAGGCTTTTCGGTACATCCTGTATCAATACATTAACACTATCGTATTCATGTTCTCCTGGTCGATTTGACGATGACTATTCAATTAGTTGCAAATTCTGCCCTGTTGCAGGATGAATGGGTCGCTCCTAACAGAGAAGGCCCACGCCTAAACAGAATCTCTGATATAGCAGCATAATGCTGCTGTGTTTCGTTTCGTGAATGTTGAAGCGTCAATAGCCTAACGGTTTAGGGCTCGGTCTGCCAAAATTAGGGTCGTAGGGTCGAATCCGACATTGAACTATTCTCGTGAACTATCTTTAGCACAAGCATTTTAAGCTAAGTTGGAATGGTAAACGGGAATGTTAGTCTAGTACAGCAAACCTAGGGAATCCAGTTGCTGGTAGTGTGGCATTACATGTCAATCCTAAAGGTTTGCAACTGTGTTTCATAATTTTTGTGCCGATGTTAATATAACAACTATATTTATTTAAGTGTTTATTTTAGTAGAAAGTCAAACGTTTTGTGTTGGCTCGAGAGTTTCTCATTTATCTTAGCTAAAATTTGTGTATAATTTTATGGGGGTCTTTCATGCATACTATATATACATTCTTGTGAATTACAGTGTAATAATTGTTTGTTGTTATAAATAAATGAATATATATGAGTGATGAAACGCAGCAGCGATAAGTTACTATCTTATTGTGAAGCCATGCTCGCTCCACAGGCCGACCCATTCACTACGAAGAAGCAAGCAGCAGAATAGCTCTGGTGTTTAAAGAACGCTTTGTTTATGACATAAATCAATATCAACTATAGTCTGGCTTATTCACCGAGTCTGACGTTATCTGTTGAATAGAGTGCGGTTGGCTATCGGAGAACCCCCCGCGCCTACACGAGGGTGGGGGGAGGAAGGAGGGGGCATGTCCCTCGGTGAAAAATGGCGCAATTAGCCGCGCAGACAGTGAAAAACAAGTGCACTCGATCTGGTCGCGGACCCTCGCCCTTCGTGACCCGAGTGACGGCCAGGGTGACAGCCGCTGACGTTCACCCGACTGTCGTATGCTCACTTTAGCACATATACTATGTCGGTGACCTATGAACGGAGGGTGGGGTTTTTATTTTTTTATCATATTGGGGTCGGCAAACCAGTACACCAGTTCACCTGATGGTAAATGATGTCCATGACATCTACATCCATCCCCAACAAAGTTGAAGGTTGTGCTCCGAGGACTGAGTTGGAATGTCTCATTACCTGTAATTGAGTTACCGGATCCCCACACCATCATGCAAAACACAGCAGGGTTCCGGCTTTAATTCTAATTCTAATTTAGATATGAAAGTCTATTTTAACGGCCTTTATGGATAGAGGAGTGTCTTAGTTCTACTATTTTGTTATCATAACTATATCTCCAACATTTCGAGATTGAATTAGGAACATGAATAATAAATTGAATAATGATTTTATCTTATTTATTTAATTTTAATATTTCACCGATTTATATGTTTGAGAGGATCCAGGGTAAACAAATGTTCTCTTTAAAATAAAGATTATTGTACGTTGCTGCTACACTATATTAAAAAAGACCGCCAGGCCACTGAGTTACCTTATCCCTTGTTCAATATCTCGGTTTTATGAATAGGACTTTAATATGCCTGTTAGTTCTAGACGTGAATTAGAATGAAGACAATCGTTGGTACCTATATACATACGTCGTAGAATCAAGTTACAGTTATATAAATGCCTACAAAATAGTCAGTTACATTTTCAAATCCATCTCTTTTTTTTTCTCTCTGCAATACAACATGACATGTTCTATTGTTATATGACACCAACCAGAAAACCGACGATTAGTGATTAGTTAATATTGTTCCCGGGCTAAGAATCGAACCCAGGACTCGCCACGCAACGGCAAGGTACTTTAACACCACGCGGCCATTTATTCGCGATACCGTCATGTCACAGGCCAGTTCTCTCCAGTCAATGCAGATAGAAGCGTCGCTGGAGTTTCTTGCGCCACTTATTCTCCAACGCCCACGCATTCCGAAGTGGTGGTTCAGATAGACAATAATAATAATGATGATATTAATGTAGATAATGCTTAGTCAGAAGCAACAGACCGGGCCGGGGTTCGGCCCTCTTGGGCACCCTCGAGTCAGACGCGCTCGCGGAACGGGGTAACGGTCCAAGCCGAGGCTCCCACTTGGGAGCCCTTGTGCTGGTTACCCACTAATAGAGTTCTCGACTGAGCGCCATAAGCGCTCGGTTACCTCTCAACTCGGTAAAACTGTAAAAGCCCTCGGGCTAACAGCGGCCATCAGCCCGATAAAAAAACCAAGCGGCCGTCAAATTAAAATCAAAATTGTTGGTTTTCAGGTCTGGGTTTATAGTATGTATATTTTATGTCCCTTACACTACATCTGAAGCTTCCTCCGATCTTATTGTACTTGTATTACATCGGATTAGGGAAGGTGACGACGGGTGAGTGCCTATGCGTTTCCGCAAATACTTACGGCACTAGAGCGTAGAGATAAGCAGAAGATGTCGTCATGTGTACGTATAAATATGTCTTTTTATGATATACCTCCATATATTGTTTTCCTTTTTTTTGATCCTCTTGAAGTCCCTCTATCTATCCATTGGTTGGTCTGGTAGTGAGAGTTTTTCAACCATTTAAAGTTCCACGTAAAAGCCAAGAAAGTAAGTAAAAGAAAAGCCTGGGTCGCAAGGCTTTTCTTCACTATAAAATTATAATAATAATTAATTAATTAAATTCATTCAATAAAGTTTATTGAAAGCTCTTTATTATTTATTGAAATATATATATTATTGTTTATTGAAAGACAGGCCCAATTGTATTGCAGCCGTTGGATGTAAGTATGCGTCCTAATACAGGATAAGAACAGATATTTTTAAATCGCAGACGATAAAAACGGAAAATAGCGCGCTAAAAATATTCTTTAATAAACCACCACTTTTGTCACCACCCGGGGTCGTGACCCGCAGGTTCAAGAGCTTCGCCTTTTTTTAACGACCGTCAGCGCATTTTGGACTCCTCTGGTGTTGCAGTTGTTCATTGGCGGCGGTGATCACTTACCATGTGGTATGCTGCTCGAACATTTATCAACTTTTTTTTATATGGAAAAGACTACAAAAAAATTGTGTTAAGTGCGCTAATGTCAAAATTAGGTGCATAATTTTAAAATAAATTGATTAGCACTAGTAAGTCGGCTCGTCCGGGGAACCACTACAACTTTGCAGCATACCAACGTGTAATAGGATCGCTTCGGTTTCTGTACGTTTAATTAATTTATGAGGAAGTACTTTATATTGTATTGATGGTATGGACAAACGAGCACACATGTAGCGTGATAGTAAGTGACTCCTGCGGCCCATGGCACTCGTATTCAGTTTAAGGAGTCATAATGCATGTGTTGCATTGACATGGTGAAGCTCGCCAGTAATAAGGGTCTCCAGATCACACTGACCAGACATAACACAGCGACGTTATGCTGCTATATATCGATGACCGAGGACGTGCTCCATTTACGCTGAAGCTAGATACAGCAGTGTAACTCTTTACCAGTCAGTATTTCAAATGGTTCATTTTACTTAATAAAAGACATTGCCTTATTTACTTAAACACAAATCCGAACGTATCAAATGATAACAAAAAAATGAATGATTTTTTAATTGATTTTTTCGATAAAACATATTTTTTCTAAATACTTATCTCGAGTTCTTATATATTTGATAATATTTATTTCAATAATATAATTTAGATCATTTTTATAAAACGCCTTACCGCCCGCCATATTTTTTCTTTTCGTGATATCACCGATTCTAAGTCCTTATACTGTCATGACGAGTCTAACAGTTTGTCAAATAAAACATCTAACTGTTTGAAAGTTACTAGGAATCTCATATGAATAGATTATATAGACAACATAGCCGATGTTAACATCAATAATTATATATGCCTTCCAAACATCGAGATAAAAAGCATAAATACAAAAACCTAAATAAGTGAACTTCGTTAACGCCGGACCATCGCCGATCAATCATTAATTTCGCATGCGATAAATCAATAAGGTGTCCATTAATTTTGCGTACCGCAGTCTTCGCGGCCGCTAAATAATGGACAGCCATCAGGATTCATTAGCACCGAGAGGGGGCGCCACGGGGCGACAGGAAGCCGGGCGCCGCCCGAACAGCCCCAATCGATATGACCCGAGCGCTGCCGGAAATACACGAAACGACGCGTACACCACCGAACGTAAGGCGATTTCGCGCCGCACATGACAAGTGTCACTGTATTTTGCCCTGCAGTTTTCAGGCCCCTCTGAAACTCGTGTAAATTCAGTGGAAAAGTGCACTCTTATAACTTTTGTGGTGCATTGCAGTGTCGTGGATTGTATTCAGTTGATTTTCTCCCGGAGACTGATCCTTAAGTTGGGTATAGTGTGAGTATTGACGTCGTTTTGTTGCAGCTTCCATTCGTGTATGTTTTCGTTGGCTTTCCGGATCTGTTGTGTGTGTAATTTCGCAAAAAAGGTTCGTTGCTTATGTCTTTTTTCGATTATTAATATTCTGGGATTAGATGTAAGTGGTATCATACGGGTAAATTAAAAAAAAAACTGCTGGCATATTAATGTCAAATTTATTGTTGAAATCTGTCTAATGTTTTTGTCTTTTTTTCGTTAATACAACGTTTAAAAGGTAATTGCGTTGTTAAATAATGATTATATATTAATAAAGACTATTTAGATGAATAAAATCGTTTTAACGATTGCAATTTAGTAATTTAATAAGTTTATAGGGTCGAACGTACTGCGCATGCCCGTTAGGCGGCTGGCTTGCTTTGCGTCATGTCAGTGTTTAATAATTGTTTTTTTTTAAAGAAATAGTACAAATGAAGAAAAGAAATGTGGGGAGGTCTCGTATCTTACCTTTGATTTTACTGGACAAATAAGCATTCCTTATTTATATTATTTAACTTCATTTGACCCATCAACCGTACAATTGGTTATTTTTGTTATAATACAGTTTTAAACTGTTAGTATTAATGCTTTAGCTCCACACTACTGTAAGAATTGTGTTTAGATGTATTTTAATATAATTAGTGTTTTTTTTAATGATTTCGCATATCTGTTTATCCATAAACTAGACCATTTCTACAAATTCGAGTCCTAATTTAAAATTTATACACAGACGGCATTAGAGGTTGGAACAGTTTTATGCATATATCCTGCTGACATTTAACTATAGATAAGTTTAAATGAATTAAAAGTACACCCTGCCTATTTAGCCTGCTAAGGGTATTTTTGAAGGCGTGCCCTTGACCGATATGCATCGCTAGACTTGTAGGCTGCGGTGCAGTGCGCCACTTTCCCGAGGGCTCCCGAAACTGCCACGTGTCCCATTTAGTACGGCGCAAATGTATGGGACGCGGGGGACGTGGGGGTCCTCTGAATCTGGTCGTGAAAGCTGTCACAATGATATAGTTGAAACGTAAGTGAGGGTTTTAACGAAAGGGATGTTAAAAGTAAAAAAAGTCCTCTCCAGCGAGCATAATCTGCCACGCGTCAATATTAAGTAATGCAAAGTAACATTCTATATATATAAATCCCACTGTTGGGCGGAGGCCTCATCTCTAGAGAGGGTGTTGGATCCTGGTCCATCGCGCCGACTGGCGACTTAAGGTCTTTGATATTTTTTTCAGTTTACTTCAAACTCATATGTTTTCTGACGACGTTTTCCATTACTTATTGCTCGCGATATGTCTTATTAATTTTGTGGTGAATTTGTAGGCACACACTAGCCATCGTGTTCAATAGTCCGCGGTTTATGTGCATTAAATTTAATTTATTTGGAGGTATTCGAACTAAGAACCGGCTATGCAGCTTCGATTGCTACGCTATATGGCCAACATAGCAATTAAATACGCCCATACATGCTCATATATAGCTAACATCAAGGCTCATTGTTTTTACTGAATTTTAATTTTTTTTACTACACCTACCACAATGTCTCTGCACGACACGGGCTGGTAAAGAATGCCTTACGGCATTAAGTCCGCCCTTTGTATCCCTTTTTGTAAGGTGAGACCAATAAAGTTTTAATAAATAAAATAAATAAATGAGAGTAATCCATTAAATTATAAATCATCAAATGTTTATTACAATTTAGTTTGTTAATTGATCACGATCTCGATAGAGAAATATATTAAGGCAACTTTCAGATCTAAGTAATGAAAAAGGTTACGAATGGACCAAACCGCGTTGTGATTAACTAACCTCTATATCCTGATATCCTGGCTTGAGTCCACTGGTAGTGAAAAAATATGCCTGCATAGATTTTTTAATATTCCATTGAGGTTGATCAACAAGCACACAGTTCACCTGATATTAAGTGATTCCCTTGATACCCAATTCAATCCTCGATAAGGGATCATAATGCACCTGTCTTGTCACTCCTGAGGACTAAGATCGAAAGATCCAGGTCTTAATAATAAGGGTCTCCGGATCTTTACACTCACCAAACGAAACACAGCCGTGGTATACCGCTCATTTACGCTGGTAGTCTGTGAGCGCGTGGTCCTCCCCCTGCTGTCATCACTAATCTATCGGGCTCAGAGTCTGCAACGTCAGAAGTAGCAACGAGCCAACGAGCACACAGTTCAGACTATGGTTAGTACTTATTCTTCTTCCATTAACTTCATTGCTGAAGGTGGTGCCCGTCTTGATATGCTATAACCGATAACAAGTCGCTTCCACTGTGCTCTACCTTCCGCTTGTTTTAGCGCGGTTGGAACAGAGTCAGTATTGTTTTGATTTTGTCGGACCAACGGGTAGGTAACTTCCCTCGTGATCTTTTACCCTCGATCTTACCAATTACAACCAGTTAATTCAGGCTATCTGGTTGTCTCCTGGCAATTAGACCTAAGTGGGTGAGGACTCGTAGGTAGTCGATAGTCTGGTCGTGACCTTTAGCTGTTTGAGAATGTGCTGTGTGCGTCTCCGAATTTCTACGTCACTACCTCCCTGATTGCTGATCATCGCGCTCAGGTACATAAACTCCTTTACAAATTCCAGGTCTAACAGTATAGAAGCCCGGCTCGATCCACTACCATGACTTTGGTCTTCATCTTTTTAATGGAAAGACCGACCAATTCACTCGCACGCTCGACTCTACCAAACAGTTCTGCCTGTCCTCGCTCTGAGGTAGCCAACAATGTGGTATCATCTGCGTATCGGAAGTTAGGTTGCTGATTTTGGTGCCTATTACCTCCTACCTCCGTTCCACTCTTGTAGTTAGTCACTATAGGCCATAAATGCCTACACCTTCTTTAGTGGGAAGGGGGAGGTTTTATTACTAACGACTAAGAAGGAATGACTCATTGCTAATTTTCATTTAGTGATAATTCTACGATAGATACACATAGTATAAAAACCACTGATACCATGAACCGAATTTAGACCTTCCAGATGTCTCGGTGAATCACCGAAGAAAATCCAGGTAATGGGGAACACAACTTTACTCTTTCTCACTACCCTCTTGCCCAACTGCTCGAGTCAGAATATTCAACCGATCTTTTTCAACCTTCTAGCTTTTCTTTTAGCTGTGACTAACTGACAAAATAAAGTGTTGTCAGTACAAAATATTCGAATCAAATAGTTATTGGCCTGGAAACTAATCTTTTTACGTTCCGATTTAATTAAATAAAAATGTAAATTAGTGAACCCTAACAATAGATAATTTCTATCTGAAACGTTAGTGAGTCGCTATATCGGTATATATGTATATACACTATTACTTCACTTTGTCCCAACAAAGCTCCAATCGTTCAAACAATCGGACTCCCTAACAGGCGACGAAAGTAAACATTAGCGGCGAAGTAAACTGCGTAAATATTATTTATAAAGACAATTCGGTTATAAATGCGCGTGCACAGACCCCGTGAGGTCGGAGGTCAACGTTGGTGGTGTTTGAAAGTTGTTTGTCCGCCAGCCTGATCTCTGATTACGGGGTCACATATTTTCGGGTGACGAAAAATGTACACTTTGTTGTGTTTTTGTTTTTTAAGCGCCGCAATTGGTGTCCGGACGGATCGCTTTCCGAGACTCATTCGTCTGCCTTATTAGAAACCAGTCGCGCTGCACACACGGAGACGATGGTGTGTTTGTGTGTTTATTTACTGCATAAACACACGTTACTGTGTCTGTGTAAACCTGGCTTATAATCGAATGTACGATATGGGGACTCTCATCATTTAAATATTTAATTTCGTTTTATATCGACACGTGTTTACAAACTGATAATGTTGATACGTAAACTGCGTAAAATTGATAGTTTTTTTTAATAATATTAAGGTCGAGCCGTGATAGCTTAGTGAATAGGCGCTCGGTTTAAAGTCACGGTACGTGGGCTGACCAGAATCATAATTATAATCTTTATTTGCATATGTGTTGTACTCAGGTACTGGATACTATACAATTAACAATTGGAATACAGTATCCAGCAAATTCTACCGTAATGACATGCAAACATTTATTTTATGTATAAGCAACATACATATATATATATATATATATATATATTATATCAAATCAATGATATTTAAAAAAAAATCCGACAAAACAAACTTTTCCTAGATTATGACAATATTAGGTCCCCCATGTAAGGTCCCCGGTGAAATTGTTTAAAATATTCAGTATTAAATTCCAATCCACTGTCGCTACTAAATTTCAGATAGTTTTAGGTATTGTAAACGCTTAGACGCGTAGTCGTTTTTATTTTAGTTATTAGTGACTTCATTATCACAGCCTGTCAACAGTCCACTGAACATAGACCTGCACCAAAGACTGCCGCAAGACACAATCCTGAGCCACCTGCATCCATCGACTTTCCGCCAACTTGCACAGTTCGTCGCTCCAACTAGTGGGGGTTCGGACAACATTTCGACTGCCATTCCGACCAATGGCTTATCTTATATAATTTGATTTTATTTTATTTCGTTTTGCATAAGTGTATAATAGTAAAAAATACAAACAAAAGACGGACTTAATGCTAAGAAGCATTCTCTAACAGTCTACCCCGGGAGTAATGAGAGACGAAGGCCGATGTTAATGTAAAGATAATAAAACATAGAATAACCTAAAAAATATTAATATAATACCTAATACATAAATGAAATTAATTTGTGAGACCATATTAAGCCAACTTTGGCATAATGACTATGTAAATAATATCTATATATATTGTATATGTATAATTTTATTTATACTATATATATATATATATATATATATATATATATATAAATAATTCTAAATAACGTTATAAAATCGATGAAACTAGTTCTATTAAATGTGTAGTTTTCAACATAAAACATCATAGAAGTTTTGAATTCAGAAATTATGATATTATTATCGAGAATCGATAATATCCCGCTATGAACCGTCATGAGTAATAATATTTTTAGTTTAAAAAAAAAATAGTTTGTTAAGAATCGATCAAAAGAATTTGAAATAATTATTGCATTATCGGTATGTCGGTTCTTAGGACGTCTGCAAAATTTCATATTATTCAGATGTCTGCAAGAGAATGAAAATTCAATTATACAATTCTAATACATTCCTACATACATACTGGTCAAGCTAATAAAATTGTGTTAAAAATAGCTGTCAGTTTTCAAACTACCACATATAACTGTAAAATTGGCAGGAATGAATCACATAACAATTTTTAATGTATGTAGATTATATATTCTATGCATTGAACACAAGACTCTACTGTACAAACCTGTCGTGCGGTTGCTGGGTTGCAACAAAAAACCTTGTGAATCTTTTTTAATTAGTGAATTAATGATTTAATTATATATTATAAATAGTAATATATGAATAGATGTCGCTTCAAATGTTCAAATGCCAATATTATATGTAACAGGTGGCAAATGAGCGGGCAACTCACCTTATGGTAAGTGATTACCGCCGCCCATGAAAATCGCAGTTGCGCTGCCTTTAAGAAAGGTGTAAGCTCTTATATTGAAGGTATAAGTCGTATCGGTTTCGACAGCGACCGTATCGGGAACGACAGCTAATTCCGCAGAGTAGTGCGTGGCAGAAATTTTTCATCGAAATGATAAGGATTAAATTTAGAATACTATTGCGACAGTTTTCCAAAAAAGACGTCTTCACACGTGCAAAACGATACGATTTTACTTTGCCGTGTTATGCTGGGCCGTAGGACGAAAAGGGTAAAAGCACCCGCTAGGATTTTGAATTTGTATAATATTTACAGCACTACAATTTACAGTGATAGTGCTATTTTAACAGTGGTAGAGTCAATTCTTCAGTAATAGTTCTACTTTAACATTGGTATAGCCACTTTATTTAAGAGTGGTAGAGTCACTTTTAAGAGTAGTAGACTCAATTCTTCAGTAATAGATCTACTTTAACAATGGTATAGCCACTTTATTTAAGAGTGGTAGACTCACATTAAAAAGCTCAGAGTGGTAGAGCGATTTTAACAGGTATAGTTGCAGTTAACGATGCAGCTAGTTTCGAAATGCAAAATGAATGGGACGGCTCGAGTAGTCGTCGGGGAAGGACTACTTTGTGGAATAGGTACATGTACATAACATAGTAACATGACGCTCCAATGTTTCGTATGGTGAGTATAGGGAATATAGAGATCCAAATACAGAAAACGAAGCGTTTCATCTCAGTCCTGAGGGGTGATAATGTATTTTAAATAAAAAAAACTGAGGATGGATGTAGACGACATGGTCTCTGTCATCGCTTAGGTTTATCACCTCTAATATTATTGAAAATAAACTAACTTTAATCCGTGTGTAAAGATTTTTTTATTGTAATATCTGTAATTAATTGTCAAATATGTGTTGCAAGATATCTGACTTTTAAAATAAAGATATATAATTATCTAGTTCAGACTCGGATGTCTCAACGCTTCGGTGAAAACCTAGATCATAAGCCAGTTAGCTCATAAATATGTTAAATATGTGTGTGCGTGTGTATGTGTGTCAATAAATTATTTTTAGTATTATTATTTAATTTTATTCTTAATCAACAGATGATCCCACGATGATATTGATCGTGTCCTACTGAATATCGACTGCGGAGATATGTTGTATTCTACCAGCTGTCACATGCCTAAGATATATATTTTTTGTAATATTAGGGGCGATAAGCGAGCACACAGTTCACCTGATGATAAATGGAGACTGCGACATCTATGTACATCCGTCCACGACAAAGATTGAGGATACACTTGCGTTGCCACACCCGAGTATTGAGATAGAATGCCTCGTTATCGTTATCGTTATGCTGCTATTTGAAGCTGGTCTGTAAGAGCGTCATCCCCGGCTGAGCCAAACCATTCATGCTGCAGCTAAAAACAAGCTGCAACATGCCTCTACTACTGTCAAAGTCGCTCTATCGCTGTGAAAGTGGCTCTTTCACTGTTAATGTGGCTCTATCACTGTTATAGTGTTTCTATCGCTGTTAATGTGGGTCTATCACTGTTAAAGTGGCCCTACTGCTGTAAATGATAGTGCTGTTAATATAATATACGTATTATATTCGCGAAAATTTAGAGATGCCGGTCGAATGTCCGGCTACTGGCGCTGACATACGTTACAGTTTCTATATAATTTTTCCCGCAGACGTTTTGTAACCTTGTGTGTTTATAACACGAATGGAGTTTATGTGGTTGAGTTACATCGCAGTTTTAAACTAGATCGTTTACATCGAGGAAGGACCGGACTCTTACGAAATACCAGTGTAAGGTAGCTTAGTGATGCCGTGTTTCCTGAAGCCTTAGTATACGCGATGAGGTATTCTACCCGAGTCCTCAGGGATGATAACATTTCGATTGCATTTACTTAGTTACTACTTACTTTATTAGATCAGCATTACGATTCCTTGTCGACGATTCATGTGGATAACGTGGGTAATGGAAAATATTTAATACTAGTGAAACAAATAAATAGCTTGATAGATGAAAATGTAGACATTCGTAGCAGAAGGAGGGTTACTGGCATCATTCATAAGCTCAGCAAGCTTAAGTGGCAATGGGTACATGATATAGCTCGTAGAACCGATTACCGATGGGTAAAGAGGTACTGGAACGGCAACCACGAACCGGCAGTCGCAATGTAAGATGACCAGCAGCTTCAGTGTTGGACTAATGATAGGAGGACTCCCACACCAAAAAATAGCAGCATAACGCTGCTGCTATCTGGTTAGGGATCAGGAAGCTTTTATTGCTGGTGAAAATAGCAGCGTAACGCTGCTGCTATCTGGTTACTTCTACTATTATCTGGTGGCTTCGTCGAGGATGAAGTAGGTGTTACGAGCCGCTGCTGTAACTTATCATCAGGTCATATTTGTAACCTGAAATTAGTTTGCTATTAAAGAACGCCGTAATTGGAATTACGTAAGTGTAATAAGTATTACGGAATTCTTCAATAGTAAATTAAAAACAAGATTTTTTTAAGAGCATTTCAGTAACATCTTCATTTGCCTATAATTATTTTAACTGTCATCTTTTTTTTTTTTGCATTGTCCAAAGCGATAATCTCGAAGCGTCTAGACAAACAACGCAGGTAACCGTGGCGTATGTTGTATTCCGCTTCGTAGAACGCAAATGGATCGAATATGTACGTATAATCTTTATAACCACGCTATTAACGGCAATTATAGAACATCGACAATATTATTAATTTATTCCAAGTGAGTGGAGAGCGGTTGTTGACATTTAGAATGTGGTTTCATTTCGTCGAGATGTGAATCTTCTGTTTGGGCGATATTGTCGCGGAACTTTACCGTGTTTATAGTATTTTTTTTGTTAATAGTTTTTCTAAATTATCTCATCGGATAGTTTTATTGATTCGTTTACTCCCGTAGATAATTAGAATGGCGTATGCAAATGTAGATAAACATTTTTATTTATCGCATGCATTAGCGGTCAGCTCAAGAAAAAAAGGAGATATATGCATATACGAATATAACTATAAATAATTCTAACTGTCATGGTTATGTGAATTGATTTAGCGTTTTTTTTATTTATTAATATTTCAACTTCCATATTATGAAATGACACACAAGACATAATTAAAAAAAATATATGTCTCTTTCTTTTCTATGCTAATGAACGCTACTCTTACCCGCCTCTATCCGTGAAATGTAGGAGACTCCATTGTTGATCGGGAGAAAAACTGAAGAGATGACATAAATGATCGCGTTTTGAATTAACCCAACCAGAGTAAACGTGTCAAGCACCCCGTGTGTTTTTAATATTATTAACGGGAACCTGTGCGAGCTGATACCATTGGTTCAAGTTAAACTAAGTACCAAAATCTCTGAATAAACGGAAAAGTCCTGTCGTCATGGGGTCTGCGAGGATAGCAAGCTTCCGATATCACTTTCAAGAAGTTTAACATAATATCAGGTTGGCAACTAAATTCTTTAAGTTTCCTTTTTTAATTTTATATTCTGCATGTCATTAAATATTTTTAGCATGTTTTCTTTTTTTGTTTTAATTATGGCAACTATCGTTATATATTCGGATAATTCTGTCAATGTCTAGTAAGAATGAGGCACGTGTATAAAAATATTTTTTCGGTAATAAAAGCACATACTAAGATGCAAGTGGATTTTTCCCTCTGTAGTCTTCAAACATTTCAAACTTGTCGTAGTTACTGGCTTTCCTCATCCTTTTTGATTTAATTATTTTTTATTAAATGATGGCAAGTGATTCCTGCGGCACACTACGTCTATATTCATCATTGACAAGGAATCATAATGCAGATGCGTTGTCACCCTTGAGGACTGAGATGGAATGCCTCGTCACCAGTAATAAAGGTCTAACTACACTCACCAGAACGAAACACAGCAGCAATATGCTGCTATTTTACACTGGTATTCTGTGGGGGCGTACATTCTGCGGCTAGAAATAAACTGCAGTGTAGCTCTACCACTGTCACCTTATTAAAAAAGGTTACATCATTGTTTCTTGTTTTACATCTGCCGACCACCCATTCACAAAATTGGTGGTAATTATAAGTCGAGTTATTAATTTGTCGAGGCTTATGGAACAAGTTTGTGCGAGGTTTGTTTTATATTTTATTTTAATTTTAAAGTTTTATTATACGAACCGTTGGTCCTCGCAGCGTAGGACAAGGACGTCTTCACTAGTTGTAGTGATGACCCATGCAAATCTGCGTGAAGTCAACGGATAGAGAGATAGAGAGGACTACTCTATGGCATCTGTGGTGGAGGTCTACGTCCAGCAGTGGGCTAGTGTTGGGCTGATATATATGATTATACAAACCTTAAACCGTGGTAGCTCAGTATCTAGGCAGGCATTTAATTTATTTATTTATCCTTTATATACAGCTATGTATAAAGGTTGACTTAATGCCTTAGGCGTTCTCTACCAGTCAACCTTAGGGCAATGCAGAGATGAAATAAGGTAGTATGCTTAAAAACTTAATCGCAATTAAAATACTATTATATTAATTAACATAATTAATATAATAATACTTTAATTGCGTTGGTTATATACATAAACAACGTATGCGTAATTATAAAACACTTATATAACAAACACAAATATACATACTTATATATGACATAGTACATATATACAAATACAGGGTCATTTCAAAATCCATTTAGGGTTACGAGATCTTCTGACAATAAACATCTATTGTTTTCAAACGCCGACAAACGCTTCAATAGAGCTAGGTGATAGAGTCGTAATAATATTTTTATAATGTCCTCATTACTAATTACTTTGCTTTTGTTACGTATCGGTCAATAATTAGGATTATTTAGCTCCTGAAAACACGTGTTTCTGACTTATAATTACCCGAGTTTACTTGGGTTTGTTCACCAACAATCTCAGTTAGTCTAAACTTGTGGTTTCTACAGTGGAGACGTCATAAAATGGGAAAAGCTCGAGAAATTAGCAGTGAAGTGCGTTCTGCCATCGTTGTTTTACATAATGAAGGCAACGCCGGGATTGCTGCACAACTGACGTTATCGAAGACTTGTGTTCATGGCACAATAACTCGATACAGGGAGACAGACAGTTTTCAAGATCGTCCACGCTCGGGAAGGCCGAGAGCTACCACGTCTAGTGAAGATAAGTAATTGTGTAGAGGATATTTAGAAGAGAAAGTGGCACAAGTGGTGTTAAAAAACATGGTTTGGCTTCCTCAGCGCCCGGATCTCAATCCCATTGAACTTTTATGGGAAGAGCTTGATAGGAACGTCCGTAATGGTGGCCCATCCTCGCGAGAAGAAATGTGGAATGCTTTTTGCGATATTTGGAACAATATATCACAAGAAACTATTAACAAACTGATTGCCCTTATGTTACTTATGTCATAAAATGCAAAGGAGGATCTTTTGATAAAAAATCAGTTTAGCTAACTATAGTCTTGTTTTGCATGGACTGTAAATATTTCTTTACGATTTTAAAGTATATTGGTTGTCAATCAATGGTCTATTAGATGATTAAACCGGTTAATTAAACATTTTATATTTTATTAGAGTTTTACTTTATTTTCAACTTTAATTAGGGTGGTCTTAAACTTTTGGCCTGCAGTGTTTATATCGGTATATAGTCACATTAAGTCAGTCAGTTTGTTTTCTTATTCCAGCAATGCACTTACAATTCCTTACTACTGGCACGTCCCCCTTAGGAGCAGTCTTAGGGGCTTCAGGTAACAGACTCGGGGCTTCTCCCCTTTATCCGGGCATTACCTCGGAGGTTAAAGCTCCCTCGGTATTTTGTCTACCACTTGGCAACAAGAGTAAAACGGCATAAAATATCCTCTGGTGTTTCAGATATTCGAGAGCAGAGATCACTTACATTTAAATGAGCCACCGGCTCGTGACTCCTCTCTTCTATAAAAAAAAATGAGTCAGAAGATCTCGTAACCCTAAATGGATTTCGAAATGACCCTGTATTTGTATATATGTACTATGTCATATATAAGTATGTATATAAGACATATTTGTGTTTGTTATATATGTGTTTTATAATTACGCATACGTTGTTTAATGTATATAACCAACGCAAGTAAAGTATTATTATATTAATTAATATAATTAATATTATAATACTTTAATTGCGTTGGTTTAAAACATTGGTCCAAAGCACTTTTTTAAAATCTTCTTCAGTCCAATCTCGATGGGCAAGAGCCCATTGCATCCCATTTTTCTTGTTTTGCGGCCTTAGCAGAGGTTTTCGAACGGTACAACTTTGCTTTCGCTTGCTGGTAACAACAATGAAATTATCTTCACTAGACGTGGTAGCTCTCGGCCTTCCCGAGCGTGGACGATCTTGAAAACTACCTGTCTCCCTGTATCGAGTTATTGTGTCATGAACACAAGTCTTCGATAACGTCAGTTGTGCAGCAATCCCACGTTCGGCGTTGCCTTCATTATGTAAAACAACGATGGCAGAACGCACTTCACTGCTAATTTCTCGAGCTTTTCCTATTTTATGACGTCACTGTAGAAACCACAAGTTTAGACTAACTGAGATTGTTTGTGAACAAACACAAGTAAACTCGGGTAATAATAAGTCGGAAACACGTGTTTTTTGTCAGGAGCTAAATAATCCTAATTATTGACCGATACGTAACAAAAGCAAAGTATTTAGTAATGAGGACATTATAAAAATATTGTTACGACTCTACCACCTGGCTCTAGCGCAGCGTTTGTCGGTGTTTGAAAACAATAGATGTTTATTTTCCAATAACTTGAAAGTTAACAAAAGGATGACTTTTATAAATATTCGACACTAACAATAGAATATGCAGATGTGCATTTCTTTTATTTATCCTATGGGATTTTATTACAATTGATGGATAATTATGTTGTTTATGCGGTCTTAAACTTTTGGGCGGCAGGTATCTCACATCTCTTTTAGTTCATATAGGCAATATAATATATTATATTATATATAGAAGCACTGAACTCGACAGAAATGGTTCATGAACAAATAACACCGTAGTACTATATTTCTTACTAATATATAACGAGCAATTTTAATATTAATATGTAAATATTAATAATATGTAAAATCTTGTGGACATTGGCTAATGTTCACAAAATGTTAGTATTTTAGTATAGTTTTTATTGTTCTATTTTCAGTGTTAAAATACATAATGCAGCACTACTTAAACACGTCTGGTGCTAATAAATATGTTACGAGTAAATTACCCTTGTCTATGTTTAAGTATGTATTTATGTATATTGCTATTTATAAGTATATATACACTTTTATAAATGTGATTTTTTTAATGAGTAGAATTATGTTTAATTGTCTGTATAATATATTATTAGTTATAAGTTATTTTATCCTTTCTCTTCACGCCATGGGTTGACTGGTAATGCATGCTCTACCATCACAGGCATTTACTCAATCACGCAAGTGCGTCTCTTGAATCTTCTCTTCTTCTTTCTTCTTGAACCTTTGTCGAGGATGTATGTCGTGATCCTCACACATCACTTGATATCAGGTATGCTCGTTTGTCACCCTTTATAGTAAATTAAAAAAAACTATGTGTGTACCTGACTTGTGTTATTTATATTCTATTTTGTATTTGTAAAACACCTTGTAAGTTGTAGTTTTCTATTTTCTCAATAAGTGCGTGGTGTAGTGGTTTGTGCACCTGGCTGCTGCGTTGCAGGTCCTGGGTTCGATTCCCAACGCAGGAACAATATTTTGTCATCACAAATTGTTGCTTCTCGGATGTCGGTGTGTTGTATATATGTACGAGTATGTTCCGTTTCACTGACACTGAACGAATTCTCCGATTTTATTGCACTTAATATGAAATACATCAGAATACGAAAGGGAACGGCACTATAAAGTATTCTGCGCAGTTGATGTCATTCGGAAATAGCCAGAAGATAGTGCCGTACCCGGAATCGACCAGAGGGACATCATCATAATTCTAATGTTATCTACAAATATTTGGTGCCAAATTTAAAAATAAAAATTGTGCGTGTGTGGCAGCGGTCATATGTTTGAAGAGTGTGTTTGTGTTTGTGCAGCGCTGCGAGGCGGCGAGGGGAATGCGGCGCGCGGCGGCATGAGCGCGGCGCGCGCGCACGAGCCCCGCGACCCCGCGCGCGCGCCGCACCGCGCACACCCCCCGCACGCGCAACAGGTAACCATTGACGATCAGCCTTCGCCGTCGTGGGGTCTTTCAGCCGGTCTCTTAGCCGGTCTTGTAAACGATCTTCTACTGAGCATCCTGTTGAAATAATCGTCTACTTAAAAACAGGCATCCGCAAGAGCGGCAGACAATTACCGGGGGGGTCGTTACCACCCGAGTGAATGCCCAGGTATTGGGGGGATATCTCGTTGCCAGCAGCCCTTACGGCTCCAAGATGTCGACTTATTCGTGCACTATTGCTACGGGTAATAATTTCTACTGTTATTCGCGGTTTGTATGTGGTGTGCCTGAGGTCTTTAACACCTTCGACACTGGCGATTGTCACAAAGGATAATAAAAAAAAGCGAAAGCATATAGTTCATCTGACGGTAAGTGATGACATCTGCTACATAAGTCTCAGACAGCCTCTCACGGACCTGGTAAACCGAGGCCTCTACGGAATTTATACACGCATCTCAATCTCACTGAAATAACGGACCGCTTAGATATAGACATCCGCATATAAATTACAATAGAACAGAGTCTTAGTTGTACAATATATTGAGGTTCATTTTGTCGCATACATGTATTCCAAGGCCGCAAGTGATTGATTCAGGTCTTTAACGCCTTCCCAACGTGAATTGTGCTTGAATTACCTGCCTTTACGAAACGCCTCAGGTTGAAGTAGCATCATAATTGCTGTGTTTCATATGGCGGATGTGGGGATCACACACTATTAGGTGAATCGTGTGCTAGTTTATCACCCTTAATATTAAACTAATAATTTATACGAATATGGCCAGTTACTTACAGCGAATCGTCGAAAATCTGTTTTCCTTTAATAACTGGTAACTAACAGCAATCATTACTTGATTAGTAATTAATATAGGTTCTGTAGTACTGAAATCTTAAGTTAATAACAATGGTTTCGATTAATTTCCTTTTTTTTCGAGAGATATCGTATATTCCAATGTGTACCATGACAGGAACATACAAAAACATATCAATTATATTTTTTTTAATATATCTATTTAAATAAAAATTAAATTCTGTATGTTGTTGGGACACACATCACTGTAGAACGACTGGAGCGACTGACTATATTTTTTAATTTTAGTAAAAGTCTAAATCGGACTTTATAGAAAAGATCGGTTTTTATAGAAAAAATAAATTGGAGAAGTAGGGCGGAAAATTTGAAAATTTGAGAAAAACTGACTAAAGATTTGAACGATAATTATGATCGTAAATAAATTTATATGAATTTGGACAAGACGACGTCAATCGGGTCGCAACAACTATTAAATGAGATTACTTTAAATTATATACGAATTGTTAAATAGATTGTCCATTTAATAAGTGTATTCCTACATAAGTGTAATATATTAAAGTTGAATAAATTGGATGTTTGTTGACCGATTTTAGAGGACAACCTCGACGTTTGAGGTGTGCATAAAGTATAAAATTTTATAAAAATCAATCGTAGACGGCATAAGATCTTTTTTACGATAATTTTTAGTGAATACAAATCCTTAGATGGCCTTTCACTTAAAATATAAATATTTGCGTGAGCATTATCCGTGCAAAGGTTAATAAAGACGACGGCACCGTTTTACAGTTCTCGTTTATGTGAAAATTAACATTTTATTGCAAATTTACGTGCGGAATTATCATTGAATATTGCATATTACTGTTATTTATAACAAAATAATGAAGAGTTTTCCGTTGAAGACCGTAGTAACCGCAAAGTAAACAGTTATTATACGGGTGTTCTTTAACTAACACACAATTGTTTGAACATACATTATATGTTGGATTCAATGTTAATTATAGGATAGCGGACTTTATACCGTAATCTGAAATGAATATGAAGGATGCTTCCTATACAAATCGTGACGGTCGCGTGCTGTAGTAGGTCCGATTCCCAGGCGAAGAACTGGGTGTGTTGTGTGCATGCCCCGTGTCCCTGACACTATATCTGAACCTTCCTTCAATCTTAATGCACACACATTACACCGGAATAGGGAAGACGTGGACGTAAGAACCTCTGTGTATGCGGAAAAGCTTGGCATTATAAAGGAAGGAGGAAAAAATTGCCACATGACATCAAATACGCAGAGTGTTTAATGTCATCTGGCAATAGCGTGAAGATATTGCCGTCGTCGAAATTGAGGACCAGAGTAACTTCATCATCAACATCCTGTTCATTGTTACAATAACTATGTTACACGCTAGTTCGCATTTGGAATAAAAAAAATGAATGTACAGTACAGATCTTTATTGCAGTAAACAGTTTGTAGTATCAAATCAGTAAAGAGCACTTAATGTCCATAATTCGGAGCAGAAGTTATGGGTAACCAGGACAAGGGATACAGCGTTCTGTGTGCTTGTTTGTTACTTAATACAAGAAGACATCAATTTCAACTTATTTCATCCATTAGATTTGGAGAAAATAAGCTATCACCGACGGACAGACACCACAGTGATCTTATAACGGTTCATGGGATGTACGGAACCCTAAAAAGGAGAATATATAGCAGCAAAACTTAGTTAGTTAGTTTTATTGTATCTCTTTACTTGTATCTTACTACTTTACTTACTATCTGTATATTACCTAGATTATATTTTTGTGTCGCACTGTTGTGAACGACCCCGAATTCCTCCACTGGTTCCTAAGTTGCGTTGGTTACTCGTATTAAAATCATTACACTGTTGCTTTACTATGATGACATCAAATATGTACATTAACATTGCAATCAACAACGAACTTTGTTAGAACCAAGAAGTGCCAAACCCTCACAGAATAACAACGTAAAATAGCAGAATAACGCTGATGTGTAGGGTGACCCTCATTACTGGCGACGTGACGATCTTAGTCCTTACGGGTGATAACGCATCTGCATTATGATTCCTTACCCGGGATTAATGGGTTCAGGAGTCACTTATTATAAGGTGAACTGTGTGCTCATTAGTCATTCTTAACAATTAAAAAAAAAATTAGCATATAGACTAGCTGATCTAGTTTGAAGAAATGGAAGGAATAGTCTTCCTAGTGTTAAATAACACTAATTTATTTTTTTCATATATATATTATCATTTATTTGCATATAAGTAAAACAAACATTGTATGAAATGGAGGACTTATGTCACGGCTTCATGGCTCACGTTTCATATAATAAATTATTTAAGTGACGGAGAGAGCTTATAATAGCGTTTTCTTTTTTATTACATTGAGAGTAATAAACGAGCACACAGTTCACCTGATGGTAAGTGATTCCTGCGGCCCATGACATCTAC
Organism: Teinopalpus imperialis; assembly: GCA_029286865.1. NCBI lineage: Eukaryota > Metazoa > Arthropoda > Insecta > Lepidoptera > Papilionidae > Teinopalpus > Teinopalpus imperialis. The sequence goes on from JAGSMU010000012.1 coordinate 16,350,629, forward strand.
ATTCATCCTTGACAAGGAATCATAATGCTTGAGGACTGAGATGGAATGCCTTGTCACCAGTAATAAAGGTCTCCGGATCCCTACACTCACCAGAAGCACTACGCTGGTATTCAGTGAGGGCGTGGTCCTACCCCGGTCGAGCTGACTCTTTCATTCTGCAGCTAGAAACCAACTGCAGTGTAGCTCTACCACTGTTGAAAATTTATAACTTGCTGACCCGACAGATGTCGCGCTGACCAAATTTCGATGAATTTTTGAGCGTTTTGTGATTTTGTGAAAACTATCCCTCGTTCGAATCTAACTTTGAGTTTACTCCGAATGATGAGTTATTTTTTATTTTATTTCTATTTATTAATTAATTGAGACGCTAACATAATTATTTAATTGTTAATTGTATTTTATTAATGTTCATTCAATTGGACGGTAATGTATTTAATTTGAGACATCAATGGCCACATGCTTTAGGGTACGGTCTGATAAATTTAAGGTAATTCTAAATCGCTATTCCACTATTGTGGTGAACCAATTAAGATAAAATTAGAATAAAAGAATTAAAGCTTTCTTTGGCACAACCGGATTTTAAGCCATTCCAACCAACCTTAATATTCTTAAAAAAATGTGTAAAACTTAGAAAAATAGATTAATAAATACAAAAAATAAGGAAAAACATTAATAAATTTAATCTTGTTCCTTGACATCACACACGTATTAATACATATTTGCAAAAAACAAAAGATATATTGTACTCTATATTTTTAAAAGCTATAGTGATAAAGTTCATTGAACTTGTACCCGTTTTTAGGATTTTTTTCACTGTTTCTTCGTGATATATAAATTTGAAATTAGTAATAAGTTAGCCACTGGATGTTTTTGAAGAGATTTTTGGAGTTTGGGACCTCAGGTCTTTATTTATAAATAAGATGTTGGACGTTTCAGTGAGTTATGTCTTCGTACCGTCTGGATAGTTTTATGATGACTATAATAATGCTTCAGTCGACTTTGATCAGGACGGTATCTTCTCAATATGTCATCATCGTTCACTTTCAAATTTCAATGTAATACATGTGGAATGCGGAAGTTCAGATGCCAGTGTTATGGACACGTGTTCGTTTCTCGGCCTGGAATGCAAACCTAGGACCCGTGAACTAGCATCCAGTGATAACTTTAACGCATAGGTAGAGCCACGCTGTAGAGTTAGACTCTAGCTATAAGACAAAGGGTCGACACGACCGTGGAAGTATCACGCCTTTATAGAATACCAGCGTGAAATTGCAGAAATGTTCCGTGTGGTAAGTGTAGGGATCTGGAGAATTAATTTTGAGGATAAGAGGTATTCCATGTCGGTCCACTGGGGTGCATGTGCCTCTAAAAGGGAGAAAAAAAGAGAACTGTATACGTTGTTTTACTCGTTTATGTTCTCTTTGCTCTTCCTCTCTATATGTATGTGCTGTGTTTATCCATTAAACTACACAATTGAGGATTTTTATATAATGCTTAGTGAAACGTTTCAGGCGTAAAAGTGACGGAAAATGGGTAATAGGCATAAATAGGAAAAGAGAAAACTGATTCCTGCGGCCCATGACATCTACATTCATCCTTGACAAGGAATCATAATGCAGATGCGTTGTCACCCTTGAGTACTGAGATGGAATGCCTCGTCACTAGTAATAAAGTCTTCGTATCCCTGCACTCACCAGCAGCACAGAACACAGCAGCGTTATGCTGCTATATTACGCTGGTATTCTGTGAGGGCGTGGTCCTGCCCCGGTCGAGCCAACCCATTCTTTCTGCAGCTAGAACCAAACTGCAGTGTAGCTCTACCACTGTTATGTCTATTATATTTTGCAGTACCGGACGCATGATGGTAAAGAAATATTACTTTTTGCAATTCGATCCTCCGTGATTATATCAAATAAAGCAATTTGCTTGCGTTCGTATCAATTAAACAGATCGGGATAATTAACGCTTAAATATACCAAGCGGTCATTTTGTGCCACCCACTCTTTGCGTTAAGGGGTCGTTCTGCTAGACCCATGTGTGATTTTTGTATTTTTTACTATTTAAATTAATTAAAAGCATAAATAAAAAGAACATATTTTTTTTATTTGTGACCATAGTTGGTGCTTAAAAATGATAATCTAAAGATATACAATTCTCGATGTTATTAGGGGTTTACAAACACCTACGAAAAGGCAAATGAACGTTTTTTTTATTTATGTACATTTAATGTCAAGATATAATAAAAATATTAATTTATATATATTTTTATATAAAAATAATGGGTCAGGGAAAACGTTTTTTCGTATTTTACGTACGATAATACGACAAGATATTTATCATAGTTAATTTACATTTAACTAAAATATATACATATAAAATATATATACTCGTAGTATATGCCATTTTGTTCAATAACTTGTTGCTATTTTGTAGATAGTGATATAACCCCATTGCTGTAGAAATTTTGTGACTTCTGATTTTAAAACTGTGACAAGTACTTTTGACAGCCCTCTGTTGATGTTAAACCAAACACTATCTTAACAATTCTGAAGAGACCGAAACTGGTGGAAATCTGAGGGTGCAAGGTCATGGGTACATGGTGATTCCCAACCAAGCTCCCTCAATATTAGCTGAGTGGCTCATCAGCTGTTGGTAGTAGAGATCCGAACCGATAGTTTTGCCGGGCTTATAATGAACAATGCTCTACCCAAATCCCACCGTCACCTTATTGCGAATTAATACAGGTTTCGCTATAGTTTATGGAGCTTGTGGATATTTTTCGCACGTTCTTGTCGTTGGTAATCTATGTAAATTAATAAATGAAAAGTATTTCATCACCATCAATCTTTACAAAAACGTTTCGGTTTCATTACGTTTCAATAGAGAATCGCAAATGAGTACACAATTCATTAGGTTTTTCAGTCAGCTCGTGCCGCACTCATATATCGAGCTTTTTTGATCATCCAGACTTTTTCAAATGGGTCACAACCCTTAGCTCTTCAGCTATGTCATAACTACTAATATTCCGATCTTGCTCCACTCTTTCAAAAACTGGCATCGACTTTATCTTTTTGCAGGCCAGCCGGAGCGAGCTTCGTCTTTGATATCAAAATTCTCGGACTGAAAACACTTGAACCAACTTCGTGCTACACTTACTGACACTGTGTCCATGAACATTTGAATTTTTTTCGCGGCTTGTGTCGCATTTTTGTTGAACATAGGCGTCTCCCGTAGATTATACCAAAGCACGATCCTGAACTACCTGCATCCATCGACCTTCAGTAAACTTGCATACGCCGTTGCTGCATCTAGTAGAAGTTCGTCTTACACTGCGTTCAGCTCGAGGTTGGCACTCGAGAATCTTTCTTACCCATTGGTTCTACGATCTATATAGCCAGCCATATGCCACTTAAGCTTACTGATCCTTTGAGCTATGGCACACTCGTTATATTGCGAATTATTAAATTACGTAGTCTCACAGAGAAACACCGAGCATAATCCCGCTCTATAGCTTGCTCAGCGAAGCCATGAAGAATCTCGGAGAGACTTTTCTCATAGCTTCATCCCTTCAATACCATAAAAATAACAGGAATTCATGTTAAAATATACGGGTTAAGAGCACACGGAATAGACAAAAAGTTTCAACTTAATAGTGACGTATTGTATCATAAAAATTGTAAAATAAATATTCGCGAATTTTGCACAATTACTTGTAATTATAAGTTACGATTATGGCCGGAGAGCGGCTCGCCTAGGTGTCCGCCAATTTACTCGTGTCCAAATTGAGATGTTTCTCTATTTGAATAAAAGGCAATATATGTTTAAATAAACGCCTTTAATGTTTTGTGTCCATTCAGTTTTACAATCCGCCATAAACGCGAAACTGTTAACGATTATAATTTTCGTATATATTATCTATGGTTTCTTTTATGATTTCCATACTATGCGTAGTGTTAAGTTCGCCTTTTGTATCCTTTTATGATTTCCATACTATGCGTGGTGTTAAGTTCGCCTATTGTATCCTTTTATGATTTCCATACTATGCGTAGTGTTAAGTTCGCCTATTGTATCCTTTTATGATTTCCATACTATGCGTGGTGTTAAGTTCTCCTATTGTATCTCTTTTTATGATTTCCATACTATGCGTGGTGTTAAGTTCGCCTATTGTATCGTTTTATGATTTCCATACTATGCGTAGTGTTAAGTTCGCCTATTGTATCCTTTTATGATTTCCATACTATGCGTAGTGTTAAGTTCGCCTATTGTATCGTTTTATGCTAGCATGGCTAGTAACATTACTAACGTTCCGGTGAACTTAACATGTTTGTACTAGGAGCATTTCATGACAATAGTTGAACGGCGGGTTCCAACCTACGACCTAAGTTTCGTAGACCGTACCCTTAACCATTAGGCTAATGAAGCTTACAAATAAATAATAGTAATATTTTAGTTTATGTTTAGTGAAGTAATGATTGCATGTGGGCGCCAACGATACGATTTTTTTTTAGCGCAAGCTTATACCTTTATCAATTTTATTTTTCTTATAAGTCCTGTTAGATTACTATTATACAAATATTTATAATATATTATTATAAATATTTACATAACAACACATAGACACATATGTATATATATATATATATATATGAAATATATATGAATGAATATGAATGAATCTCGTGTGGCAGTCTTGTATTGCCCATCGTAGTGATCGACCGGTATTCATCCACTACACGGAGTGTCGACCTGTGCAAGTCTGCGAGCAGTCGATGATGGAGGAAGCCTGTGGTCAGCAATGGAATAGTGATGGGGTGTGATGATGATGATGAAGTATTGGTAAAGAGGTAACACGTGCGCAAGCTTAATGTGATATAATACTACAGTACAGAAATAAGTTATTTCAATCAACTTCACATCGAAAATATACATATATGGTAATAATATTAGGGGTGGCAAGCGAGCCTTTAGTTCACCTAAACGCAAATGATGATTTACAGCCCACGACATCTAAATCCATAGTCGTATAATCAAACTAAATAAGAATTAAATTACTACACTAATTTAAAATAGTGACAATCAATCATTGAAATTTGAAATATTGAGAATTGAAAAGTAGACCAGTCTAGTTTGGTATACAGGCGAGTAATTATATTCCTATGTTTCTTATTAAAGCCACCCCCCCCCACCTCCCTTCACCTTGGTTGGGCCCGGTGGGCGTGTCAGCGTGCGCGGGCGCAGTGTTCCGTGAATCCTGCAAGGTCGTCTGACCCGCAGTTATACGCTGCATTGTTTGTATGCTCATCTTGTTGCTCTGTTTTTGGGTTAGTTAGGTTTGCTTATAATTTGGCCTTTTGTTACGAATCGGGATCAGGTATGTGAAAAGTGGGAAGGGGCGATATAATGAAAATAAAATGGTATATATATATATATATATATATATATATATATATATATATATATACAATAAATAATTAAAACATGGGAGCTTGAAAAGTCCTGGGTCTTTATTTAAGTGTTCTGCTGTATCTACCAGTCAACCCGTTGTGTGGAAAAATACTAAAAAAAAAATGTTATTTCGTTAAAATGATAAGCGACCATAAGCTTTAACGTTTACTATAATGAGTTATATCTAAGGTCGATAAGGAAGTAAGATTTTCGGTACAACCATGCTACAACTAGACGCTGAATATGTCGGCTAGACCTGGGAAATACCACGCTTCCCTAGAAAACCAACGTAGAACAGTAACCTAGCTGGTTTTAAGTATCGCAAAAGAAAGAAACCGATGACATTATTACTGAGTGAATTAAGATGCTGTTAATAAGATATGCCTCGTCACCAGCAAAGTGGTCTACGGTTAACTCCACTTACATGATAATATATAATAATTTAAAATCAATAACACGATGTTATCTATGAGATAGGTTTTCGTTTCACGCCACCCTTAATTACGGTTATACCAGTCGCTATCAACGGCTCATACTAAAACTCAAATCTTACCTGACATGATAATAATATCTATCAATTTTATAATCAATGAAACTTAGAAAAAACACGATGTTATCGATAAGATCGGTTTTCGTTTCAAGCCACCCCCAATTACGGCTATACCAGTATCAACCGCTCATACTAAAACATAAATCTTACCTAACATGATAATAATGTTGACTTTGAAAACAATTATATTTACAAAAAAGATGAGGTTATCGATAAGATCGGTTTTCATTTCACGCCACCCCTACTTAATGCTCTACCAGAATTAACCGCTCATACCCAGTCGAACATTACATTACAGTAACGCTTGAAAACTAAAAGACAGTGACTGAAGATTGGTACGTAAACAATTGCTTGCCCAGAGTTCACTCAAATCGCATCTAATTTGAAAATAATATAGACTTTAAAAACGATTATATTTAGAAAAAAGACGATGTTATCGATAAGATCGGTTTTCTTTTCACGCCATCCCTAATTACTGATGTACCAGAATTAACCGCTCATGCCCATTAGGACCTTACATTACAGTACCGCTTGAAAATTAAAAGACAGTGACTGTAGTTTGGTACGTAAACCATTGCTTGCCCAGAGTTCACTCAAATCGCATCTAATTTGATAATAATATAGACTTAAATAACGATTATATTTAGAAAAGACGACGTTATCGATAAGATCGGTTTTCGTGTCACGCCACCCCTAATTACGGCTATACCAGTATCAACCGCTACAACAATGGAGCCAGCGCGTACATACTACGTATATATACATCCAGCTAAGTCCATCGTCTGCATTTTTTCCACCGCCGGTTACGTAAGAATAGCGAACATAACTGTGCATTGGCACGGGAACCGAACTCGCATACCTCGCGGTTAGCGGCCGCGGCTGGCGGATTATTCAGTAGTTTCTCGGAAAGATCCTCACCCGTATAATAAATCGCGAAGGCCCGGTCCTCATTATGCGGTACGGGCCTACATTCCTCCGGTTTACGATTTGAAGGATAAAAAGTTCGCTTTAAAACTATTGTCTCACTGGACGCCGGTTTGTTGGCGGAATGGGAAAGACATTTGTGTCGTTGCTTTTATAAGAATATTTAGGTGTGGACTAAATTTTTGGTAACTTTTTGATAACATTTAATATTAGCTGTGAGGAGGTTTGTAACAGTCCACTCCTTGTAAGTTTTATAACAGTCGTCGAAGGTAAATGCCGGGAAAATCTTCGTAACTACCTACTTGTTACAGATGGATTATGAACACTCGTGGAGCACTGAGGTGTTTTATAATATTAAGGTGACAAACGAGTACACATGACGATGATGACTTACCATCAGGTGTACTGATGGTAAGTCATCATCGCCATCCTAAAATATCCGCAACACCAGTGATGCTTTGCAGCTTTTTATGGAAGGAGTAGGCTGATCTCAAAGGTCCTGAGTCCTATCATAAATGATTACACAAAGTTGTTGTACATGTCGAAGAACTTGGCAGATTAAATTTAGAGATACTCAATGATAGATTGCCAAGACGTTGAGGATGGAATTTGGAATTCCGTTTCGATGTATGATGTTTCAACTCAGCGACTGGAATTTATCAGAACAGTTCCTCAGAACACTCTTCTTAATGAAAATGACATAAAAATGCAAATAGATGCAACATTTCTTCGCAAAGCCAGTGAATCAAGGGTCAGCAAGTACTGGGGTGCTCCGGCCAGGAGATAGTAATAATATTCTATGTGAGGTTTAAATTGCGTCTTGTGAAGTTGTAAGCAGTGGGCAGACGCGAAACACTGCCACGAAGCACAACAAACTTTTTAGAGACTAATTTGATGTGACTTTCCCTACCCTTACCCAACTTGACCTTCGGTGACAACGAAACTGAAGTTCACTCCATATATCAACTTATGGATAAATTGGACTTGATTAAGTCAGCCCCAATCCAAAGCTTTGTCTAACAATAATCTACTATAAGTACAAAACATGTAGCAAATTGAGGTACGACGCGAGGGCGGTGTCATTACGTGATTGGATAATTGCGCAGCTTGTATTTGATACATTTCCCGTTTTGTGTCAAAAACAAGCGAACTTATATTATGATAGTACCAATGCCCAAGCCTATTCCCACACTTTTACTTAATGCTTAATCCATGCTGATCACTCTGGATTTACGATGCAGCTTGTTTATAGCGGGATGAATGACTCGACCAAGGGAGGACCACGCGCTTTAGAATTTCAGCGTGAGATATCGGTAATCGATGTTGTGTTTCGTTTTGTGAGTGAAAGAATCCGAAGAATTTACTAGTAGCAAGACAATACATCGCTGTTCTCAGGGGCTACATAGTACATGTGCATCTTGAATCTTTGTTTGGGATGGATGGTGGTGTTTATAGGCTGAAGTTAATAAAAACTACAACTTACAAACTGTGTGCTCGTTTGTTAGTCTATTTCATACATAAAGATATGGAATAACTGAACGTAGTCTGCGTAAACGGTATTTTATATAGCTTATGTTATGGTAATTGTTGTGTATTCGCATATTTTAATGTTATCTGTGATCACACCCCTGTATACTTATCTTTTTTATGAAATATAATCTATAGAATTTTTGGATTTTGAAGCTAGGACTTCATTGGGATTTTGTTTAAAAACGTAAACGTAAAGTAAATTGCAAATAGTCAGTGTTTTATAACAGTTAGTACGTAAAAGTAATATAAACCAAGTGCTGTATAGTCGTGGCCCTCTTGGATTTCTTCAGAGCAAAATTTTAAGTGTGTGCTGGAATTATATGATCTACATGTCCAACATCCCCGTTAAACCAGCGGACGATCAGACGGAAGACGGAACCTATTTGTTGTGGATATTCCTATCGTCATAACGAAACGATAAGTGTCCATCCTAATGCATGTAGCAAGTAGGAATTGCCAGTGTCTGTCTTTCCGTCTGTACATAACTTGTCGTCTTGGATGTCTTCAAGGTAAGAGAGGCTCTAATTAAGCCAGTTCGTTTACCATCCAAAGCCAAAACATCACCACGGCTTCTTGGCAGGTCTCTCTGGGTCTACTTCTTGGGTGATGGCGCCTAATTTAAACGATAATTTTATTCAAGTGCCCAATTGTCATTTTTATCAGCAAACTTGCACAGGCTCTCGTCGTCTCGTACAGTAGTCGATCTAATGGGCTCTTCTTACACTGCGACGACCAATGCGATGTTGCCACTCAAGAACCTTTGTTATATATAGCATATACATACATGTTGCAGATAAGCTAGCCACAACAAGAGCGGGTCGGTCCTGACGAACCATTGTATAATTGCTTGCACCATTTGATGAGTCCATTTTTTAATATGTAATTTAGAGTAACAACGAGCACACAATTCACCTGATGGTAAGTGATTCCTGCGGCCCATGACATCTGCAATCATCATTGACAAGGAATCATAATGCAATTGCGTCGTCACTGAGATGGAATGCCTCGTCAACAGTAATAAAGGTCTACGGCTCCCTGCACTCACCAGACAAAACACAGCAGCGTTATGCAGCTATTTTACGCTGGTATTCTGTGAGGACGTGGTCCTGCCTAGGTCGAGCTGACCCATTCATTCTGCAGCTAGAAAAAAACTGCAGTGTAGCCCTACCACTGTTAATTGTATTATTGGGATAAGCGAGATGTTCCCATCAGATTCCTCAGACGTGACAATGCATCTATACTCTTTGTCGAGGATCGATGTATGTTTATGTGCTGCTATTATTATTATCGTCAGGTGCTCATGTCCTCGTTGTCGCCCCATATTATTGTAAAAAAAAGATTCTTATAAAAAAAAAAGACCAGTTTGCCGTCAATAGTAAGATGTCACTATTTCCTGTGCGCAATGTGTGCGCAGTACACATACAACGTAAGCAAATAGTTTCTGTCGCTAAACTTACGTAAGTTTTTAGGCACTCATTGGAGTTGAGGCTTCTCCACAGTTTCCTAAGCCCCGACGCGGAACCGAAGCCCGAACCGTTCCCAGCGACACTCGGGAGACAAAACAAAACACAACCACCACCACCATTATTGCTGGCATTTCTCTAAGTCAATTAAATCCGACCAAGATGGCGGGGTCCGTCTGTTTTTTTGGGCGTCCATTAGAATGTTTTACTGTTATTATTAGTTTTGCCTCGTAGCGGGAAATTGTATTTGTGATTTGTTGCACGACGATGGGTTTTGGATGGGTTTATTTACTTAAACGTTGTCATCTTTGTCTTTAGAGTGTCTTTAATTGATCGTTAATGTTGTTCTCGGAATCGTCTTAATTGTCTACATAGGTACATAGGTAACAAACAAATTTGTCACATTTAAACATTAAACGTTCATTAATTTGTTAACGGTCAATAGGTTAATATATTTTTGAATATTTATGTATATGAATTTTCTCGTTATTACCGTAAATCTGTCTCTTTCCCACACATTCAGGAATGCTGCCAACGCTATGATTATTTACTTTTTAGTATTACTCATATTCCCGTCATTCGAGGATTCGAACTTATGATATTAAGCTTGCATACCGTACCCATTAGGCAATCGACGATATTTATTTATTTAAGTATATACAGTATGTATAACGGCGGACTTAATGCCTTAGGCATTCTCTTCCAGTCAACTTAGGGTAATGTAGAGATGAAATGAGGGAGGTGTATGCTTAAAGAACTTGTCGTAAAATACTTTTATATTATATAAACAATATATGCGTAATTATAAAATACATGTATAACTAGACATATAACAAATAAATATATATATATATATATATATATATAAATACATAATTATTTAATATTGAGATGATTCTGTCAATCTGTTAAGAAATTGCTCCCGAACTTTTACCTTAAACGCGGAAGGCGTAAGGAGGGAGAGCTTTTATATCAAATAAACTATAAAAATAACACGACAAAAAAAGTTAATCATGATATTTTAACGCAAATCTGCGCTCGCAAATTAAAATGCAAAATTAGAATGCTTAACTGCCAATCAATGACGTTGTAGTCGCAGGTGGCTGATGCTTGGCACTCTCACTATACTTATCTTCATTACAATGGGTATATATTAGATGCCTATTTACACCCTTTTATCAACATCAGACCAGGCTCGACAGCGACGTGTAATTTTCATACGACGGATGTTGAGAGGGGAAAAAGAACCCTACATGTTTCGGCACTTGCACAGAATCTAATCATGAAGAAGAATAGGAGTGGATAAGCCGTTTTCCAACTTCCCTCGGTTATCTTATTATAGAAGTGGCAGACATAAAAATGTCATAAGTCATCGCGTTGTAAATTTGCCCAACAAGGTGATGCCCGACAGCCTACCTATGTCCACTAGTGGAATACTTATACTTTTGATAACTCGTGAAGGTAAATTATTCCTAGGGCCTTTGACTCATCAACACAAACTCATTCATCCTCGATAACGATTTCTATATCCATACCATATATATAGTCCATAGCTACATAACCATAATAATAAGATCTAATATTATATAGTATAGTATTGATTATTTGTAGAACTAGCCTTCTACACACGATGTCAAATAAATAGAGAGAGGACTCAATTAACGAGAGCTAATAACAACACAAGAGCATAATAGATATACATGTTTAAATAAAATATAAACATGAAATAGTCATAGAAGACGAAAAAGGAACATACAGACATTTAGAAATCGAAAATTTCATGCATATATAGGGTCCCCTGCACACATGCAATAATATACAACATGTATTGTTTTTTCATAAAATTAGGGGTGGGAAACGAGTACACAATTAACCTGGTAACATGACCAAGTAGATGAATGAGTCAGGTCGACCAGAATAAACCCACGCACTTACAGAATATCAGCTTTAATTAGCAGCATAACATTGCTGTTTTGGATGTACATATTTAATCTTTTTTGAGAACAGGTAGGTTTTCTGATAAAATATTTTTTTTTAAATTATTACTGAAATCAACTGTACGTATTTTTTTAAATTACATTGAGAGTTACAAACGAGCACACAGTTCACCTGATGTTATGTGATTCCTGTGGCCCATGACATCTATATTCATCCTTGACAAGGAATCATAATGTAGATGCGTTGTCAGCCTTGAGGACTAAGGTGGAATGCCTCGTCACCAGTAATAAAGGGGGGGTAATGCCTCTATTTTACGCCGGTATTCTGTGAGGGCGTGGTCCTACCCCGGTCGAGCTGACCCATTCATTCTGCAGTTAAAAACAAAGTACAGTGTAGCTCTACCACTGTTAAAGTATTCTCGCTTGTCCCATTTAGTTCCATTAAAATGCTCCAACAAGAAGCGTTGCAGCGCGCGCTAATACCTGCGTCCGAGTACATTCTTTACTATTCCATTGAACTCTAAAATGGCAGAAAACCGAGCAAAAAGCACCGCGATCGCCTCCCAAGCGACGATCATAAAAGTGCCAACATGAGTCCTAATGAGCCGCTAAGATTTACTACCAATAAATTATCTCACTTAGATGTAATTACCATATACATATACTATGTGTGGGAATGCTGTACACGATTTGTCAATTTGTGCGTAAGACAAAAAGATGTGTCAGTGGAAAATAAAATGTGTTGACGTAACTGATTACTGTTTTCTTCGATGATGGACAAAATAGATATGTTTTTAAGAGATTTCGTTTCTTTATTCACATCGCAAAGCGTCGTAGCGTAAAACTACATTGTTTGTATTATTGTGCGTAAGATAAAACGACGCAACCGGGAGAAATTACTCGTAAATGTTGACGTAAGTTAACGTTAAATACATTATTAATTAGTACATTGTTGGCCAATATATATATATATATATACATACATACATACATATAAGTTTTAAGAGATGTCGTAAAGACGCTATCGGTTTTAAATCAATAGCATCGCCAATAGGCGTATAACTTTTACTTATACTTTTGCGTTATTGTTTTTTTGTAAATTATAAACCTAAGTGAAAACTTTTTCCAAGCACTAAAGAAACTGAATGAGCAATGGGCCTGCAATATTAGTCGCAAAAACAAATAAAGTTCTTGTGAGCGAACATCGCATATGATCTCCGCAAGGCTGGCTGGAGCGGAAAAACTTGCTCAGTGGCCCAGTGTTGGACTGATATGGGCTGTGTAACTAACATTCCCGAGAACCACTGCAATTAAGCAAAAATTATTGTGCTGCTAGGTGCACGACAAAGTCAGATAGTGGAATCGCACCTTAAGTTTCGCCCACCGTACCGTACCATTAGGTTATTGACTCTTATAAGATGGCGATTTTGAAACGAAGAAATTAATGAAATTATTTGTGATTCCATGTACAATCTAATGCAGTATATTACCGATAAGTCGTTTTCGCCTTGATCCCAAACAAGTAGATAAATACAGAAAGGAAAAAAAAACGACGTTATTCACTATTTATTAGACACGAATGCAAGAAAGAATTCATGAGTTTTGTACTACTAAAGTTTATTTAAGTGCTCAGATATACGTCCACGCAATTTATGTTCGTCGGACATTTTATTGTATCGGTAATTTAAAGGATAAGCGAAATTATAAATCACAGATTTTTTGCAATCGGCGCGCTTTATGATCCTGTTCTTGAGTAGCTCCATTACATAGTGTTTTTACTATTTTAAGAAATTTGTCGCTATTAAACTCTAGTAGAGGGTCATTGAGTCCATGGCGGATGTACGAATTCGATGTCCTCGATCGCATCAGCGTCTCCTGGTTGATGGCCAGATTGTGGTTACTGATGACGATAATTGTGTTTACTACCTATTTCTAATATAATTATGAAAACATTCCTTTATTTTTCTTGTTTATTATATTCAGTTTTACGGTGTTAATGTTAAGCTATACTAGGACAGGTCCCTTTAGATAGCGATCCGAGTCGAGGTTTCGTACCTCACTATGAGGGGCCCTCGGATTGTATTATCGCCCCCCTATGTTGTCGTCGACGTTCTTCGTCCACAGGTGTTGGAGCGCAACGGTGGTGCGGCAGCGGTCTTCGTGCTTCGCTTCGCAGCATCGTCGTTGTCTCCTTACTCGGCGGGCCTCCCGCTCGCGGGTCTATTTCGATAAAGCTATAGAGGTCACTGGACCAACAGCAATGCTCATACACAAAAAAAAAAAAAAACTAGGACAGGGCAGAATTGATATTCCAGGGAGAGCATCGCCAAGCTGAGTGTTGAGGTCTTTTGTCTAATATTTATATATAATTTCGTTTTAATAGAATGGCAACCTGGTGGTGTGTGGTCACCGTCGTCTATGAACATCCGCAACACCCACAGGAGTCGGAGATGCGTTACCGGCCTGTAAGAAAGCTGTAGGCTCTTTTTTTAGGTCCCTAAGTCGTATCGATTTGGAAATACCGCTATCTATAAACTATGTCTTATAAAAAGAAAATGTCTATATGACTAACGACGATGATGAAGTAATGATATTCAATATATACACCGGACATGTCTATCCATTCCACAGGTACTTAATTTTGTATATCGCGTGACAATTGGATAGGATACCGCTATAGCGATCCAATCCATCGTTGCACTCAGTCGCTCTAATCAATTTGTCCATTTGCGTAAGAAGCTGATATATTTCAATGAGACACCTTCTAAGTGTGTACAGTTTCTCGTATGAATGTTTCAAGTGAATCGAATATGTTCTTTTGTCAATTTCGTATGAGATATGTGAAAAGAGTGAACGTTTTGGCAAAATATCGCAAAAACGCTTCATGATCTTGCATGAAAACGTTTATAGAGCTTATGTATTTGACCATCAATGATCTTAAATAGGACACGTAATTTTTTTTTACTGTTGTACTGTTAGCCCGGTAAAGCTCTAAAAGCCCTCGCTTCTACAGCTTCACCGGGTTAAAAGGTGGCCGAGCGTTTAGTACACCTTTATTAGTGGATAACCAGCACAAGGGTCAAAGGGAGGGAGCTTTGGCTTGGACCATTACCCTGCGCGTAAACAACTGACTCAAGGGTGCCCGAACGGGCCGAACCTCGGCTCGGTCAGTTTTACTTAAGCATCAATAGCCTAACGGTTTAGGGTAAGGTTTGCGAAACTTATGGTCCTTAACTTATAAGGTCCATTCTACTATTGTCGTGAACCATCTTCTAGCACAAGCATGTGTCGTTCTGTAACTAAATCCCTGGATGCCCAGACTCCACAATAAGCATACGTCATGGTTATGCTGTATTTTATTTAACGCTGATACACTGTGAGCGCGTGGTCTTTCACCTCTCGAGTTGAACTACTCATGTTGAGCCTTGAATCTTTGTTGATATACATGTATATGTTATCATGGACCGCAATCATCCCACTAGAGAGGCAACAGTGGGAATTATATATAGAGGTTTTTATATATATATTACTTAACTTTTATTCAGTTAAGTGAATGTTCCTGTGTTCTTACGAAATCAATCAATATATAAACCGATTATATTCAGACCTGAATTCATAGAAGATTCAACTATTGCATAAGATGGAAATGTTATTCCTACGCTGGTCTCCCTGGCCTCACCGTCTATCCTTAGCACTGGGTATATAGATCCCTGTTATTTTTATTGGTAGATGGCGTCGGACAAGCGGCCCGAGCATCGCATAGATCGCGGGTCTACGAACTCTATGTGGCCGTCATATAGCGAGGCGACTCCATCCAAAAT
Source organism: Teinopalpus imperialis (assembly GCA_029286865.1). Taxonomy (NCBI): domain Eukaryota; kingdom Metazoa; phylum Arthropoda; class Insecta; order Lepidoptera; family Papilionidae; genus Teinopalpus; species Teinopalpus imperialis. Next base: position 16,366,299 of record JAGSMU010000012.1, read on the forward strand.
TAATTCTCGACACATCGGTGTCTATCGTGTGACTCATATGTGCGATTCCATTCAATGTTTCCTCAATCCTATTCAAATTTCGACTTTTCGGTTCACATCGCTTGATTTATCTCGTTTTTTGGGTTCCGTATGTACATAAATCCATACGAGTTTAATTATTGAGATGGCAGTGTTTTTAAATAACAGTTCGCTTACTGATAAGTAATAACCGCGGCCCATGACATCTACATTCATCTTCAATGAAGATTCAAGATGTACATACATGTATCACTAAGAAAGAATGCCACACCAGTAATGAAGGTCACTGGAGCATGTTGCTGAGAAAGTTTAATATGCTCAAACTTTGCAACTATCAGTGACTGATCTTGTTCCAGAAGTTATTGCAAATAACTACAAAAATATACTATGGGAAACGGTATAATTGTTATTTAGTCTCGAAAATATACAACGAACATTGAATGACTGAGAGATGATTACATTAAATATTCCAGAAGCGCTGTTAAGAATAAATTAAAATGGTATTTATTAGAACGTTAATTACGTTACGTAAATTTAAAAAAATGTCTTTGTCTAATAAGGTAGGTTAGAATTTGTACAATTAGTGTAAGTTTCGTCAACAAACTGTTCTGCACTTTGGCGATGTCATATGTCAAATACATATGTATATGTACTGAAAAATAAAATAAAGTCTGTTTCTAGCTGCATTATATCTGGTACAATTCAACCAAAAAGGCCCAATCCCCCACACAACACCAGCTCAAATTAGCAGCGTCAGGCTACAGACTTTCGTGCGGTGAGTGTCGTTATCCAGAGACCCACTTACAAGTATGGAGACATTCTATCTCATCCCTCAAGGGTGATCGCGCGTCTTCGATCTTTGTTCAGGATGGATGTAAACGTCCCAGGCCGCTATCTTCACGATCAGGTGAACAATATGTCTTCCACAATATTAAAAAAGAAACTAGACTAAAAGTCAAAGTAACCTTACTGATTATTTAGTCCTTATAAAGATACAATTATATTAAATCCTAAATACGTCTAGACGTAATTACATGCCGTAGAAGAATGAATTAAATTTATTTTAACAGGGAGTTATCTTTATGTCATAACCTTGTCATGCTGTCGCCTCTTTCTAAGACTTTAGAAGCAAGCTTCAATATACGTCGAAAGCAAATAAAATAAGAAAAAAAACCTAGATTTTTTTTGACCCGTGTCTTTAACATTTTTGTTAAACAATATAATGTTGTATGATATATATGTATTTATTATTTATGTATTAATAAATAAATTTATGCATGTTTGTAAATAAATATAGTTCTGTATTTATTTTTATTTTATTATTACTATTTCTTTTTCTTTATTTCTTTTTTCGATTATATCCAACGGCAGGCCTGTTGGAAGAGATTTAAATTATATAATAAGGTTCGCCTTTGTACATACCTTTCCTATATTACTTCCCTTATATATATGCTTTGTGTACATAAAAGTTGAATTAAAAAAAAAATAATAATGATGACAAACGAACACACTGTTCAGCTGATGATATCGTAAGGTGTCACGGCCGTAAACGTGCGTGTACATCAATCAACAAAGTTTGAAGGTGCACATACGTTGCCGTCCACTGCGGACTGAGATGAATGCATCGCTGCCGGGAACTAGGCAAACAGGTGTCGTACAATACTGGTTTTCTGTGAGAGGGATTTTCACCAGTGACACCATGCAGCAGCTCGTAACAACTGACGATGAAGACGATAGTAATTAAACTTAACATTCTAAAATATTTTCATGGTCACCCTATGAGCAGTCCTTGAAGTTCCAGTTCCTGGAAGCTTCCTCAAGTAAGGAGCATTTCGTTAAATCGGAATTAGATTAGTTGTCGCTACAATGGATGATTCCACCTTAGTTTCCAGGCCCGGTTTATATTCAGGTCCAGGTCTAGTCGTAATATGGCTAAAAATAACTAGTCCAAATTTATCACCGTACATCACTGGAAACCCACAACTATTTGGTATGGTTGTGAAGATATGTATGTCTTTTTTTAACATTATGTTATATTTATAGATAGCTTTGATGTTCATATTTTCGACGTGACGTAATTATATGATATGGTTTGCGGTACAGTGATAGAAACACGCTGCAGTTAGTGTCTTAGCCATAGTGTGAATGGGTCGACTCGGCCTGTAGGACAACCTTGGAATACCAGTGTGAAAAAGCAGCATCCCAGTCCTCGAAGGTGACAACGCATGAGCATCCAGAATCTTTGTTGAGGATGGATGTATATGGCACGGACCAGAGTGATGACCTGACCATCAGGTGAACTGCGTTATCGCTTTTAATATTATAAAAAAAACTTACGGAACCCCTGCATCTTAACTTTTATTATTCAACAAGTCAGTAATGTGCCAGTCGTATTATAGCAAGTAGATATATAGCTATTTAACTTGTCTGAACAATAACGTGTTGATAAAAACATGTATTATCAATATAACTTATTCTTTTTTTTTCGTGCTGATGGCCACTGTTAGCCCGAGGGTTTTTACGGTTTCACCGGGTTGAGAGGGACCGAGCGCTTATGGAACTCAGTCGAGACCTCTATAAGTGGGTATCCGGCATAAGGGCTCCCGAAAGGGAGCCTCGGCTTGGACCGTTACCCTGTTTTGCGAGAGCGTCTGACTCGAAGGTGCCCGAGAGGTCCGAACCTCGGCTCGGTCAGTTGCTTCTGACAGAGGATTATCTAAATTAATATAATCAGAATGCGTGGGCGCCGGAGAAGAAGTGGCGCAAGAAACTCCAGCGACGCTTCTATCTGTATGGACTGGAGATAACCGGCCAGTGAATAACTTATTCATGTACTAGGATCTGCTCACAACTTCATCTGCGTGCATACATGCAAATATAAACTTTCATTTATCGGGTATAAAAAGTATTTATTTATAAACTTTTGTACAACTAACATATGCGCAAAGGCGGACTTAATGCCTAAGGCATTGTCAACCTTGGGAGGATTCAGAGAAATTGAGGTGGTTACAGAAGAATAATAATAAAGAAAAAAAGAGACATAGATAAATATAAAGATATTTTTTATCTTTTGATAAGTTAATTATTTTCATATCATATTTGGTTTTTGAAAATTCATTGTTAAACTAAATTCATACCCAAGTCATATCTATGACGCTCAAGATGGCTTATGTCATAAATATTGTCAACTACCCACTATAAACATGTTAACATAAAATAATTAAAAAAAAATGAATCATCGTCTAACTCAGCATCAGCATGGTCATTGCAGACCAACGTAGTGGCTGCGAAGCAACTTAATTGGAAAGAAATTAAATCCAACTTAATTTACTTTTGCATACGACTTAAATTCGTACAGAAATAAAAACATACTGTTTTTAGCCTCCCAGTGTGCTTTATTTTGCTTTAACAATTTCAGACGTATGCAAATAAAATAAGTACAGGGTAACGGACCAAGCCGAGTATCCCTCTCGGAAGCCTTTATGCTGGTTACCCACTAATAGAGAGCTCGACTGAGCGCCATAAGCGCTCGGTCACCTCTCAAACCGGTGAAACTGTAAAAGCCCTAGGGATAACAGCGGCCATCAGACCGAAAAAAAGATACAAAATAGAAGCAAATAAATTTTAAGTTGACACTTCATCGGTCTGTGCCGACTTTTATTGTTGGGTGAGTCTGGATAATTGGTATATCCCTCATGCTCGGATTTTGCTTTTTTTCGAGTCTTTTGTCGTTTGCGAGCTGACGGCTGTAACAGGAATACGAGTATGTGCTGCACACCGACTGCTGTGGACGAAGAAACGACAACGACAACAGAGGGGGGCGAATAATATACTGGTAATACGATATGAGGGCCCCTGTTATAGAGATACGAAACTTCAGCTGAGATCACTAGCGAAAAGTTAAAATTTGCAAATTTGTTTAATTTTAATGCACACTGATAGCTTGTTTCTGGCAACAGCACGAATAGGACAGGTTGAACAGAGAGGGACCATATCCTCACAGAACATCAGCGTTTGACGTAATTCAAGACGCAATCAAATTATTTAATTTAACTAACGCTCATATAGGACTGCGAGAAGACGTCGTGGCCAAACCATACATTTAACTTATGGAAAAAAGGGTGACAACTAGAACCCAGTTCCTTTCATATTAAGTGATGAAGAGGTAAATACCCCTAAATCCATCATTAACGACGATTCAAGATGCGTCACCCCTTAGGACGGAGATGGAATACATCATTATCAGCAATTGCCTCCGGATCCCTTCATTTACCATACACCACATATCCTTCATGATGCTTCCACAGTCGAGCCGACCCATTTCACTTCGCTGTTTGAATATACAACAAGAGCATGTCTTTACCACTATCAAATAATACATAGCCATAAAAGTTGTGAATGATATATCACGACGTAATATATACTCGTATCGTCGCAAAGTCAATTCCTTTCCGTTTAGTAAATTCCAATCCTATATTTAGACGTAGTTAAATATGTAAAACATATCCCTACATATTCGGACACGCTTATAACTATCCACGAAGCATTGCGACTAAGTCTTCAAGACATTGTGATTCCTTATCTCTTATCAGAAAATTAACTGTGTGTCCGATTGTTACCCTCAATTGAATTTTAAAAAAATGCTGCTATACGATCTGGATGTTGTTATTCCGCGTTCGGATGTCGTCGTCATGTACCGGGACATGTAATCCGTTTGCCGCGCTCTGCTATTGCTCTTAGAAGCTATTTTGAGAGAGCACTCCATTGCTTGCTTTTCGTTTTTTTAGGGTCACCTTGTCGACGCCGTTGTTAGGACAAGTCTTAACAAATACTTTGGTTTTGTTTTTTTTTGTTATAAGAATAATAATCTATTTAATTCTTTCACAATATCTGCTACATACTACACTCACGATTCCACGTAGTGGAACATGTAATGGACTATATAGAATCATAAGTACTCTATATATAAACGGTCATCAAACCCGGTTTTACGTTGTGATGTTTTCTAGTTGATAGTAGATGATATCAAGTCCCCAGGATTCAGAGTTAGGTGTTCGTCGTTTCCTTCTTTAATTAAATTTTCTTTATTTAAAATATGAGCGATAAGATCAGAGCAAGCAGTCAGGAACACATATACAAAACATACTCTGATACTGATATTTAAGGTAAATTAAAACTACAACGCAGTAGCCTCGCTGCAGCTTTTTTCTATTTCAGGATAAGTGGATCTTGTAGACCAGGGAAGCACCACGTCCTCAAATAATACACGCATAAGCATAACGCTTCTGTATATCGTTTAGTGAGTGTGCAGAGATCTATAGACCCAATTACTAGTAGCGACGTAATACATTCAGGTACTCAGGGGTAACGCATGTTCGTCTTGAAGCTCAGATTAAATCCGTGCATGAATTCTTACGAGCCACAGCCATCATTAACCAAGAGGTAAACTGTATGTTAAGCTTCATAAAAAATATTTTTCATCATCTGTCAATTGAAACCTATGCTAAACTCTCTGACTATAAAATCCCACAGCCAGAAATAATGCAAATACAGAATCGATCATTTAATATTGTATATATCATGATTATACCGATCGCACTGAAGAGGGTGGTGTCGAATACTCATGTATTGTCTATCATACACATATACAACGATTGTTTCCCCATTTTCCGTAAGCCTGGTCACCCTAGTCGTGTGACACGACGCATTTGACTTCACGCCTTTGATGTAAATTGAACTTGGTTCAAGTGAAAATAAATTTTAATGAAGACTACGTTTCCCATTTTGTGTTAATGTTTGGTGTTTAACCACCTGCGGCCGCCTTGATGGATTGCATTATAAATAATTTCTTGTGGAAATATAGTTACACGTATAAAAATAAACTATATATGTATATTATCATTGATTGGCGTACTCCTAGAAGAGATTGAGTACATAATCTGTAATACTCTTAGTTTTAGTAACTCTTATTTTTAAGTTATATTGACGTTGACAAACGAGCACACAGTTCGGCCAATGGTAAGTAACAACTGCAGCACATGACAGCCACATTCTCCGACATGGAATAAGATGGAACGCCTCGTCACCATTAAAAAAGGTCTCCAGATCTCTACAATCACCTGACGAAATACAGAAGCGTTATACTACTATCCCACGCATGTTGGAGCCAGAAACTAGTTGCAGAGGCACTCTACAAATGTTGCAAATGTATATTTTTACTTTCATCCTTACGACCTGTTTAACTTATGATGTTTTCATTCAATGAACAATATTATTTTATTCTGTATTACCAATTGTATGGGAAATTTATGCGATTTCTGCATACATTACATGTGTAAGTTGTCGATCGAAATTACATTTCTGTGCAATAGACAGATATATATAGAAATAGCAAACATAAATCACTAGATAATTCCCTAGATCTTCGGATTTCTTTGTTTGTTTGAGTGTATTTTCCTCTTGCAGTGGAGCCGTAAAGACCTCCGAGGTAACAGCGGAATAAATGTTAAAATATAAGACTACAGCAATTCGTGCTCGAGTCGGTCGCTGGTTATATAACAGCCTGTTTAGAAAATTATAAAACAAAATATATTAATATTATTTAAATATGCCAAATATAGAAAGTAATGTAAACAAAGAGGCAGCAAGCCTTACGTTATACACTGGAATCGCTCAATGGGTTTTTTTGTATGAATAATTCATAGAGTAGCGGATTTTGGTGTAAGCCGATCATTATAATACTCCGATGGGCAAATTTATTTACATGTCAAATGTTAATGGGCGAATCAAAAAAATTTAAAAAATCGTACGCGGTGAGGTTCGTTCAGACACGTTTCGATTGATGAAGCTTAGTTGTTGAGTTACTAGAATGGTGACAGAGGAACAGTGGTAGAGTCATGATGCATCTAGTTTCTTGCTGCGAGATGACTGAGACAACTGGCATCAGTCACTGGCAGTGCCACTTCCTCACAGAAAACACAGCGTGATATAAGAACTCAATGCAGGGTGTATTGTCCGGAGCCATTTCGCCTCAGGCCTCAGGAATGGATGTAGATGTGATGGACCGCAGTCAACACATACCATCAGGTGAAATGTGTTCGTTTGTCAACAATTATTATTTATTATTGTCAACAGAATGTTCGTTCGCTCGTAGCGAGGCTAGCTGATCTTCAGGATAAAGCTACGTTTGTTCTAGTTCCTTGGATGGATGATTTTAATGGTCCTCAAAGTCACTGATTCCGAGTGTAGTCTTAGGCAGTCATTTGCGGCCCCAGAGCTAGTTTATCCTTGCGGCATTAGGTCGGGGTGGTCATGTTTCGCTGTTTCAAATTAAAACTCTTAAATTTCCCATTTTCATACTTAATGACAGGCACTTGACCACGTCAACAATTGAAGGAGGTTCAGAAAAAAAGAAGGCAGTGAGAATAACTGTCCCCTGTTCTTTATACTGCCAAATTGTTTACAACCATGCATTCGCAAGTTGGCCGTAACTCGGCATTGGCTGGAAGGTGACCCGATTGATGGTAATGAATGTCTCATCTGAGTGCTCATAGGTAACTAAACCTGCATTAATCCTGGTAAGGAATCGTTCTTTTTCGAGGATTAATGGAGCTCATAAAATACCAGTAGGAATCTGGTGTGTTTCGTTTGGAGAGTGTGACGATCCAGAGGCCTAGTTACTTATCGTGAGGCATTATGTCTCAGTCCTTGGGAGTGATTACGGATGTGCATCTTGAATCTTGGTTTAAGTGAATGTATGCAGGTTTTATGGGTCTGTCTTCACTCACCATTAAGTGAATTGATTGCATGTTCGTCACTCTTTGCCGCAAAAGGAATACACACACGATAAGAAAAATTATGAGCTCGTTTGTCATCCCTCAAAAAAGACGGATGATTAAAAAACTCCAGACAAGTCTCCGTAGAGTCCGTAAGCTATAATATATATTTTTTTAAGGAAGAAGACGCAAATGAGCAGCAACACCAGAGAAGTTGCAGGGCAATAAACGATACAAACGGTACAATTTTTTGGCGTAAGTTTTTTAAATAACTTTGTCATTCATCTAAAATTCTAAATAGATATTTACAATCTCTTAACTATTCTATATTGACAGTTTTTTTCTGCTTATTAAAATTCAGTTGGGAATTTCAAACATTACGAGTTATAATTCGAACATATCGTATGTTGTGGCAAATAGATTAAAAAGCCACGCCGTTTCTACTTAAAATGAATTTGTGTATGAAAATTTTAGTAAGAAATACATCTCGTTTTTCATACCTCACGCTGGGATCTATGTCTCAAACGACACCAAAGTTATTTCCATATAACTTAATAAATTATAGAACGGTAAGCGAACTCGTAATCGATTGAAACCTGAGAAAATAACTATACGAGCAAATTGGATAAATTCGAGAGCACAATAGAAAGTCGTATTTTGTTCGCGGACAGGAAATAATAAAATGATATTAGGTACGTACATTATAATATAAATAGTATTGACGGTGGATGCGTATGTTTGATACAAAATATTCCAATGTCTACCGTAAGCGCAAGCATTAGAGTTTAAATTGAATCGATGGGTTACTAACATGATAAGCTTTTTCTATATCTTATTTTTGATTAGTTTGCATGATTCAGAATAGCTTTGGAAATAAATTTGAAAAGATGGTTTTTAAATGCCCAAATAATATAGGAGAGGCGTGCCTATTTATTATACAAACATATATATATATATATATATATATATATATATATATATATATTGCTTGGTAGAGTCATGTCGCATTTATAAACTTGATGCGGCACGGATTGTAATCGACAGGGGGAAGAACCACGTTTTCCAGGATACCAGACTACATGAATAATAGAAGTTTACTGTGTTTCGTCCGGTGAAAGTAGAAAACCGGAGTTCTTATTATTGGTGAAGAGGCAGTCCATTTTAGTTTTCAGCGGTGACATACTTCATCTGCATTGTGACTCCTTATCAAGGATAGGTCTTGGTCTGTAGGCATCACATACACTAAAGTGATGTAGCCCATTGAATATTCTATTGTCGTAAACCATCTCCTAGCACAAGCATTTAAGCTTATAAAGTGGTAAACCGGAATGTTGGTAATGTTAATAGTACTTCTAGATTGTTCTTCTATGCCGTGAGGGCGTGGTCCTTCCTCAGTTGTACCGACCCGTGCATTTTTCGCCATAGACAGATAGATCGCTTAACATTAATTAAATCTACGGTCCAATTTTTGAAAATATATATCTTTAGGCGCGCTCACGAGATGGAGGAACTCATAAAGTTTGTTCTTCGTATATTCGTTTGATTGGCCGACTAGTGCCATTCTTCATACGATCATTTCAATCTAACGTCCGGATTGGAGCGACGCATAACGTCAGAACGCATACACTCTTACCGATAATAACTCTCGTTAGCAAACTAAAAAACCTATATTTATTAAAAAATAGTTTTATATACACTGCATTAAAAGTATAACTTCAAACGTGAGTGCAAAAGCACGCACGCACTCTTTTTATAAAATTGTGTTGAGTAAAGATATTCACCAATTTATAACTTGTCTTTAGACCTATGTACATCCATCCCCGATATCATCGTGGGATCGAAATGCAGATGCGTATTATGAGGACTTGGATGCCTTCATATCAGTAATTAAGTTTTCGTATTTTTGGCCACTTATATAGTTTACACAATAATATATATAAAATTATGCACATATTTTATAGTTTATGCACATATAACAGTTAACTTTTTTCATAATTAAATTATCAATAAAAACAAACTAAATTGAAAAATATATTTCGTAATAAAGAAATTAGTGTTTAACATTCAATGAATTAAACCAATCAATAATCAAGACCCTGTCGGAGATAACACACATGTGGTAATTATTATACAAGGCATCGAGAGTCGGATCCTGTAAAAAGAAAGAAAAAGGAAAGATTGCATCTGCCGCGACACGTGCTGCCCCGACGGAGGCTCGTCGGGAAGTAGGTCAGCGTGCCCTTGACTTTGACTCGCCTGCGCCCGCGCAGAACCTTCGGCCTTGGCGGGCCGCGGGGCTGCCAGTTGCGACTACCCCACGAAATTTCCGGGAAAATTTTCGATTTTTTATAAATGTCATTATTTTTTAATGACAAACGACTACACGTATAACATACCTAATGGTAAGTGATTCCGGCGCTTCATTTACCCTCAACAAGGAATCATAATGCAGACCGCTGATTACTCGAGGATGGCTCGACAGTCGTGCTTGATACTTGCTAATATCTGACGTGAGATTTGTTCTGTAAATCTGGTTCCACAATATTAATTTGCAATATATCAATACAAGAAACGAGTAAATATTATATAGTATTATTTTATTTATATGATATTATATTGTATTCAGTAAAATAAGAGAATATTTATGATTTGTTTTTTTTTATATTTATCGTTTAACTAAATGTTTTACTTCTATTATTACTTTACTTATAAATATTTGAAGGTTTTAAATGTTTAGAAGTTTTCCGATATAAATGAAAATTCACGATTAATGGTAACACCCACCGCTTGGGTCACCTTGCTCGCTGCGCAGGCGCATGCGATAATTGTTATTATTTTAAAGGTGCGCCGATGGCAGGTGCATCGCACTGATTTATGCGCGGGCTTCCTTCGCACATCCTGTTCATACTGTCGCCGATTTTCATTATCTCCGCTTATTACACTTTAAGTGGCCGATCGTGAGACAGATGGCGGACGGTTTTACACAGTTGCGATGTCGCCGCCCAGTTCTTTTGGAATATTTAAAATTTATTAAGACTTTCGTATTCGAATTTTTATTTGTGTTATATTTTATATTGGCTTTGTGTCATGTTAGCCATGGTTTGAGCCCATAAGAGCTGAAAGTTTATAAATTCTTAGAGTTATATAAGATCACGTGTATGGCTTCAAGGCTCGACACCTTCCTAAGATGTAGAGCCTTGGCTTGACTTGCTACGCGACTACTTGTTACTTGTAACAATAAGAGTGTCTAAGCAGAAATAGATCGATTTGATCTAGTAGCGAGCACGAGTAAATAGCCGCATAGAAAATAGCTGCAGGGTTGTTGATAAGAAGACATTCCGATTCTACTTTTATATTTCATCATCGATAGTAAATAATGTCTATAGGATGCGGTGGCAATGGAATATCAGTGGCCCTTAGTTTCATAAAAGCTTTCGTTAGTCTGAGGCACGGTCATAGTAGTGAAATAAAAACCTATTCGAGTATATTTAGATATCTTCAAAGATAATCAGAAGATGTTACCGTCGTAAGCATCCCTGTTAATCTGAACTGAAAACTAGACTATAACATCATTAGGTGATTTGTTTGCCAACATTAAAATAGTCTAGTGTAAAATTTGGTTTATTTAATTTACGGAGAAGGATAAATATTATATATTCCACATTAATGAACATACTGTACAACAAAATATTAGATGCATAAGTAAACATACATTCCGTGTTTCCTTTTTAACCAAAACCCCTTTCGATGCCTTTGAATATTTTAGAATAAACAGCTGTTGCATTCTTAAACATTGTTGAAATGTCTTGGCAATGTTTATTCCTATTATTTAGTAGCAATGATTAGTATTCTAAAACATTTACACATACATATAATGAAATATGACTGCAAATTCTTTCGATGTTTTAATAATTCGCTGTATGTAAATAATATGTAGATATTTTATATCATACCGTTTTTGCTTAGACGTAGATTTTTGAGAATTAATAAATACTTCAAAACAACTGATTGTAGATGAGATTATATTCAAGTACGACAAGTTTAGGTTAGTCGACAGCAAAACACGATTACTTTTGTCTTAAAAAATATATTTATTTTATTTATTTATTTGTATAATGTGATGTACACTGTATTACTTTTTATTATTTATTTATTATTAAGGCAATCAAAATAAGTTACAATCATTTAAATACCAACATACATTGAGACCTGTTAGATTGGAACAAATACGTGAAAGCATAACATGAATGACATCACTTTAAAATAAAAATGTAACCAAACAGATAGTTTTAAATAATTATATAGATTAAACGTAAAAATAAAACCATTATTTTTAATTATTTTTAAAATTTTTGTAAATGTTCCAATCACATTATCAATTTTTTAGGCATACAAAATTTTAGAAGATCAAGTAAGAGTTGTCAAGGATAGATAATAAATACTTATATTTGGACGAGCCCTCTCATGTCACATAATTGAAGTGATCAGGTCGTCTTATATATATATTTATATATATATATATATATATATATATATATATATATATATATATATATTGTATGGATAGGTCATCTCGAGCGGGGAGGGACCATCCCCTCATAGAATTCCAGCATAAAATTTTAGTCCTCAGGGGTGATAAAATAACGCCACTGCATTATGATTACCTTACCGTGGAAGTTCTGGGGCGCAAGAATCACTTACCATCAGGTCGAACTGACAGCTCGTTTGTTAAATACAATAAATAAAAAGGACCAGGTCAAAATAGCAGCATAATTCTGTTTCGTTTGGTACTACGTAGGGAGCCATTGGAAGACCTTAAGAAATAATTTAAAAACAATTACGTATTGGCCAAAGTGGTATGTTGTCCGCTTGATCGATTTCGCTTCTGGTGACATCTTCCCGTTAATACAGTCATTCTTACAGTAGTAGAGTTACACTGCAGTTTGTTTCTAACTGCAAAATGAATGGGTTAGCTCGACCGGGGTAGGACCACGCACTCCCAGAATACCAGCGTAAAATAGTAGTATAATGCTGTTTCGTCTGGTGAGTATAGGGATCCGGATTCCTTTATTACTGGTAAGGTAACGAGGCATTCCATATCAGTCCTCAAGGGTACGCATCCGTATTATGATTCCTTGTCATGAACTGCAGGAGTCACTTGCCATCAAGTGAACTGTGTGCTCGTTTGTGATATGTACTGTACTCAATGTACTGATATTAATAATAATACCATATGTGTTATACAATGAATCGTCTTTCGTGAAAATACAACATCCACACTCGCCATACATTTCCTTTGTTCGATATAATGCATATACAAGGGAAAGGTTCGAATGCAGTGTCAAAAAGTGTACAACATACCCAAAACCTGAAAATCAACAACTGCACTGCACAAATTTAGTTAGAATCGCTTCCAGGACCGACAGTATCGTTGTGCTCTGACCTCGCCCCGCAGTAGTCGATACAATATACACACGGTAACAATAAAACTGGTTAGTACTTTTAAAAAAATAAAGTCATGTCCTGAATGCATTGCACTTTGCGTTCAGATCCTCGTTGATGCAAAAAACAAGTGAACAAACACGACCCGCCTTAATAAGTTAATCTCCTGGCTCTAATGAAATATCACGGGGCGACAAAGGCGAGATCTTGATTTTTTTTGACAGATTCAAATGCTATCGTACTGTCTCTATGGTTATAGAAATAAGGTTCGGTTTCGCCTAATTGGATCATTTGTATAAATCGGTGTTATGTTGGAAGGAAACAAATAATTTGAGTGGAAAGATGGCGCGATAAGCGAGTGTACCTGAGATTTGAGTACAGGTTGTAGGGTTGTCGACATCGGAACAAAGGTTAAAAAAAAGTGTTTTGTTATTGTTGAAATTAAAATTTGACGTGCTTTATATTTAGCTTTGATTTATAGAAATTGATAGTTTGAACAATTTGGTACGACAGATCATATTCTCGTTTCTTTAAACATTAACAATGCTATTAATACTACCATGATTCCCGTTAATCACCAACTATAGATGCTTCTCGACAAGGTTAAGTTTAAGTTAAGTTTCACATACCAGATATTTATACATTTTAACGATAGATAGCAGGAATCGACATCAAAAATAAAAACATGTTCGAAATTTAAAAAAAAATAAGTTTTAAAATTTTTGCCAGAATAAATACAAAACAATTCAATTTGTACAAACTGTATACAATTATTTTTAATTTAAACAAATTACAAAATTTTATCATTATGTACCTTAAACTTGTTGAAGTTTGTATGGGTCTGGTGCTTTCTCTTGTCATAATCTATATTCTTAATATCATACCGTAAATATTGAAAAATGCAACATGTAAAAACTCCAAGTAAGTACAGTCGAGTTCGTAATAAATTTTAAAATTATATAGGTCTTTTATTAAACATAACCTTATTTTGGATAACCCTAGTTATTGGAGGCAGAATAAAATCCCATCGCCAGTGTTAACATTCCGTGCACACGTCACAGGGCGCTGTCTGCTTAATATTTTAATATATGGTAGGCAGACTTTATGAACGTGTGTTCATATATTCGTAATCGTATATATGTCAGTTTGTATTTTTTTATTGGTGTATTTTTTTTATATTAGGGTTGACAAACGAGCACACAATTCACCCGATGGTAAGTGGTGATATCTATATTTATCCTTAACAAAAATTCTAGATGCAAGTCAGCCTGTTATTCTGTCTTAGGACACGAAACGAAACAGCGGCGTTATGATGTTACTTCACGATATTCTGCGAATGCGAGGTTATTTTCCGCTCGACATCTATTCATGTTGCATTCATTAAATAGCTACAATATGGATGCTGTAAAGAAATTGTTTTTTTTAAATCATATACTTATAATATTTTTACAAATTGATTTTTTTTTCTGTCATTGTCTTTTAAGTGATGTTTTTAGTTATTAGGCAATTAGAAGTATTCAGAGAAATCTCAGTTCTCTGGGGTGATACGCATATTCATCTTGAATCTTAGTTAATAAAAATTAGTTATTGCATACGTTTTTGATTTGTAATCAATTGAGCCGAAACTTTGTGCAAATTTTGTACGCACTCGCATGATAGTTTCTATCATAGTACATCACGACAGAATTCAAAATTTTGATGGTTGGCAAACCACCACTGTGCGCTTTACGCGAATATTTTTTCCACGCACACCTACTCTGTGGAATCATCTATTGCCAGTGATGTATTAGAACCTACTATATGACTTAGGAACGTTCAAGATAAGAGCCAAGCTGTAGGCTTAAAGGTCTTAAGGGCCAGCAGCACATCTGCGACTCTTCTAGTACTATGCGGGGTCTTCTGTTGGGTTAAGTGCCTAGCAGGTACACGGTTCTAGGAGATGTCATGATACCCGGGCGTACACTCAGGAAGCAACCCCGGCTCCCCCGGTCCTATCTGCCACCTCCTCTAGTGTTGCGTATGTCCATGGGTGGCGGCTGTCACTTACCATCAGACGAGCTGCTAGATCGTTTGCCGCCTATTCTATATAGAAAAAAGTACCATGGAAACTGTTCCCTAAATAAAAACAAGAAAAGATCATTGCAACGCCCGTAAGGTGTAAATTAGGAATATAATTTAATTAATATCTTTATTAGTTACAGATAGGCCTTGTTCGTTTTTAATGGAGTCTTAGTTAAGCATTACGACGCGTATTCGAACCTGATTTTAGTCCTCAGCGGCTATAACGCATCTGCATTATGATTCCTTATCCTCGATCCTCCATTAATGTGGTTGTCTTGGGTCATATGAATCACTCACCATCAGGTGAATTATGTGCTTCCTCAATACAGTGAAAAAATATTCGAATAACTTGTCAGTTACGAGTTTGAAAGAGTGAATTAGCATTTGCTGAGCTAGTGATCCAGGAACGTTATGTCGTATATATGTCGCAGTCTATCGGCGAGGCCTATGTTCATAAAAGGACTAGTGATTGGGTGAGATGGTGATGAAATTGTAATCGACATATTAGGGTTGTGTAAAATAAATATATCGATAAACAATAGAGTGATAAAGCGTCGTACTCTTCCTGGGCCGTACCAAGGCCCCGTAACCCCGCGTCATAGCGCACAATAAAAGGCGATCCTTCCACAGAAACTACACTTTTTATTTACGTGACTTCTACCCGCTTTTTTTTTGTCGCGTATCATTCGTACCCGGGAAGTTTTTTTTTCTTCGTATTTACGGACCGTACAATGCAACATTGACTGTAGATAAATGGAATATGCGCCCGAAAAAAAACTCTCGTAGGTTGCGACGTCTAATTTGGAGTGGTGACTCCGGTATCGAGACGAAAGTGCATTATTATTAGGGATCGATGCGGGAAGTAAAACTCGTTGGATGCGGCAAAGACGGCAGTGATACTTGGTCGAAAAGTATTATTAATCTGTATTATATCTCTATATATATATCTATCCTTTACTGCTGGTCGTATAAGGAAGCCAAAAGTCACACATCGAGCAATTTTGTTTCTGACGTGATGGAATAAAAAACGTGAATCTCAGTAGAAGAACTGAGGTTACCGACATAGCTCAAAGGATCAATAAGCTGCCATAGAGCTCTTAGAATTGATAACCAATGGGGATGAAGGCACTTGCACTGTAGGAAGACCCTCCATTAGATTCTTCAGGTGGCTTCGGATCGTAGTCTGTGGTCTTACCACGTGGGGGGGGGGGGTAGGCTTTTCAGCAGTGGACTCGAGATGAGCAGATGGTGACGATATTTGTTAGGATACCTGCAGTATTAGAAAAATTAAAAAAAAGTATTGTATAATACTTTTTTTGTACGACGTGAAGTTCGACAATCCGCCGAGCCGCACATTGGACTGTGCTTAAAAAAACCCTCACTATATACAAGACCAATGTTAAATAATGGGATCTGCATACCCATTTTTTGATTTACTCGCAATAGCATGAGGATTATACGACGATAATTATCTTTGCATTTTATGTTATCGGTCTGCCAAGTTTACCGCATCCAAGTTTCCCACATCCGTGGATTTAGCGGCAACAATATATTTTAGATTCGGGTAACGAGATATGATATGATTTTTTGTTGGTCGCCGCGCGCGGAGGTGGGCTCCGGGGGGTAGTGTCGGGATGAGGGGAGGGGGTTAGGAGTCAGGTGCACGCGACTTCGCAACGCATTGTCATACTTCTGTAAACAAAGTCGCGCTCTGTACGGAGTTGTTAATAATTTATGAAGGTGAGAGAATACGTGGGACCGCGCTCGGCTGCTGGCACGGTCATGTTGAGTTTCGTTCTCGATGTTTTGTTGTTCCCTCGCGATAATAAGTGACATTTATTTAAACCATTTATGTTATTAATACCATGTTGATTAGAAGCTTTATCATTCCAATAATTTTATTGAATATTTAGCTTGGTGTTTTAATGTTTGTTTCTTTTTGTATGAAACTAAGGGCGATTAATGAAAAATTTGAATATATTTACATTGACTCTTTAATTTTTACGTGTTTATTTTCTTTTATTAATACCAGGGGTAGCAAAAGAACATATGTAAATTTTACTGTCTTGTTATAGTCGACGCATTTTGAGTCGTCGTCCAATAAATGTCACTGACAGTAGGAATGTGCACGCAATGCAACCCGTTATCGATACTTAGCTACCTGCGCACGCGGAGTCGATGCGTCATCGTGATCTTCATTAGCACTCTGACTCCTGATTAGTCGTTACGAGTAAAGGTTGTTTTTCTATAAATATAAGATATTTTGTTATGACACTCATTAGATTACTTACGCTTCGTTACGCAATACGCATAATGGACAATTTATTTTATAACGTGGTTTTGAAGAAATATTTTCAGATTGCGAAAAATTATTCCTATTAATACTTAACGTAATTTAGCATTTCGATCGTACCTATCCCTTTATCGATATGCACCTCAACAATTCTTACGCACATCACTACGCCTCTCCATAAGACCTGCAAGTGCAAGCGAGACAGGCAGGGTTTCTCATCTTCAATATATTGTTTTCGACCGCGAAACAATTATTGATGTTAGATCACTGAAATATTAATTGCTGTGAAGCTTTAGCTTACCGGCAACGTAAGAGATTTTATAAAGATGTGAAGCTTTTAATGCGGGTTACTTAATAATTTCATTCAAAAATTCCACGTCAATGTTAGGCGAATAAGAGATGGCGTCGATCCGCCAAAGTTGGCTGAATTGTTGTCTGAACTGAGTCTAGACTGATTTACTCGTAAGTGCACACCCTTAAGTTGTTGCGCTGTCTTAACTAAAAGCTTTTCCCTGTCTTTACTTATACACTGTTTCGATACATTGAAGATACATTATTAGCTATTGTAAGTACTTTATTTTATATATATATCTTTGTTGCTATATATATATATATCTATATATATATATATATATATATATATATATATATATATATATATATATATATATATATATATATATATATATATCAACAAAGAATTCAAGCTGATATATAATATCTTGATCATCATATATATTTGTTTCTTTTTTTTAATTACTGATGGCCACTGTTAGCTCGAAAGCTGTTACAGCTTCACCAGGTTGAAAGATGGCCGAGCGCTTACGGCGCTCAGCCGAGACCTTTATTAATGGGTAACTAGCAGCCAGGGATCCCGAGAGGGTGTCTCGCCTTGGACCGTTACCCTGGGCGCGAAAGCAACTAACTCGAGGGTGCCCGAGGGGGCCGTACCTTGGTTCGGTCAGATATTTCTGACGGATTTACTATATATTTGTATACCATAAGAAACACTGCTGCGTTCTGGAATTAATTTAGTTGCACGTTGTACAAAAATAATTAAAATATACACAGAGGCACTTACTTTTCGTTGGCTTCCCTAGTCCGATGTATTGCAATAACATCGGACTAAGGTTCGGATGCAGTGTCAGGACACGATAATATACCACAATATCTAAAATATATCCAGCGTGATGCCAGCAGGGTATAATGAATCTTATCTAAATAACACCCACAAAAAAATCTTCCTTGTCAGAAGGATAAACATTCCTTGTTATATATATACATATATTTTAAAGAAATTAATTGAAATGTCAATAGCCTATTACTTTAAGGTAGGGTCTGCGAAAAGATAAGATAAGATCGTAGGTTCGAATCCACCATTCAGATATCGTCATGAATCATCTCCTGACACGATCATTTTAAGCTCAGTTTGAGTGATCAAGGGGAATCTTAGTAAAGTAATGTAAATAAAAAAGACTAACAGTTTTCGTACTCCAATAGTGATGCACTAGCTCCTCGTCCGAGAATCGAACTCAACGCTGCAGGTACCGCCAGCAGCCGACCGGTCTGCATTAACATAAGGTTGGTACATAACACGTGCAGGTCGGTACGTAGGTGACGCCCGCGGTCGCATCGGTCCATTTCATTGACATCTTTATGTGCTTTCTCTAACTGTAAGGTTCTTTAACTTACCGGTAACACGTTTACAAAGAAATTCTTTAACCACGCCGCTTCTTTAGCCTCGGCTCCACTGTGGATAGAAGTTATACAAGGTAATAAAGCTACTGGATACGCATGTGGACAACGAGTATCGGTGATATCGGTTTATTTTTTCTTTTCCGTTCAAGGACATAGGTGAATAGGGCGTAGGTTTTTTAACATTACGGGTGAAGACTGCGAAACAATACGTATCTCCCTCGGTATGCAAGATGCACAGGCGTTATCAATCCTGAGGATTGAGATCGAAGGCTCGAGGCACCTGTCTTTTATTTTTTATTACATTGAGAGTAACAAACGAGAACACAGTTAACCTGACAGTAAGTGATTCCTGCGGCCCATGACACCTCCATTGATCCTTGACAAGTAATCATAATGAAGATGCGTTGTCACCCTTGTGGACTGACATGGAATGCCTCGTCACCAGTAATAAAGGTCTACGGATCCCCACACTCACCAGACGAAACACAGCAGACTGATATCCTGTAAGGGCGTGGTTATATATATAAATATATATTTATATATATATATATATATATATATATAATTGTCTTAAGTGACTGACTAATATTCCAACGGAGAAACTAAGCCGCTGGGACTAATAACATGAAATAATTGTCAGTTGACGCCCTTTATGTTGTGAGCGTCCACTAAGGAAGGATTTTTTTTGAAAGCTAAAAACGTAAAAAATAGGGGATGAACGGTAAACGATAAATTTACCCCTAAGAGGGTGAATTAGGTGTTGAAAGTTTATATGGGAAGTTCGTCACGTTGAAGGTAAAAGCATGTAATTCAATATGAAAGCTTCCTAAATAAAGTTTGGGAAAATTATTATAAATAAGCTTACATCGGCGCTCAATAGATGGCGTTGTGCATTGTTTCTGAAACGCGCTTAGGTTTTGTTACGCGGCATTTAGCTCTTTTGACTACTCAAACTACTAAGCATATTTTAATATACATGCGTAACTACGTATGCGAAGCTGCGGGCAGCAGCTAATATTATATAAAGCGGAAAAGAACTACGCACTCACAGAATATCGTGACGTAGCATCATAACGCCCCTGTGTTTCGTGTGGTGAAGTAAGGATTCGAGGACCCATACCTTCACTCTGATACATGCATTCACTAAACGAAACGTCGAAGCCTAACCTTACGGTACGGTCTGCAAAACTTAATGTCGTAGTAACGATACCGCCGTTGGACTTATGTCGTAAATTTAAGCTTAGTTCGAGCGATTAACCCGAATGCTAGTACTATTATTAATATTACTTAATAAACTGCATTCTTATAAAAACAAAACATTTTTTATGTTTATTAGTTGTTTGAAATCAGAAATATGTTAGCCATTATGTAAGTCATTTTATAAGAATAATATGCTTGCAGTAAATTTTAATACGTCTTACGTTAATATTAATATTTGTAAGAAAAATTTATTGCACTCTTTGATCCGACCTTTGCACTCGTGTGGATGAGACTCAGTCATCAGAAACACTTTGCTGGCAAAGCGAGAATATCGTCTCGATATTTCAGTGTAAAATTTATTGACATATTCTACGTTATTATAAGTGTTTGCTTTAATGTGGACAAGTTATGAATACGAAAATTTAAACTTAAAGCAAACATACAACATGATGATGTGCTGCTGGTCGATTTTGACTTTGAATAAATAAATTTAATATTTTCTTATATTTATATAAATGATACACATTGAATGTAATTTTTTACGCATTTTATCGCTTTTTATTTTCAACTATTTTCTCTCGACAATTCGTGTTTAACAGCATGGTCACTTGTAGCTTCAGAATATGGGATGTTTTCTTGCTATCACCAGATGACAAAACTGCACAGAATATATTATAGTTTCATAGTATATTATTACATTTGTAAGTAATGGGATTTCTTTATTCAGTTTTCATCCACTTCCCGACGTCTGAAGAATTAGAATATTTTGCAAACACATTACGAACCGGTGACAATACAATAATTACATATTTTCAAAAAATCAATTATATCGACCATTGTTATTCGGTCAATATGTTTCTTTACGTAATATGACATGAGTGGGATTCGATATAACTACCTCCGTTATTTAGTATTATACACATAAATATAAACTTTATTCAATGTAACATTTTACATTTGTTATCGACATTTGTGTAACATCTTGTTACTTATATAACTCGTGTATTTCCCGTCGCGGATGCCCACGCAGATCTAGGCATGTCGCACTCTTTTAACTCGGTCTCCGTTCGGAAATTTAGCGGCGGTTGAAGCAAAACACTATGAATAAGTTATACCACGCTCATTGGTGATAATGTATGCGTACATTAACACAAATACTGAGGGCACAAGTAGAGATGATACTCGCCCGTGTCGTTGCCATAAATTACGGATATTCAAATGGTTTCGATACGAATTTGGTACCGTAATTAACGCGCGAACTGGTTTGCTATTAGTGAGGGCCCCGTGGGGATATCGATGATATTTTTTAAATTATTTATATATAGTAAGTATACAATCACTTTATATTCGTTCCAATGAATCAGTATGTATATTGCAATTCTAAATCTTCGTTTTAGCAGACAATAGTGTGTGCGAGTTTTCGGAAAGTCGATGTATGCACGTTTACATTGAAAATTTGACTGCCGGCGGATCATAATGGTGATGTCAATTGCATTGTGCAGCAATGGAGCGAATAATTTCCATTTTTCATTCCATTGTTGTATTTTCTGTTTATTTATTTATCTTTTAGTTTCGTTTTAATATTTCTTAACGTATACGTTTCTTATTTTAGTTTTTGGCTCTATTATTATTTTTTGTTTAATTTTATTTTATTTCCATTTACGGTTAAGCGATATTTTTTCTTTCTTTCATGTGGCTTTGGATTGTACTTGGTGGTAACATGTTCAGCAGTAGCCTAGTGATGTGATCAGACCATCAAGTGTGTTAGTGATAATGCTGAAAGATGACGCTGAAATATAAACACTTATTGCAGCACTATTTTGCCAAAGCTTATGCTATGTTTGATAAGTGGTTACAAGTCGTTAAGAAAGGTATCCCTAGTTTTTCTGTTTTAGGATGTTTTTTTTTAAATATTATGGGCCGCAAACGAGAACACAGTGTACCTAATGGTAAATAACTGCGATCCACAACTTCTACTTCCATTCTAAGCGATGACTCCAGATGAGACTCTAGTGCGTTGTCACCCATGAGCAGTAAGATAGAATACCTTACATCATCGGCCTGTATTAGTTCACTACTAGACATATCCATGGCAAACCAATGTGCTCGGTCTTCAGCTCTTCTCCCCAGTCTACCCGCTGCCTAAGAATATCATCACCCCGCCTAGTTACAGCCCTACACTACGTTTGCGGATTCGAGGGCTTCACTCAAGAACCTGTGTGCCCCAGCGACATATATGAGCTACCCACTGCCACTTTAGCTGGCTAATTCGTTGAGCTATGTCCTGTAACTTTAGTTTTCTGTCGAAGAGCTACGTGCCGGATTCAATTCCTAAGAGGCACTCGTAGCATAGCTATGATGAGATAGAATACCTAATTACCTGTAATAGGATGTCCAGATCTGTACACTTACCCTACAAAACTTAGTATTGTTATGCTGTTGTTTAACGCTGGTATTCTGTGAAGGTATGGTTTCCCCTTTCGTTCAGACCCGTTCATGTTACAGCTACATACTAGGTAGCAACTGGTCTCTATCAATATTAAGATATCTGTAAATGGTCTCTGTAAAAAGTATTACTACCGCCTATCGGAGCCATGAATAAATAAAAAACAAATATTAAATACTGCAAGAACGAATACAAAATACTAATAACAGTAGCGTAGCAAAAATTGTTTGAGTTTTCGCAATTTAAAATGATAAAAAACTTGTGATCAATGCGACATTTATTATCTGCATACATCATTCGTCATCTATTCCTCTTAAATTAATAACAATTAGCGTAGCAAAAATTGTTTGAGTTTTCGCAATTTAAAATGATAAAAAACTTGTGATCAATGCGACATTTATTATCTGCATACATCATTCGTCATCTATTCCTCTTAAATTAATAACAATTAGAAACACTGTAAATAGATTACTTAACCATCAGAAGCAATCAATATTATTTAAGGTTTTATCAGAAAAAAGGGGTGACAAACGAGCACACTCAAAGATTCAAAAAGAAAAAGCGGTTCTTTAAAGGTTTCTGTTAAAAAAAAATTATTAAGTAATTTTTATAATCGATAAATTATTTAATATTACGTATAGTTATTGGCAACATGTGTTTACTTAAAACACTAATAATTTAAGAATGTTGTCGTTTTACGTTGTTAAACTAAAAAAAAATTACAGAAATATTTTTATAAAATTGTTTTCTATGTGTATGAAATACAATATAGTATCGATACCTTACCCCATCACTACGGACATATAAATATGGTTTTATTCGCTGTCTAGCCAATAAGTGTGTAATGAATCTGATGAGTACCTATGGAATGAGATAATGGCTAATTCACCTTACCGTGGGCATGGCCCGATTTTATTAATAAATTTATGTTTTTAAATACCGGTTTTTATTTCGTGTCACCGCACTCCCATCGTGTTCCATTCTTTTTATGCTGCGTATGCGACACTAACAAATGCAGATATTGTTGATGCGAAAATGGACATTCTGCTACTGAGAACAGTGTCGAAAATTGCCGAACACAACATTTTGACTATTACGATATTTAGCGGTAATTATGAAGTTTTATTCTCTGTAATTTCATCACTACAATTCTGTTTTGTCAAATGGAAAAGTTCGTAATGTATTTGAAATGATAATGAGGGCAGTTAGTTAAATGTAATAATGTATGCGAATTGATTTTACGTTTTACGACATTTAATCTCCTGTGATTTGGTTATTTATTCACGACATATTAGGGTGTGTTAGATGGCATATGCTGTAATCAATTTATATAACAGATTTTTTTAAAGAATGCGATGGTTATTATTAAGGTATTTCATGTAAGTAGCATTACTAATATTTCCGATAGCCAGATTGATTAAGCTAAAATGTTTATACGACAATAGACGAGTGGTGGATTCCTATTTACAATGTGAAGTTTCGCAGAGGAAATAGTAAAGTAAAACCCTTACATATTCCTCTTGATTCATTTTCGTATCATATTACTGCCGCACGTTATCAGCGTGCCTACTCTGCGCAGAATATATTAAATTGCCGTAAGCCTTCGAGCACATAGAGGCCCTCACTTAACGCTTTATTCTGATGAATTGCATTGAATTGAAGGTGCAAATGCGGTGTCAAGGCCATAAAACCTACTTCTAGTGAAAAGTAAAGTAACATTTTATATATATATTTTGTTTTATTTGTTCTAATTCTCTCTGTTAACTCTCCTCTGCCTCAATTCTATAGAGGGTTTTAGACTCCGTCGTGGATTGTCGGATTTCATATGCATCGGGGATCTCATTCGATCGATTTAAATTATTAATACTAATCTAAAACTATTTATATTTCGACAAATATAAATAGTTTTAGATAATCGAAAGATGGAAGCCACGTTATCAGTAACAAAGGTCTCCATATCCCTACACTCAGCAGACGAAACACCGCACTGTTGCTGATATTTTATTCTGGTATTCTGTATGTCGGTGTGCCCTCCTCCGGTCTCCCGAGGTGACCCATTCATGCTGCATGAAATGTGCAATATTATACAATATTGAATTATTTTGTATCACTATTTTTATTTTATTACGTTTAGAGTTACAAACGAGTACACAGTTCACCTGATTGTAAGTGATTCCATGGTTCCAGTGGCCCATGTCATCTTAATTTATCTTTGACAAGGAATCATAATGCAGATCCGTTGTCACCCTTGAGGACAGAAACGGAAAAATAATAATAATATAGATTAATTAATATTATACTGCTATTCCACGCTGGCATTCTGTGAGGGCGTGAACCTACCCCCGGTCAAGCTGACCCATTCGAATTGCAGTTAGAAACAAACTGCTGCGTAGATCTACCATTGTTAAAATTATAACCATACGGTAGAGAAAAGAGTTGGATTATTTCGTTCTTGTAAAGGAGTCTAGAAGAGACGAGAGAGTTGGCCCAGAAAAGGTTGGTAACCTATGCGTTGGGCTGGTGAAATCATCATCATTACATCCTATCTATAATCCCTCATGGGAGGTCTATTCAGCAGTAATCTATAAAGATTGCCACAAAGCAGGATCCTAAGCCATCTGCATCCAGGGTCCTACATTGCGACTGCCAGTATGTTTGCTAATAACGAACCTCTCTTTCTTATCCGTTATCGGTTCAACGATCTATATGGCCAGCCTACTGTCACCTCGGCTTACTAATGCTGGGTCGGTTGTCACTGTGCGTGGTAACTTATTTGATCCCTCTTAAGACCTAATTATCAATTGTAATATTAAATAGTAATTCACCACCTGCTTGGTAGATAAATAATGAATGACATCATGAGAAAACTAAAACATATTTATATATTAACAAGGTAATCAGACAGTTTGGTCTTTTTTTACAAAGAAAACACAAGTAGACGATGTTTTATTGTTTAACTTCTATAAGACGTAGCACCTGGCAATGACTTGAGTGTATTTTTAATAACATTTAATGCCTGAAATCATTTTAAATAGTTTGCTTCCAACGGTCGTATTATTTGCGTGGAGATACTGTTTTAGACTCACTACACATTTATAAACTGCAGTAGTTGTATAAATAGGTCGGCTTCACCGAGCTGAGACCATACTTTCCGGAATACAAGAGTATAGTGCATTAGATAAATAAGTTTATTAATTAAATATGTGAATTCATAATTGGTCCTCGCGGGTGAAAGCATCTGCATCATGATTTCTCATCGACGATGAATGTGAGAGTAATGGGTTACAGGAACATCTTTCCATCAGGTCGAACTGTGCTCGATTGTCATGCAGATTTTAGATTTTAATAACTCTAGATTTATATAAGTATTTTTGATAGTACATTTAAGTCTTAACCAGTATTTTGTTTTTATTTTATTTATTACATTGAGAGTAAAAAAGGAGCACACAGTTCACCTGATGGCAAGTGATTCCTGCGGCCCATGACATCTAATTTCATCCTTGACAAGCAATCATAATGCAGGTGCATTGTCACCCTTGAGGACTGAGATGGAATACCTTGTCATTAGTAATAATCTAAATTAAAATAGAATTTCACACCGTTATTCAATATCGAAAGACTCGTACCATTTTAAATTCTCTAATTGTACTACTGTATTAACACTTGATGTGATCACCACCGCCCATGGACATCCGCGACACCAGAGAGTCGCAGATGCGCTGCCGGCTTTTAAGAAACATGTAGGCTCTTTTCTTGAAGGTCCTGCTGACAACTTGAAGGCTGGCGACAGCTGACTCCACAGAGTAGTTGTGCGTGGTAGAAAATTTCGCATAAATAAAGCGCACAGAATATGCAATACAGATCTGTCCTTAATATCATATTACAATAGAATCATATTAAAAAAGATAATATTTCGGGTACATTTCTACAAGAAACAAATCAATGTGAATCTAGATTGATCATTTGGGACGTGAAGAATAATATTTTTTAATATTTTTTTTAATTAATAATATTATGGGTGAAAATGAGTTAACAGTTCACCTGATGGTAAGTAGTTCTAGACCTACGTTTTTATTCATACTTAACAAAAATTGATAACCCACAATTGTTTTACCCCTGAGGGCTGAGATGGGATGCCTGGTTTCCTGTATTAGTGTCTCCGCATTTCTACCCACTCAAACACACAATCGATATGCTGGTACTCTAAGCCGTAATTCTCGGTTGAAGGCACGGCATTCATGGTGTTGCAATAAACAAAATAAAATGTGGCTCTACCATCAAGATAGCGTTGAATATAGACACACAGGTGTAACGGAAAAGTTTTGTACTAGTCATACACATATAGCGTCTGGGTGTACTGTGCATTTTTCGAATCTTTAACACTTCATCCGATCTTAATGTAATCGCTTTTTTTTGTGTATTGATTTTGTGTGAGGCTGTTGGTCTTTTGACCTCTACAGCTTTAGCTTTACAGACTGGAAGCGGGGGCTACTGAGTAGGGTAATGTACACGCACTACATCGGAATAGACAGGGGATGATAAGCGAGTGCCTCTGTGTTTACGCGAATGCTAACGGCACTATCAAATATTTTACTCAGTTGGTGCCACCTGATAATAAACCAAAAGATGTCGCGGTCGACATCAACCAGGAGGACGTCATAAATGAGAGCATTCACTTTAGCACCTACCTGTTTATCCGATTTCAGGTAATGAGACATATACCGGTCGAGCGGACCCATTTATTCTGCAGCTAGAAAGGTGGACAGGTTAATTCAAATGCGGCCTAGATCACGAAAGAATCTCGTGTAGGCCGCTAGAAGAGGACTTCGTCGCACACGCCGAAGAGTGCGGTGCGGTGTAATGAGGCATTCTTTAGCAGTCCTTTATTATAGGTAGCAGTTGTCAATAACGAGAACTGTGTGCTTTTACGACACCGATACTATCATAACAAAAAGCTTTTACATTTAGATATTAGATTACGTACGTTAATGTTCTTAAATTATTATCATAAATTTTTTTTAAGTTTCGTTATCCATATTTTTTGCACTTTTATTATAGAATGTTCCATAAATTTTCCATATTATATATTTTAATATGTAAATTTAATGTTATAGTTTAAAGCAATGTTTTTAATAATTTAAATTCCACTAATTTTATTATGTTGTATTAATTAATGATTCCGAGTATTCAATTGAAATAGTTGTAAATGGAAGAAATTATGATATTAGAGAGATTATATATATATATATATATATATATATATATATATGTACATATACACATATATATATATATATGTGTGTGTGTGTGTGCCAATATCATGGATATACATAAGTATTATGTTACAATAACGATGTGTGAGAGAAATGATAAAAAGCTGAAATAAAATGAATGTAAGTGTGGGGGTTAATGTTTCCACACTATTTAACCTTGATGGAGCCATACTGAATCTAATTACTAGCCGCAACATGAAAGGGTCAGCCAGACGATGGAAGCACAACGCATGTAAGGGCAGCATAACCCTGCTGTTTTCGTATGGTGGGTGAAGGTATCCGGTCTGCCACATGAAACGCATGTGCTTTAATCTTCGTTTGGGATGGATCTAGATGTCATGGGCCGCATCAATCACTTGCCACCAGGTGTGCTGGGTGCTCGTTTGTCCTCGTAGACGAGCTAAAAGAACATAGACACTCAGAAAATATTGAAATTTATTATTTATACTAGTATTCATCTTGAATATGTAAACACTTTTACGCAACTCAGAAATCTCAAAGTTAAACGCAGAAAGGTCGCAAACCTTTCCTTAATTCTTGATTTATTTTTGGATAGAGTAACTGGTGCTAGGTTAGTGGAATATAGCTAGTGAGGTAGGATGGAGGTGGGTTTAGAATTAAAATTATCGAGCGTTTTGGCAGCTTGATCTCAGAGAAGGTACCAGATTCTTCAATTCAGTCACACAAAGCTATCAACACTTTTTGGACCACAGATTACGGGTTTGCGAATACCCGTTATCAGTGGTCCAAACGAACGAAGGTCTTTTCCGCCGAATAGTACCACGTCCTCTCAGAATATCAGCGTGAAACAAAAGCATAACGCTGCTGTGTTTAGTATGGTGAGTGTAGGGATCCGGGGACCCACTTGCAGGTAAGAGGGCATTCCATATCGGTGCTCTGGGGTGACAATGCTTGTACATCTTGAATCTTTGTTGAGGGTGGATGTATTCTTCGTGGGTGGCGGTTACCACTTACCATCAGGTGAACTGTAAACAATGATCAACTGAACAGATAATATTTGGTATAAAGGAGCTTGTACCTAATATTATTAAAAAAAAACATTCGGAGTTAACTGTCACTTGAGCCTCTAATACCAAAGTATTATTATTATATTTAATTCCCTTGGCTTATCCGGCTCCTCTTCAAAGCGCCATGTCGACTGTCACTGTGTTTCAAGAACATAGTTATATATATAACCATATTCTTTCGTCTGTCCGTATATAACAAACACTTTTTTGTTTCGCCGGCGTCGTTATCTATTACAAATTTGCACCATACCGAAGCACTTTATGCTCGTCGTTATGATTGCGTTCAACTAGGCACCCCAAACACGCCTTTACCGAGAATATTATCTTAAGTAACCACGATTTGAGGCCGCATTCACCTCATCTACAAATTTTTAATTTCAACAAACTGATTAATAACTATTACTAATGAACACTATGCTAACTGACCAAAACATGTGACTAAAAGTTTAAAACATTCATACGGCTCTAACCGTTTTTTTATAGTCTTAATAAATCGTAACGCGAAAACTAAGTCGCGTGAGCTCTCGGAAAACAATGATTAACAAACAAAAAAACAATTCCATTTAATAAACGTTATATTTACAATTTTCTCATAAGAATTTCCTTAACGATGGTGTAAATATAGCTTCATACAAATGAATGAGGAGTATCTAATTTCTTGCGGCATGACCCTCGTACAGGTTATTTTTGTTTATGGAATGAGGGGAACAAGCCGGTGTGGAGTTACAGAACAAAGCTGTGTTTCGTATGATGAGAGGGATAATATAATAACCTACTCGGTGGCAATGTGCAAAGATTCAAGCTTTGTAGAACATCATGGGCAGCAGTTATAAATTACTATCATGTGTGGTCATTCGTCACATGTGATATAATAAAAAAAATGTTCCACTAAGCTAAGATAAGTATAAACCCAGAGAGAGATGCGGAATAATGTTCGATTCTATGACGAAGGGATCGCGCCTTCATCACCAGAGATATGCTCTTGATCTTCGTTTGGACAAAGTATATCTCTGGTGTGCATTGCGAGTAATTTCATGCAGCTGTAGTTTACATTTGAACTCGATTTTTATCGTTTTTATATAGAAATAAAAGCGAAAAGACTTCATTCAAAATAAATATTACATCATAGCGTAATTATTAAATTAAATTATATTAAATTTAAATTAAATAAAAAATTGGCAATAGAAGATCATTAACATGATTGTTGAACGAGAAATGATACCATATTAATAACCCAACCAACATTGAATATGGAATTCTATAACAGTATATCACAAATGAAGTGGAGAAATTATGAGCGTGATTTGACCGCACCTCTGACAACGTTTATATCTTATATATTACGGACCGGAAACAGACCGCGTCAGTGGAGGAATTGTAAATCACAATCGGACGTATTTGGTTTGAAACAATTTTTTTTTTTCAAAGTGAGGCTATTGCCTACGGCTGTACGGCCAGATCCCGCGCCTCTTCGCATGTTTAATCGCTGTGACAGATTATATCTATAATTACGTGTTTAACATAACTTTCACATTTATATTTCTGTCGAGCTTTGGTCAATGTAATGCCATCGAGAGCTTGAAGCTAAGACGAATGGCTTCGCTTGACCGCTCTCACAAAATGTTGTGTTGTTTTCGTGATTGAGTGATGAGACTTAGACATTATAGGTGGTACTGAATTTAACAGTAGTAGAGCTACACTGCAGTTTGTTTCTTGCTGCAGAATGAATGGGTCAGTAGAACGGGGTAGGACACGCCCTCATAGAATACCAGCGTAAAAGAGCAGCAAAACACTGCTCTGTTTCGTCTGGTGGGTGTAGGGATCCGGGGACCCACTTGCAGGTAAGAGGGCATTCCATATCGGTGCTCTGGGGTGACAATGCTTGTACATCTTGAATCTTTGTTGAGGGTGGATGTATTCTTCGTGGGTGGCGGTTACCACTTACCATCAGGTGAACTGTAAACAATGATCAACTGAACAGATAATATTTGGTATAAAGGAGCTTGTACCTAATATTATTAAAAAAAACATTCGGAGTTAACTGTCACTTGAGCCTCTAATACCAAAGTATTATTATTATATTTAATTCCTTTGGCTTATCCGGCTCCTCTTCAAAGCGCCATGTCGACTGTCACTGTGTTTCAAGAACATAGTTATATATATAACCATATTCTTTCGTCTGTCCGTATATAACAAACACTTTTTTGTTTCGCCGGCGTCGTTATCTATTATAAATTTGCACCATACCGAAGTACTTTATGCTCGTCGTTATGATTGCGTTCAACTAGGCACCCCAAACACGCCTTTACCGAGAATATTCTCTTAAGTAACCACGATTTGAGGCCGCATTCACCTCATCTACAAATTTTTAATTTCAACAAACTGATTAATAACTATTACTAATGAACACTATGCTAACTGACCAAAACATGTGACTAAAAGATTAAAACATTCATACGGCTCTAACCGTTTTTTTATAGTCTTAATAAATCGTAACGCGAAAACTAAGTCGCGTGAGCTCTCGGAAAACAATGATTAACAAACAAAAAAACAATTCCATTTAATAAACGTTATATTTACAATTTTCTCATAAGAATTTCCTTAACGATGGTGTAAATATAGCTTCATACAAATGAGTGAGGAGTATCTAATTTCTTGCGGCATGACCCTCGTACAGGTTATTTTTGTTTATGGAATGAGGGGAACAAGCCGGTGTGGAGTTACAGAACAAAGCTGTGTTTCGTATGATGAGAGGGATAATATAATAACCTACTCGGTGGCAATGTGCAAAGATTCAAGCTTTGTGGAACATCATGGGCAGCAGTTATAAATTACTATCATGTGTGGTCATTCGTCACATGTGATATAATAAAAAAAATGTTCCACTAAGCTAAGATAAGTATAAACCCAGAGAGAGATGCGGAATAATGTTCGATTCTATGACGAAGGGATCGCGCCTTCATCACCAGAGATATGCTCTTGATCTTCGTTTGGACAAAGTGTGACTTTGGTTTGACTCTGGTGTGCATTGCGAGTAATTTCATGCAGCTGTAGTTGACATTTGAACTCGATTTTTATCGTTTTTATATAGAAATAAAAGCGAAAAGACTTCATTCAAAATAAATATTACATCATAGCGTAATTATTAAATTAAATTATATTAATTAAATTTAAATTAAATAAAAAATTGGCAATAGAAGATCATTAACATGATTGTTGAACGAGAAATGATACCATATTAATAACCCAACCAACATTGAATATGGAATTCTATAACAGTATATCACAAATGAAGTGGAGAAATTATGAGCGTGATTTGACCGCACCTCTGACAACGTTTATATCTTATATATTACGGACCGGAAACAGACCGCGTCAGTGGAGGAATTGTAAATCACAATCGGACGTATTTGGTTTGAAACAATTTTTTTTTTTCAAAGTGAGGCTATTGCCTACGGCTGTACGGCCAGATCCCGCGCCTCTTCGCATGTTTAATCGCTGTGACAGATTATATCTATAATTACGTGTTTAACATAACTTTCACATTTATATTTCTGTCGAGCTTTGGTCAATGTAATGCCATCGAGAGCTTGAAGCTAAGACGAATGGCTTCGCTTGACCGCTCTCACAAAATGTTGTGTTGTTTTCGTGATTGAGTGATGAGACTTAGACATTATAGTTGGTACTGAAATTAACAGTAGTAGAGCTACACTGCAGTTTGTTTCTTGCTGCAGAATGAATGGGTCAGTAGAACGGGGTAGGACACGCCCTCATAGAATACCAGCGTAAAAGAGCAGCAAAACACTGCTCTGTTTCGTCTGGTGGGTGTAGGGATCCGGAGACTTTTATTACTGGTGACGAGGCATTCCATCTCAGTCCTCAAGGGTGACAACGCATCTGTATTATGATTCCTTGTCGAGGATGAATTTAGATGTCATGGGTCGCAGGAATCACTTACCATCAGGTGAACTGTGTGTCGTTTCTTACTCTCAAAGTTATAAAAAAGAGATATATATATATATATATATATAACTATGTATATATTGTTTTATATTGAGGCATTTCATTTTAGTCCTACAGGAACAGATACAAATCTATATCCCAACATAGGAGAATCATGTTCCGCATGTAGAAAGTATGTGAGTCTATGACCTCGTTGATCGCTCACCATTAAAGATAAGAGCTACGTGAATAATGTTAGTTGTTTTTATGACATTGTGTATCAACTAACTCTACTGCCTGTAAGGAAGTATTGCTGTTGCTCCAGAGACCTCTACATAGTCTAATTAGATAAAGCTGTAGAGGTCTCTGGACCAACAGCAATAATCATACACAAAAAAAATCATTAAGGAAACATAATGCAGCCGTGGACCAAGATCGAATGGATAGATGCAGAAGTTAGAATGGAACGGTATTTTGCATCTGCATGAATTAGTCCATTGGAACCTGAGATGGGACTAGCACCATGCCACTGCTTCCTCGTATGATTGGTTCAAGCCTCCGAGGTCCTCTTACGGATTTCCGATTACGGATAACTAGGCATTCCATCTCATTCCACATGTGCCTCTTGAATCTTTGTTGAGGACGAATTAAAATGCCATGCCATGTTTGTTATCTCCTTATATTATATGGAAAACGGATGTGATCGAACTTACGATGCTGATGTTGTTTCGTCACTTCCGGTGCATGGTATATTCGTAAATACCACCAGCGTTTGTCTGGTATTTGTTGAAGTGCCCAATACCCCAGTACCCGGTCGGTTAACGGCCAGTAAAGGGGGTCCGGCAGTAAACGCGCCGAATGAGATTTACGGCGACATTACACGCGCGGATACAATCGTTTATTGGAAATCGATAGGCGCGTTTGTCTTGAGCTGCTAGTTTATTGCTCTACTGTGGACGGACGCCGAGGTATGTTATGAACGAATCTGCATTTGTGTGGAGAGGTTATGTGTGCAGTGTAAAAGGAGGCATTGTGAGATACGTTATGTTTGTTCTTAGTTCAATAATAGTAACAGTTACGGTCGCATCATCGCATCATAGACAAAGTTTAGTTTGATAATCATCATCATCAACTTAACTCAACCTAACTCATCCTTTCTCAACAAGTTCAATCAAGTTGTGGGTCGCGACCCCTGCGGTCAGCATGTTACAGAGGATCGTAATCTGTTAAATGAATAAGATCTGTATACAAAAGATTCGTTTATAAAAGCATATTTGTAATGCGCGAATGTGTTTCTTATCACCTGCAATATTAAGATGTCTGTTCTTAGTACATTTTATATTATGTGATCTGATATTCTACGTCGCAATAAAATTGGATCTGCCTGAGGGAGATTTTAAACTTATAGATAAACTATTAACAATAGTTAGAAGATCTAACTTATAGGATGCAGCAGCTTCTTTACATACAGAAGTATACGATGTCTGCTCTTTGCATCTGCTTATTGCCAGATTACATAAACTGCGCATAATGTACTACAGTGCCGTAAGGACTTAACACAAACATAGAGGCACTCGCTCATCTTCGCCTTCCCGGTTCCGATGTAATGCACATGCAATAATATCGAAGGAAGGTTAACATGCAGTGTCAAGGACACGGGACATAGGCACATACTGTACACTGTGACACACCAATATTGTTCCTCGGCTGGGCATAGAACCCTGAACACGTTACTTAGCAGTTAGGTACTCTGATGTGTATGTAAAATGTAGACGCTGCTTTATATACGACAAACTTTGTCTAACTTACGGGAAGTTAGACAAAGTTTGTCGTTAGTATTTAGTTTTCTTAGCTTACTTTGTAATACACTCTGTATCTAAAGGAGCTGTTTTGTCCAGATAGTTAAAGTTTTATGAATTAGTCTTTGCCGGGAATAATTGTATGAGTTTCATATTTTAAAATTAAATACATTATAGAGCTTAAATGTATGTATATATACATATATCTATATATATATATATATATATATATATATATATAACTATGTATATATTGTTTTATATTGAGGCATTTCATTTTAGTCCTACAGGAACAGATACAAATCTATATCCCAACATAGGAGAATCATGTTCCGCATGTAGAAAGTATGTGAGTCTATGACCTCGTTGATCGCTCACCATTAAAGATAAGAGCTACGTGAATAATGTTAGTTGTTTTATGACATTGTGTATCAACTAACTCTACTGCCTGTAAGGAAGTATTGCTGTTGCTCAGAGACCTCTACATAGTCTAATTAGATAAAGCTGTAGAGGTCTCTGACCAACAGCAATAATCATACAAAAAATCATTAAGGAAACATAATGCAGCCGTGGACCAAGATCGAATGGATAGATGCAGAAGTCAGAATGGAACGGTATTTTGCATCTGCATGAATTAGTCCATTGGAACCTGAGATGGGACTAGCACCATGCCACTGCTTCCTCGTATGATTGGTTCAAGCATCCGAGGTCCCGATTACGGATAACTAGGCATTCCATCTCATTCCACATGTGCCTCTTGAATCTTTGTTGAGGACGAATTAAAATGCCATGCCATGTTTGTTATCTCCTTATATTATATGGAAAACGGATGTGATCGAACTTACGATGCTGATGTTGTTTCGTCACTTCCGGTGCATCGTATATTCGTAAATACCGCCAGCGTTTGTCTGGTATTTGTTGAAGTGCCCAATACCCCAGCACCCGGTCGGTTAACGGCCAGTAAAGGGGGTCCGGCAGTAAACGCGCCGAATGAGATTTACGGCGACATTACACGCGCGGATACAATCGTTTATTGGAAATCGATAGGCGCGTTTGTCTTGAGCTGCTAGTTTATTGCTCTACTGTGGACGGACGCCGAGGTATGTTATCAACGAATCTGCATTTGTGTGGAGAGGTTATGTGTGCAGTGTAAAAGGAGGCATTGTGAGATACGTTATGTTTGTTCTTAGTTCAATAATAGTAACAGTTACGGTCGCATCATCGCATCATAGACAAAGTTTAGTTTGATAATCATCATCATCAACTTAACTCAACCTAACTCATCCTTTCTCAACAAGCTCAATCAAGTTGTGGGTCGCGACCCCTGCGGTCAGCATGTTACAGAGGATCGTAATCTGTTAAATGAATAAGATCTGTATACAAAAGATTCGTTTATAAAAGCATATTTGTAATGCGCGAATGTGTTTCTTATCACCTGCAATATTAAGATGTCTGTTCTTAGTACATTTTATATTAGGACGCATGTGATCTGATATTCTACGTCGCAATAAAATTGGATCTGCCTGAGGGAGATTTTAAACTTATAGATAAACTATTAACAATAGTTAGAAGATCTAACTTATAGGATGCAGCAGCTTCTTTACATACAGAAGTATACGATGTCTGCTCTTTGCATCTGCTTATTGCCAGATTACATAAACTGCGCATAATGTAATACAGTGCCGTAAGGACTTAACACAAACATAGAGGCACTCGCTCATCTTCGCCTTCCCGGTTCCGATGTAATGCACATGCAATAATATCGAAGGAAGGTTAACATGCAGTGTCAAGGACACGGGACATAGGCACATACTGTACACTGTGACACACCAATATTGTTCCTCGGCTGGGCATAGAACCCTGAACACGTTACTTAGCAGTTAGGTACTCTGATGTGTATGTAAAATGTAGACGCTGCTTTATATACGACAAACTTTGTCTAACTTACGGGAAGTTAGACAAAGTTTGTCGTTAGTATTTAGTTTTCTTAGCTTACTTTGTAATACACTCTGTATCTAAAGGAGCTGTTTTGTCCAGATAGTTAAAGTTTTATGAATTAGTCTTTTGCCGGGAATAATTGTATGAGTTTCATATTTTTAAAATTAAATACATTATAGAGCTTAAATGTATGTATATATACATATATCTATATATATATATATATATATATACATATATATTGTTTATGTAGTCCAAGAAAACGAATGGTTTATGTGTTCATAATATTAATTTATGAAACAGCGAGCATTGGGCAAATACTTTGATATAGTACACTTTCGTAACTCTTTTTTGGAATATTTACAAGTTAAATTGTTTGTATGTATATGCTATAATATTTAAGACGCCGGAAAAGAATTTCGCTTCGGCCGGGGGTGATGTTTGTAGAAACGACCCAATGGATTACTAGTATTTATTCGTGGGTATATTCGTTTTACGAGAAACGGGAGAGTCAAGGTTCGAATCGTTGTGATCTGATGTCCTTGTGACGATTTCAAGAGACGTTAGTCAGGGGGACATTTGCACCTCCTGTATCCGTCACTGTAAGATCTAGTTCTAGTCTAGTTCTAATATTTTTTAGAATTGAGAGTGATAAATGAA
Source organism: Teinopalpus imperialis (assembly GCA_029286865.1). Taxonomy (NCBI): domain Eukaryota; kingdom Metazoa; phylum Arthropoda; class Insecta; order Lepidoptera; family Papilionidae; genus Teinopalpus; species Teinopalpus imperialis. The sequence continues at coordinate 16,403,872 of JAGSMU010000012.1, forward strand.
TTCACAGATTACCTGATAGTAAGTGATTCCTTATGTCTATGACACTCTCATTCAATAACTATAAAGAATCAAAATGCAGATACGACCCAACCCCTCAGGGTTAAAATCGAATGCCTTGTCACCAGTTAAGGATCTCCGGAATCTCATACACCCACCATACGAAACACAGCGGCGTTATGCTGGTATTGTGCGTTGTCCTACCACTTAAAATTCAACTAGACGTAAACTATAGCGTGACCAACCATGTTAGATAAAAAACGCTTAAACTACGATTAACGATTTAACCCTTTGCCCTGGAAACGATTTAAATAGGGGCTACCAATAACTACCAGACTAATTTATACAAACAGCTACTCTAGAACAATTGTGCACGGCACCGGGATCGTCTCCATAGTAGCTTGAAAATGGTTATTAAAATAGTGAGCAGGGAAGGCTGTTAGTAAAAACAAGTGTGTACTTTTAAAATTACTTTTAAATAATACAATACACATAAAAAATAATTATCTTTTTTAATGTCAACAATGTCGCCTCAACAGCAGCGGAGATATCTACTTGCCTTATAATTACGCACGGAAGTCGCCATTCGACCGTAAAGAGTTAAAAAAGATTTGTGTATAGTATGTAGGGGCGTGTTGCTTTTACATAGTTATTATTATATATTTCTCGAGTTTATCATATCCTTGATATTTGTGATGGTCCGCCAGTGCTAGGGTTGCAATAACGACCACGTGGTGAGTATGGTTAACTCTTCAAATAAGAAGCCGGTTGACCGTTTTCATAGAAATGTCTACTTGTAGTGGTAAATCCACCATCCATCCAAAGGGATTAAATTATGCCCTTATTTATAAATTAGGACTAGAGAATTTGGTATATGATAATTGGGTCTTTCGTTTTGGGTATATTCGTAACTAAGGTAAGATATGTAAATACGAGTGTGTTTATATTATGTTATCGCACATTATCAACATTTTAACTGTGTCCTAACAACATCAAAATCTAGACTACTGCAATACAAGCAAACGTGTTTAACATTCACGGCACATATATATAGATCACCGCTACTTAGACTAGCGTAGACAGCCCCTAGGGCTGCGAGGCTTGCAAGTGTGGGGGGTGTGATATGTGGAACTCCGCAGGGCGGGGGTGGCGGCGAAGGCGTGCGGGGCGCGGCAAGCGGCCCTCAGGGAGCTCCTCGGCATCAGGCTCCTTGGGCCGCGGCGCACTATCTGATCCAGATCTTCAGAGCCGACTGCAACCCAACCTCACCGCCTTCTGGGTATGTACATTATTTATTATAAACGAATGCTCGACAGCCAACGTTGGTGCAAACCAACTAGGTCGTCAAACATTCGTTTCCAATGTTTGTCCACAAAATCACACCCCCTTTATGTTACGTGTCCAAATGAAAATGAGAAAATATGAATGTGATACAAACACATTCATGATATAAATGTGAAGGTTTCGTGTGGACACGTCTTAATATAAGGCTTTAAATGCACTGCACTGTAGACATATATATTAGCTGCTCTTTTTGATTTTGATTTAAGTGTGTTTGAGAACTGTACTATATGAGACTTTTATTTTGGAAATTACCTAATTTCAACTAACTTGAATAAGATTCTTTCTCATTTCTTTATGATGATTTTTTTATTGAGGGACGGTGACAAACAGTTCACCTTTGTATAAGATTCCTGTGACCAATGCCATCCACATTCATCCACTATAAGGATTCATATAGATTAGATGAAATACTTCGTAACCAGTAATAGCGGTCTGGAGACCTGTTATTTCTGTCGCCAGTCGAAACACAGCAGTGTTTTTGCGCTGTTATTTTGTGCTGGTATACAGTGAGGGTATGGTCTTTCGCGAGTCTATCAACCAGCTTCTTCAACTCAATCTTATAATTTTTGTTTTACATATCTGGTTATAGGGATATTTTTTGTAATTTTATAAGTGATATTTTATACAAAATCACAAATCTATACGGTGTCAATAAAGAACAGAAATGTTGCGGAGCAAGAGCCAGTACACCGAAGCAAAGTTGTATTTTTAAATGATAGATGTCATATTACGATTACATTCCAATTTTTTTATTTTGCATTTAACCCTAAGGGGGTTTAATGATTGTTTATTAAACAAAGAGAATGTGTCATCTTTAAATTGTTAAAATATTATAAGCGATTTGAATATTCTAGATATTATTCTGAAAAATAAAAATTTTATATTTCATGGTACATATAGATATCATCTCATGTTGATCTTTGCCTTATTTTGCTTCTATAACACTTTTTTTTTGCAAAACTGTCTGGAGCTAGGTATATTTATGATCTAGTATTAGAATAGATTTGAATGCAAAAATAAGTTAAGCAACCATTTTACAATAATTATCATCGTCACAGACTAAGATGTCTCTAAAGACTCTGCTATGCGGAGATGCGGAGTCTATGGATATAGTCCATAGACTCCGCGTAAACTTAGATAGGTCATAGCTCGACCTTCTACACTGCCACTGCCATTCCGTGGTTGCCACTCAAGTACCTTTCTTTCCCATCTGGTATCGCTTCTACGAGCTATATCGCCAAACCGTTGCCACTTCAGTTTGCTAATCTTTTGAGCTGTGTCGGTCACCCTCGTTCCATTGCGGATGTCAACGTTGCGTATTCTATTACGCAGTGAAACATCGAGTACAGTCCGGTGCAATAACACACTAATGATTTATTTTAAAGCTCGGTCAAAATGTACGGCATAAGCATAATTGACACACGGTACAAGTGTTTCCCATTACATATAAAGTAAATAAATAAAGAATAAAAATTATCGTTTGATAGCTTGAAGGAATTTTACAGACATCATAGATATAGTTTTCGATCGATTTTTTTTTTATAATGTAATTAATGGTGCACAGATAATTAATAAAAGTTAAGAAAACGTTACGTTAAGAGCAGAAGTGTTTTTATAACCTAACAAGGGCTGTCGAACATAACGTACAATAGTAATCGGATGATACCATAACGGACAATATCCGTCTCCTTGTGACATTAGAATATTTGTAGCGCAATTAAATTGAGACAAACGAGCAACGACGACTCACAAGTTCGTCCTTAAACTTTTCGACAAAGACGACGCGCACAGCTTACCAAAAATTAATTTTTTTATTACCAACACTTACCAAATAAACATAAAACGATTGCGATGCAAAATGACCTCAACGTCCATATACATAAAATCGATAAGCTCATTACCGTCCGGCTGTCCGTTCGTGTTATTTATTGCACATTGCGTAGATACAAGTTCCCAGACGTTATTCTAATATAATTCGTATATCGAAATGCCGAATAGTTTTAATAGAAATCACTGACATTGTTTATGTTCGAGTACCGTCTTCGATGCGCTTCTCAAACTATTGCAATATTATGTTTTTACTTTAAGTTTTACGTGGTGCATATACGATACGTGTAAGCTAGAAATGGCGTTGGAGTATATTTTTACTTTCAATTTTATGTGATACATCCACGTTACATGTATGCCAAAAACGGCATTGGAGTATATTTTTACTTTGAGTTTTAGTTGGTACATTCAGGCTACATGTGTGCTACTAAGGAGATTGGAGTAACTTTTACTTTGAGCTTTACATGGTACGTCCACGGTACATGTATGACAAGGGTATTGCAGAATATTTTATTTCGTTTTGGTTATCTGGTATTTTAACACTACTTTTATGGCATGTAGCATTGTGGGAAAAATATTATGCTTTCGAATACCAGTGTCTAATAACAGATAAGCTCTTCTGTTATTTCAGTGATTACTCTAGAGTACCCTAGTCCCAGATATTAATATTGCAGCATTACATCTTATTGTTGAGGGGTATTATCTTGATATCATCATAGTTTGCAGATAACAGTTCCTATAGTAGTTCGTCACCACTAATACTTTAATAAACACTATAATAACTGTCTCAACGATTTCACCCTCTTTATACTGTCTTCCTTACCCATATGTGCTAAATGAGGTGCATTTTTCTGCTCGATTCAGGAAACTTATTATATTGATTTATGAAGAAATAAAAAAATCGATATGCGAGTTAGTAGCCTTTTACCTAAAAGGAGTAATTAAGGAGGAAACGGTAATAAACGAGTTCATTCAAACGTAATGTGTTTTTCGGCACATAGGTATATCTACATGTAGAAATGTTTAACTTCAAAGATTTATTAATAAAGAGATCCATTAGTCACCGCAGATGACTAACATAAAATGGTTCTATGTCAGTAATTATATCTTGGGATCTTTACGAAATATAGCCGAGATACAAATCTAGTTAAAGCTGGTTATTCTGTTTGCTCGAGATCTATATACAACACAAATCTGTAAACATACATACGATAAGTTGGTCGCGTTACTAGCATATGCCTACACTGTATTGAAGTATATATACCATATATACCAATACGGATAGAAACAGTAGAAGAGCTACACTGTAGTTCGTTTCTAGCTGCAGAATAAATGGGTCAGCTCGACCGGGGTAGAACCACGCCCGCTAGTATTCTGGCCAGCGTGAAATAGCAGCATAATGCTGCAGTTTTTCGTCTGGTGAATGTACGGATCCGGAGACCTTAACTACTGTTATCGAGGCATTCCATCTCAGTCCTCTAGGGTGACATCGCATCTGCATTATGATCCCTTGTCAATGATGATGATGAATGTAGATGTCATGGGCCGCAGGAATCACTTGCCATCAGTTGTACTGTGTGCTTGTTTGTTACTATTAATGTAATAAAGAAGACTAATATTTTAGTTATTTCTTCAACTTGTCAACAACTATTTTTGACCGCTCGGCATTTGACGTTTCGTACATAATTTATAAGTAGCTATTGTAAATAAAAAGAAAACAAAAAACTTTGACAAGCGCTAACGCCTATCCGAGTCTCTCGTGTTTTATGGCGTATTATGCTATAATAATATTTTTTACTTAGCACATTTGTTTATACCTGTGGCCCTATGTGTGTGTGTGCAGTCGCCTGTACGGGTGTCCGCGGGCGCGCCGTTCACTTGAAAAATATATAAAAATGTCGTTCGTTGTTACCAAGACCGCTAAATCTAATAGCCGACCAGATTTTTATGTTCTTTCGCGGTATAGTGTTGTGTTACGCGGCGGGCCTTCGGCTTTTTGGACTCTTTGTCCGTCGGAATTGAATTTTGTGTTTTCAAGATGGCGGACGCGTTTACTGCGACGCCCAATTAGCGATGGGCCTGCAATCGGCTTTACCGGTTCGGCTTTTGTTACGAATGATTTATGCCTCAGTTTTAGGGTCGGATGTTGCAATAGGAATTTTTCGGCGAGTTCAATAACTAGGTTATAGTTTTGCGACGTTTGTTTCGTCGTATGTAGGCGATATTGAAAACTATATTTTTATATTGCTTTACTTGGGTAGTCATCTAGTTCATTGAGCATCGTAAAACATGACTAAGTTATACATTAAATACTATTATATACATAAATATTCTTAGGATCTACCACGATATTGAAATGTTGGCAATCGATCTATCGATGGAGACATAAGCAAATTTCACGCCGACTGTCAGATGGATATTTGACAGCTATCAACTTCAACACCGAAAAACATCAAGATTTGTTTGAATTTATAACCGTTTAAATGCTATTAATTAATACAATCAACCTTCGTAGATAAATTAAAGATTATATCCGATTGGTTTTTAATGATTGCTTAATATTCAAATATAATTTAAGCACTTTCTCCAAATAACCTATATTTCAGTTTGTCTACTACATATTGGTACCGAACTTGAAATTTGTGTGACATTATGAACAACGAACTACGCTACTTATATGATAACCAAAAGTAGATTCTTGTTCATGGTTAAATAAAAGATACGAAATGGAAAATTAGATATCAAGTGATGTGACTTATCGGTGCCCACAGACGGTGGGGTCACAGCAGCTCAGTGTCTAAGCGTTCGCTTTTAGTTCACGGTAAGCCAGCGTGGACATTGTTAAATGTTATTTTACGTGCTGATTTACAACGTGTTCGACGGTCAAAGAAAACATCTTGAGGAAACCTGCATGTCGGAAATAAATAAGAAACAAATATAAGACATATGAAGTTTGCCAATCCGCTGTGGAGTCGTGCGCTGGACTGTAATCCGACACCTCTCGAGAGAGGCTTATGCCCGGCTGTGGGATTTTTATATACAGACTGTTACTTTACTTAGACGGTGTAATATAATCCATTTACCTGTGTCCGTGGAGTATGTCCTATCAGTGTCCTATGGAGGTCATAAGGAATGACGATGGGAAAAGCCATAATTTTAAGTACATGCGTTATAATATTAAAAGTGACAGCACACAGTTGACCTTATGGTAAGGTGTGACCGCAGCCCACGACATCTGCATCTTTCCTCAACAAAGATTCCGATGCGCATACGTTCTCACCCCTGAGGACTGAGACGGAATGCCTTGTTGCTTTTTTATTACTTTGAGAGCTACAAACGAGCACACAGTTCACCTGATGTTAAGTGATTCCCGCGGCTAATAGGCGATAAATTCATTCTTGACAAGGAATCATGATGCAGATGCGTTGTCACCCTTGAGGACTGAACACAGAGACGAAACACAGCAGCGTTTTGCTGCTATTTCACGCCGGCTTCTGTGAGGGCGTGGTCCTACGCCTTTACAGCTGACCCATTCATTCTGCATTTAGTTAGTAACAAACTGCAGTGTAGCTCTACCACTTTATTTATGTATGTCTCCCGATCACTACACTTACGATTACGAAACACGGCAGCGTTCAGCTACTATTTCAGGCCAGTATTTTGTGAGGGTGCTCTCCTCCCGCGGTCGAGACGACCCATTCAAAAGAAACTTCACTATACTATACGTTATATGGCCATCCCCTTGCCACCTCAGCTTTATAATCTTTTGAGCTACGACAGCCACCCTCGTTCTACTGCGGATGTCTACGTTGCGTATTATCTACTATCACGCAGAGTAACACCGAGCATGGCCCGCTCCATAGCTCGCTTGTGTCTAGTGACTCTGATCTTTCTCATACGACCAGCAGTAAAGGGTCATGTCTGTATACCGTAACTCGTCGCTGGTGAAAGATTCGTTTTAAGACACAAAGGGATGTCGGACGAGAAGATGGGTAACGCAGTTTCCCGTACGCTGCGATGCGAGTTGGATCCACTTAATCTCTTGGTCGAAATTGAACTTACCTAACTAGAACCTAACCTATTATATTAATAGCAGGTATTACCAATCAGCAATGGGTGAATATTGAGGACAAAAGAATGTATTCCAGCCTCTAAGATATATAAAAGTCAATATAGTCCGTATAATTAGTTATAATCAATATGTTTTATTTTTGTTAATATAAGGAACAGTTAATTTTCAAATATATACATATATAAGGGGGTACGTGTAGTTGTCGGAAAGAATTAAAGATTTATTTTTTAAGAGTGCCAGCGATTTTGTTCGCATAACCGAGCAGTTTTTCATCCATCTTGTTGTACGCGTCGTGTAGAGCACGCGAAATGATATCTGACATTTCTTTTTTTTAATTACCTTCCGATTTAAGTGAAGTAAATACCAAACATTAGGCCAAGCTTATTTCTACATATCTATGAGTTTCACATCCAAATTACTTAGCCTATTGTGTATGATGTACTAGTCAGTACATTCTAATTACACACGCTGGCTACAGATTACAAACGTAAAGGCAAACAGTGGTAGAGTCACGCTACAGCTCGTTTGTAGATGCCTTATAAATGCCTTGGCTTAACCGTAGAAAGACGTCTTCAATGAATACCATCGTGAAATATTAGCATAACACTACTGTCTTTCGTATGGCGAGTGTGGGGATCCGAGGCTCAATTACGGATAAGGAGAACTTCGATCTCAGGCCCCAGGACTGACAATGCATATACATTGTGATTGATGGCAGCATGAATTACTTAACATAAGATGAACTGTGTGTTTAACCCTCAATACAATAAAAACAAACACATACCGAAAGAGTAGTTATTTATATATGTGTTGTATGTTAAAGTACGCAATTAACATCTACTGTCTGCCTTTAGTTAAGTCACGTCTACGCTTTGTCATCCGTCTATACAATAAAAAATACCACGTTACAAAAGAGTTGTATGTAGTTGAAACAAGAGATTAACTTCTAGTTAAGTAAACCCGACTCTCAACAATCGTTTGTTACCCTCAATATAATACAAAAAGAATACCACCTATCAAAAGAGTTGTTGTTTACACATTTGTCGTACATAGAATACAATCAACATCTACTATCTAAATTTAAACAAGAGATTAACTTCTAGTTAAGTAAACCCGACTCTCAACAATCGTTTGTTACCCTCAATATAATACAAAAAGAATACCACCTATCAAAAGAGTTGTTGTTTACACATTTGTCGTACATAGAATACAATCAACATCTACTATTAAAATTTAAACAAGAGATTAACTTCTAGTTAAGTAAACCAGACTCTCAACAATCGTTTGTCACCATCAATATAATACAAAAAGAATACCACCTGTCAAATGAGTAGTTGTTTACTCATTTGTCGTACATAGAATACAATCAACATCTACTATTAAAATTTAAACAAGAGATTAATTTTTAGTTAAGTCACTTCCACTCTGAACAGTCGTTTAAAAGGCGACATTTCTTGGAATTGTAATGGGGTATTCGTTCGTAATGAAAGCCATCGGTGAGGTAAGGGCAATGCGAGCTTGGCCGGGGAGCGGTATAAATTAATGCCGGCCGAATTAATCGGTCGACCACACGCGACGAATGCATCCTGAGCAGCTAATGATGTTACTCACATATCAGTTCCGACTTCAAAGGTTGGCCTTTGTGAGTTATGAACGTAATGCTAGAGATAGAAATAGTATGGGCTAACGTGGGTTAAACACTTGCGCACCTTCATTTGTTAATAATGAATTAAATGAATTACAACAGTGGCATATAAGAACCACAGTACCTTAAACCAACATTATGTAAGTGATGTACAAAATTAAAAAAAAATCGTAACGGCCGCGTGACACGGTCGATACCAAAAAGGTTGACATTTTGCACATTCCTCTTTATTAATCATGTAATTAATTTAATTGTGGAAGATAAAATTTAAATATTTCATTCACCCATTTATTTTATTTTACTCATAAACAAATGACTAAATATTTTTTTTATATGATATTCAGGGTTGTAACCCAGCTATCATATACACAAAATTTACATACATATACATATATGTACCAATAACATGGATACAGTAATATGTTACAATAACGTGAGAGAGAAAATATAAAAAGCAAAAAGAAAAAAATGTTTAGTGTTAGTGTAAGGTTTATGTTTGCACGTAATACCAAGCTATTTAACAATAGTAGAGCCACATTGCAGCAGGTTTCTTGCTGCACCATGAATGGGTCAACCCGACAGGGAAACAACGATACAACGCCCTCCAAAATACCTGCATATCGCTGCTGTGTTTCGTATCCGGGCACTCAATCACTGGTAACGACATTCCATGGCACTACATCTCAAACCGCACGGGCCCTCACTATTCTGTGGAATCAACTATCGTCGGCGGTGTTTCCGAACCGATACCACTTAGGGACCTTCAAGAACCCTTTTCTTAAAGGCCGTCAACACATCGCGACTCCTTTTGTGTTGCGGATATCCATGGGCGACGGTAATCACTTATCAGGTGAGTTGCTTTTGTTTTATTACATTGAGAATAACAAACGAGCACACAGTTCTATTGATGGCAAGTGATTTCTGCGGCCCATGACATCTACATTCATCCTTGATAAGGAATCATATTGCAGATGCGTTGTCATCCTTAAGGACTGAGATGGAATGCCTCGTCACCAGTAATAAAAGTCTCCGGATCCCTACACTCACCAGAGGAAACACAGCAACATTATACCGCTATTTCAAGGTGGTATTCTGTGAGGGCGTGGGTCCAGGGTCGAGCTGACCTATTCTGCAGCTAGAAACAACCTGCAGTGCAGCTGTACCACTGTTGCCTGCTCGTTTGCCACCTAACCTATGCCATAAAAAAAGATAAAGATTTGTTATAAGGTGAATTATGTGCATTGAAATATTTTCTATTTTTATGTGGTACATTTCTTTCATTGCTTCTTTACGACGTTTCCCTACACCGACCGTGTATCTCTAATTAAAATATTTAACCGGCATCGGGAATTGAATTAGCCTAAACAAGATCCGAGCGCCCGTACACTGCATTACGCCTCTTACTTTCCATATATTCATAGGAATTAAAGTAGGCGAAGCATAATCAAGGTTACACGCGCTAATATAGTAATAATTGCCTATTAATGGTGATATGAATATAATCCTCGTATAACGTGGCTAGTTGACCTAGAAACGACCCAGAGGTTTTCATACATTTTGATTAAATTTATCTTTATGGTTTTGTTTTTTTCGAGTCTGAGAAAAGACATTAAAATACCTTAGGGCCATAAAAGGCTGGACGGGCATCGACTTTCGGAAATGTGTACTGTATATATCCGAAATCATTTCCGAAAGAAAAAAAAACCATTACGTGAAGTTTGGAAATTTTTCAATTGATGAGAATCTACGAGCGAATTTAATGACAATTTAGAAAAATTATAATTTAAGAATAATTTAGTTCACCACGCGTCTCCATATCATCGAAACATGTTTTTTTTTCTCAGACGTGCAGGTTTTTACGATGTTTTTGTTCACCGGCTAGCACGTGTCAAATCAATCTTAAAAATGTAAACTAACAATTTCATTGGCTCCGACATCGATTTGCTCGAGTACCGTGGAAAAGCCAGCATTGACAGAGTTGCAACGTGAAGTAGCGGCATGTGAATGCTGATTTTCGTAGGGAGTCAATTACACGTAACGAGACATTTCATCTCCCCAGAGGCGACAACGCAGGTGCATATTGAATCTCCGCGGGGGAAAGATCGCAGTCATCACTTACCATCGTAAAAAAATCGTAAAAAAAATGTCAACTCGAAAGTTCGTATCTAAAAAAATATAGTAATTATAAAGCATATATAAATATGCCACAGTTAACCATTGCATTTGCATATCACGTGAAACTAAGTGTCCATTTCGTAACAAGCATTACAGATTTATGGCCACAGGTTCCAATCTGGCAACGAATACCTGGGAGGAGTCCAAAATTTTATCACTCGCTTCGTAAAAATCGTTTCTAGCCATCAAATCTGTAACTGTAGTAACAACGCCCTCGCATATCTCCCGTACATTAATACAGGATTTATGGACATTTTACAGTTTCTTACGGGAGTTTTTTATTGTGCATTATAACGATTCCCAATTTTACTATCAACGTTTTATATGTACTCTTAGTTAGGTTAATTAGTTGGGACGATTAAAGTTCTACGATCGGTGTTTTGATATGTGGAAGGTTGGATGTGCGTCGTCTATTGCGAGTAATGTAATTAAAATATGGTGGGGTTCGGTATACATTTCTTTTTGTTTGAAAGAGGTAACTTTTTTTTATAATGTTACGGGTGACAAAGAACTCACCTGATGATAATTAATCTGGCCTGTAAGTCCATCCTTAGCAAGTATTCAATATGTACATATGTATATTTTCACTCCTGAGGTCTGAGATAGAATGGCGTTTCCTGTAATTGAGTCCGCCCTACCCTGCACTCACCGTCCGGAACATAGCGATGTTCTTCTATTTTACGATGGTATTCTGTGAAGGCATGACTACCCCGGTCTGCAACATGCCTCTAACAGTCTTAGCGCTTTTTGTTGCCGTTATCACGACACCGAGCTCGTCATTACGTGGATTTCTCGATACATCGACGCAACCCTAAACGGTGAACGTAAAAATACTCCAAGCAGCACTTATCCGGTGGCCACTTGCGCCTGCATCGCACGGTAAACAATTTTTATTTGAACGTAACAGACTATTATCAGATTGAGATTGTCTTGCGGCCTCAATCGTAAACTGCCCGTCGCCCGTCGATCTTTATTGGTGTATAATAACCGAAATAAAGTGCGTTTTTATTCGGTTTTGATGCGATCCCATGTTTATCTTTAGATCGGTATACTTTGCTTTATAACGCGACTAGTGCTGTTGGGAAATCTGTAAGTAATGCCTATTTTATTGTCTACGATTAATCTGGACGCGAGTTATGTCTAAACATGTTGATATGATTTTATTGTTAATAAGTTGCCTTCATATCAGACGTTTCTGTAATGTTGCCCATAAATTATAAATATAAACAAGGCGTATAAACAAGCTAGTCTTTAGTATTAATCTTTGATTTGATGAGGGATTTCATTTGTTCTGTGATGTCTACGGTTTCGATTAATTCACCTCTGCACATTTATGTACCATTTTTTGGTATCTTAAAGTAAAGTTACCCCATCTTCTGGAGGGAAGGCAGGGTTATGTGGGAACTTACCAAACCCTCTTGGTGCGTTGAGATTTTTCCGGGATCGTCTATGGAACGCACCGGCGCTCCTCTGCGTCGGAGTCTAAGATGTCCCTGGGGACTCTTATGAGCCTTAAGCTAAGCTGAAAGTAAGTATCGATTTTATCATTTCATTTAAATAATGACTCGCACTGAAATATTGGTAATATTCAGTAGGATAATCTTTCAGTGATCAGAGCCACACTGCGCTTTATTGTATTATATTTACTGCATCATACTAGCTACAGCATGATTGGATTGGCTCGACCGTGAAAGTGCCACGCCCTCGGAGAATACCAGTGTAAAATTGTGGCATAATTCGACGCTTGATCCAGTGAGAGTGAGACACGGGGACCCAGGTAACGAGACATCGCATGTCAGTCCACAGATGAGACGATGTATCTGCATTATGATTATCGCGGATGAATGTGATCAACCATGAGGGGAACTGCTTGCTCGTTTGTTACTCTCAATGTTATAAAAAAAACTCATACTAACCATTCAATAATTTACCATAGAACTCACTAATAGCCAATAATTTGATATGTACGAACACACGATTCGAAAAACATTTCATATCGCTCGAATTCGGATCGCTAATAAATGAAAACTTTTGTTACATTTTTTATTTTTTTGAGCTTTACAGACGAGTGCACAGTTCATTGTTTGTTAAATGTTAGCAGTGCAATTAACAATGCTACACGACAATAGTCGAAGGGTGGATTCGAACCTACGACCTTCTGTCGCGCAGACGATCTGATCGATCCCTGAACGATCGAGCTATTGACAATTCAATTTGGTATTTCATCTTAGCCCTCGGGATGATGTAAAGCGAAACCACACGTAAGTCGACCCGTGACACCCACATTCGTTCGCGATAATGAATCACAATGCTTCGTCACCAGCCATAACTTTTAAGCCATCTATTAATTAACTGATTAGTTTAATTAATTTTAGAAGTCACTAATTAACTATACTTCAAAATATATGACACGCGCTCTCGGAATATTTATTATATATCCATTTTTGACACCTCCTAACTTGATTTTTATCAATCCTTGACTATTCATTCCTAATTTTTTATTTGAACATAATGACAGATTGCTCTTTCACTAACGATTGTCACACTGAAGTTTAACAAACATACTTTATCTTTTTGAGAAAAAGAAGAGATCATAATGTGAAATAATAGTAGAGCCATGTTGCAGTTAGCTTATTGCCGTAGCACGGACGGGATGGATCTGCCGGGAAATTAGCACTCCCTTACTTTATAAAAAGAATAGTAGTTCGTTTTTGAACCCGGGCACCCGTTTAGAGGCATTCCCTCGTTATCCTCGCAGACATCGCATGTGCATTATGATTCCATCTCTGAATCACTTACCATCTGAACTGTGTACATGTAGCCCCTAATTCTATCAAAGAAAACGTTACACAAGTCTTATTAATGTTAAGAAGGCGTAATAATTTATCGCAAATATATTCTCCAGCATGTCGTAGTGAAGTAATCTCAGTTCAGTGTCTCTCAGTTGTTCCCAAAAAGTTCGACCACCGAACTTTTTTTTTTCACAATATCATGTGAATGAACGTGGCATTATTATTATCATTATATTTAGAAGAAAATCAAGTTAAAACATTTTTAATAAATACCCAGACTCAACTTTTGTATACTGACTCAGTAAATGATGTAACTCTGATTTTCGCAGACAAAGCCAGCAAGATAACATAAACTGAAATAAACGCCTAGTATGTATAATGGTTTAGGGTACAGCCTTTGAAACTCTAAGATACCTGGTCATATAAATGTCAATCGCCTAATACTTCAAGACGCAATCTTCGAAACTCTACGTCCGTTTGAATCCGCTATTCATTTGTCGTGAACCATTCCACTGACTCCGTCAGTGATGCGGCGCTGATTTTCAGCAGACAAAGCCAGTAAAACAGCATAGCTTGAAATTAAAATACAGTACTTCACGAAAGCGTCAATAACCTAATTTAGGTTTAGGGTAGGTTAGGTTAAGCCTTCGAAACTCTACGTCGATTCGAATCCGCTTATTCTTTACTGTTGAGAATAAACTCCTAGCACAAGCATTTTAGTTATAGTATAGTAGTTAATTTAGTTGCAGTGGTTATCGGGAATGTTAGTAATGTTAATAGCATTGCTAGCAATTTGTGCAAAAAAGTACATACTCTTGAAAAGTACATACTCTTGAAAAGTACATACTCTTGAAAAGCTATCTATAATGGCTACGACTTTCTATGTATCTGTCCATTATGGTATTTTTTTACGTGCTTAGACTTAAATCTAGCCAAAACATAAACTGTCGGGCTCGATCGGGTCTCGGCCACGTTTTAATAAATATCTGCGTAAAATATCAACATAGTTTTGCTGGCTTCCATCAAGATGCAGACGCTGTGACCCTTGAGGGCTGACTGAAATGACAATAATTTGTTCTCGGATTCATTCATTTATTAAACATTGTACAATTGTGGTCATGTTTTACAGAAAAGTGAGGTTTTCCTGGGCGAGCGAAAATTACATTTTCGTAAGATTAATTAATAATTTGTCAATTGCACCATTTTCATCATTCTTTCACAAAATTCTTCATTACCTTGGCCCAAACAATACCAGCCCGTGACAAGCAGCTCACCTGATAGTAAATGAATACTGTCACCCATGGAAATCCGCAGCACCAGAGAAAAGTTGGGCTTTAAATGAGTAGGCTCTATTTATTGAAGGTCCCAAAAAATTACGGTTAGGAAATACTTGGGCACAGCTGGTTCCATAGATATAATAATAAGTTTATTTCAACAAAACAATATATATATATATATATTATTTAAAGAAGTAACAATAAGAGAAGAAGATCTTAGAAAATGTAATACATAGAAGCTGTTAACAGCGACGCTTCCTGCCTCAGATATTAAGAAACAGAGATGCGCTTGTAAACTATGGATACGACGGTCATAGGACATCTGCGTCTGTATGTTCAACAGTGGTGGAGCTACGCTGAATGAATGGGTCAGCTAGACTGAAGTAGGACCACCCCCTTACAGAATACCAGCAAAAAATAGCACCAGAATACTGCTGTGTTCCGTCTGGTGAGTGTAGGGATCCGAAGACATTTACTATTCGTTTGTAACTCTCAATGTAATTTAAAAATACCGAATGTCGTAGAGTGCGTGCGTAAATGCTAGAAAAACGCCTGCATCATAGCTCTATCCATTCAACATATCTATTATAGAATGAAACAGTTGATACTTCATTTATTTACGAATCTGGAATATTTAGTGTTAACTGCTGGTTTTACATAAACAACGAGACGAATCCATTTGTATCCGCGTCCAGCGCCCCCGTACCACGTAACTACAACCCGTTCTTGCCTACGCGATAATGTTCAATTTATGTCGCCGTTGCTTTGGGAATGTGTTTCAACTACACATACGTGTGTGCCTTATACGTACGCCTCTCGTTTTGGGCCACATCTCGTTATTTCTGTTTTATTGTATGAATACATAATGTTATTGCCGCGATGGCACGTTGCGACACCGCCAATTGCCGAACTTAACGCTTAGTACGGTAAATTGTCAAAGATCAAGCACTATGCGTGCTAATGCCACACCGCTGAAAAACATTAGCTGAAGGACAAAACGATCGGCCGAACAAGGAAGGAGCAAACAAGAAGCGCTTTTAGCGCTACCATGTTCCGCGTTGTGAGTGAAGGAAACCAAAGACATTTTTGACGATTACTATTGAATCGGAATCTGCGACATATCTAGTCGAATATACTTAATGACAGTAGTCTTTAATCAGTGCGTATTGCTCCTTTACTGCGAGGCGTGTGCGGAAGCTCAAAGTCACTGTGAGATATGGAGAGGGTTATGCTCTGTGTTTTTTTGTTTCGTGATCAAGTGAAAAACGTGAATTTCCTCAGTAGAACTATGGTAACCGACACAACTCGAAGGACCAGTGAACCGAAGTGGCAATGGGCCGACAATGTAGCTCGTACAACCGATGACAAATGGTGAAGAAAGATTCTCGAGTGGCAACCTCGCAATGGCCATCGCAGTATGAGACCACCCCTCACAAGGTGAAGTGACGACATAAGGAAGTCTGCGGGATGTCATTGGTGCACGTGGCTGAGCTACGCACTCTGTAAGAGAGGCCTATATTTAGCAGTGATAGTAACAGTCTTCAAGGGGGAGAAAGCATCTGCATTATGATCACATACACACACGCACGAACACGCGAACAACTTATAATATTTTTTATAATATTGGAAGTAAACAACGAACACATATGTAATTTAATTAGGTTCCCAGCATACACCATAGGAAACTGTTGTGTGATGCTGCTATATCACGCTGTTATTTTTTGAGGGCGTGGTCTTTCATCGGTCTCGACAACTTTTTTTATCACTGGTAAGAGAATGAGCTGTCTCGTGAGATTTTTTGGTATATATATATTATTAATAATAGTTTTCTAAATTATAATTCTGTAAGCACTGCCCTAAATCACTAGAGCTGCTCGCGTAAATAAACAGCCTCCGAGCCTCTACGGGACGTGAGACTTTCGGCAGCAAACCTACTTATTACCACTCTGTCCAGCAATCAGTAGTCTTTCCCACTATTAGAATTGAATTTGATAAGTAGGTATGTGGCGTATGCTTGTTTATGAGGATCCCATATCTTTATTATTCAAATTTCTTGACCGGACCGGTCGACGCTGAAGATAATTGCGTTGGTGTACTTCGCTGTATACAGCGTTTTGTTTTTTTTTGTGATTTTTTTTAAATTTATTATACGTAAAATGTATCTAATGCGTTTATTTCTCACATTAATTAGTTGTTAACAGAGCTACGAGATCGTGGGTTCGCTTCGTGGTAATTGCCGTCGACTTGTTCTATTATTGTAATGGTACTAGCGATATGATTATCATGGGATCGTGTGCTCCGAGCTGCGGTTTCCTCTTAGCGAGCTAATAAAGCGTTGATTTATTTTAATCGTTCGAACGTATGTTTTCGTGTTTGGGGCATATCAGTGCCTTCGCAACTACTGAATTTAGATTTGTAATGGTTGTATTTATTTTAGAGGCGTTCCTCGATACCACGAGTAATTCTATCTCTTTCTTACTTTGTCTCCCTATTCCATTCTTACATGCATATACATTTATGTAACGTAGAATAAGTTACCTAAGAATCGCCTCGTATGGAAAATTTCCTCCAAAACGCGTTGATAGATAGCTTTTCATGTTAAGCGTTGTTAGGAAATCTAATTTCACTTATTTTATTCCTTCACCTCAGTTAACAAGCTGTATATGCTAAAATCATAGTCATAGAGTATCCAAGCTTTTAATTCACGGTACGCTAGCAAAGCGAGTTCGATCTCCGGTACCAGCACCAAGGAAATTGTTAATTAACACTTTTTTGGCGGTGGAGCTGCGTTGCAGATTTTTTCTATCTATAGCATGAATGTGTTGGCTCGACTGGGGTAGGATCCATACACTCACACAATAACACCATTGAGCTGTGTTTTGTATGGTTAATGTCTGGGAACCCAACTACAGATAATAAGGCATTCCATCTAAGTACTCAGGGAGTGCCAACGCATGTGTATCTTGAATTATTGTTGAGGATAGATGAAAACTCCACTATCCAGTCAAAATACAGTGGCGTTATGGTGCTATTCTGTGCTGGTATTCAAAAACGTTTTTATTTACGACACGAAACACATCAGTTGTTTTACTTGATTAGTATATGTAGACGATATCCTTACTGACTCAGTTATTAACAGATCACTGATTCAACTGTAGCTATAAAAGAGCTGAAGTTAGCGCTATCACGTATATAAAAACATTAACTCTATCATCTAAGCATGTCTACTGCATTTTACTGATTTTTTTTATATTATTAAACGAGCTGGTAAACCTCATCTGATGCTAATTGATCACCACGGCAAAACATCCGCAACGCTCGAGGAGTTGGAAGTGTCCCGAGCGCCCCTAAGTCGTATCGTTTCGGAAATACTGCTAACGACATCTGGTTCCACAACTTAGTTGTACGTGGTAAAAAAAACTACGTAGAAATTAAATATATATTTTATTAAATCTGTCTCACTGAGATACATATCTTTATTTAAACGTTTAATGTTACACCTTACAAAAACGGTACAAAAGGCAGACTTAACTTTTGCCGTAAGGCTCTATCTAATTTTTATTACATTAATCTACCGCCAAGTTTCCGATGAAACATGTAATACTATTCCTAAAATAAGAATACAATAACTATAAATACATATACCAAAGTAAATAAATACATAACTATATAAATATATTTCCTTATAAATAGCAATACATAATATACTACTACAAGAAGTCTTTATCGGGTAGACACCTGTTGAGAATTTGAGCGGGTACTGTCATATGCCCTGCAGTTAAGACGCCTACACAATTCGACTTCTGAATTCGACTACAACTTAAATCAGTGAACAGCAATTGTAACAGTCCTGAGTTCTGGATTCGATTCTTAGCAAAGTCTAGGTCTAAAACGTCATAGGTTCCAAGCGACATTCGAAGATTTTCGTGCACTACCTAACACAAGCATATAAGCTTGGTATACACCGTTGCTAGTAGTTGAACTCTGTACATTATAAGCCTGCAAATACGTACTGTCGTCATTGGAATTAATTATGATAGTAATGATATAAACCTGTGATAAACATGTCCTCCTTAATGATTAATAGAACTAGAAGTGGTCCTAGATGTAATCCCTGGGGAAATCCAAAGCTTATCCATGTAAACCTTAGATGCATAACCTTTTACTACAACCTTGAGGATCTAATTCAAGGTAAGATCTAGAACAAATCCTGAAGCAGGCAATATATTTCAAATGATTTGAGGTGCTGCAATAAAATAGGATGATTAATCTTGTCAAATGCACTATTAAAATCGGTCTATTGAGCAGCCGTCTGCAAACATTTAAAAAAAATGTATATTTTTGCGTTCCAAATCCTTATGAATTTGTAATTCGTCTCTTTAGCTCACGAGCCACTGCATGTAAAGCCTTATATGAGTTTAATGCTCAGCAACAAATACTAGCTCATACCTCCTAGGCTTATCATCACCAAGGAAAAACCGGATGGGTCATGTGGTCTCGTATATCGTGGCATGCAGTTGGTTTTCTACGACATTCAACGCATTTTCAATATTTTTTAGTGTCTCGAAATCGCTTGAATATAACTTTGGACATTTTATGTCATGTTTTGATTCACATTGTGAACAAAGAAAAATTCTTTATTCATTATAGCAGTTTGACAACATTTTACATAACAAGTTACCATTATTATAATTTTGAATATTTATTTTCTTTCTATTCATTTTCATTGGAATTAATGTGATAATTTGTATTCACTGTCATTGCACCCGCAATAGTGCATATGTCAACCAGCGAAACACTTAATTTGGATTAGTTACCGTGATTTTAGTCAATATAATCACTGTATTTATATTTCCATTCACAGTTATAATAACAAGAAACATTTTACCATACTCCATAACACAAATTAATCAAATTTTATGACCTTATTTACAATTGACCGCGGAGTGATTACAAAAATTTCGTCACTCAACAACGTTCGACATCTATTTTCCTTCATTTGACCACGTGAAGTAGTGATTGGAGCACCTGTCTGCTGTGTCATCTGGCAGTAACCGTGGTCGATATCGGCCAGGAGGATATCATCACATTTTTTTTATTACATTTTAAGTAACACACGAGCACTCAGTTTACTCGGTGGTAAGTGATTCCTGCGGCAAATTAAATATACATTTATCCTTGCAAGGAATCCTAATATAGATGCGTTGTCACCCTTGAGCCGAATATCACCCCCCTGAGATGGAATGCCTCGTCACCAGTAATAAAGGTCTACGGCTCCTTGCACACACCATACGAAACACAGCAGCATTATGCTGCTATTTTACGCTGGTATTCTATGAGGGCATGGTCCTACCCCGGTCGAGCTGACCCATTCATTCTGTTGCTAGAAACAAACTGCATCGTAGCTCTACCACTGTTATAATAACATGTATAACATATGTTCCTTTTAATTTAAATTTTCTAAGATTACCTGTAATTGTGTCTGCTGATTCCGCCCCCTCATTGCACGGAGAGCGGGTATTCGGTAAGGATTTGGATACCATTCGCCTTGCAACAAGTCTATCTGTGTAAGTTTTTGTCGAAAACAAATTTAGTGATGCTGTGGAACGATTCGATTTCTCACACCGCAATATCTCAAAGCAGAAACGTAGCTGAGTATGCGATCGTAATTGTTTACGAGGTGAACCAAATACGCGTATAAAGGATAGGAGCGGCCGTGGGACGGATATTTATTGCTTGAATACTAAACAGCATCGTGCATCATCGCCGCGTTACAAAACGAGATCACAGCTGTATCGATTTTTTTTCGAGCTCACACGACAAACTTTGTCCCGTCCAAAATATCAATAAATTTTGTTTGTGATCGTTTTGTGAATTTGTGAAAATTTTACACTTTTCGTATCATGAGTTATGGTCATACAAAAAACGCTTAGAAAAAAAACTTTTAGATTTTCGATGAATTTGCCAATGTTTCCGGGGATCTTTTCCAATTTTTCAACGAACATCATTTAAATTTTCTATCTGTAGATCCTGGATGACAAACGAGCACTCTGTTCATCTGCAACAAGCTGTCAATATAAAAAGGCATCGTATCACTGTGTCTTCAGAGGTCTTTCCATCTTTTAATTTACATCCATCCTAGATATAGACTTCGTGGGCCGCAGTCACCACTTACCATCAGGTGAACCGTGTGCTCATTTTTCACACTTAATTTTTTTTTATTACATCGAGAGTAACAAACGAGCACACAACACATCACATCTGATGTTAAGTGACTCCTGCGGCCCATGACACGGAATCCACATCCATCTCACATCCTAGACAAGGAATCATAATCCACATGCAATTCGGGTGGCAGGGATGCCCCTGAGGACTAACATCGATCCCTACACTCGACCTGGGAAAAAACGCATTTTATTCATTCATATTTCAGTCTGTTATTGTAGAGGCATGGTCCTTTCCAGTAGGAACCATTGACCCATTCAGGACGCAGCCAGAAAAATACATCCCTTCTACCACTTTTAAACAGTAATTGTTTTTGCCGATGACTGACTGTGATTTGCGAAACATCGCACCCAGTTGGATCATTTCCGGTTTATATTCGTATAAAATATCGCAGCTTGATAAACACATTTGGTCAGTTGTAGAGATAGGCGGTAGTTTGTTTCTAACTGCAGAACGAATGGGTCAGCTCGACCGGGGTCATAGATGCAGCATGCCGTCACAGAATACCAGCCAGAAATAGCAGCATAATGCTACTGTGTTTCGTCCGATGAGTGTAGGGATCCGGAGACCTTTATTACTAGTGACCAGGCATTCCATCTCAGTCCTCAAGGGTAGACAACGTATCTGCATTATGATTCCTTGTAAGGATGAATGTATATGTCATGGGCCACAGGAATCACTTAGTATCAGGTGAACTGTGTGTGAGGCTGTTACTCTCGAAGTAATAATTCTCTTCTGATACGTATGGTTCACACCTATAAAGCTGCTTTTTATCATGTGGATGTTTTTTTTACAGGCAGAAAATCAAAATTCATAAAGGAAATCATTAATGCAATAGTTGGTAAATAACACATCCTGTATATAGATCTGGTTGTATATATGAATCTGAATTATCTAGTTGGTCATCCACTGGCTTTTCGAGTGTAATAATTTAGTTCACATTTATTTCGACAACCACGCTTACACTTTGTTGATAATTATGGAAAACCTGTTCATTAGCTTTGATTTTTATTTATATTATTTGTTTTAGGTTTGTTCAAAAACGCTATTGGTTTTCTTAATAATAAATAAATAAAATTAGGTGAGGTTGGACGTAGATGTCAGACGTAGATGTGCAGACAACACTTACCGTCAGGACTGTGTGCTCGTTTGTCACCAATATTTTCAGTAAAATCATTAAAAAGTACCTAAGCCACTCACTCGTCTAGTGCAATGCAGGCGCATTTTATAAATCACGCAGGCACACGGAGAGAAAATATTGAAGCGTCTCTAAGAGTTATTTATGGGTCAGCTGTCTACGCCTGATTGTAACAGGTCTTGGCGTAATTAATTTCTTTAATCACAAGTCACATATAAGTTTATGTTTCTAGTTTTGTTTTTTATTTCACCGCGTCATAAGTGAATTATTCTGTTTTATTATAGTAATGTGGCAATGTAAAGATCTCTTATCTCGTTATAAATGGAAGAGAGTAATAGTTTTCTATGAGCGAGCTTCTATGAATGCAGGTGTTGGGGGGCTTTCAGCATCGGCTTGTGTCCATACTGATCTGAAGCTCAACATTATCACCAAAACAGCCATTGCTAAACATGATGGGTATTCCAGTTTTCCACGTAGCACTAATCTGAGTTTGGGTTAAAATCCAAACCTGTGTCACCGTAGCATCGTTTAAAAACTTTAAGGCAAATTTTAAACCAATCCTATGGTCGATTACCGCAGACTGATAATTACGTAATCTATATCATCATTAAAATTTATATGAGAGATATTTTTTTTGGTACACACAACAAAACGAAAACGTAAACACACGAAAAAGCAAAAATAGCGGGGAGGATATTCTGCTGATCGATCCGATTTCGGACATCTTCAAAATATGATGCCAAGGAAATACTTTAAAATAGATGTTTTAAAATTGATGATGCAAGATGGCAAAGATACCATAGACTCAAGTAAACACACTGAATCAAAAATGAATGCCTCGTCACCAGTAATAAAGGTCTCCGGATCCCTACACTCACCAGATGAAACACAACAGCATTATGCTGCTATTTCACGTTGGTATTCTGTGAGGGCGTGGTCCTACCCCGGTCGAGCTGACCCATTCATTCTGTAGCTAGAAACAAACTGCAGTGGTGTTCTACCACGTATTGTACTGCAGTAATGATTAATCATCGTGCTCGCTAGTGAAGGGAAATAGTGAGGAAATCTATATATCGCCCCGTAGCCGCCAAGTACCAACTTCTAGATCACACCGACACCTTCAATAGAGAACTTTAGAAAGTTTCATTCCGAATCTAATTCAACTCTAATGTTACCTTTTAAATAAAATAATGTCATTAACATTTCAATATATCACGTGTTTGTATACAAGTATTTCCTGTTAATCAGGTACTCGGCTAATAGGCTTTATTAATTTTAAAAAATCCCATTAAACGGACAAACGTATGTATCTGGCAACCTTTCACTTCACTTTCCTATTTTATTGTCTTGTACGGGCGCATCGTAACACGCCCATAAAGCATCCAATAAAATATATGCACCACCATTATATTGTGACCCTTGCCTGCGTTCAGCCCGCGACGAGCCTATAGTGCTACAGCTTGATTTACGAAACGAACCGAAACGAAAATGCGATACGAAATTGCATTTTTTGTAAAAAAAATTGATACAAGCCAGTGCTTGTCTACAATACCACCTAGTGTGCAGATATAGACGTACATAAAGGAGCGCACTAGCTGAGTAAATGCCTATTCGCTCTTCTCTTGAAGACACCCACATTCTATTCGGACGGAAAGATTGCCGCAGGCAAATTATACCAAGGTTCCGCTATATTAAAAACAACAAAGCATATTTTTGTCAAAGAATCAATCGAACATTAAACATTGAAAAATGAATTCAAACAAGCAAAATAAAATAGGGAATTTTAAAATCCGTAAACGTAATATATATAAATAACGCTCCTATTTTCGTCTGGGTTGAGAACCTAAGACCCTCATTACTGGCGAAGATCGACTACCTAGGGGCGACAGCACCTACATTACGGGTCTCATACATTGCACGAGTCACTTATCACGGTCTTCACTCAATCAATAAAACATATATCGAAAGTTTTGTGACTTTTAATCGTTTTTTCTGTCTGTTTCCTTATGTTTATATACAAAGATAACCTAAAGTCGTGAATTTTATGATGGATCCATCTCATAGTTGGTTATACTGGCCGCTCTATAAAATGATTGCCTTATCCCCGTGATTTATCGATATTTATTGTATTTCATTCACATCAAATGTCGCCGAACCACCGCGCCATATACCCAGTATGTCGTGGATAATTAGAAACAAATATTAATTTGCAGTTTGTAAACGTAAAAGGTTCTTTTAATCATCTCAAAGTGTATGGAGTGAAGGGGGACATTGGCGTGTTTCGGTTTCGGAGTGACATCACTTTCGTTAAAATTGCGGATGTTTTCGAACTCATTTAACTGTATCATGATTTCATGTTGAATATTCATAGTGCGACCCAAGATAAATTTTCGCGTCACGCACGTGGTATTTCTGAATATACAACGCGGCCTGGTGAGGAAATAAAAAGATTTATTTGTGAGATTGTAAACGATATGACAGACAGAAATAAGTTTTCACATGTTAGGTAGTATAATCGGCATTCTTAACACTTCATCAGTATTATTTATTTCATATTGTTTCCTTGGTCTATATATACATATATGTGTATATGTTTATTTATTTATCAAAATTAGGTATTATTAAAAAAAATACAACAAATATTCTTCATTATGTCTATTCGCATTTTAAATAATAACTCCTTTTTCTAAAACTCTCGGATTATTTTTTCGCTAGAACCTCACTGCAACGTTTCCGGTTGAAGTACGAATGTACTGAATACTAAAATGTACTTCGTATGGTGGAGCGTAGATTGGCTGGAAGTGAGACATCCTTCCCTCTCCCATCCACCATCCCTCTCAATCCTAGAGGGTAACAAAACAAAACTATACAGTGACAACATATTTTGAAAACAAGAAGATGTCCGGAATCGGATCTACTGGTAGGACATCCTCCCTGAAAACTGTATTTTTTTAAAAGTATTTACTATATAGAAAAGTATCCCTCATATAAATTGAAAGGCAAATATATGTATAGATTATGTAATGTTATCAGTCTACGGTAATCCGTCAACATATGGATCACTTGATTCTGTGTTAAGAATGAACCTTGCCTTATTGACAGTCATTAGATTAATTATATGCTTTTAATATAAATTTTATTAAAAAAATTGGTCTTTCTCTCCATCGCTTTATTTTGAAGCGATTGGCCCCACGCATGTTAGACTAAATTTTATAATAATGTCATACCCCACCCACTAAGCTTATGGGTCGCGTTAAGTTTAGTAACTAGGAAGTTAAAAAGCTCGTACGTCACCCGTTCGACCGCACCTTAGGGGATGAAAGGTTTTAGAGTGATCACCTTACCGTTGACTTATATATTTTGTATCGTGACTTTAAAAGATACCTGCCTGCTGGGGGGAAGACAGGATTAAGTGGTAATTCCACGAAACGCCCCTCGATCTACAAGTCAGTGCAATGACTTGGTGATATAGCTCGTACAACCGTTAACCTATGAGGAAGCAAGATTCTTGAATAGCAACCTCGAACTGGAAGTCGCGGTCAAGAACGACCGTCGACTAGATGTTTATTAATAATTATATTGACAGTAACAAACGAGCGCACAGTTCACCAGATGGTAAGTGACTCCTGCGGCTCATGACATCTGAATTCGTCCTTGATCATGATGCAGATGTGTTGTCACCCTTGAGGACTGAGATGGAATGCCTTGTCACCAGTAATAAAGATCTCCGGATCCCTATACCATTATGAAGAATTCCACCTTAGTTTTCAGGGACGCATGATGTTCTCTTCTTTACTTACCATCAGGAGAACTGTATATGCTAATATGACTCTATATTATTTATTTTCTATAACTTAGTTTTGTAATACGAATAAATATATTACGTATATAAAAGCTATTAAGCACATCTCATACCGGTCCCAATATAGTACTTTCCAAATTAGTTTCGTCCACTAAAACGACGGGAACGCAGTATACACTTTTTACCGACTTACTATCACACTATTTTAATCCTTAACGGTCACCGTTAAAAGCTATTTTAGCGTGTTTAAACTTTATCACGTCTCGATCAGCTGTGTTGTGGATTGGGCGTTTAATTTTAAAATTCTGATTTCATCGAAATAATTTCTCTTAGCGGAAACATTTGCCCAATACGGCTATGTTACCAGTATTGAATGTCTCTGAACTCTTGAGACGTACGGCTTGATATTCGGAACGCGACCGCTTCTTAATAATAACTTGTATTTTTTTAATTGCGATTTTATTTACCTAATAAAAAGTTAGTCGAGTGGGGCAGACTCGTATTGGCCAGCGTAGAACGACCCAAGTCTGCGGGAAGAAGATAGATGAAGGTGGCTGTGGATCGTACTTTAAGCCATTTTGTGGGGCAGACTCATGTTCAGCAGTGGACTAGTGGTGGGCTTAAATGATAATAAAATATGGCTTCAATGCGGTTTTCATATATCTACAAAATATTTTATTTATTTATTTTATCTTCAAAATGTTTTCATATGTGATCGATTTCAAAATTTCCACCCGTACGTTCTCTCCTCTAGCGTGGCTTATTGGCTACGATTAGGTGTAATATATTCAGAATGCGGATTAAATGATTTTAATTAAACAAGACGATCGGTTTATGTTTTTATCTGACCCAGCTGACACGACATAGTTTTTACGTATTTCACAATTGATAACGGGATTCTTTTATAACTTGAGTCGTCGTGGGGTTTATTTACATTAGCCGAATGTACACACCAGTGGCACAGTATTTTATACTTTTTTTTATTTATTAAGGGTGACAAACAAGCACACAGTTCACCTGATGGTAAGTGATTATAGCGGCCCATGACATTTATATCTTTTCTCGACAAATATTCAAGATGCCAATGCGTTGTTATCGCTGAGGATTGCTCTATCATAATAGTATTCCATAAGTGTTTGGTCCTTCACCAGTCGAGCCGATTCATTAGAATTGTAGCAAGAAATTATCTGCAAGGTAGTTCTACCTCTATAAATTTAAAAGGCAAAGTTTGTCTACCTTAAGCTTTAGAAGAAGTACAATCAGTGAGAAAATGCGATCAATTCTCTAGGCAATATCTAAAAGAGCCAAAAAAACTTAATAAAATTAAACCCACAACAAAAAGCCAATTCCACTGTTGGGCATTGGTCTCCTGTCTAGAGAGAGTCTTAGAGCATAGTCCGTTGTTGTATTTTAATTAATTTATAGACGTGGTGGCTTCCTCACGATGGGTTCCTTCAAGGCCGAGCGCTTGGTTATTCAATATTAAGATTTTCAAATTAACAATTTCATTGGCACCGGTACCGGTATCGAACTGGATTTGCTCGCGTACCGTTAATTAAGAGCGCTTAAACACGGCTGGCACCGCCATATATACTCAACTTAAGTAACTTGGAAGAGTGCGTACTTATTTAGTTTTCAGCAGAGCATTTGTTATTTGTAATGAAATGTTAGTAGTAATGGAATTTGTTTTTGTGCGTATAGACAGATGCGCCATAGTGCGGATATGCATTTCGTGCCAAATGTTCGTCACATGCGTCGACAAGTGTCCCATTTGTTCTTGCCTCCTAGCACCGTTCACTAGATTAGGGTTCCGCGATCCAATGTATAGCGTTTGTTTTTGTATTGGGTGTGACAAATAAGCACACAGTTAACCTCATGTTAAATGATTCCTGCTGCCCATAACACCCACATTCACCCTCGTTAAGGACTAAGAATGCCTCCTCACCAGTAATAAGGTCTTCAGATCCCTACAGAGTGTAGACGAAACACAGCATCATTTTGATGCTATTTTACATTGGTATTCTGTGAAGGCATGGACCTTCCGCGGACGAGCCGACACATTCATGCCGCGCGTGTTTGTATAATTACGAGTATCTACTAGTATTTCTTTGTTAGTGTATCAGGACAACTATATATTCATGATAGTATTGACTCAAACAAATGAAAAACATTTAAAATCAATACAGAGATTATTTGACCTCACAAAATTGAATTTATAAAAGTGAATGAGATACAGAATATCAGTCTAAAATTGCAGCATAACGCTGCTGGGTTCCGTGTGGTGAATTCGTATCTAGGTAATCCACAGGTATCTAGGTAATGTGAAGCTTGAGTATTTGTCGAGGATGGAAATATGCTTGTTATGTATGAATGTTAATAATGAAGATATTATGAAATCAACTAAGATTGATTTGAATAAGTTTTAATGAAGCAAGTACTTTACCACCCAGCTGCCACGGTCGATACAATATTTTTTTTTATATACAACATTGACATTTAAATTCGAGCATTGTTAAAGTTTAGAATCATTAATGTCGAATACAATTTAATTGTATCATATATCAAATATTTATGATACTCTTTTGATTGGGTGATAAAAATAATTTAATATCGATGTAATATATATATATATATATATATATATATATATATATATATATATATATTAATTATGTCACAGAGGTATGAGATGGAATGTTTTTAACCTAATGGCAGCGTTGTACTCATATGCTGCTTTTTCGTGCTGGTATTCTGTATTCATTTCGTAATTAGGAACTGTGTGGCTACGGTGGAACAGTTACATATATAAATTAATTATAACACATTATATATTACTATAATCCCACTGTTGGACATAGGCAATTTGTAGAGGGTCTAACACAGATAGCCCACTCCGCCAACTCAAGGCTCCACTGCGGATCGGAGGACTTCACATGCTTTCGAAATTTTTTTTGGTTCTTTTATTATTCCTTAGACATGCATGTTTCCTCACGATGTTTTACTTCACCACCAAGCTCGTGGTAAATCAGCACTTAAAATTGCAATCAACAATTTCATTGATGCCCCTATCATTAAAAGCGACCGCTTAGACACTGACCGGCCCATCAATCCGGCCATAAGTTCTGTTACAAATGAAAATGCATTTTTTTTTTAGTGAAGTAATGTAATATTATTAAAATTTATACCTACTAGTCAGTAAAAAATAAAATATTATTTTCGAATTGGCCACCTTTGGCTATACAGGCCTTTAATTTGTTTGGTCACGAAGCTATGGATTTACGCACTGTTTCCAAGGGAAATTTCGTCAATGCTTGCTCCAAAGAGTCAATGTCGCCGTGTCATTTAGAGCAGGCCATGTCCTCTAAAACTGACCATAATTTTAAGTCTTTAGCTCTTCCAAGAGAGCCAGTCTTCAGCTCTTCCAAAGTCCGCAACGTTGGTTTCAAGCCAGGCTTGGGTAATTCGTGCCTTGTGATCAGGTGTCCTGCTGGAAAGTCCACGGTATATTTTTAAAAAGTGTATTGCTGAGAGGTTTCACAACGTGATCCACTGTACCTTGATACACTTTTGCTGTAGTTTTCACTCCTTTTTCACAAAAATGTAGTTTTGTGACTCCTTGATAAGACACGCCCCACCAAACCATCACTGACGCAGGATGATGACCATGTTGTACCTTTCCGACCACTTGAGCAGCTTCTTTAGAACTGTGAGCGTACACTTTATCATTTCGCTTATTGTAGTGTTCTTCAATCGTGAAATTGTTTTCACCGGTAAGAGGATATTTCTGTGCCTTTCACCTGCGTATCGCGACAAAAGGCGATTTGATCGATCCACTCTCTTTAATTGTAAATATTGATTTAGGGCATGTCCTGTATATCGACGATGAGCACCGAGCTTTTGGTCTTGTTTTATAATACGCGACAGAGTCCTAGCGGCAATCTTCATTTGTCGCGATAAGATTTTTTGCTTCCTAGTGGGGTTTCGACGAATTCTGGCTTTAACAGCATTAACAGCCTTTATAGTTCTAACAGCACGTGACCGCCCCGATCTTTTCTGGTCTTCAACAGAGGAAGTGTATCTGTTGTATCTGTTGATAGTAGGATATACTAACTTGGGGCTGATACCAAGCTTTTAAAGTTTCTGGAATATGACCGACGGCTCCATACCCACTTTGTGCAAGGCGATCATTGCAATCAATGTTCATTCCGTGTAATATATTATTAAAATGAAAAGCCACGTAGCCGAGTCGATCTGGCTTATATTTTTACTTGTGAATATTATACAGAACCCCCTGCGTATTTCCAATACTCAATGCGTTAGATCATTATGTTAGGAGACCATATTAGTAGGCGGAGTTTTTTGCGCTACTTTTCGGAAGTGCAAGGAGCGTGCCATGTGGTGGATCAGATTTCATGGCCCGACCTACAGCAACCCTCCACCTCACCCTTGTTCATATTACATTACTACTGTTATCCTGTCCACGACGGCCAGAATTTGTAGTGGTTGGTTGGTGCCGATCCCATGTACGGCATTTGTGCATCTTACATAAACAAAAGTAAAATGACAGACTTTATAATTACGCATATACCTCAATGCTCAAATCAGTGTGCGTTGCTGGTGATGATCTGAGACATGGTCCTTCACCTCTGGCCGTATGACGAAGCTCAAAGACACACAGCTAGCTATGGCGAGAGCTTTGCTCGCTGTTTCTCTGCGCGATCGATTAAACAATTCCAATATCCTAGGGAAGTAAGGTTCACATAGTTCTAAAGATCAGTTATCTGAATTAGCATTGGGCCATCGTTATAGTACGTAGAACCGATAACCGATGAGGAGGACGGTTCTCGACCGACAAACTCCTATTGGCTACCACAGCGTAATACGACCCACAACAAGATGTGACCTATCCGAGTCTGCGGGATGTCCATGGATGCAGGTGACTCGGGAACGTAGTCTATGACTGCGGATTGCTCGCGTAGCGTAAAATTAAAATCGAGGGCTTAGGCACACGGCTCTTGAATAAAAAAGAATCAATATTTATATACGAACACACTAAATAGTAATAATCATGAGAAAAAGAGAACAAAATCAACACGCTTGTGACTCACTAATTGTGTGTGAGTGTGTGTGTGTGTGAGAAAATTTTAAATGTATTCTAAGATAAGGAAGTTATTAAGGATTCCGTTCTTTCGTACAAACCTATTAGTTGTTTTGATGTTTATTTTTTAACATACTGTTATATTGGGTGAACTGTACGTATGAACTATACTTATGTATTATACGCATATGATTATTATGTATTTATGTAACGTAATTTTTTTTAATTTACTTTTCACCCAATTCCGGACGTCAGAGTTATCTGAAATTTCACAGATGTATTATGTAAATCGATGATACATTTCGTAACTATGTTTAATTTTTTAGTTTATTTTTAGTCTTAAAATTATTATCAAGCTTCATTTCCGTTTCTTTTTTTTAAAAAAAACAATGTTAGCTGTCATATTAACATCGCTAACACTCCGGTTAACTACTCAAATTAGTTTAAAATGCTTGTACTAGGAGATGGTTCACGACAAAGTAAAATGGCATATTGAAACCAACGAGCTAAAGCTTCGCAGACCGTACCCTAAACCTTAAGGCTGTTTGGCACGTCTTTTTAATTTAATATTTAAAGTTATTACGGGTGATCGTAGGTGTCATCCGCAAAGACAGATCAGAACTGAAAAAGGGTTGAAAGGTAGCAACAAACAACTATCATGCACAACCTATCCTAAAAACACATATCTATTTGCTTATCCCACATCTGCGAGGCCACAAGAATGTACAGTCGTGTCCAGACACTCGAAACTACCTCTTGGCTTCCGACAAAGACGTCAAAAATATTATGGCTTAGGTCTTAAAAAGGTCAGGAGCATTTTGACCGTGTAATAAAAACATATTTCTATTACATTGAACGCGCGATTTGTGAGAATGTGTTAGGGACAAAAAACAAGTAATAATTTTTAAATAAAAGTTACGTTGTTAATTGACACTGGTGTTGTTACATAATGGCAGTACAGTTATGCACGGATTTATTTTGTATAAAACGGTTCCGTTTGAAATTTTTTATCCTCTACAATGTTTCTATCATAATATTCTTTTTCTTGTGTCTTTGAAGTGTATTGTAATTCAATTATATATAGACGCAAATCACTGTTATGCTTCGCATCGGTAGTGTGGCTGGAGTCCGGATAACAGGCATTCCATCTCAGTCCTCGAGGGTGACAAGGCTAGTGCGTTGTTAAGGATGCATACAGGTATCATGTGCAGCAGTGGTCCCATACCATCAAGTGAAATGTGTCCAAATGTGTGAATATTATTAAAAAATATGTGAGTGTAGTTGTGCTCGTAAATGTATTGTTTATAAAGGTTACGCTTGATGTCTACCATTACCCAAAAATTTACAATTTGAGATACAAGAATATTACTCCTTGGGTGGAAATCGAATGCGTTTCGAATCAGATGCGTTTTCACCCTTGAGATCGAATGCCTCGTCACCAGTAATAAAGGTCTCCGGATCTCTACACTCACCATATTAAAGCTTTATGCTGTTATTTTATACTGTGAGGATCCTACCCCGGTCGAAATGGCCTATTAATTCTGCAGCTAAAAAAGAAAGTGCAGTCTAGCTGTACCAATGTTTTGTTTCATAGTGCCGTAAACATTTGCGCAAACACAGCGGCACTCAATCGTCTTCCCGTTCCCTATTCCGATGACAATACACGTGTAATAAGATCGGGGGGAGGTCCGCATGCAGTGTCAGGTACACGGGGCATACATACAGACCCACAAAACAATGATTTGTGAACCACAGATATGATTACACAAGTGCGTTATCACCCCTGAGGGCTAAAATGGAATACGCATTACTTACATTTACGGAATACGAAAAAGTATTTTTACACAAAATTAAAAGGTTAAGTATTCATGAGCTATTACCATTAGAATACTATCAAATTAGTTAAAATCGCTCGAAGAAAAGGTGAGAGTCATCGAAAATTTCCAAACCATAGAGTATAAATTATGTTTTTCATATACATATTATATAAATGTGACAAATGAGCACTCGATCGTTGATAAACATTGTTGCCCATAGACACTTAAATTATTTATCGATAAAATTACATTCAGATCCGTTATCGTCAGTGAGTATTTATATATCATAATATGCTTCGATACCAGTATTGGATGCGGCTCATCGCTAACTTATTGATTATACCAGCATTTATTTATATTATAACTATCTTTTATTTATTTAAATGAACGCTTAAATCAAAAACGCGTATCCATTATAGATGAATTCATTCGCTATCCAAAACCATCGATTAAAAACAAAATACCTATGGTTTACAAAATATAAGGTTTTTATTATGTATAAGGTTATTGATAAATTTAAGTAATTATAAGCAATAATGTATATGTAAAACATACCGTTGCCACAATTTGGTGCACGTTACATCTAAACTTATGCAATGAATCATTGATATCGAGGTGATCGTTCTGTTGTATAAGTTTATTCTGCTCGCTGCTTATTCCAACGGAGATTTTGTGCTTACATTGAATTTACAAAGCGGAATATAAAAAAAAATTGTGGTTTTAAACTGTGTATAATTTGGTGGTACATAAATCATTACACGTTCGATTCCAGATTCTGTTGATGTTGAGGCTGTTAGCCTTTCGGTTCTTTTTTTATTAAAGGGAATCACAGTCTGTTCAATATTAAAGGGCCCTCGGATCGAATTATCGCCCCCCTCTTTTGTCGTCGACATTCTTTGTCAACAAGGGTCGGAGAGCAGCGGTGGTGCAGCAGCAGTCTCTGCGCCAGCTTCGCAGCATCGTCGTTGTTACCCTACTCAGCGGACCACTCGCGCGCAAGTCTAATTAGATAAAGCTGTAAAGGTCTCTGGACCAACAGCAATACACAAAAAAAAATCAATATTAAAGACATGTATACAAAAGATTCGTATATTAAAGAAATGAATTTTGATGTAGTTTTACAAAATTAAATATTATCATGTAACGTATGGCTTTTTACTTACTTTTTGGCTTTTTCATGGATCGCAAAATAAAAATGGTTAAGAGATAAAGTACTAGAAGAATCCAGATAGTCATTCGCAAGTTTGTAAGGAAAGATAATTGTTTGAAACTTACGGCGCTTGAAGTGTCTTATAAAATGCTTGAGATTGATCATACGAAATGAAGGATGTATACCTCCTTCATTTTTTCAGCCTTTAAGTAACGTTCTAACTAATAACCACAACACATAAAATTACAAGCTAATTAGTGAGCGACACCTCCCTGACTTCAGTAACTCTCATCATTATCATTTCAACCGATCACTAGTCTACCGCTGAACACAGGCCGATCCATAGACTGCAAAAAGTACGACCTTGACCTTTGACTTCCCGCAGACTTGCTTCGGTCGTCACTTCACCTCGTCGTCCTATGCTGCGATGGCCAATACGAGGTTGCCACTCACGAACCTTTCTTCCCCATTTCCACTTGAGCTCACCGATCCTTTGAGCTATATCGGTTACCTTAATTCTTCTGCGGATATCCACGCTTTTTAACCGTTCACGCGGAGAAATGGCAAGGCTAGCCCTCTTCATAAGGTCGCTGAGTGAATTTGAGTTTCCTCATACGGTCAGCGGTAAAGGACCACGTCTCATATCCGTAGATCATCAATGGCAACATGCATTAACTCTAATTATCTTTAATAAAAATCTTACCTCCATCGTCCCAAATGGCGGACCACTAAAAGCGATACCTAAATCACACGACAATAAATAATAGAGAGGAAAAAAAAAGGCACCAATAAAAATCGAAGTACGTTTATAACGAACACATGTTAATTACGGCGTGCATTAAAGCCTTTTTGAAGACATAAAATTTTACAATCACCGCCTGCCCGTACAGAAATTGTAAATTTTTACAATCCGCCCGATGCGGAGTATTCCACTGATCGTAATTGCTAATGCGGATAGATGCCTATCTGTCCTACTCTAACTATGCTCCGTCTCCCTCTGTTAAATGTGAGAAGGATATAAAGGTGCATTTACACAATCCTCGATCAAGTTTAATTTTCAATATAGCATAATGAAATTATCACAATATCTATATAAGTAAACCAACAAACAAATATCCACCTTTCGTTATTGTATCCTCATAAATGTAAGCCGTAAGCGAGTGGTGGTAGCTGGTGGTAGAATCAATCCCCGGTGCCGTCACCAATGAAATTGTTAATCGCAATTTTAAGTGCTGAATTACCACGGGATGGTCGGTGGAGGCAAACATCATGAGGAAACCTGCATGTCTAAAAAGTAATCAAAAAGAAATCGAAGACATGTGAAGACCGCTAATTCGCAGTGTAGTCGCGCGCTCGACTAAGACATAACACCCTCTTGAGGGACTAGACCAATGCCCAGCAGTGGGATGTATAGGTTTTTATTACCTTTACTAAAAGTAAGCTAAGCACAGGCGTCCTCTGTAGTATTCTGTGTAATATCCTCTGTGTTAGATCTAATTCTTTGACGAATCTTAAGCTTTTTTAAAAATTATATTTGGTCTTACAATCGATTACAACTCAGCTGTTAAAACCAGCAGTGTATTGCTGTTTTTTCATACTGGTATTCTGCGACGTTATGGTCCTTCCCCAGACGATCTGACCCATTCATGTTATAGCTAAAAACTCGCTGTAATGTGGCTTTACGAATCTAGTAAATATGTGGAGATTTTAAAGGACATTTAAATGCCGAATTATTTACTTCGCGGATATTCAATATTATTTTCTAGAATTTACTAACCATGCAGGTTTCCCCTCAATGCTATTTCTACTATCGCGTGCTAAACGTACGTTTAAAATTGGAATTCGTAAATTTCATTAGCGCAGCATCTAATGTATATTATTTGTATATATTCGAGTTTATATATAATTCTGTAGTGCTTGAATTACCACAATTGTTAAATGTTCAATCCATATAAAAGGTTTACGATCTCATCTTCGTCTTGTTACATGTGCACGCCTCCTTATATCTCCTGTTTGCGTTAATCCACCGGCGCGGGCGCAGATAATCGCATTTGCTAAATGTATTGAGACGTAAGCCTTCGTTTACACCGACTTAGACATGCATTGTCGAATGCTTTTTTTTCTCTTTATTACCACAGTTTACACTGGAAAGAACAATGTATAGGATCTTAGCACGATATACTATGAACGCATCAGCATCAGAATAACAATAATTTAGACCCAAACTATCAAGTTTGGATCTAAATTATTGTTATTCGTTATCGATTGATGGTGGTAATCATCTGGTAGAAAGTTATGCGGTCCATGATCCTTATCATTCTCAATAAGGAATAATCTTTATTGACTAAGTATAAATGCCTAGTCTTTAGAAAAAGGTCTCTTTCTCTTATCATACAAAACACAGTAGCGTTTGGCTTTTGATTAATGCTACGGTAGCCTTCCAAGGATGAGCATTGGACTTCTTTTCGAACACCCGTCAGTTGTTATCTCTGGCCAGTAAAAATTGCCCCCTGGACGTACTCAGAGGCGAGGACCTCGATGCGACTGTGTTAGCTGGTGCTTGTGAGGTGTTTGCTTGGCTGGTTGCTCTCTTTCATAATACCTGCATAATATAACGGCATGTCGGTACTGTGATTCGCATGGTAAGTTAAAAAATATTCTGGCTGCCTGATGAAAAATGAAAATTAGACATCAGCGAAGAAAAGTAACCTTCATCTTGATAAACGCGTAGGTACAGATGTATAGACAATTTAATTAGTTTTGTTTCAATGAAAATATACTTAAATTTTATAATTATTACTACTCGTTTGTTTGTTTGTCCGTTCACTACGCCTCGTCACCTGTAATTATACTCCGGATACCTACAATCATCAGTTGAAAAACAGCATCGTTATGCTACGATTTTACGCTGATATTCTGTGAGGGCTATTTCCCCAGTCGATTCAACCTAAAATTTATTATTTACAACACGAAACGCTGCAGCCATCTTACGTTGGTATGTTTGTATATTAAAAATATGTCCTAACCTATATAGATATTTACAGTCCACCCAAAAGGACATAGACAAATACAGAACACGCATTAGCACTTTTCATATAGTTTCCCTGATTTTTACACTTAAATGACTAAACACTAACCTACTATTAAACTGGTACAGTGTATTTAAAAGCCTTTAGTACTTCAATAAAATAAGAATTAAGATTTTACGACTACGCGCTTCGATGTCAATATGCCTTCTAACTATCGTAGCAATTATGTCTGCCTCATAGAGTTCGTATGCAGTGTTACAATAACGAGGGCACAAGACACATTCACGCATTTATTACGAGTAATCTAGTTTATTTGTTCATTCGCTAAAAATAAATTGTGTTTGAATACTACGTTTATACGAAAAATAGAATACTACTCCAAACAAAATTTATAAAACCAAAAGATGACAAAGTCAATTATAAAATAATATATATATATATATATATATATATATATATATATATATATATATATATATATATATATATATACAAAATTATATTAAGTTACGGGGTTTTTTTAAATTTATTTTTAAAAAGATTGTTCGTTATTGCTCTCAATACTGTCAGTAAGCGTATGAGCGAACCTTAATCTGGGGACGAAAAGACTTCCTTGATTCTTTCTTTAACAGGATTACGGAAGTTTATTATTAGTGTAATTGTTTGTTTAATTGTATTTTTATAATACAAGTTTATTACCTACACCTTTAACAACATGTCACCACACCTTGGTTTAATAAAGGCGCGAAGCGAACGCCTTCGGCATTAAGTTTGCGCTTGGGAACCTTTATTTTTGTCAAGGTAAATAAGTTATTGGTCACACAAGTGGATCACAGGAGTGTTCCTGAACCGGCACACGTGGTGTTGCAGATGGTTATGATCGTTGGTGATCACAAAACTGTTTGCTTTCCTTTTTCTTAATAAGTGTGTACGCCAACAATACAACAAAATACCGTACGCATCTCTTAATATCTGCTAAACATCTTACGCCAGGAATTAAAAAAATATCCTTGTCTTGTGATAGATTACCACCATCGTATATTTAGATAATCCTTAGTTTGAACCAAGTGACCGAGCCGAGGTTCGGCCCTCTCGGGCACCCTCGAGTCAGACTCTCGCGGAACAGGGTAACGGTCCAAGCCGAGGCTCCTTTGTGCTGGTTACCCACTAATAGAGGTCTCGACTGAGCGCCATAAGCGCCCGGTCACCTCTCAGCCCGACGTAACTGTAAAAGCCCTCGGGCTAATCAGCCCGAAAAAAAAATCACCATCGTTTATTTAAAATATTTTGGTAATCGTGACGCATCCTGTTCTTCTTCCTCCTAGATCTTTTCCCATGTACTTGGTCAGCCTTCCTTGTGAATA
Organism: Teinopalpus imperialis; assembly: GCA_029286865.1. Taxonomy (NCBI): domain Eukaryota; kingdom Metazoa; phylum Arthropoda; class Insecta; order Lepidoptera; family Papilionidae; genus Teinopalpus; species Teinopalpus imperialis. The sequence continues at coordinate 16,442,624 of JAGSMU010000012.1, forward strand.
ACATAAAACCAGAATATATCCTGATATGTATCCTGGTTTTGTGTTATGTCATTCTTCACATTCTTTGAAGTCTTTCTCGACCATCTTCAGCCAGGTGGCTGGTCGACTTCCACGTATACATTTCGTCGTTGGCAAGTCTAGGGCAAGCTTTACTATATTATTGTCCGGGCGTCTTCAGACCCATCAAAAAAAATATATGTTTAAAAAAGATATCCAGACCACATTCTATAGGTTGTCTATTGTGGTAGTGTTAGCATCGCGTACGTTTCTCACGATGGCAACACATTGGATTTAATAAAATTATGAGAACGTTAGGAATCTCGAAACGGTCACGATCACAAAGAGTCGTACGGACAATGGTTAAAAAATCGCCAGTCCGCCATACCTGCGCGGAAATTATTTAATTTCGACCTCCATTAATCATATTTTTTGCTTAGAAGTCAGGTACACGGTAACAGCTAGTAATGCTTTTAAGCCCTTTTTAAAAATGCCCCCACGATATCGTGGAGATATGGCGCCCCTGACTCGGAGGAATTAAAATGCTCCCCCAGATAATGGTTCCGTAATACGATTCTGAATTTTGCTTCCTTCTAAATGACTTTTGATTATTACGATTCAGTTAATAGAAAAATCTTATAAATTTATGTAATATTTAGTTTGTTTATATTTATAAACCTCCAACTATAATGTATATGTACATACATATAATAACTATACAACAAGATAACCTGACCTGACGAGAACACAGTTAACCTGAGAGTAAACGATGACTGCATCCCGTCTTCTCTCCTGAACAAATCAATCATATCAAGGCGCACATGCGTTGTCACCTGAGGATTCCGAATATCGCTACTTTCAGCATACGAAAAACAGCAGCGTTATATTGCTATTTGCTATTCAATTGTACAGTGTTGTGTTCTATAAATAGTTTATATGTTATAAAGTTTTTCTTTTTTTTATTACATTTAGAGTAACACATGAGCACACAGTTCACCTGATGCCAAGTGATCCCTGCATAACATCTACATTCGCCCTCGACAAATAATGCAGATCCCTAGACTCATCAGGCTATTTTACGCTGGTATTCTGTGAGGGCGTGGTCCTAACCCGTTTGAGCTGATGGTCCAAGTGATGGAAATTCATTCTGAATCAATGAGAATGAATTCCCATCACTTGGAGGGCGCGGGGCGTATTTATTTTACAGTTCCAATACTTTACCTAAATCGCGTTAAAAAAGCGGAAATAAGAGACGCGCGACATTAGTGTTCCACAATTCAACAATCGAAGTTCGTTGAACCCCTCACCAGCGTCAGCGTTGTGAATTATCGCCGAGTTCAAGAGTTCAACACACTCCTCCCGTGTACATTACCGTGGTACCAAAGCACCACCGCCTTCTCTTAATATATGACCGTTTACGGATGTCGCCAGGGACGGCCAGTTTTTCGTATTACCAATGCGCGTCATAATTTTAAAAACGGTTGTTACGAAATTTATCCGTCAAGTACAAGTTTACATAATCTGAAGCCGTTTTCCTCGTAATAAAATTGGTCACCCTATTGCAATTTGTGGGAATTTTATGAAGCGATAAATGCGGTACATTATGATATGTCTAAAGATTGCTCTTTATAAGTAAATCAAAGCGAGCATACACTCTACTAGAAGGTCAATGGTTAGTTTTTTTTAATTATGTTGATAAACGAGCGGACAGTTCACCTGATAATAAGTGATCACCGCCGCTCATGAAAATCCTCAACAGAGGAGTCGCCAATGCGCTGCCAGCCTTTAAAAAAGGTAGGCTCTAGTAGGATATACCTCTGCCGACAGCCGATTCCACAGAGTAGTTGTGCGCGACAGAAAATTACGTAAAGCGCACAGTGGTGGATTGTCAACCATCGAGATGATGAGGGTGAAATTTTGAATTCTGTCGTGATGTAGGATGTTTAAGCAACCCGAACAACTCCTCGGAACACTGACGATGGTAAATTCGGTAAAAAATGCATAGAAATTCTTTTCGCAACGCCAGTGAATCAAGCCGATCGGAAAGTCGTCTACGATTCGAGCCGCTCTACGTTGAATGCGGCCAAATGAGGGGAAGCTAGGTAGGTACTAGGTTGCCCCAGCCAAGGGATGAGGACAGTATTCCATGTGATTTATTCTCAACAAAGATTGAACATGTTATATACATAATAATCTTCATCGACAAAATTAATTCGAATAAAGCGCACTTCATGAAATTTAAACAGGCCGTACCCTTTTCCTGTTATGATATTTTTCTGATCCGTCATTACTATGAAGATTTTTGTAAGCAACGTTGAATAAGGTGACCCGTGAAGTTTGGCCAGTAACGATGGAGATTATATTGCGTTCAACGAAAAAATTATATGACAGTGAGGGTGGAAACTAATACTTTGATTAAGGCAAGCTTATTTGATACTGTGTATGATTTTATTATTTTATACTGTGTATGATTTTATTATTTTATACTGTGTATAATTTTATTATTTTATACTGTGTATGATTTTATTATTTTATACTGTGTATGATTTTATTATTTTATACTGTGTATGATTTTATTATTTGATACTGTGTTTGATTTTATTATTTTAAATTCGTCATATGAAGAATGGCGTCTATTAAAATTAAGTTATAAATATCCTAATGGTTTAGGGTACGGTCTGCGAAACTTAAGGTCGTAGATTCCAATCCGCCATTCGACTATTGTCTTGAAACAGCTTAGTTGTCATGGTTCACCGGAATGTTAGTAATGTTATTAACATTGCTAATATTCTTAATTTAAAAAAAACTGTATTGTTAACATTTTTCAGATATTTAATGATACACGATTCCCACATCCCGAGACACCACATTCATATTGCTTAGGTTGTTCACCGACTCGTCAGATAAAACATTATTATTTTACTCTGGTATATCGATACCATAATAATGTCCGATGACATCACAACAACATGATTAAGTTCCTATCCCGGTTAAAACAACCTATTCATGCTACAGTTAGTTTATAATTGCACAGTGACACTCCTCGGTAATGCCACCAGAGGTGACAAGGAGTGATTTCTTATGGAGGACGGATGTGGGTGTCATTGGCCGCAAGAATCACTTATCAGTGTTAAGTGACGCGCTTGTCACTGTGGATGCAATAAATAAAAATTAAAATGTCATACATTCAGCACCTCAATTTTTCCTAGTCATGTTTATACTTTTCCCTTTGCTTACTTACCATTACCTGGTAAAATTTTAGCATTTCATACAGACAGTTCTGAGTCTATTGTTATGTTAAATATAAGCAGTATCTCTGCTCCGCGGTCCACGGTCGACAGGATATCGCATGCTTAACAAATGACACGTGTCTCCGCACGTGCTGATTATATGTTACACGGTCGTCTACTAAACATTTTTTCTACATATTCTAACATAATGCTCCATCTATGAGACTTACTTTTAGTAAAAGTCTTCTGTTCAATTTCGATCACGACATCATATGTTTCTGAATGAATTTGTGGAAGTCGTAGATCCAAGCCTCAGCTTGTTTCTTGCAGCTAGAATGGGTCCTGGAAAACTTTCGGAATATTAGCGTGAAGATGGGTTTTGTAGGGTGTAAAAAAGTGTAAAAGTTAGGGGATCCAATTAATACGTAATTAGGCATTCCGTCTCAGTCTAGAATGTGCATCATGAATCTTTGTTGAGGATGGATGTAAGATTAGCTACAGATCTAACAATCAGTGCAGCTGTGTTATAAAACAAGAATGCATGCTCAATGATATCAACCAACAGGAGCAAGGTTTAGATACAACTCACCCAGACCTGAACACGAATAACTTGTATTGTCCAAATATTATTCCTCGGCTGGCTATCGAACATAGAACCTGCAGCCACTCATATATTCAGAACATTCAACCATGAGACTGCTAATAAAAATTTGAGTTTGAATGCGTTTGCTGTACCGCAAGTCCCGCGGGGGCGCACACGTAGTGTGAGCGGGGGAGGCGATTCGCGACGGTTCGAAGCGATAAATCACGTCGCGCGTTTTTGCAGCGGCTCGGACGTGAGAACCGGGACCTGGGACGCACTCGCTGATCGCAACTACGAACACGTGTGTGTGACATGGGGACATTGCAATTTTTTCTATACACGCCGTATAAAAATATTCAAAAATCAATGTCGCGTTACAATAGAGAAGAAAATGCTTGCTTTTAACTGTAGTTGAGCCACGTTGTAAGAACTTTCTAACTGTAGTATAATTGGCTCGAGGGAAGAACGTAGAAGAATAATAACGTGAAATAGCAGAATAAAGCTGCAGTGTTTCGTATGGTTAATGTAGGCATCTAGGATGATCATCCCTCAGGGGTGACAACGCATGTGCATCTTAAATTTGTTGATATCATATGAGTAATAAGCGAGCATACAGTTCACCTGATGGTAACTGAAAACTAAGGGCAATGACATCCATATACAAATAAAGATTTAAGATACATATGTGATAGCTCTTACTGAAAAAGAAAGCCTCTTTACCTGTAATTAGGTTTCTGGACCCCTACCACACGAAACACAGCAGCACACCACTACACCACACCACATTTTGTGATGGCGTGGTCCATACTCGGAACATTCATGTTCATGTTAGAAACCAGCTGAGGCTGACCTACTGTTAATCGTCATAGAGTCTAGAGAATAATGTTAATAGTTTACGTATGGCGCCAAAAACATATTTTTATTTTCGGAATTTAAATTCCGCCATTTTGAATTTATCACGTTTTGCAACTTTACATTCTGTATTTACTCGGCGATACTAATAAAAACAGGTGAGATGCACAATCTACCTGCTCTATATCGCTGAATATAACGTTTGTACGTCATTTCACTAATAATATTTTGTTTAAGGGCGGCCAAGCGTGATCTGAATTAAGGAAACGAATGAACATTCCAAAAAAAATTTAAGAAGTAATTTAGAGTATTTCATTTTTTGAACAGTGTAAAGGTGAATTATCTTGACATCGGAGCACTGGAAATCTAATTGGTAACTGAGCATTTCAACGTAAATTACATTAGAGCATATATCATGCATCATGATGCAACGGGGTTGTTCACACTTGTTTCAGGCAATGGCTATCTCACTTTCAGGTGAACCGTTTACCTGTGTGTCGCTCTTTGTTACGAACATAAATATCATTTAAATCTACATTTTGTTAAAATATTCAGCTAACAAGTTAACGAATTTTTTTTAATGGTTAGTATATAGGATAAAATAAAAAATGATTAAAAATATCTAATATCAATAAATATTAAAAATGTTTTCAATTTTGGATTACGGAGGTGTTGTTTATAAAACTGAACCCCAAAACTAGAGTTTTTGCTACCCCCACTATCGTATCATAATACGTAGCACAAGGAACATAATTGGAGCAAATACGAGGGAGATTGGCACCGACAAACTTGTCCTAAACAAATACATCTCTGCACGGCGTATGCTGGCTCAAAGGACCAACGTTCTCATTTAACACGTACATACTTTAGAATTTTTTGTGTTGCTGTTATATTAATTTTAGTCTATTGTTAAATTTGGAATTTGGCGTCGTTTTTAAATATCACTACAAAGTTAGTCATCTCCACGTATGAGTATGAATACCTCTAAATTATATCACTGTAGACCTCATTTATTAATACGCTAACAGGGTAATGGTCTAAGCCTAGGACCTCTCGGGAACCCTATGTGCTGGTTGCCCACTAATAGAGATCTCGACTGAGCGCCATAAGCGCTCGGTCACCTCGGAACTGCGGAAACTGTAACAACCTTCGGGCTAACAGCGGCCATTAGCCCGAAATAAAAGCTGCCGAGTTCCGAATGATGTGTATATTGTGGGGTCTGAAGACCCAAATGTTGGTAATATAATATTCTTCGGGCGTGTCAACGCTTTTGCTCCTCGAGTCTTTGTTGTGGAAGCCGCAGTCATCTTTACAATGAGGTGAACTTGATTGCTACCCCAAATCTGAAACTACACAGATAGGAATATACTCACAAAATAAATCAAGATACATTTACACAGATTGCGCATTCACTGTGTGTCCACATAAAACGTCTACACTGTCTTTGTAACTTTGTTACAACGTTGTATAATAAAAAAGAACAGGATGGAACGATGAAAAGACAATGCTGATGGACCACCGGGGCGATAAGATCGTCACTGGAACAGAAAATCACTTTGCGAGCTAGACTTTAACGGACAGGTACAATCGATAACAGAAATGTAATAATAAATTATTACATAAACAATTAGTTCATTTATGTAATATCATTTAAAAAATAATACTACCATTACCAATATTCCTAAATAATACTAATAATTAAAGTATTATTTAGGAAGTTGCGTATGGTTTACATACACACACCGTGGTCTCAAATTAGTCTAAAAATCTACCTGTTGTCTGATATCAGACTTTTGATTTGATTGAATCTAAGATATACGGTGCCGAAAAACGGCAATAAGGGGTTTTATTAAATGGATACTAGTCAGGGCTTGTCTACACTAGCACCTGGTGTTCAGTGGCGATGTAGACGTTGTTGATAGATCGTACCAGCTCAGCAAATGCCTATTCACTTCTTTTCTTGATGACACCCACATTATATATACTCGAATGGAAAGATTTCCGCAAGCAAATTATTCCAATTAAAACCACCACTCCCGAAGAGTTTACCCGCTCAAAGAAGAGAGATATAGACATCATCGGCCGTAGACATCACTTACCACAGGTGTTGAACTGTGTGTTCATTTGTCACCCCTAATATTTCTCTTACATAAGCTATTCTGCATACAACTGGAATAGATCACCATATCAGCTTTGCCGAGGCCTTGCCTAGTTTAGATATATCCAAAAGTTTGCTTTCTTATTTAGCTGCGTTGTGTTAATAGTAAAGTACATTTCAAAATTGTTAACACAATACCTAGGCACGACTTTGCACGATGTAAGTTGTTACTCAAAGCCTTTTCCCCTCGACTGTACTTCATGCCCGCCGCTCTCGTATGAAGGACGGCACTGTGTAGCGACCCAGATTCCTACAAAAGCCCGTATGAATATCGCACCCCTGCAGTCTCCATTCACTCATACATAGAGACAAGTTTGCAAGAAAATTAACGGAAAAGTAGGTTACAGCACTTAACTTCCAGCCGACGACAGCAATGACAATAGTGCGAAGTTTAAATTTAGAATTCTCCAACGGAAGTGCTTTCTCTGCGGCAGATCGATTGTTGGAATGCTTTCCTTTTGACTTGACACAATTTAATTTGTGTACTTGTTGGAATGATGTTTTATTTTTGATTGTTTAACAGTGAAACAAAAGATCGTGGTCACAATCATAAAGACTATACATACACTGGTCACTATAATTCTTTGGTAATTTCTTTCCTGCCTGTAAATTTTCGAAGATCGAAATTTAAGGTTTTGTCGCAATAATTAGATAAATTATTAAATAAAGCAGTGGTGGAGCCTCGCTGCAGTTCGTCTGTATCTTCGCTTCGATGCGCTGGCCCACAGATGAACAATGTTCCTTGTGAGGCTTTATCATTGTTATTGATCACGTAGTTAAGGTTCGAATTGGCTATTCGATTATCGTGGTGACCCGTATCCTAGCAGAGGTATTTAAACTTAGACTTCTTAACTGAAATGTTAGTAATGTTAACAACAAAAACTATGCCAGCAACCGGCCTCTTCCAGAACGTATCCCCTCCCAAATGTGATACAATGACCTCGAATACTCTCGTCCGGATTTTTTGACTCGCAAATCAAATGTACGTGAGGTAGACGCACTCGAAATTTAAAATTACAATAGCGAGCTGTTATATTCCATTGAATTAGGCATGGGGGGTTATGCTGTCAGCTGATCGGCTTCACAGCGATTTATTAGCTCAATGAAATAAATATAAATATCAAGATATATTAAAAAGAATATCGGATTTTAAATTCTTAGTTTTAGCGAATCTTTTAAAAGCAGTAAAGCCACGTCAATTTTTAGATTGTTTCAGGTCAGAACTAGCATGATATCGTCCTGATAAAGTATACCTTTAGTAATGTGTCAACGATTAAATTTTATATTCACAATTTAGAACTATTCTTGTTTAGAAGTGTACTCGAAATAAATAGTTGAAGAAATGTCAATGGTAAAGCCACCATGCAGTTTGTTCCTAGCTGCACAAATGGGTTGACTCGACGAGGAAGGTCCATGCCTTCTTATCGCCGTAAAATAGGAGTATAACGCTGTGTTTTCCATGTGCTGGTTACCCATAAATAAATAAGCGCTCGGTCACCTTTCAACCCGGTGAAGCTGTAAAAGCCCTGGGGCCCACACCAGTGGGACAGTGACCACCAGCCGGGATAAAAATAAGAAAGTTGGTGCCGACACCGGGGATTATGTGAGAAGGTTAATACACCCAGCTATAACGGCTCGGGTACTCAGCTGGGCACTTTATTGAGTACCCGTAAGTATTTGAAAAGACAATACTATACAACTTCGGTAGCATAAAGAACAGCCTGCTTCTTTCATAAAGGCACTTCAGCCGTGCCACAGTAGAATCGATAACCGAATAATAGATATCGGTAATAGAAAGATTCTGGAGTAGCGATCGCAGTGTAGAACTACCCTATACTACAGGGAACGAAGATCTATGCAGCTTTGTTTATAGTGGTAGAGCTACGCTGCAGTTTTTTTTCTAGCTGCAGAATGTATGGGTCAGCTCGACAGGGAGGACCACGCCCGCACAGAATACCAGCGTAAAATAGCACCATAATGCTCGGTTTCATCTAGTGAATGCAGGAATCCGGAGACCGTTATTACTGGTGACGAGGCATTCCATCTCAGTCCTCAAGGGTGACAACGCATCTGCATTATGATTCCATGTCAAGGATGACTGTAGATTTCGTGGGCCGCAGGAGCCACTTACCATCAGGTGAATTGTGTGTTCTACTCGTTTGTTACTATCAATGTTATAAAAAAAAAAATAGATGTGAAAAATGAGCACAGTTCATCTGATGGTAAGTGTTGACTGCGGCCCACCAAGTCTACTATATCCAGGATGGATGGAGATGATGATCCTATGATTAAAGGTGGAAAGACCTCTGAAGACAAAGTGTTACGCTGCTTTTTTATATTGGCAGCCTGATTATTCCCCGATCGATGCCAACCCATTCATGCTGCATCTGCAACGTGGCTTCACCACCGTGTATTGTAGTAACAAAAAAGAATACTTACAAAACATTTGGTTACCTTTTTTCGATACCTTTTCATTTCTGATGCCTTCAATTTGCCAAATTGCATGACCGCACAGTATAACACTATCGAAATGTAATCATGCAATTGTCGAATACGTTGCCTATAAAAAGCGAGTAATCCGTCAATCCGTGCATGACGGCTTGACGGCTTGACGGTAAGCTGCCACCTACTACGCAAAACTAGTCTTCTTTCCTTTGGCTTAAAGTTCAAATTCGTACTATCACCAATAAAGCGATTATCAACGATGCAGTATAATAGTTCCGTAAAGATTATAAATGTATTACTGAACATATGAATGATTTTGTACGTCAATATAAAATATATTCTAAACCTTATTACTGTATTAATAGAGGTTATAAATAAAAGTTTAGATTACACTGTACCTATATCTTAAATTTACCGTAAATTTCGATTATTAAACTGTTACTCGCTTGGTCTTGGTGATCTTATTGTTACTGTTGATTTTTTCTATCTAAAATATTAGGGGTGACAGCACACTTCCCCGATTTCTGTTTTATTATTATTAATTTTAGCGAAATAAACAATACTAATTGTTTAACTTACACTGTAGAGAAGAAGGTATTACAGGTATATTAGGAGTATCAAAGATGCTCGGGAGCGGCATCGCGGCACGAACAACGACCAATTGGCATGACTAAATCACGCTATCAAAGTTTGCTAAGATATTTACAAAGAGCTACCATAGTAACAGAAGTTGCGTCCTCAACGGACCCCGGACCATCACACACCTCCTACATCTCACGTCGCCCTCGTCTTCGAGTGCGACGTAATCTGCGCAACACCGCATACACCGTACACCTGCGTGTCAGGGCGGTTCTCACCGCCCACAGCTTCCTATTAACCAGATAACAGGTGGTGTCCGTCAGAGGCTAGGTCCGCATACTTAACCTCGGACTGTCAGTAGACATCACCATCCATTCTTCACACTGGAGAATCTTCTTATAGCTAGGGAACTGGCAACTTAGGTGGTATTAAGATAGTAACGTGGTCAGAGCAGTCCGACACGATGAGTGTATGAGCGTTTTGGTGTAACTAAGAGAACCAAAATCTCTAACCCTCAGTTCCATGAGCCCCGTGTCCGATGAAGCTGTAAGTGCCGCATAGGCTAACAGCATCAACATCAACAGTGACAGAGCATAGATTGCGAGACCGTTCATTGCCCACCGATGGGCAGATTGGTGACCTATCTGCGTGAAATGTACAAGCATCTCTTAAATCTCGGAACCTTCAACTGCCTAATTTGCAATCCGTTGCTTCGTCCTCAACTATCAGCATTTCCGTTTCTAGTCATTGCAGCTTACAAGGTATATAGACGACACTTCCAGTTCCTTCAAGCTCTCTAGTTGCCCGGTGACATCACAAGTCGGGTGTGTGGAATCTGCAACATCGATACGCAACATCGTACCGGAATTATTGGCGCAGGAATCATCATGGCAGTCACACTGGACTGACGCAACACCATCACCAGACTTTCGACGTTAACTCCTACGCCCCTGTGGTGAGCAGCATCACTTACGTTAACCAATTTGCAATTGCGACCCCTGAATCACGATATTAAAGTTTCCGAAGAAACATTTGAACATCGACCGCTCCCCGGTAATATCTCCTTTCCACTTCAAGACAAATGTGTCAAATAGAAAAAGTTTTTGGAGAACAATCGCTGTATACTTACCACTTTCAAGATACTATATACATACATATGTATATATTAAAATAGCATTTGGCCAATACGAATACGTTTCGCATAATTTTCTTGCATATTGTATTTTCTTCCGAAGTCAGTGGGCTGTAATAGGGCTATATAAAGTTTATCGCATAGACAACTTTCATCAAATTTGTCCATTTCCAGAGTGCAAGCAAATTTTTCCACTTAGCTTAGCAAACGACCAGGCGGCTGCTCAAGCCTGTGTGAAGTCTACATGCACCGGGATCAAAGTAATTCTATCTGAGATTAGTCGATGCACTTCAATCCTTTCATATTAATTTTATAGTATGTACCTTGGATTCGATGAATCTTTGAAGATATAAGAATTTGAATGATATTTGTATTCTATTCTATTAATCTATAAAATAAATACTTTCAGTTTTTTTTTATTTTATATTCCGCATGTCATTAAATGTTTTTAGCACAATGTTTAATATGGTTTGAAAGGTGATGCTTTGCTATACGGGAATCTTTGTTTGGTTTTGTTCAAATTAATTTATGTGGATTTCCACCTCTTTCGATCTCTTTCTAATGCTATCCGAGTTTAATTTAATAATATTAAAAGCTTGGTTGAAGGAATTTATCAACTCGAAATGAAACGAAAAAAGAAGTCGCTGCTCGCTATAATAACTAATACATATATTGTTGGCAACAACATAGTGTTGGCATAATAATTTGTGTGTTTTGACAAATTGGGTTTTTATTAGATTATATGATTAAATAGATTGTGCTTAGATCTTACCATCATATAAAGACATCGATACATGACATCAAAAATTAATTCTCGATCGAACTCGAACTTCTTGAGTCATCAATAAGTTTCATTAAGAAATATTTAGTATTGTAAATATATTGTAAATTATATATATACATATATCGTCGTCCTACGATACGATGACACGAGGTGTTGTCACTTAAGAACCTTTCTTCCTCATCGGTTGTCGGTTCTACGAGCAATGACCAGCCCATTGCTACTTAAGCTTACTGGTCCTATGAGCTATGTTGGTTACCTTACTAGTTGTTGGATGTCCACCTTATTTATTCGATCACGCAGAGAAACACCGAGCATAGCCCTCCTCATAACTCGCTGAGTGACTTTAAGGTTCCTCATACGGCCAACAGTGAAGGACCCAGTCACAGATCATGGATATCCATAGGTCATCATTGGCAACACACACTGAAGACTTTAATCTAAAATAATTACCTACTGAGAATGACGTAACCTTGCGTCACATACGTGACCAAAATCACACAACGAAGTCATGAACGAAAGGAATTTCCCTGCAGTAAACATCAAGTCATTAAATACTTTCATATGGAGCAAAATACGCAGCAACTTTATAATACTCGGAATCGTACAACTCTTTATATGTAAACACATCATCACATGTCGGAAACGCTACAAATAAAAACGAATTATATAATTGCAGTATAAAGACTAAATTTAAATATACAAACACATGTGTTTACGACGTTTAAACAGGTGTGGTAAGGGGTAAGGAGGAAAATTGTACAGAAAGGGACCCTGTGAATGGAGTCCCAACGTCAGCATAACCAGTTTCAGAGTAACATTCGCCCGCGAATACAATCCTGTACGACCTACTGCCCGAATGACTCACGAACTGTAATAACTTGCTCCGGTGTGCCTCAGGGACGTGCCTTAGGGCCCTCACCTTTAAATGTATGCGGTCGTCTTTGAACATACCGCCAAATAATTATTCAATATCAAATTATTCAAATTTCAAGTAAATAAAAATAGATTAAGTCTTTCGATAATGCGCCGGGTATTTGTTTTCGGAACTATTTATTTAGAGTTAAAACTGAGAACTAAAATTTTGCATTATATTTTAGGAGTTCAGTAAGATTTAATTTTAAACGAAAACCTTGAAACTATTTATTAATAATAAATAAACAAACTTCTTAAAACGTTTTCATAATTTAATGTTATATAAGAACTATTAAAGTATTATAAAATATATCGCTATTCTAAAAAGAACGAAACGAACATTTACAATATTGCTGCGTGTAATGCGAACGACATTTTGTTTCAAAACAAAACAAACGATCTTTATTCTTAATTGAATTTTTGTATTTCAAATCAGTAACCATTTATAAACCTTGAAGCATTATCCAGACAGAGCGGAAGACAAAAAAATTTTTAAGGTGATATATGATTTAGGTCTTCTGTTAACTTACCACTATTTGGTTCGATCGATCACATTGTTAAGTATTGTTATATATATATATATATATATATATATATATATATATATATATATATATATATATATATATATATATATGTATATATATATATATATATGTATATATATATATATATGTATATATATATATATATATATATGTATATATATATATATGTATATAGTATAGGGTACCCTAGTTACGGAGACCCTTATTACTGGTGACAAGGCATTCCATCTTAGCTCCTGAGATGACAAAGCATCTGTAAGGAAAAATAAGTCATAATATATGATAAATGATAATTATCGAGTATGAATTTAGATGTTGTAGCATGTTAAAAGGCACCATTACTAACCATCAGGAGAAATGTGTGCTCGTGACTATGTTTTAAAATGGTGCTTTTTAAAAATGATTAGAGTTCATCAATAAAAATATATGTAGGTGCACAATTTTTGCGTTATAAAATAAGTAAAATATATATTTATTTTAGAGCTACATATATATTAGCAAAAAAACGAGTTCAGAAAAAACACTATGATTTAAAGTGCTTATTTATCACGTGCTCGGTGGTGAAGGAAAAAATCGTGAGGAAACTTACGTATGTCTGAAGAATAAATAAAAATATTAATAAAATAAGTAATTTTCAAAGACGTGTGGAACCACGTGGTGAACTATGCTCCAAGACCGTCTCTAAGGGGGAGGCAGATGGATTTATATATATAGGGTGATACTTTACTTTTTTCCGAGCGCCTGAGGTGTAGCTGCTATCACGTAACAATTTCGATAGGATATACAATGCGGGCGATGAACACGGCCCCGTACCCTCTTCAGAAACTATTGCCCTAAATCGCGGCCGATTTCGACTTACGGCCGCCATATGTAAATGCACGGGTCCTTCCGAGAACGCGGAGCAAGGACTCCCTAATTATTTTTAATTGCCACGAGCGGACAGCGCGGCCTTCGGAGCGTAAAGTTTCGCTTGAATTTTTTTCGCGTCTAGTCTGCGAATCGATTGCAGTGCAAATGAGTCATGACCCCCAGTGTTCACGCACGCAACAACGTCAGAGCAAATTCGAAAATTTAGTTTCTTACCTGACCGTTCTTAGAACAACGGCGCAATCGTAAATCAGCGATGGCGCCCTGTTATTTGCGCTTCGCAAATGTATATGGATAGCTTATTGCCTTACATTTAAAGATGGGTCACCTATTACCGCAGGGTGGAGGTATTGTAATGATACAAATTGTGGAAGCAAATGGTTTTCCCTTTACCGCCCTATTTTGCGGTTTGCTACACAATCCTCTGGATACTATAATTTTGTAATTGACTTCACTTTGTCTTCGAATTCGGAGTGCAACGTACAGATTTATTTTAGAAAACTCAGCATATTAAACACAGTTAACCTGATAAGTAATCATCTAAGCGATGACAGCAGTCAATAAACACCTTCATCCATCCTTAACAAAAATGCACAATAAATAAGCGGTGTCAACCCTATTGGCTCAGTAAGAATGTCTCATTACCAGGTCATACATAGTCCTAGGCTCATCTAACGAAACACAGTACAAAGAACAAATACTTTTCTAGAGATAATTATCCATATCGAATTATTTTATTTAAAAGAAAATCAAAATTGTTGATTTTTTCGAAGAAAAGTTCTTGTAAACTGCCTTAAAATATTTTTTCATTCCTTAACAGAGCAGTCTATAAATAAATATATAAAACGACTGCCATATCTCAACATATATTTTACATGACACAATATATAAATACAAATTAAATGGTTATTTGTAACCTATAATGTCTGAATTATTACCGAGATACGAGTGATATATTTTTTTTATTTACATAATACGCATGTAAGTTCTACCATACCGTATTCTTAAACTAAATCAGCTATGTTTGGGTCATAAATCTGAATAAACTCTTTACTGTTCATCAGAGATAAAAGGACGTTGGACAAGCCTCCATCCAATTCTTTGGATCAGATTTGGGGATCTTTATAAGATTTTTAAGTTAAGTCTAATCGACTCAGACAGAGTACAAATCAATAACTAAGATAAGAAATTATGTTATGGCATTTTGCATTTAAAACGAGCGATATGGTATTTATCACATTAGACTCTTTCTAATGAGATAAATACCATATCGCTAATAAGAGAGAAGATACACTGGTTTATGAGCACAAACTAATTTCACTTCACAATGTCACTCTCCCATATTATAAACAGCGATATATGGAGTGTAGCGCATTCTACCCAGTTCCCTTGGTGATATGATATCGCTGAAGTGATAGACCCACTTTGAAACCAGTTTAAGCTATAACAAAAGGGGTTGATAGAAAACGACCACGCTCTCACAGCCAGTTCTCTAACAGATCTCACGTTAATTCAATGTCCGCGTTCCCATGGTTATCAATACGAACAGCACTGTAATAGATGTTAGAGGATTAAAATTTCTACCCACAATCATTAATTGGTGGAGAAACGAGGACTCGGTTCACTTGATGCCAAGTGATTCCTGCGGCCAATGATAAACATATTCATCCTGAATATAGATTAATAACGTCAGACGCATCAAATGCAGCAGTACTGAGTTACTCAAGGGATTTTTAAATGGTAGTGCTCCACTGCGTCTGATATCCAGCACGATTAGACCGAAAAGGTCGATTCCGTGAGCACACGCTCTTAACTTAAAATTTCAAGTTATTAAAACTTTTCTTCTATACAAGATTTATCGCCATTTAAGCGAATCCTCTCAAAACCGGCACAAATGTGTTAACGTTAGTAAGATAACTAATATCGGAAGCGTTAGCTCAGATCGACCGAATGCATCAGAAAAATACGAACTAACACTAGTGATATACACAGAAAAAAAAACATCGATTGATAACAACGGACGTTGCAAAGTGGACGCTTCGTGCAAAAAAGAAAATACATTTGTTACACTTACAACGATCATGTCAGAAAGGTTAGAGGCCGATGGGAACAATGAGCTGCTGCTTAGTCATTCTTACTAATATATTACTAAGTCAGTTAGTCGGACGCTGATAAACATAATATATTTAAATCCTCATTTGACTTTCCACTGACTAGACGACGAGGATAATCCCTGAAATTGATTTATTTAGATGTTATCTATAAATTTAGGTATTTGTTCATTGTTTACTCTCTACAATCCATCTTATCTATGTCACACACAACAATTTCTCCTCGCACAACCAGTAGCGGCTACATTATTAGCTTCAATTTCGTACTTTCCCGCCCTTTTTACCCGACGGCCATTTTTTGCGCGTCCACAATTGTGCGCGTAATGCGAGCTTTAGTCCGCCCGACTCGATATTTGGCCTCAAATGGAATTTGGGTAATAAGTTATTGAGATTATAACACTATTTATTTAATTATGTTTACAACTTTTCGTTTATAGTATGTCCGAACACGAAAGACTTTTAGTGTTAACTTAAATCAACATTATAATATATATATATATATATATATATATATATATATATATATATATATATATATATATATATATATATAACAAGACTTAAGATTCTGACTTCTCTCGCGTACCATGAATTAAAAGCGAGCGCTTATGCAATGATAGATCTTATAGTAGTATCAGTTAACAATAATAATTTACTTTATCCAAGCAACTAAATGTTCATTTAGTTTCTTTAACTAGTTTCCAGTTGCATGAACGGGCCCCTCGACCGGTAAAGGAGCTCTCCCTCACAGGGAACGAGCATAAAATAGCAGCATACCGCGCCTGTGTTTCGTACATTGTGGGTACAGGAATCCGCAGACACTATTACTGGCACGAGACATTTCGCCTCAGCCGTGCCAATGGGCATTTTGAATCTTTGTTGAAAATATCATGGCGTGATAATTTACCATCAGGTGAACTGTGTGCTTATTTATCACTTCTATTATTAAAAAAAACTTTAATTTTTTTATTTATTACATTGAGAGTAACAACAGAGCACACAGTTCACCTGATGTTAAGTGATTCCTGCGGCCCATGACATCTTCATTCATCCTTGACAAGGGATCATAATGCAGATGCGTTGTCACCCTTGAGGACTGAGACAGAATGCCTCGTCACCAGACGAAACACAGGCGCATTATACTGCTATTTCATGCAAGTGTGGGCGTGGTCCTAGGCCTGGGTCGAACTGACCCATTCATTCTGCACCGTCGCTCTGCGCCTATAAAAGTCAAAAAAACTAAACCAGGAAAAGGTACACACGAGTGTTAACCCAATATTTGTTTACATTTTTCAAATACACGTATACGTCTAAAACTTAACAATTGTAATATTATACAAGTAGGTATAACCTTTAGATGTGATTTAAAACTTAACAATTGTAATATTATACAAGTAGGTATAACCTTTAGATGTGATTTAAAACTTAACAATTGTAATATTATACAAGTAGGTATAACCTTTAGATGTGATTTAAAACTTAACAATTGTAATATTATACAAGTAGGTATAACCTTTAGATGTGATTTAAAACTACAACCGGTGATTCAGACAGAATTTTAGTTTTCATGCATATTATTTTTTGTTATTACAATTCATTTCATTCTTGCTTATTTTAAGGGTCGTGGTAGCTCAGTGTCAAAGAACTCGCTTTTAATGTCACTGGTACTGGTGCAAACCGAGTTCGATCCCCGCTGTCGGCACCAATGAAGTTATTAATTGCAGTTTTAAGTGTCGGCTTACCACGAGCTCGGTGGTGAAGGAACACATTATGAGGCGACCTGTATGTCTGAGAAATTACAGTATCTTTTTTTTTCGACAACATGTGAAGTCCGCCAATCCGCAGTGGAGTCGCGTGGTGGACTATACTCTAACAGTCTCTCTGGCGTCCAGCTGTGGGACTTACATATGTAGACAATTTTTAAATTTTTACAAATTCATTTCTCTTTATACTTTAACAAATTTATCGTTTTTCCTTTCATAACAAGACAAAACCAAACTAATAAGCAAAAATATTTACGTAACAAATGAAAATCTATAACAATTGCATAGGACAATAAAACATCTTTAGATCGAAACTGGTTATAACAAATATCGTCATATAGCTCGGGGCGAAATAACAATGTACCGAAAACACGATCCCGCGAAGGGGCTACCTTCGACTGTCGCGTAAAAAACGCATTAGATATCGAGCAGAAACATAAATACCGAAACACCATTAAACCAGAACGATTTATCTTCTCGGATTTTCGTACATAAGCTTACGAAGTCGTACTTTTGCGCAAATGTCGATCTTTACCACTAACATACGGCAAAGAATACTTCTGGCGCTTATTTACAGTGCCTTGCATGCCATCTATCAGATCCCCACTGTTCAAGTATGTATAAACAAGCAATGTATTTGAAATGGTCTTTGGTATCGTATAATATAGAATTTTTTCAAGTTTCGGGATGCATGTGAAGGGTACATATACGCCGGTATATTAAGGCTCAGGTACGCAAAGTTAATTGCTTTTGTATGTCCAATATTCTTGAAGTTACCTTACCTACCTGTTCCGTGATCGGATCAGCCGCAGGTTAAAAGGATATTTTTTTAGTGCCTTCCAATTTGATTTTCACATTTGTTTAGAAATTCCATTAATAAATTTTTACTTGTTCAAGAACTCGCTTTCGCCATTGTTCTCCGATTATCATAATAATGTCGGAAAGTAAGTAATTAATAAAAAAATAATAATAATAACATTTCAAAATATAACTTTGTCATTAAATAAGCTACCACATAAACATCCTGAGTAAACCTGCATGTCTAAGAAATAATAATAAAAGTAATAAAAGGTATTTGAAAGACATGTGACATGTCTGCCAATGCAGGATGAATCCGACTATACTCTATATATATATATATAGGCTGTTACATTTTTAGAGTAAATAAATCATTTAACACATTTACTTATTGCCTAGAAAATTTTGATTTTAATATATTAAAAAATGTAGATGTGTTCTTGGTAATAGAAATTTATTACCAAGAACACATCTACACAATGAAAAGAATATATAAATTAACATAGACATTTAATCTCTTGCCCGATTTAGCTTAGTGGATGGTAAATCCATTAACCTTAACCCATCCTTTGTTTTAAACAACCACAAAGAGACATCTCTTCTGTCATTCTATGAAAAAGTGATGATGTCTCAGCGAAGTTTAATTTATTATCTCTCAAAGAGCAGACCTTTAAATTGCAATAACCAACACTTATTCTAAACTAGTTGACCCGACATAAGTCGTGTCCAAATTTCAATAAACTAGTTCGCGATCGTTTTGTGAATTTATGAAAATTAATCATCGTTCGAATCGTTATTTCCCGGGCAACTTTACCAATTTTTCATTCCATAAAATTCCATTCCAACTAATACGAACATTTAAGAGAAAAAGGCGTTCTCAAGTGACGCGCTTACCAACGGAGAGACATGGACGTACATTCAAATGTTCAGTTATATGTAGAAAGTTTCGTATGCTGTCCTTGCACGTCCCAACATGTGTGGTGTACTTATTTAAGACACCGTAAGTTAAGTCAATACTCTATGGAATTCATTGCTAGCTATATATATATGTATATATGCTGATATGTGTTTGTGTGCATTATTTATATGTATTTTTACGTTCGCTATTAGTAGTATTTTTTTTTATTAATTGCTTTATTACTAAACTTATCACAATATCTCAACCACATATTGGATTGACTTTCAGATTTAGCCTTTGGCGCTAAGTCCGCGCTCTGTGAACCTAATTTTATTTAAGTTTTAGAGGTCTCGACTGAGCGTCCTAAGCGCTCGGCCACATCGCAACCTGGTGAAACTGTAAAAGTCCTCGGGCTAACAGTGGCCATTAGCCCGGAAAAAAAACTGTTTAGGTTAATGCAAGAGAACCGCAGAAGAACTAAGACATAAAGCTCAAAGGACCAGTAAGCTGAAGGCAATGGGCCCCCCATATAACTCGTAATATAAACGAACGACGAAGAAAGGCTCTCGAGGGCAATGTCGTATAGTGACCATCATAGTGTAGATGACGATCCACCACTAGATGAATTTGCTGTACAAGTCAACTTGAAGTCGGTGGACGCAGGTGGCTGAGGGTCGTACCACGTGACCAGTCTGCAGGCATATGTGAATTAGTGATGGGAATGAATAAATATAAAAAAAGTTCATATAAACAGGAACTAGACTTGTATATATATATATATATATTTCATAATTAATTCAATCTAGGTGTGTTCATTATACGCATTTGGTTCTCACCGAACGGCGTAGTCGTACTCAACTTCAAGTATTATAATTACCAACTATTTAAATGTCAATGTTTGATTATTATGTATGAGGAGCATTTCAATAACCCGTGGCCTTTGCTATACGATCGTTTAATGATCCACAATCATCCATAACAATCAAAGTTTTAACATAATTTAAATTGATCTTGCTTAATATCTCGCTAATTGCATGTCAACATATATGTATGTCCATGAATAGTTTTGTAAAAAAAATGGTATGTCAACCGTTTCTGACATGCCGTGGGAAGTTTTACTTTGGTAAATTAATAAATTAATTATTATGTATATAGATGACGAAAAAGATCTTCTCTTTTTCTATTCGCTGGTTTAAGAAGAAAACTATTACAATATATTTTCGAAAAATTACGAGGTTTTTAGTAATTTTTAAGGCTTCTTGGCGCTTTCTAGCTTTGAGAGAACTTTTTTTTTATAATATTGTGAATAACAAACGAGCACACAGTTCACCTGATGGAATAAATGTTTCCTGCGGCCCATGACATCTGAATTCATCCATGACAAGGAATCATAATGCAGATGCGTTGTTACTCTTGAGGACTGAGATGGAATGCCTCTTTAATCAAATTACCTGTAATAAAGGTCTCCGGATCCCTGCACTCACCAGACGAAACACAGCAATATAATACTGCTATTTCACGCTGATATTCTGTGACAGACGCGGTCCTACCACGGCCCAGTTGACCCATTAATTCTGCAGCTAGAAATAAACTGCAGTGTAGCTCTACCACACTACACACATCCTTATTACCTTAGAATTCAGAATTCTCGCCGTTGACATATCGAGCGACGTTTAGTTCCGTAGTCATCTTGAAGGTGAGTTAGTAATTAAAATTAGTTACTAAAAAGTTTATAGTTTCTCGAGATTGTCCCTCGTAGTTGTTCCTCGTGGATGTCATGGACAGGAACTGCTTGCTATCAAGTTTGCTAGTTTGTCATTCACAATACAATATATTCCCGAGGAATTGTGCAAAACAAGCTTTTTCTCGAAATATTTTATCTTTGTCTTATTGTTTTGAGGGCGACAAGAGATCAGTTTACCTGATGGTAAGAGATTCCTGCAACCCATGACATTCTTATTAATCATCGATAAGGAATCATAACGCAGATGCGTTATCACGCCTGAGATATAATGCCTCGTCACCAATAATAAAGGACTCAGGACCCCTACTCAACCAGACGTTATACTGGTATTCTTGGAGGGCGTGGTCTCGTGCAGCAGCTAGAATAAATCTACAGCGTGACTGCACTGTTAATAAGATCTCATCTACATTGATTAAAATTCGATGTCGCAATTTATAATTGATAGCCGGGAATTATACAAAATAAGATATTTACAATACAACTTGAAATATCAAGTTTAATTAACTTGTACAAGTAGAAATAGTTTGTCGCAATCTCGTTTTTAGATCAACATTAAATTTAATGTGAAATCAATAAAATTAAATACATTCATACAACTTTGTTTAGCGCGTTCTCGTGAATCGCGAAATTTTCTGATAATCAATATAAAATTTAGATGATTTATTATTATTTTATTTTATTTTAAACATTCAACATCGTTATCAGCATCAAACTATGCGTAGATAACAGCTTAAGTGGAAGAGGAGAAAAAATTATACAAATATTTATATCACATAAATAAATACATATTCCGGCCATAAGTTCTGTTACAAATGAAAATGCATTTTTTTTAATGAAGTTATGTAATATTATTAAAAGTTATACCTACTTATTTATTAGTCTCACCAAAACACCCCTTTGGCTTTTATACAGGCCTCTAATCTGTGTGGCCACGAATCTATGGATTTTCGCACTGTTTCCAAGGGAAATTTCGCCACTGCTTGCACCAAAGACTTTTTAAGAGACTCATTATCGCCGTGTCGTTTAGAGCAGTCCATGTCCTCTAAAACTGACCATAATTTGAAGCCTAAAGGTTTGCCAGTCTTCAGCTCTTATGAAGTCCGGAACGTTGGTTTCAAGCCAGGCTTGAGTAGTTCGTGCCTTATTACCAGGTGCCTGCTGGAAAATCCACGGTATATTTTTAAAAAGTGTATTACTGAGAGGTTTCACAACATGATACACTTTGGCTGAAGTTTTAACTCCTTTTTCACAAAAATGTAGTTTTGTGACTCCTTGATAAGACATGCCCCACCAAACCATCACTTACGCAGGATAATGACCACGTTCTTCTTCTTAGTTCGTTTAATTTCTAGCTTCTTTAGAACTGTGTGTACGTTACACTTTATCATTTTGCTTATTGTAGTGTTCTTGAATCGTAAAAAAATTTTCATCGGTAAAGAGGATATTTCTGTGCCTTTCAACTGCGTATCGCGGCAGAAGGCGTTTTGATCGATCCACTCTCTTTAATTGTAAAGATTGATTTAGGGCATGTCCTGTATATCGACGATAATAACCGAGCTTCGGGTCTTGTTTTAAATACGGAATCTTCATTTCTAGCGATAAGATTTTTGTTTCTTAATGGGGTTTAGACGAATTCTGGCTTTAACAGCATTAACAGTCTTTGTAGTTCTAACAGTACGTGGCCGCCTCGATCTTTTCTGGTCTACGACAGAGGAAGTGTATCTGTTGTCTGTTGATAATACGATATATGAACATACGGCTGGTACCAAGCTTTTGCGATCACTGCAATCCTATTTCCTTTAACATATGGGGTGTCTACATTGTAATTTGATAATGAACACGAAAAAATATATGAAATGGCGCAAAATCGAAAGAAGTTTTTAAAATAATATACGTGTTCCAAATTCAAAATAATTAATAGTAAAATAAATTACAAAAATAGTTTTTATGTAACAGTATTTATGGCCAGACCATTTACATAGCGTAACGCTGTTGCGTTTCGTCTGGTGGGTGTAGGGGTTTCGGCCATTATTAACGGTGACGGACCGTTCCAGCTTAGTCCTCAGCGGTAGAGCATCTGCGTAATGATTCCTCGATGAATCTGGGTGTCATGAGCTGGAAATCCGTATCTGAATTGAATAGTCTTTCATCAGTACACCTATGAATAAAGGCCTCCATCGAGTAGATGGCGCATCTGCGATTCTTTTGATGTTGCCACCGCCCACGGACATCCAATGGGTGGCGGTGATCACTTCCCATCAGGTGCTGCTTCATCGTTCCCCACCTATTATTTAAAAAAAAACAGGCATTCATCACCTTGCGGTGAACATTCTCGCAGGTTACTTTAACTTAGGCCTCAAACTACACTGCGGGTGCACTTTACTTCTCAATCAGTTATTCATCAAGAGACTGTAGACAACCCATTGGGACACATATTGCGCCTTATTGCATTTGTAGTGCATAAAAATGCATCATCCTCGAGTATAAAACAGAAAAGATTTCAATAAAAAATACGACTCTAGTGGGGTGACATCGATATAACGCTTGGATCTATCGATACGGCTAAAACAGAGACGGGGCTCAGTGTTCCCGCGCATTTGTTCCCTCCGCTCGGGGTTGCCATTGTCGAGTACCTGCGCGTGTATCCCGATGTAATTCTTAATTGACAAAAAAAACACGCCCGTCCGATTTTTATACAGGCATTTTATTTTATTTCATGTATTAACCGATCGATGTACGTGTGTGTGTGGGTTGTCCCGAGATGATACCGAACAAACATATTTTGGTTGAGAAATGCATGGGGGTGCTTCGCTTCTTCCAAACGGGTTTACATTTTGTTTATATCCATCCAATTTTAATATATCTAATTATTATTACATTAGTACTTAAAAATGTTATTATTATTTAACTGTGTTTTTTTAACTTTTAAGTAAATCAGTTAGGTGGATAAATATGTTGTATAAGCAAATTTAAACTAATATCTAAAGTAGCAATCAATATATTTGTTATCTTTTATTAAAGATGTCAACCATACAAAAAAACTAAACGATATATTATACTACAAAAATTAAGCAAAAAATCTTAAACAGTTTTTATTCATTTGCCTTTTAATGCAAAAAAAAAACTAAATACTGCCCTAGCATAAAGTTGTTTTTTTTAATGGCGATATATTGTAACCCTCCTGCCGATACGAATTGTGAAGGTGCTACATCAGCGGTGCCGCAGACCGTACTCGAATCTCGATAGACACAGGTAGACGCGCGCGAACAATGCCAGTTCGGATTCAAACGCAAAAACGCGGTAATGAGCACTGGCGGGATAATGGCGGCCATTGTCTATGCGGCCAGGCTCCTGGACGCGTGGGTAGAAAAAAAAACTTTTTGTTGGTATATTTTTTTGTGGCAACATTTTAATGTAATGGTTTTGGGATTTAAAGCCAGTGTCATGATAATGATTGTTACTTGAAAGAATTAATGGGGGTAATAGTACTTTTATTATTTTTGTTTCATATGTGTAGACGACGAATAAATGGTCAATACGAGTATATGAACAACAAAAATAATAGTGTTTTTTAATATATCATAAAATATTGTACCTAATAATTAGGAAGTTATTGGTATTATTATTTTAAAGCATTACAATTTCCACTTTATCTTACCTAATATGTTTTCGTAAGGGTGTAAATGTTGATGTATGTTTGCAACAAATGGCGGACCACATTTTTCATATATACTAGTGATTGAGATACTCTTCAACTAGTTACTAGCTGCAACATGAATGGGCCGGCTCGTCTAGGGATGGACCATGCCCTCATGGTATAACAGTATAACGCAGCATTTCGAGTACGATGATCCGAGAACTTAATTAGAGGTTTTCCATCTCAGTCCTTAAGTGCCACAACTTGAATTTTTGCCTTACTTTAAGGATGACAGGAATATGAGACGAAGCTTTCCGAACGTAGGCCACGTCAATTGAATCCTCCTATCAAATGAAGGAAACTTCCTACTCGTTAGCTGTTTCTACCGGATTGCATAATCTGCCCGAGGTAGACATAATCATGAACAACTTGGAGAGACTTGCCGTCCACATTAATTGTAACTGGTGTGACGTGATCGTTGAGTTGAACATTTATGTACGCAACGGTGTTTTTTTTTTAATTTATATCCTATCATAAAAAATAGATTAAATACTAGAAATACGCAAAATTTATAACTATGACATTTTATTGATAATTAATTAACGGTATGGACGGAGATTGAAATACAATAATATGTAGGTTACGTGAAAGATCGCGGTGAGCAATTTGAGGCCTAAAGTGGCCCATCTAGAAAAATTTTACTTTCACTCCGTATTATAGATAAACAATAAATATTCAAGATGATCTCTATCGAGATATCTAAAGCGACTACATATCTATTATCGATATCGATATATTTTTGTATTTGATGCTGAGAAAGTAACGCAGTCAATTTAGTGTTAAATGGTTACTAAACCCCATAGATTCTAACATCTATTCACAATATAAAAACATACAGAAGTGCGTTGTCGATGAAAATAAAAAGGTTAGATATTGGACTGTCGATTGTATTACTACTAAACAGGGTTATGACGCGCTAAGTCGTAGGGTATGACTACTGCTTATTAAAGTTGGATCTATCGTGATTTCGTTATTGCCGGAGTATCTTTGATATTTTATTGTCTTGTCTAACCTTGATCATGTTAACATATTATTTCTGTATCTGTTTATATTGCTTTGTATACCTGTGAGGATTTGCGTTTGTAGTTACATAATAACGTCGTAATGGTCCACAATAGAAAGCTGAAACTTTATTCAAAAATATGTTAAAATTTATCATCTTCATCACATCCCATCATTACTCCCTTCCTGAATACTGAATTTACCACAAATCTTATGGCATCCATTGACTTGGAGTAAACACAAATGGCCAACTTTTAAAGTTTAAACAAAATCGTATAAAAACACAATAAAATTTATATATACCCACGTTTGTGCCTGTAGGCTTATTGAATGGTATAATAAAGGTCAATGAATGAATGGAAATATTTTAAAACGAAACCGATAGATGTGAACGAAACGAAATGGGGATAAAACAATAAAGTTGTCCACACTAACTGGTCTGATACTTATGTAAACTGCAGCACTCGATATTGTACGGACCGGTATGCTAATGCCCCGGTCAAATGAAGATACTTTTTTAATTAAAATAGTGACGTGACCGTCGAAGTGAGAGGAGAGATATCGATATTTTTCCTTTCACAGTATCAATTAGGCCGCAAAATATATATTAGGTGATGGTAAGTGTAAGTAAGGTAAGTTCCATTTCATAATTTTGTCATTAACGTATTTATTGCCCGTTTCTCATCGCAAGAACCGATAACTTTTCATATTCTAAAAGAAATAATTATTTGAGATACAACACATAGGAAGAATACATAAGAAAAAAAAATCGTTGAACTTTTACAAAATTCTAAATGTAAATAACTTGAAATTATAGAAAATCTAATCGGTACCAAATAATAATCGTGAAAATTGTACGCCAAATTTTCGAATAGGATAAGAAAAATATAAATTTTTACACATTAACATCAAATTCCTAATGATTTAATAAATTATTTTTTATTAGAAAAAGAAACCGCAATGCTATACTAAAAGTATATGATTTATAACCGTTAACAATTATATTCTTATGCATGTGTTCTGTGGGATCAAATGTGATCGGCAGAGAGTTTTTTATTCGGTCTTTGTATAAATATCGATAGAGGCGGCAACATTACAACACTATTTCAATGCCCAATTTAATAACTCACCGGAAGCGAGATGGCGCGGATTTATGAAACAGCATAAACGTTTATTGAATAACCAATTATGTGTTTCATAGAAATGTCTAATTATGTAAATAATTATTGCCCGTAACTGTACTCGGTAAGGAGATCATATGGCACGCTCGGATCGCGTGATCACCGGTTTTGTAACTATCGCTTGTCGTGTCTTCAAATTGCCCTGGTGGACATGGCCCATTGTACAGTATCTGTTTGTAGTTCACACTCTAGTGATGTAATAAATAAAACAGCATTTTCAACTTCTTTTTTTTTAACTTTTTTTTCATACCTTAGAATTAAATTTGGCAATTATGTTTTGACATAAATGGTTTACTGGGACATGGAGGCTTTTGAGTAAGCTTTCAAAGCGAATTTTTAAGAAATTTACATATATTTCTTAAAAATTCGCAAGCAGTCGTCAGTATTGTTACAAAAATATGCAACATTTTCGTGAATATAGCTTTTTTTTTTTATTATTTCATTTAAAGCGATATATATGCTTGATAATGCCTACTAAATATAAAATATACCATCAATAGAGCGTACAGAGCGCTTTCTCTGAAGCAGGATAAGGATCTCAGATGGGCAACATAGTGCGAGGTATTATGCTAATGTTCCTTACATCCAACAAACGCGCGTTGTTCTTAATTTCCATTCGTAGACATTTTGATCGCCGCGATGCCCGCAATTGTGGGCTGATTATCGTCATTTTATGTTAATACCCTCGTCGTTAGCCATTAGAAGAGTCAGAGTGAAGGTAAATTATAAAATGCGCGGGCGCAAATTTACTATTATATCTAAATTTTCACATCTGTTAACGGTGCCGCAACGGCCCATAGCATTATTAGGCACTCGCACACGACCTATCGATAATATATCGATATTATGAAAATCGATTAAGCCTCGCTCGTATACCCGATCGTTCGTTCGTTCCAACTGTTTTCATTAATATGTACGAAATATAACGACCTTGTTTCTTTATACGTCGTCGTGAATAGATAGAGCGTTAATAACCAAGAATAAGAGTTAAAAAGGTGAAAGGTTTTTTTTGCACACGCCTACAGTTAATGAAGCCAAGTTCGCCCCGCTGCTCCAGTTTAAGACGGCGCTTTGAGTAACAATGACTTTGGCCTTGGTTGTATGAGTGGACAATGAGACGATAATTGATTTATAATTCAAATATAATATTAAAAAAAAGTGTATTTTTTTAATATTAGAGCACACCGTTCACCTGATGACAAGTGCCAACTGCGGCCAATGATATCTATGTAACTCCTAAACAAAGATGCATATATGTATGTTGGAAACCTTGAGGACTTAGATTGTATTCCTCATAACCTGTCATAGAGTCATCGGATCCCTAAACAAAGTAAACGAAACACAGCAACTTTATGCTGATATTTCACACAGGTTCAATTTAGACATTTATTTGTATTATAATAACAAAAAATAATTTACTAATTTTTCTCTGCACGATGTGTTTGAAGAAAACGAGTCAGGCAGCGCAGAAATGATTTATCCCTATTATGCAACGATCTATAAGTTCAGGTCCGGATATAATCAGTTCATATAGTGTATAATTTCGTAAGAATACTGCACTAAAAGTAACACATATAAATCCCACTGTTGGACACCAGCCTTCCCTCTAGAGCGGGTTTTAGGGCATAGACCACCACGAGGCTTCATTGCGAATTAGCGCACTTTGCGTGTCTTTGAAGTGTTTTTCTATTACAATTATTTCTAAGACACACAGGTTTTCTTACGTCGTTTTCCCTTGCTGCCCAGCACGCGGTAAATCAGCACGTCAAATTGCAATAACCAATTTTAACTCGGGTACGTACCGCGTATTAAAATCAAGCACTTATATATTTTCAGTTGTCATAAATCATAATTTCATGTCGTGTGACGATGTAACTAGTCGAATAACCGGTTAAACGGGATACAAATTACTTGTCACGCCATGAAAAAGCGCGATAAATACAACCTGAGGGTTCGAGTTGTGCATGTGAATACATACATACGCCCATTGTTTAAGTTATCTTTAATTATTTGGTTTATACCTCTCTTAAAAAATATCTTGACGAATTGTTTTTAGAACGTTGTAGATAGAATATATATGTATATATGTTACCAAACAAACTATTGTATGTGTAAAATACGTTACTTGTAAGAAATGTTAAACCTTCTGGTTGTTCGGAGACGTCTTCATTTCAATATTATATAATGAATTAAAAAAATAAACCACGTTTACTGTCTTCATATGTGTAACGAAACGCATAAGGGTAACGATTCTATTATGTCCTAGAACGACTCTTCATAATTTGTGTATTCAGGAATACATAATTTTTCATCTTAAAATAACTGCATATTCTTTTAGTCACCAGTTATCATCTACATCACGTTGAGAATATAATATTAAATACTTATGTCTACTGTCTGTACTGTTTAACGACTGATTTTTCGCCCAACTGACTAACTAACAATTTACGCATTATAGTCACAATTGTAGATAAGTAACTAATTTTACTATCAAAGAAGAATTGAAAAGAAGTCCCATAAGTTTGAACTTTACCCAATTTATTATAATTAAGAAGAATATTTAAAGAATTTAATTAAGTCCTATGATTTTACCGCACCACAACGTTCTAAATTCAAAGCGTCCGAATTTCAAGTTCGGAACGCAGGCGAAGACAACGAGCCGTTCGGCCTCATCTGTCAAAACCGCTCAATGTTTTTAAAAAGGTTTTAAGATCGGCCGACCCGACTCGTTATTGTTATTTATATTAAGATTGCCGGGACCCTTCGCACTTGGCCTTAAAAAAAATAAAACGTCAATTACTGTGCGAGAATTTTAATCTTTACTGTAATAATCTCAAGGTTCGTATTTGATTGTTAGTGAGTGTAAGTTTTTTTTTTAATTTGTGTATTACCGAGGGTATGGAATGCAAGGGATTGCGCGACTCATGTGTAGGTACGGGTTTTTTGTTGGTGTGCGAGCGAGAGGTGCTGTATAAGGGTCGTTTGCGAAGTGCACTAATGGGAATTATATGTGGGATTGCTCTGTGATGTTGATTGTTTGGCCACGTTCGCCATGTTACTTGAAATACGAATGTTTTTTTGTTTACGAATAATGTAAAGATAATTATTCTTTAACACTGGATATAAATAAATATGTTATTTTAAATGCGCAATAGATTTTAATGTAGCAAATTATTTATATAGTTAATTAAATAACTATAAAAACAACAACTTTTTTTTTTAAATATATACCTATTAGGAATGTGGTATATCCAAATATTTTTTTGAATACAAATGATCAACAGTGGAATTGTTAGTTTTTATCCATCCTGGACAAAGAAACATGCGTCACACTTTAATCCGTCCTTGATGAAAAAAACAATATATAACATTGAGCTCTGCATATCTCTTACTCTTGGTTCCCATTACCTACAGCATACGAAATAACAGTTCGCAATAGATATTGTGTCGCATATTTTCAGAAAGCTATTTTCGTATTAGTAAAATCATACTATTCCAAATGCAATCTCCGTCGTATGAAATCAAGATCCGTCTTCATGGCAGCTGTAATGTTAGCAACTGAAGTATTACAGTTGTAATTTGTAGTAAAAGCTCGTAATCCCGTGCGGGCGGCAAAGTGGCACAATGGGTCACATTGAGGAGCGGGCGTCCTTGGCGCTCGATATAGCCTGAGAGTAGCCTACATATCGACGGCCCAACGGTAAATCACATAACTCTAGTTTACTTTATTTTTCCCTATCTTTTAACAATGTACACATATCATATAGTTTAGTAACAAGTATTTAAGTTTTGTTGGGGTATTCTTTCGGGTATTTTTAACTAACTGCAAAGAAGAAATAGTTTAATATTTTTGCAAGTATCTATAGAAGTAATTATTATACTATTCAAATCAAATCAAAAGAAACTTTAATCGAGTAGTTCATAATTCAGGACCACTATTAGATCTCTACCATAACGATAAGACCACGGCAAGATATGCGAAAAGTAGCCTTCTAAAATAATAAAAAATACAAATTAAAAAATATATGTATACTTTAACTCATTCCCATGTAAGCATTCGGATATAATGTACTACGTTGTATTGCACATAATATTTCAATGCACTGAAGTGAAAACAAAAATAATTAAGCAGCACAATACTGATATTTTGATAACCGCCTGTTTGTGATTAGAGTATCCGGTTGCTGCTCCGTTTCCAAGCGAGGGGCAAGGCAAAGGGTCGGGTGTATTGTATATATATCCTGCGTCCCTGACACTGCATCAGAACCCCGCTCCGATCTTATTGCACATACATCGGGATAGGGAATGCTTCTGTGTTAGTGTGAAATTGTTATGGCAATATAAAATATACAGCGCGTTTGATGTCATCCGGCGATATCCAGATGATATCGCCACGGTGATATCATCATCTTCATCTTATAAAGATTTCATTAAATTATATATATATTTTTAGATTACATTAGATTGATATATCTAAAATTAAGAATATTGAAAATTGGAGTTATGTCCTTTTATATAATTTGGAACGCGGTGTTATCCGTTATACCTCCGTAACCTCTGCAGTTAGCTGCACTCAGCGTTGTTATTATTATAAACGAATTGGGGCACAGTGTAACCTGTTTCAGAGGCTCGAATTTCTAAAGTTTTTTTTTATAATAGCATCGAATGCACTGTTCAAACGTTACGGAAAACGTTGTGAGAAAAACTTTATATATGCACATAAATTAAAAAATATTTCCTTTCATATGTTTCCATGAATTGAGCACCTACTTCCGTTATTTTCACACGATCCGCCCACATTATCTCTTCTTTGTTTTTCTTCTTGCATCCCTCCTTATAACATAAACCTTTTTAATCTGTCCGCCACAGATCCAACTTTTTTTTTTATAATATTAGGATGTAACAAACGGGCACACAGTTCACCTGTGTGGTAAGCGCTGACTGCGGCCCATGACACCAACATCCGCCCTCAAGAAAGATTCAAGATGCACATGCGTTACCCCCAGAGGACTAAGAATGACTCATCACCTGTAATCAGGTCTCCGATCACTCTCACCAGATTTAAGGATGGTCTTGTGTCAGGATCCTTACTCAGTCGACCAATTCATGCGTCAGTCACAAAAAAACTGCAGTATGGCTCTACAACTTTCGAAATTCTTCTCATGTATTGATTCATCTCTTCCATTCTAGTAAATTTGTAGTCATCTAGACACTTGTTACAGACTAGTAGAGTCACTTTTTATTCGACATATACGTACATATATGTTAAGCGTTACAGTTAGAGGTCGCTTTGGTACCTAATATTTTAGACGCCGTTAAGCAAATCATGACAAGAGTAAAAAAAAATACATAGAAAAGATGTTTTATCCAATCCAATGCATTGTTTTATTTTCTATACTTAATCTTAGATATACTAGAAACAAATATGTCAATAGAATAAAATGAAAACAAACAGATTTGCTAAACGTTTTTTCCCGTTTCCGACTCACTAGTCGTTCAGATTTTCCAAATTAAATGCCATAGAATTACTTCAAATAATCTATTAACTTCATAATGTCGGACATTAACAAACTTTTTTTATTACTGCTCTATTTGTCGTTACGTACTATTTTAGAGGTTAGCATTGTAAGAGAGATTTACGTCAATCATAAACGAAGGAAACTATTAGAAAAAAGTTTTTATCGTTTTTATCGCATATAATTTTATAATGTTTGTGAAGATATTTAATGTTTCCTCTGTAGTTAAGGTGTACTATGGCAATTTTAGAAGGCTGTAAACGTTTAATAGGGTAAGTTTTACGATTTACTTCGGAGAGATGGGGTATGATAGTGGGGAGGGAGGGAATTTTTTTTAGCGTTTTCAAGCGAAGCCTACAAGTGTTTTTTTTTAATTATTATTACCTATATAAGTTAACGTAATAATACATCCTGCCATCTCTAATCTGTAACGGTGCTTGGTTTGATTTTGTATTTTTTACTAGAATTAAAAACTTGGCGTTGTTAAAAAACATCTTTATTTTTTTTTCAATTAAACCCTTGTAGCAAATACAATTTTTTAAACAAACTTAAATTGTTCATCTTTTCTTGAGAACGCATTAAACATAGTTTATTTTTGTTAAGAGTATACTATTTAACTTCATGTCACAAGACAATCCCGTTAATTGTATATCTCCCAAAATAACAATGTTTCTCTAACAACAAGTTGGTGAACGCGCAATATTTTTACATTAAGTGTGACAAATGAGCACACAGTTCACCTCATAGCAAGTGATGCGGCCCTTGATATTTACATTCAACCTCTATAAACATTCAAGAAGAAAATTTACATGCGTTATCACCCCTGAGGACTGAGATAGAATGCCTGTTATTGTGTAACCGGTCTCCAATTTCACGATGATATTCGGTAAGGACGTGGTCGTTTCCTTGTCGAGCCGACCCATTCTTGTAGAGCCAGAAAATAGCTGCATTGCGGCTATACCATTTTTGAAACCTTCTATCTTCCCGAAGATGCTCTGATAACAGACTAATACTGGATATTATTTTCGAACTCTCCAAACACAAAATGTTATTAAGAAATATTTTATGTCTAACGCAAATATTGATCGCACAAAGAGATGCAACAAATGAATGTAGCGATAGGTAGCAGACTCAGCATACACTGTACGATGTTCACAAAGTGCTGATGTTCAGTCTACCCAATTCTCAGTAGCACGCCACATCAGAAGCGTGAAAAATGATATTAAAAAAAAATTGTGAACATCAAACTAGAAACTATGAATACTGAACTGTATAATTAATAGTTAAGAATAAAAATAAGGTGCATATATTTTAGTGTGCGGGTTTACAATTTGCATTTAAGAGATGTTATATAAGATTAATTTTTCATTTCAACAATAGAATGCGTTTAAAAGAACTCTTAAAAAGTTCCGTTAATAGATGAAGAGCACCTCCCTTCATGATGTGTCGCTGCCCAAGATCATCCGGAACACAAAAGTCGTCGCAGGTCCGCTGCCGACCTTGGAAAAGGCTTTATGTCTACAAACGTAAATTTATTTTTCTACAACAACCTTTAACTATAGAAGGTGTTTTCCTTCTCCTTTTTGTCAATTATCTGATTGAAATTACGTATTTAAACAACATTATATAACTGCATACGAGTCAACTTCCTGTTGTTTCTTTTTTGATAGTCGATTAAAAAACAAATAGGTAATTAGCAGAAACCCGTTTCCAGCGATGAGGATATTTAAGTGAATCTATTGTAAACACACGCTTCATGTGTTGGGTATAACCTTCGAGAAATCGTTAAATATATTTCGAAAAAAAAAACCCATTAAAAATCAACGAATATCAAACAAAAAAAAATACAATTATACACACGTACACGATTTGATTTAATATAATTACCCCTGCAGGTAATTCGATACGTACGGTTCATTTCAATACATTTTTTTTTGCTACAAATCCCGCTTGCAAAATGAACTGACTTGACTTGGCCTGTTATTAACTATTTTATTACGGACATACAGTAATTAGATCTGACCTTTGAGAGTGACGTGGTTATAGATCTGTGGGCAAAAAGCCTTGTTCTATAATCGTGATAATCTTCTCATGAACGGTTTCGACCGGAGCGACGTTTGTTAGTTCAATATTAGACGCCTCCATCCACCCAGAATATATACGCCTAACTATTACTATACCTAACCGAAGTGATGATTCGCTGGCCAGTAAGCTCGTACTAATAAATATTGCAATAAAAAAAGGTTCTCGAGGGTGGCGATATCTGTAGGGTAAATATCAGAAGCCTGCAACGTTATATTGCCGTAATAATGAGCCAGTGAGCTCGAAGAATTAAACATTGAGGCAGAAAGAGTTCTTGAGACTAACGCAGTTGACACGCAATCAGAAGTAGCGTTATGTGGAAGTTTGTCAGGAGTGAACTGTGAGTGGACCAGCACAGTCTTGGTTGACCTAGTAAATGAGATTATAATATAAGCGATTAATTTAAATAAAAAAACATAAACTAAGGCACTCATTCGTATTCGTCCTTTTGTGTTTATTCCATTTCTTTCATAGAACAAATTGCAAACGAGCAAGCAGCTCAACTGCTGGTAAGCAGCCACCGCTGTATACGACATCTTTGTGAACGGCTACTCCTTATTTTGAAGGTCCTTAAATCGTATCGTTCGAAAATACCGCTGACGACAGCTGATCCACAGATAAATCTTCTTCCATAGTTATGCGTTGCAGAAGACTTTGAGGATTGCCAACCATCCAGATGATGTGAGGATGAAATTTTGATTGGCCATCTGCCCATCCCCATACGCCAGGGAATCGGGGGAGGCATCGAACGCTCGGCTAATCTGTACACAAGCTTGAGTCTAGAATTAGTACGTAACTGAAGAATTAGCAGCTCTCTTAAATTGTTGAAATGATGCAGGTTTTGGTATTCGATATCCTTTTCATATATTTGAAGAACAACAATATCTTCAGGTTATTACCAGATGATATCAATTGCTCTTGATATTTAAGGTTTGCCACATTAGTAAGGTTTAACACGTTCATTGTCACCAACTGACTAACATGGAATGTCTCGCTAACCTCCTCCGGATCCTTATACTCAATTTTTTTTTATTACGTTGAAAGTAACAAACTATCACACAGTACACCTGATGGTAAGTGATTCCTGCGGCCCATGACATCTACATTCATCCTTGACAAGGAATCATAATGCAGATGCGTTGTCACCCTTCAGGACTGAGACGGAATGCCTCGTCATCAGTAATAAAGGTCTCCGGAACCCTACACTCACCACACGAATCACAGCAGCGTTATGCTGCTATTTTACGCTGGTATTCTGTGAGTGCGTGGTAGGACCACGGTCGAGCTGACCCATACATTCTGCAGTTACAAACAAACGGCATTGTAGCTCTACCATTGTCACTATGCAAAACACAGCAGTGTTATACTGCAATTTCACGTTGGTATTCGTCGAGGTCGTGGTACATCCCCAGTCGAACCGACGTTAATTCGACATGCAGTGTGCGTCTACCACTTTAAAACTTCCTCTCATTTATTGACTCTTCATCTTGTCCATTCCAGTGACTAGTATTAACTAACTCTATTCATCACAAAATTCTCATTACAGCCGAGTGTAGTTAATTTTCATGTTACATTTTTGTTAAAAACTTCTCTTTGGTATTTATTTTTTAGTCTATTGTTGATGTTGCAAATAATAAAAATAGACTAAATGTCAACATTGTAACATTGAGCTGACCTCAACACTAACATGTGGCGGATAACATGCGCATGCTAAACGCTCTGTATGTATGTAAGTTCTAACTTATGTTGGGAACAGATGTTTTATCGTCTGCTCGCAAATCGTTCGCTTTCAAGTTGCCCAAGTTTTTATAGAACAATGTATTCGTAAGATTTTAATCGATTACATATTAAAATGGTTAAGCATAGAATTAAGTAAATTGTACGTTTCTGATGTTTTTGTGTGTGTTTATAGAACATAAAGATATATTATAGGTTTTGTGCTTTTTTGTATTGAGTGTTACAAAGTAATTGTGCGGAAAATAGCCTAATGATTTAGGGTCGGTCTGCGAATATTGTCGTCGTGGGTTCGAATCCACCATTCGGGTATTGTCGTGAACCATCTCCCAGCACAAGCATTAGCTTAATTTTAGCATTAGTTTAGGAGTGGTTAACCGGAATATTTATTTTTATAGTATAGGCGGCAAACGAGCGTGCAGCCCACCCGATGGTAAGTGATCACCGCCACCCTTGAACATACGCAACACCCGAGGAGTTGCAAAGGCCTTTTAGGAAGGTGTAAGCTCTTGAAGGTCCCTAAGTCGTATCGGTTCGGAAACACCGCTGGCGACAGCTGATTCCACAGAGTAATTGTGCGTGGCAGGAAATTTCGCGTGAAACGCACTGGAAGCGCGGTGGATTACTAACCAACTAGAAGATGATTATGAAATTGTAATCTGCGGTCACAACCATTTGGTTCCAATTCTTAATTTATTATTTTAAGGGTGACAAACGAGCACAAACTGATGCTAAGTGATTTGACACACACATTCATCCCCGATGGAATCATCAGATGCGTTGTCACCCCTGAGGACTGATATCGAACGCCTCGTCACCAGTAATAATTGTCTCCGGATCCCATTCATCACCATGAACTTAAAGCGACAAGCAAACTTCAGCGTGGTTCTACTAATGTTAAATTGATAATCTTGAGTCCTTATTGAGGTTGGATGTGGACTTCGTGGACCGCAGTCTTGGCTTACCATCAGATGAACATTGTGCTCTTTTGTCACCTTTAATATTAAGATTTAGATTTATAGTGTCCCGTACAAACTGGATCTCTATAGATATGACTAATTCAGAATCGGCCCAATTATCAATCAAACAATGACAATACGAATATACATATATAATAACATATATCCGGCGACATACGTCTAATGACCAGATGACATCAACTGCGAAGGACATATTTTAGTGTCGTCAGCATTCGCGCAAACATAGACGCACTCACTCGTTGCAACCTTCCCTGTGTCAGTGATGCAGTGTCAAGGACACGGGGTGCACACATAACACCAACACACCCAGACCCGATAACCAAATATTTGTTGAAGTGTTGTTGCGCAACTGGCAATCGAACGTGAATCACAACGGCCAGATTCCCTTTCGTAATCGTCAAACGGATGATCCACGACAGCGCCATATCAACGAACCATAAATAAGTGGGACCGTAGTGTAAAGGCAATAAAAACATAAAGATGGAAAAACAAAAAGTGTTTTTTCCGCTTGGCGGGCACACTTTTCATCGCTGATTGAAAGGCAGCTCGCCGGAAGCAAGCCTCCCGCCTTAACTGGGTCACCGCTTCCCGCAGAGCCGCGTCACGCCTCCCTCTCCCACCCCCACTCCCCTCGCACACACCATCCCCCCCTCCACCCTTACTTCCATTACCTCTGGCACTTCAGGCGTTGCACTTATTTTAAGTTCCGCTCACCGTTGATATCGCCTTGACCTCCTTCATCGATCGTTCACTTATGATTTATCAAATAATCTCGCCATACTTTGCTCATATTATATAGCATACTAAGACCTACTGCTGCAACATGTGTGGGTCGCCACCTCGCCTGCCCATCAACATCATTGAAATGATCCCATCACTAGTATCCTCCCACATAAACATAAGATAGGCCTCCCCCGCAGAGGACGAACCAAGGTCACCTTCGTCCATCGACTTTCTGCAGGTCGTCAATCCAAAGATTTCTACTCGAGAGAAAAAAAAAGCTACTTGTGGAATCAATATTACTAACATTCCTGTTAACCTCAGAATGCTTGTGCTAGTATATGGTTCACGACAATAGACGAACAGCGAGTTCGTTTCACAGACCGTACTCTCAACCTTTTGATGCTTAATCAAGAGTAATGATGATGACGTCGATTGCCACCACGTCGATATCCCTAGGTTACTGCCACACGACAACTATTTTATAGTGCCGTAAGCTTTTGCGCAATTTGTGATACACCAATATTGTTCCACGGCTGGGAATCGAACGCAGTAGCAGGATAACCTAACCACGGCGCTACGCGAGTTTCGCCGCGAGCCGACTTTAAGAGTAAATATCTACTTACATCAGTAAATCAAACAGTTTTATAATTTACGCCTAACTCGGGAATTACCAAGACTATAGAATTATTACTGTTTCATATAAATGATTCACTACAACTCGTTAATACATTAAAATATTATTTCGCGCATATTTTTTGGATAAGGCAAAACTATTTTCCTCATCCGTAAATTACTCTCATGTCATTCTTGGAAATTTCGATATTAAACCTACTTTAAAACTACAATGTGTTTTTTAAACACTGAGTTGAATTAATAAGAATTAAGAAGAGTTCTAAATAACTAAAACAAAGTCATGAATGAAATGATTGTATCATTATCGCAGCCTACCGTTAGTCCACTCCTGACACACAGGCCTCCTTCATAGATTGCCACAAAGCATCCCGAGCTACCCGCATCCATCCGACTTCCAGCAAATGGTTCTTTATAAGTCTGCGAAATATCAAATCGTTCCGACGTGTGGAAGTGGGTGGAAAATTAAATTGAAAGATTACATACATACATAATTATTAATAATGATTTAACCCCTGGTCGAAGATCTAATAATGTATATATAGAACCAAATAATAAATATCCCGTAACTGTATACTGGACCAGAATACACAGAATATCAATGTAAAATGCAAACAGCATTATGTTACTGCGTTTAGTACGAATGGGTTAGCTCGATCGGGATAG
This sequence comes from Teinopalpus imperialis, assembly GCA_029286865.1. Lineage (NCBI taxonomy): Eukaryota > Metazoa > Arthropoda > Insecta > Lepidoptera > Papilionidae > Teinopalpus > Teinopalpus imperialis. The sequence goes on from JAGSMU010000012.1 coordinate 16,482,236, forward strand.
GTGCCAGGGCCTCATAGAATGCCTGCGTAAAATAGCAACTTAATGCTGCTGTGTTTGGTCCGGTGATTGTTGGGATCCGGAGACCTTTATTACTGTTGACGAGGCATTCCATCTCAGTCGTCAAGGTAGAAAACGCATCTGCATTATGTTTCCTTGTCAAGGATGAAAGTAGATGTCATGGGTCGCAGGAATCTCTTACCATCAGGTAAATATTGTATGGTGATTATACATATCTGAGGAGGACACAAATACAAGTAATGACACATTCAATATCAACCCTCAGGGAAGACAACGAATGTACATTATGAAATGTTGTTTAGGATAGATGTTAGCCACAGATATCGCTTACCATCTGGTGAACTGTATTGCCATCCCTAATATTATACAAAAAAAAACAAACAAATAGTTCGGTAAATTTAGATAAGGTAATTGAACGATATCGATGAATCATTACGTTTGGCAAAAATTATACTCGATTATTCGTTACTCATTTCCATACGGCCATTATCGTTTCAAACGAGATTGCACATGATAATTGGGTTTTTACTCGATGCTAATTCGGTATGATTCGAGTGGGGTCGTGTGTCTTAGCAACTGTCCCTGGGAGCTGTGTTCGCGCCACGGTTTTGTTTTTAAAGTTGGGGTATTGTTTATATCACTATCGACGGTATATTCCAGTGTTGATTTTAGCGATACTACGAAATATTTCCTGCCATAAGTCATTATTGATAGGAGAAATACTAATGTTTAATATATCAGTAAAATGTCACACTACGGCATGAATAGATCGAATCGACCGGGCACCTGCCGACCTTAGCAGAATAACAAGTAAATAGTACGAACATCGAGAAACATAATTTTTATGATTCATGTTATAACATAGAAAAGTAAGTTTACAATATTATAATTGAGTACTAGACTTAATTTTGTTTTAAGTAATTTTTCGATCAAATAGATTTTGGATTTAAAACCTCCAAAATAATATTTATTGCGTAAATAGATTCCATGTTATCGATAGTCCCGACCACTTCCCTATGGACGGTCAATAGTAATCATTCCAGTGTATATCCAATAGCGTGTCGGGCAACGTATGCGAATGCAACACAAGTGGGAGCCTGCGGTCGAGGGGGGATGCAGGTGGAGGCGGGAGGAGGGGAGGTGGGTTAGGGTGCGCAAGGGCAGCCTCGTGCCCTTCGCCGTAGGGTCACCTTGCGCAGGTACATGCGCGTGCGCCTATTGTCCGCGGAACCTGACACTAAATATATCCCTGTGAGTGACTTTTGCGGAATTAAACTACTACATTGTATGGAATTTAAGGGTGATTTTCGCTTGAGGTCACGAGGAGAGGGGGGCGGGGGGGTCGATACGTTAATCTAACGAGTTCCAATTTCGTGTTTGAATTTTGTTCAAAAACCAATTGCATTTTATAGTTGAGCGTGACAGGATAATTTAGAGAGGGAAGACTTTTTAGTCGGCTCCGAAGTTTTTTCTTAGACTTTGATGTTCTGCGCGTGCGTTGAATTTTTTTTATTCACCACAGGTTTTTGCGAGGCTTTGTTTTTGTAATTACTACGCTACGTTTAATAGTGCAATAAACACAATTGTTTATAATACTAAATACGAGTTCTTGCGGATAATTGCCTTCGAAACGTTTTTTTTTACTCGAATTCGTAATGGATATTTAGTTACTTTTGTATGGGCGATTTACTTTGCTTACATTATGACACATTATCTATATTCATTCCACACGGTGATTGACGTCATGTAGGGTTTTTATAAACTTCTGTTTACTGTTTTTTAATTTTTTTTTGTACTTTGTGAATATCAAATGCACCTGATGGTAAGTGATTCCTGCGGCCCATGGCATCTACATTCATCCTTGACAAGGAATCATAATATTGATGCGTTGTCACCCTTGAGGACTGGGATGGAATGTTTCGTCACCAGCAATAAAGGCCTCCGGATCCCTACACTCACCAGATGAAACACAGTAACATTACGCTGCTCTTTTACGCTGGTATTCTGTGGGGGCGTGGCCCTATCGAGCTGATCCATTCATACTGCATGTAGCTCTACGACTCGTGTCTCATGTACTTTTTAACAAGTGTCATAATACGATTAAAGTTATATTTTGTCAAATAATAAGGGCAACTAAAGAGCATACAGTTCACCCGATGGTAAGTCATGATCGAGGCCACAATCCTCAACAAAGATTTAATACAAGCATTGCAATTCCGTATGACTGAGAGGAACACCTCACTACGTGCAATTAGGTTTTATTACATTCACAGCTTTACGCTACCACTACGCTGGCAGTCTGTGAGGGCACCGTCCTTCCCAGGTCCAGACGACCCATTCATGATGCAGCTAGAAACTATCCGCAGTGTGGCTCTATTTGTAAAGCCACCCCTTGTGCCTAATTTTGCTCATTTTCGGATGTAGATGTCATGGATCGCAGTCGTCACTTACTATCAGGTGAACTGTGTGCTCGTTTGTCACACTTGGTCCAATTAATATATATATATATATATATATATATATATATATATATGGCGGACATAACACATCTTCGCGGTATACAAAAATTATCCTCCAATATTAAATTATACAAGAAAATATTGGTACGTCAATTATGTGAGGTATTTGTACTAACGACCTGACTTTAACACGTGTTGCAAAAAAAAATTGGGCGGAAGCAGTTATTGCCTTCAATGTCTCCATTAAATACAAACATGACATTTAACTCTCTTAAATAACATAAGGCAATATTATGCATTACAATATGTAATGTCATCACGTGTCCGGTAAGCGGAAGACCTCTACTGGTGACGGAACATTCCATTTTACTCTTCAGGTGATAATGCATTTTCATTTATTTCACGAGGATAAATGTGACTATCAAGAAAATGAAACTATATTCCTGTCCATCCGGTACAAAGATTCAAGAAGCACATGCCTTGTCAGTCCAGTCCTGAGGATTGAGATTTGGTAATGCTTCTGTTATAGAGGGCTTAATACTGCTCGGTGTTTATAGTTATTATGGGGAAGGTATTGAAGGTATCGTAAGGTAACGTGTCTCTTTTCGGTGAGGATCTGGTCCGTCAAGATCATGCTGATATTAGTTCTGTAAGCCTGTGATTCACCGAATTTTGGTCTCGAGCTAGTTATGTTGCAATTTTTAATTTACTGCGAAGTGCACGCTATCCGAGTGTGCCGTCCTGTCTGCGCGACTTTCCTTGCCGAAGGTTTCTTTGGAGAATGGATGGTGATATCGATTTGCCGTCCGAGGTCAGGTATACGGACCTAGCCGCTGACGGTCGTCACCGATTATCGGAAGCTGGGGGTCTAGTAACCGAATGATAAAGAGTCGTCTCGTACATATTTACGGTTGAAAACTCGCGACAGTTACGAAGCAGTTTAATACGTCAACGTGTTGCGTATAAATTGCCTTCCTTATCGTTTTGTATAACTTGTAACATTTATTTGTCACCTGCCGGCTGCGGGATGAATGGGTCGGCTCGGCCGAGGAAGGACCACTCCCACACAGGCTACTACCGTAAAATAGTAGCGTAACGCTGCTATGTTTCGTATGGTGAGTGTAGATATCATGAGACCGTTATTACTGGTGATGAGGCAGCAATCTTTGTCCTCTGGGATTATAATACATCAGCAATATGATTCCCTATCGAGGAGAATGTGGGTGCGACGGACCGCAGGAATCACCCTTGAAACAATCAAAAAAATATACACTGAGCGTCCAACTGGCAGAATGCGTAATCCTTCCCGAGTCGATCCATTAGCCCTGCATCTAAATTTTAGTTGGAACGTTCATTAATTCAATATGAGTTTATAATATTTCGGTTGTTTATTTAGGCGCAAATAACATTTAAGCTACATTTTAGCAGTATTCTTATTATCTTGTGTTTTAACTGAATCGGTGTTAATATCTGTACAATATAGTTCAAGTTACGTGTATATGTAGATATACTTCAATAAATTATTTTGAAGAAAATGTTTTGACTTTTGTTTTAAGCATGTATTCGCTACTCTATGAACAGCAGCATACGGTGTGTAACCACCCTTAGGAGAGGCTTTTTTTTTTTTGCTACATTGTAAAGTGTCCCCCTATTACTTATTGAATTGATTTCGTTGTTAATACAAAGGCAATTAAAGCAGGATACTTGTCTTTTGTTTCACAGGAATCCTCGCCCACATTGACGCTTATTTCGTCTAAGGTAAGTCCGAAATTAAAAGATCGATCATGCGCGAGCTGTCCCATACTTATATAATTTTGAATGCGTTGACGTCACGCGAGGCTGCGTCACTATCGAATGACGTCACAGCAGCGCTTGCATTTTGTAAGCAGTTATGCTCTGAGTTGCAAAACGCAAGAAGAAAAATTGCTTAAAATACTTGCGCTGTTTGTAAGACTTTCATCGTCATCGCTTTGTCCTGTGAAACAGAAATATATCCTGCTCTTTTTGTTATCGATTTTCGAGTCTGTTTCGCACATCACCATTTTGTTTATGTCTATATATATTATTATTACATTGCAGTTTTATAAAAATTTAGCTCCATGATTATACTAAATTAGTTGTGACTTAGCAAGTTTCATAAATGTAGTGAATTTTTGTTTACGTGCTAGATTTGATTAGGTTCTTTTAATTTGTTAAAGTACTTAAAGTTGTAAAATGAAATGCTACGGAATGCTTTATTTAGAGAGGGTTTTATATCGAAACATTTTTATCTTCTAAAAAGAACATTTAACTTCAAAGAATATCGTTAGAATTATTAATATGGTTATTCTTTTAATAGGAGAGATAAAAATTACAGTATTACGAAGTCACTAGACTGGCAAAAGTCAAATGACAATTTAAAAGTAAACACTACCAGCGCCATCTCTTAGCAGACTTAGAAACTAAATTAACATGTTATGTTGTTTTTTAAAAAAAATCGAATGGCGTTATAAATTTCGCCAAGATGTATGCAATATTAGAACAATATTTATTTATTTGTGAATTTAGGCTTACCTAAGCGGTGCGGTACTGTTAGGTCGGCATACCGGTTGTCACTAAGACGGGCTTGCGTTGATCACCTTAATATATTTTAATTAAAACTGGTTAGACAGTAGGCTTCGAAGACGCGGTCTCCGCGCCTCTCAGATGGTCACCATGCTAGCGGTGAAAAGCGGATATTACACACACATTGGTACATTTTTCAAGACAAGTGTCATATATTGTGTTACTAGCATCTGCCCACGACTTCGTCTGCGTGCACTTTAGAATTGAGTCCAGTGAGAAATTAAAGATATGTGAGTATTAAAAAAAATTTAACATAAAATTTCATCTATAATATCGCCTAATATTGTTTTTTATTTGATACAATTATTTTAAAATAAATTTACTTGTATCGACGACATTGTGTGATTTACTTTTTCCGCCAGTACGCGAAATTTTGGAGTATGATAGCTAACCATGTGGGAAGCAAAATGTGTCCGAACGAATCCCTGTCGCTCACACATCCCTGTCGTCTTACACATTCATTTCATCCCTCTTTGGACCCAATCCCGAAATCCAGGCAGACGAAATCGCGGGCTGATGTTAGTTTTAATATAAATTGATAACGTTAAGCCATCTCATTTACCGGGATAAAAAGTATCCTTTGTATTAATCTAGGGTGTCATCTATCTGTGGGCTAAATTTTATTCAAAACGGTTCCGCTGTTGTTGCGTGATTGAGTAACAAATACACAAATATACAAGTTTTCAATATTGAGTAGGAACACAATGATGGCGTAAAAATTTTATAGGGATCATCATAGTCACGTATTTTATTTGATCCTGACATATCACAATATCTCACCACACCGGCGGTCGATTGGTAGTGAATGTCTTTGGTATTGAGCCCCTTTTGTGAACCTTCAATTTTATTTAGGTTAGTGCAATAAAGTGTGAATACATAAATAAGTAATAACCGATGAAACCTTTCATTGCTTTATATATATTAATAGTGGTAAAGCTACCCTACAGTTTATTTTTAGCTACAGCATGAATAGGTTAACTCGACCAAGGAAAGACCAAGGCATATCATCGTAAAGCAGCTAACAGCTTGACGCTGTTGTTTTGGGGAGTATAGGATTCCATTTTAGTTCTCAGGCACCCCTGAGTCGCCACCGCGACTTCTCTGTATTGATGATGTCCATCAGAAGTACTGTGTGCTTGTTTGTCACCTTCGATACTATAAAAAATAAAGCACTAGTTTTTTACTAATATTTCGGAAGCAAATCTAATGTTATACTAACAGTTTTAAGAGCTTTATGTGAATTGTCTTTTAAAAGCCTGTATGTATTTTTAAAAAAATCAACTAAACATCGCAGAGAAACAATGACTCGTAAATTAATTACAAGTTCTAGTTCTATATAGTCGATTAACTAGTTCGAATCGATTAAGAAAATAAAAACAAAATTGCTTTCTATCCGTGGAAATACCTACCTCATGGTCACTCACCGTGGGTGGTGCCTTATGACTTTCTTCACCGAAAACATATCGATCCGAGACTTAATTAGACGTGAAATAATTAAAGAAATTACTTTATAGCTAGTAACAGCACAAACTTGATTCCGTTTAGATGGCGTTCGGGGACGTTTGTAGGCCGAGCGTCGAACAGTGTCGCTAGCAGAACACAGCGGCCAATTAAGCATTTAAATTTGAACGCATAACTGTTTTCATTTATGTGGAATATGGCCGCTATTAATACAGATTATATATGCAAATTAAATGTCATATATTTGACAAATAATTGTAATAACAAGTTACTAGCTGAAAACGTTTTAGGTTTTATTTTAGGATATATAATCATTTTTTTTTATAGATTGACAATTATTATTATTAAGAAAACATATTAGGTTATTTTTGATTGATTATTATTTAGTATTTTTTATACAATCAGCACGCAGTTCAGGTAAGTGATAACTGTTCCATGACGCTGTTGGCACCCCTAAAGACTCAGATGGAATTTCTTGTTACCTGTAATTGGCTGATGGTGGCGTTATGCTGCTGTTTTAGACAGGCGTTCTGCGATTACAGTTAATAATCTAAGAATCAAGACCCTGTGCTATCTGGCCTTGATGATTCCTATACATGACAGTGGAAATAAATACCTGTCGAAGACGTTCGGAAATTTGCTGAAAATCATACCAATCGTTTCTCTATGTATTCGCACAAAGGTTATTTTGAAGACAAATAGAGATGTCATGGGCAGTTGTTATGTACCTAGAAAGTAAGGAGTATTTTCATTTATAACTTAATTTAATTTGTGTATTAAGTTAAAAGAATTATATAGAAACTACTGCGTCTACCACTAATAAATCCTTCATGTTAGTTCACTACGGTAGCCAGCAAGTTACGTTGTGTCATGCCCTGCAAGAATCGCGACTATCACTTGAACCCTGGTCGCGTTGGTCAACCTGCACACGTAAGGAAAATTAAAAACATATTTATTCCGTCCCGTCTAACTTCTTTTTACGTGTAACTGGGAACGAGACATTTCTCGCAGTATAATCCTCAGGATAAGTTTAATCTCCTGTTTTTGTTAAATATCGCGTTAAAACGGCTAAGAGGAACTATGAAAATATAAAAAACGCAAACATCATCCCGCCAATCTATAGTGGAGTACTTGTATTGGAACACCTCTAGAAAGGATGGGTATGCCCAGCAGTGGGATCGTTATATAGCTAACTCAACTTCTTGTACTCGGTAATATGACAACGGCGTACATGAGAAAACCGATAAGTGGACCCAAAATAAATTCTTTTCACTCCCACCCAAAACTTTTAAGACAGAGTGAATCCAATATGTACTATCTATTATTTCGTAACAAATAAACGCTTAGTCATTACAGAAATTCATCTCGTGCCATTGAAAGGGCCTCAAAACTGTGACTAACCTGAGTATGGTCTCCAAAAAAAATAAAAGACATGAAACATTATTTAATGGGCAATTGTATCCGGATGCCTTATACTTACTCATCGGGCGAGTTTAAGTAATGAGTAAGATAACTTACGCGGTGCGGCCATAGAGGTGGGCGGAACGCGGACGCGTATTCAACAGCGGATAATTACAGATTATAAAACAAACTAAACTATTTTTGTTTTATATATATTCTTTGAATCTAAGGGTGACTGACATACAAGCCCATAAACACCAACATCTATCCTCAATAAATATTCAAGATGATGCAGATGCATATCACATCCTCGCTACCAGCTACCCGGATCCCAACAATCACAAAAAGCACTGTGCTTATATTTTGCGGCGGGGTTCTATGACGGTCTGGTTCTTCCTACTACTATTGCCAGAAGCTAAAGTAGCATATTTAAAAGAAAAGCATATATTTTTTTTATTGTACCGAGAGTGACGAATCAGGTGTATGAGCCAAACATTATTATATCAAGGCCGCAAGACTCCTGGCTCGGATACGTAGAGAGAAGTGGAGAGGGTTGACCAACTGTTCGTCTACGAGACGGACGTCCCAAGTCTTTATTAAAAATACTAAGGGTGGCTACAAACTTCACGAGATGGTAAGTAATGACAGGTGCCCTCAACACCCACTTCTTCAATCTTCAATAAAGATTCAAGATGCTCACAGATCTCAGAACTGAGATCGTCACTACCAGCTACCCCCTGATCCTCATAGTCCATAAGCCTCCCCCACAGGTCTCCTCAAAGGCACACCCCTGAGCCTGCACCTGCAACCAGCATACTTGCATAGGTCATCTCCCCATCTAATGTAGGGTCATCCTATGTTGCCACCTAAGAACCTTCCAACCCCATGAGTTGTTAGTTACTACGTTAGTTACGAGCTACATAGCCGACCCATTGCCACTTCAGGTTGCTAATCTTTTGTACTATTTCGATCAGCCTCGTTCTCCTGCGGATGTCTACGTTACTACTATATACTATATACACGTTTTTTTTTAAAGTTTTTATTTACGAATCGCTACCTCGTATATCCATGTCCGTGTAAACAAAGAATACGTATCTAACGTGTGACTGTTTGACCTCTCCTATAAATCCGTAGCGTTGAGGCCGTTTGTTTCATATTACATATACATATATAAGTACGTCGGTCCGTACATCGCTCCACCGCTCCACACGCCTCGCCGCCGAGTACCACCGGGTCGTCGTAAATTGTAATGTTGCGCATACGATGCGGTAAATGATTTCGATATAGTGTTGCAACCAGCTTCGGACAGCTTAGATATGTCGGTGACGTCATTCGGAAACTTACGTAAGCGACATGAATTTTTGAACACGAAAATTCTTGATAGAATGATCGGGTCGATTATCGCGTGGGTTTTTAAAATAATTACAAGAGGACATCTCTTATGTACAACGTCTCGTTTAAGATGATGGTTATGCGGATATGACGAGACTCTTTATTTTGGGGACTTTTTAACAATATAAAACTAAACTTAATTACAAACTAATTTAATTAGCGTGTTGCCATAGTGGGATGCCAACAACGAATATGCAAAACCATCACCTTAAACTAAACGTTAAAACGTCTTACTGTAACTTAACCTACGTGGGAACATAACAATGCTCTGTTACGAAAGCACTGCAAGTGAGCTTTTATGCTGACATACGCACAATGTGTACGGGTTGTGCTTCCATAACTATCTGTCCTTTCGTTATTTGCGAATTGATGACGGATTGTATTTTTATAAGCATGAATCATTTATGGTGTGTATTGTGGTCAAACTTCGACTCCCAGCCGTGGGATAATATTTGTGAAAACGAATTGTTGGTTTTCGGGTCTTGTTTATGAGCCGAGTGCCAGACACTGAATCTGTACCTTCCCCCGCAGTTATTGCACACGCGTTACATCAGACTAGGGAACGACGAGCGAGTGCCTCTGTGGCAGGTCAGGTGAGCTTGTAGCTACTCTTATTCAGGTTCTCCAGGGTGACAATCTGCATTATAACCAGTTGTCAAGGGTTATGAATGTGGGTGTCATGGGCCGCAGGAACCACTTACCATCATGTGAAATGTGTGTCTGTTTGTCACTACAATAAAAAAAGTGTTTGCTCGTTTATAACCATCATTTAATAAAAAAATATGAGATTGAAAAATTGTTTAGAGGAAACAATAAAATACTCCCTGCTCTAGGTCACAGGAAAGGTGCACGATGTCGATCTTGATTTTATTAGTTTTTTTTGAACTGTAAGTCCCCTCGGGAAGCTTCACCGGGATAAAAGGTGGCAGAGCGCTTAGGATACCTCTGTTTATGCATTACCAGTAAAGCGGTTCCCGAGAGCGAACCACAGCTTGGACCGTAACCCTGCTCGGCTCGGTCAGTTGCTTCTATAGAATTAAACGATCCCGCAAGCAGCAAAACAAACTTTTTAACAATTACATAAGAAGCTAACCCCACCGTATTTATTATAAAATTCACCTACTTATTCTGATTGCAAAATGTAATACTAATAATTATGCTAAACATACATTTAGGAAGCAATGTAATTCGCGAGTGCGAAAATTCAAGATGATAATGAGGGGGCGGGGAGACGCGACGGCGCTGCTGTCTCGTAGAACGGCCCGCCGGAAGCGCACGCGCCGGTGTCCGCCATAGAGCTACAATATGGTAGAATTGTGCCAATAATTAAATCTTCTATCCATTATCCAGATAAAACCAACTAGAATATATTATACTGCCGAACTCATGCGCCAAAGCACACTTATCCCAAAGTAATATAACAAATGCGGAAATATCTTCTGTTTATTACCAGACTATATCAGTTGCGCAGGATATTATAGAGTCGTGAACATTTGCGCAAAGACAGAGACTCTTAGCTATCGCCCACTTACCTAATTGGATGTGTATGAGTGACGTGTTTTTGCGCGTCGATAGTGGTCAGTATCAAGACAGAAAATTGGACAGCGTTTGAGTTTGCATGCCTCAGCTCCTCCCGGGTGCAGGTGACGGGGTACACAGTGCAGTAGATAAATGTGTTTAAAGATTCACATCATAATCACACCCAACTTCCGCCTCGTTCATAATTATATACTTTGACAATTTGTCCTTGTTTCGAAGAATTAGACCGCGGAGTCTATTTAAAGACTTACATCAGAATAGGGAAAGGGATGACGAGTATACGCGAATGCTTAAGTCACTGTAATACCATATTCTGTAATGATAACCAGAAAAGTATCGTCCAGAACCAACATCCCCCACGTGATTCTAGTACAGGAATGTTTTATTTTTATTACTTTTACACACATTACATTTTTTTTATTACTTTGAGGGTAACAAACAAGCGCACAGTGCATCTGAGTAAGAGATATATATATAGGTTTGAGTGTTTCTTTCGATGTTTTCTCATATATAATAATAAATAAATAATTTTTATTTCCTTAACAAGTTAAAATTTTTCATTCGTAATGATTGGAGCCTCCTTCTATATCTATCTTATTTTCTTAGAATGCTTCTACGTCACTTTGCCGCCAACAATGTCGACTTAAATAGCGCAACATAGAACACAAATAACCTGAATTCATATCGAATGCAGGTTTTATTTCCGTCCGTAGTCGACCGGAGCTATTTGAGAGTACAGACTACAGTTTTCTAATAGGTCAAATGACTATATCTAAAATCGTCTCCAAGGCTTCTAACAAATATTTATACCCTAATCTGATGATATATCATTTTTGCATTATTTGAACGTGTAAGTAAAATACTTAACTAATATTTTACGTGAACGAGTCACACTGTAGCTAAAGAAAAGTGGATTTATTAATATCCGTCGGCTTTAGGTATGAGCCAAGCCTTTCACAGCATAAGTCCTGTGTGTATATGGTATAAAAATAACCTTGAGACTGGTAATGAGGCTACCGTAATCTTCAAGGGGCCAACAAGAATGAAGATCACTGTCACGATCACTCTACATCCATCCTTGTTCCTTGTGTCGGATGAATGAAGGATTCATAAACCAGAGAAGGTAGTTTCTCATGATAACTTCCGTTTTCTCTTGGGACATTGGGACATTGTTGAACACCAACACCGGAGAAAGAAGATATTTTTACACAATAATAGAACATAATTTTAAAAAGGATACTTAAAGGATCTTTTTTATGATAATAAGATTTTCATACTTACATCTCTATGTAGGTCTCTATGCATATCTCTATGTAGGCACTCTAGGCACTGGATGTTCACAGTAAGAATAACTCGGGAGTTGGAGTATTTTTATAATATTTTTTTTTATATTACTGCGGCCCTGCACCATCATCCGTCATCGCCGTCATCTAAACCCTAAAAGATTCAAGACGTTATACGTTGTCGCTTCTGAGGTGGAATGCCTTGAACCTATACATGGGTAGTTTTTTTTCTTATTACACTGAGCTACCAACGAGCACATAGTTCATCTGACGACGAGTGATTCCCGTAGCCCATAATATCTACATTAATCCTTGACAAGGAATCATAATGCAGATGCGTTGTCATTGTCTTAAGGGATGCCATTTCACCAGTAATAAAGGTCTCCGGATCTCTTCACTCACCAGACGAAACACAGCAGCGTTATGCTGCTATTTCAGGCCAGTATTCTGCGAGGGCGTGGTCCTACCCCGGTCGAGCAGACATTCATTGACATTGAGCTTCATTATGCATTCATTAGAAACAAACTGCAGTGTAGTCCACTGTTAACCAATATTTACCAATATTATGTTATAAATAAATTCACTGTCATATCAAAAATTGTTTTTACTGCAACCTGTCAAGAATGTGAAAGTATTAGGTTCTCTACATAAACGATAACTGGTTTTGAAAACAGTGAAGATTCTTTAGGTTTTTCTTTAATAAATTTAAATATTGATTATCTCGCCCGTGTAAATAAAAAACTTATGTTCTACTAAATAGTTTATATAGAAACATGGCATCAACTGACAAAGGATCCGATGGTTTCGCCATCTTTAATCGAATATAGCTGGAAGCTTTTTTAAGATTTCGCGTACACTCCACCAGAACACTGTCTGAGAACCTGATAATGGAGTAAGTAATAGGTCGATGAAACACCGCTGCACTTCCATCCCTACAGGCGAAGAACCGACGACGACAAACAAAGGGGAGCGAATATCGATTCGAAAGCCCCTCTTTAGGAGATTTGAACCGTGGCTCGGACCGCTATAGTCGATTTGTATCATAATCAGAGCAATCTTCCCGCACCGAATAGCATGCTTATTGCATGGTACAACACAAACGAATCCTCATTCCATCTATAGTGTATTGTGAATTTAGCGAACTATTACTAATCTAAGGGTTAAGGGTTTGCCGGTAAATTCTTCTATACCATAAACCTTTCACTTTTGATCTCATGTCAAAGTATTCACGTCAACTGTGAAAATTAGATTTTATAGTAAGGACATATTCATTAAATAAATTTAAAATAAAATATCATATTTAATATATAAAAAGAATGCCGTGTCTCAAACATTTATTAGTCTACAAAGAGGACAGAATTCATATAAGAACATTGAAGTATAAACGAAGTGTCTCTGCTACTAGAAATAGCTTTACTAAGTTGACGGTATGACGGGAGGAGGGAGTGGGGGGATGCCGAGGGGCCGGTGTGGGGGCGCGGCCATTATGCGCTTCCGTCGGAAAGCACGTGACACTTGCGCTTTTTTTGTCTAATTTGAAGTCATGGGCTGCTTGCTAGTCTGGATAAAGGAATTTAAATTTCACTATACAATCTCTGTATACTCCGTTGCGTATAAAATTTATAACATCAGTTTATGAGGGTATTTCGCAAACTTGCACTGGTCGTAGCAACAAAAGATGTCGACATATAAATTTCTAGTATTTTTTTTTTTTTTTCAATTCTTGTTTGGGTTTAATATCATCATCAGCATCATCACAGGCTGTCATTAGTCCACTCCTGAACACACACCATAATTATTTTAAGCAAAGCATTATCCTGATCGGCATCCATCGACTACCAGCATACTTGCATAGGTCGTGGCTCCATCTAGTGGGGGTTCGTCACTCAAGAACTTTTCTTCCCCATCGATTATCGGTTCTACGAGCTATATGGGGAGCCCATTGCCACTTCAGCTTACTTATCTTTTGAGCTACGACAGCCAACCTCGTTCTACTGCGGATGTCTACGTTGCGTATTATATCACGCAGAGAAACACCTAGCCCGCTCCATAGCTCGCTTAGTGACTCTGATCTTCAACATATTCCATCTTACACCGTCTCATCTATGACGATTATTCAGATGTAATTATTAAATGAAATTTATCGACAAAGTAATTAAGATTATCTTGAAGTGGGTACCAGCCATTACGTACAGTCGCCCGCCACATACATTTAACGGGTACAGTACCGACGTGCGGCAACCCGCGGGCCAGCACTATCCGTAATCTTTATAAATTCGAGAAACGGCCCGGTAAGTCGACGGACGCGCATATTTCACCGCGGTGTGGCAATGCGCCGTCTCCAACCGAAATAATACTAAACTAGTGTGGGTGGGATGCACTCGTTGGTCCCAAGATGTACTAAGAGTACTCTGCACATTTGTATTATGTAAAAAAATAATTTATCTCACAAGCGAAAATACACTTTTTAACACAAATCTTATTGTGATATTGTGAATGACAATCGAACGCAGTTCACCTGATGGTAAGTATGGTTCGTATTAGCGGTAGACACGTTACTGTTGCTTTCAGGCAGTATGAATGGGTCTGTTCGCCAGGGAAGGATCCGGCAGGACCCGTAAAATAATACTTTAATACTGGTGTATTTCAAATAGTGGAGACCTGAACATCCTTATTACTGGGAAGGAGGCATTCCATAGCAATTCTCAAGGGTGTCAACAACAAGACCCAAGAATCGCTTTTTTAATTAAATTTACAGTAACCAATTTGCACACAGTTCACGTGATGGCAATTGGTTTCTGCGGCCCATAACATCTCCATTCATCCTTGACAAGGAATCATAATGTAGATGCGTTATCACTCTTGAGCACTGAGATGGAATGTTTCGTCACCAATAATAAAGGTCTACGGATTCCTACACCAGACGAAACACAGTGTTACGCTGTTATTCTTTGGGGGCGTGGTCCCACCCCGGTCGAGCTGACCCATTCATTCTGCAGCTAGAAACAAACTGCAGCGTAGCTTTACCACTGCAGGAGCTTTGAGCTTCTTTGTACTTTATTTAATATAGATATATAATTGAGACAATCCCGAATCGGTTAACGCATAAATAGTTTACCTAAAGTCTGTCGTATGCGTTGCAAGTCGAGCCTGAGTACCTCGTTCGCGGCGCAATACTCGGTCAACATTTTGTAAACGGAAAAATTAACGGATAAAATGCAGTGTATCCTTAACAATAAACGGGTTTCTTTCATACCGAAGCAAACAATAGTACAGTCGGACTATAGCTAGCTTTCTGATGCAACCACCAAAGAGTACCACTGTGAAATTGTGTGTGATTTTCAATCCAACTACAGGCAACTCATTCCAATCCATACACACACACAGTCCTCGGGGGTGACAATGCGTGTGTATCTTGAATCTTTATTGAGGATAGGTGGCCGTGATCACCTAGCATTAAGAGGAATGTGTGTATTGAACGAGAAATAGCAGCATAACGCCGCTGTGTTTGGTCTGGTGAGTGAAGGGTTATCCGACGACTCAATCACAGGTAACGTGATATTCCATCCAAAAATGCTAGCAGTGCAATTAACGTTTCAGGTAAACTTCTCCAAATACGCTTTCATGCTTGTGCTAAGAGACTGTTTCACGACAATAAACGAATGGTGGATTCGGACTTCCGTTCCTAAGCAATGAGGCTATTGAAGTTCGATTTTTCTTCCCATTAAAAAAAAGTTATCCGCTTTGTCACCCTATTCATTCTTACATCTATTCGTTTTTATATACCCGTTAAAGTTTATCGCAAGGATTAAGTTCTAGATATATAACTACAGCCCCGTCAAGGAATACTACTGTGAAATATCAATATAGCTGTTCAGCTGGTGAGTGTGGGGAGTAGGGGATCCGGTGAGCCTTTTCATCATCATCATCATTTCAGATCACCACTAGTCCACTGCTGAACGTAGCCCTCAGCCACGGACTGCCACAGAGTACAATCCTAAGCCACCTGGATCCATCGACTTCTCCCAATAGCAGGTAACGAATTCTATATCAGCCCTCAGAAGTGACGAAGAAGTGAATATATGTATCTTGAAAGTATGCCGCCGGGTGGACTGTGCGTTCTTAAAATACCGCATCCGATCGATTTGTCGCCCTATTGTTTCTTACATCTATGTGTTTTTATGTCTCTGTAGATGTGTAGTTTATCCGTGCTCGGCGAGTATTCACGAGTCCGTTGAACGATATATTTACACTTTTTACTTGTACCATTCCACTCCACTGCAGTGATACTCTACTAGTATCGCTTTGATTCGTATTTTTAGGGTGACGCCGCTGTTTGTTGGCTCGGATTGGTATATATTGTTTGACGATTTCGGATAATATGTTGTCTAATATAGAATTGTTTTACGTGATATCGATATAATACAATATGTTTAGTTTTAATGCTCATATATAAAATGAACTAGAAAATGATGTCTAGCCTTATCAGCTCATTAAAGCCGTTAAAAGTCGGATCAATTGACGGTACTTTAGCACATCGAGTTCGATCCCCGATTCCGGATACGATGAAATTGTTAATCGTAATTTCAAATGTTTTTTGTTGCCACGTACTCGGCGGCGAAGTAAGAAATCATGAGGAAACGTGCAGTATATAATAATGGAAATAAATAAAAAAAACGAAGACATATGAAGTATGTCAATTCGCATTGGAATACCGAGCGGGGCTAGAGCACACCCTCTTTGCTAACGATCGGTGTATTAAAAGCGAGAGCTCAGACATTGAACTACCATATATATATATTTATATATAAATATATAAATGCCGTTTTGTATGAAATAAGTTAAGTATTTTTTTTAAAACTTTTTTTATTTCTGTTATTCAAAGTAATCACCCATGTAATAATGTTGACAATGCGGTCGTAGTTTATTGATGCCCTTCTTGTAAAAATCACCTGGACGGGAGGCAACAAATACAAAATGCCTTTGAAGACATTTTGTATTGCCTTTCGGGAATTGAATTTTTTTCCCACTAAAAAGTTGTCCAAATTTTTTGAAAAAGTTATAGTCGTTGGGTGCAAGGTCTGGTGAGTACGGTGGATGAGGGAAAGCTTCCAACCCCAACTCTTGCAGCTTGGAGACTATTTGTTATGCAGTATGGGGTCGCGCGTTGTCGTGTGGGAGTACCGGGGACGACCGATTGCCCAAAGCTGGTTGCAGATGTGCGAGTTTCTCCATCATTGTCTTCAGTTCTTCACAGTACACATCTGCAGTAATGCTCATGCCGTTTGGTAAAAAACTGTGATGAATCACACTGGCCTGTCCACCTAACTAGTCCACCAAACAGTGACCATCAACTTTCTTGATGTTACGTGCCGTTTGTTCCGCGTTGATGCCACGACGAAACTCATATTCCATAATCACATGAATTTTTAAAGTATCCATTATGACGAAAAATGTTCAAACGTAATGAAAATACAAAGCTAATCAATAAACAAAAGACTGACTTTGTAAAAGGAATGTCATGTTTTTAAAACAAAATTAATTTGAATTTAGAATACACAGTCAATCAAAACTTTTTTTGGTTTGAAATGACCAATACGGCAATTAATATTATAATATATATATATATACACAAAAAATTAGGCTGTACTCCTATAGTATTGCGTATGTCCATGTGCGACGGTGATCACATACCATCAGGTGAGCTGCTTGCTCGTTTGCCAACTATTATATATGTAAATGATGGGGAAGAAAGCATGGTCTTAGGTAGCCCCGGATGGACTATAGTACTAGTAGTGTAGGACTCACATTAGACGGAGCGCCGACCTATGCAGGTGCTCGTGGGAAGTCGATGCATGCAGGTGGCTGATTGTCAGGAGTGGACTATTGATAAGTTATGAAGATGATATATATGTATATATATATATATATGTAAATATTGCTAGTTTATACTTGTTTATTCTCCACGATTCCCTAGCGGACAACGACGACTAAGATTTATTTTTACAATTACACTTATGTACGCGGCTGCGTCGGCGACATGCGTTTTATTTCTGTTGGGGCGGTAATCTGCGCCCGCCACGCTGAATCACGTATTGCCGTGCTGCTGCAGCTATATTTAGTCACAGGCGAATCATGCACGTACCATCCTTAGATATTGCTCCAGTGGAAAACACTACAGCAGTCTTTCTGTCTACGAATTATTCGGGTAAAGTTTAGAATACTCAGCATACCAACGAGAAGTAACATCATAAAGATGCTGTGTTTCGTCTGGTGAACGTAGGGATCCGGAAACTATTATTAGATTATGGGATAATATGATACCTTATCGTGGATGAATGTGTGTGTCATGGGCCGCGGGATCGTGTGATCGTTTAAAACTCTCGATACAATAAAAGTTTAATAGGAAACCAGAATTTAACAATATACTTAATGATGACGGCGATATCTTTCAGCTAGTACAAGATGACATCAACTACTCAGGACATATCATAGTGCCGTGAGCGTTCGCGCAAACGCACACACGTCGTCGCCTTCCCAATTCCGATCTCTTATCGTATACGTTACATACAATAAGATCGGAGGAAGGCTCAGATGCAGTATCAGGGACATGGAACATACGCACACAACTGAACCCGAAAACCAACAAGTTTTGATGCATTAATATTATTTCTCGGTTGGCTAATGTTTGATCTGTGAGGTTTTGAGACTCGCAACGATACAATTAACAAATCCAACTAAGCTCAATTGCTTGCGTTAGGTCATTGTTTCTCAACTATTTATGTATCGTGACCCACGAGAAAGCCAAAGAGATAAGTAAAAAGCCTTACTTATTGATATAACATTATAATAACATTATTAATATTTTATTTAAACATATCAACCTATGAGTTTATTTCTACATGTTGTTATTACATGGTAATAATTTAATAAAACTACAAATTAATTCCTTTAAAAAACGAATATTTTATACACGGATCTTATTTATTGAACGACCCCCTTTAATAACAAACCCGACCTCCAGAGACTACACGATTTTTTTTTTCTTCGGTCTAATGGCCGCTGTTAGCCCGTGGGCTTTTACAGTTTCACCGGGTTGAGAGGTGACCGAGCGCTTATGGCACTCAAAGGGCTCCCGAGAGGGAGCCTCAGCTTGGACCGTTACCCCGTTTCGCGTGAGCTTCTGACTCCAGGGTCGGCTCGGTCAGTTGCTTCTGACTAAGGATTGTCTAAATTAATATCGCTATTATTATTAGCTATCTGTACCACCTCTTCAGAATGCGTGGGAGCTGGAGAAGAAGTGGCGCAAGAAACTCCAGCGTCGCTTTTATCTGTATGGATTGGAGAGAACCGTCCAGTGTCATGGCGGTATCGCGAATAACCTTGTTTGCGACGCCCTCGCCGTTGGCGGGGGCGATATAAGGATGCAATGTACGTGTGCATTACTCATGATCTAAGACGCTTTTATAATCAATCTGTCCCACCTATTCGATATCGGTCCAAGTCTAAGCTCTATCACCCCCGTCTCTTGTCTTCGAAGTTCTTCGTCCCAAGGGTTAGGAGTGCAGTGGTGATGCAGCAGCGGTCCTCGCGCCAGCAATGCCGGCATAGTCGTGGTCCCCCTACTCAGATGGCCTCCAGCTCGGAGTCTGCTTCGATTGCACTGCTGTAAAGCTCAACGGACCAACAGCATCACACGAACACAAGAAAACAAACAGATTGAGAAGTGATGTGTTAGGAGATGGTTCACTACGACGTTCCCTACGAAATCTAGTTTTGGAGACCGTACCCTTAAAATTTAGTCTATTGGTGCTTATCGGTTTATATTGTATAAATCAATATTTGAGTACGATGCATTTAAGGATTTTATAATTTTGTTATGTAAATTCTTTTCATTATTCCGTACCAGCATTTCTAACTAGCTGTCGTAGACTATTGTACTAAACGACTCAACGTTCTAGCTTAGTTCCTCCCTTTAGATAGTGATCCGAGCCGAGATTTCCGACCTCCTTAAGGCCCCTCAGCCTTAGAATCGCTTTATCGCCCCCCCTCTGTTGTCGTCAATGTTCAGTCGATGACAGTCGTAGTACGATCCGCCACACGATGGAGCGACGGCCTATGCAAGTTGATGGATCACCTGCTTCTCAGAACCCTGCTTAACCCTGGCAACCTATCGAGAAGGCCTATCGTCAAAGTGGACTTGAGTTGTGAGTATCATGGGTCGCATTAAGTTATTTACCAGACCTAATAAAAAAAAACACAAATGTATCTTGTACAGTTTGTAATTGTGCGTAGAGCCGTGAAAGCTCAGCACTCGCTTTTAATTCACTGTACGCGATGCCCCAGGTGCCGCCAGCATCATTGAAATTGTTCAATGCAATTTGAAGTGCTGACTTATCACGTCCACGAAAACATTACGAGGAAACCTGCCTATTCATGTCTAAAAATAATAATAAAAAAAAGACATATGAAGTCAGAAAAGCTCTCACAACCTCCCTACGAAGGAAGCCTAAGCCCTACACAGATTTATATATACGCCGCTACTTTAATTTTTCTACTTGTGTGTAAATAAGGGTGAGTAAAGCATTTATGCATACGTTTTAGATACATGGAAGTCCTAAACTTTTAAATATACTCTCGAAACTTCATTATACCGCGAGTACATCGCTCTATTAATAAGTAGTTGGCACATTTGTAAAATATATTTACACTATGCCCGACGCGACGCGCACGTGGCGCCACCGAATTGAAAAAAAAACTTAAATTAAGAACTCGGATTCATACTTCTTACGAATTCGTATGTTCCATGAATTGAGTGATTGGCGCCAATTTTTTTTGTCTCACCGGTCTGCCCGTTTGCCTTTTGCCAAAATTCGCATAAATTATTCTTTTTTTAAATATAAAAATAAAATATATATAATAACATTTTAAAATATAACAATTTATTATGCAGATCATTACACAAAAGCTGGACTATATTTTGACAATGATACTACTTAGTTCAGTCTTGAATAAATTTCATGCGTTTTCGTCCTAATAGTGTATAATTAGTCCTATAGAGTTAACAGACACCCAAAGACTATAGCACTCGAAATGTCAGTATATTTTTTTTTTTAGAAAACCTGATAAAATCTTTAAAAATTACTTTTATTAAACTCAAATTCATTCGCGATAAGGGATCTTATCGAAGATGCGATGTCACCCTCCTAGGATAAGAAGACTTTCTCTGACCAGATGGAACACAGCGGTGTCAATAGAATCATATACAATACCATGTCACGGATCTGATAAAGATAAGCTGGTCCCTAATCAATATGGCTTTAACACTTGCCGACGCGGCGTGGTACGCGCGAAGGGCGGAGGCCGGGCGGCGACGTCGGCGCCTCGCGTGCCCGCCTTAATTGCACAACTTGCCACCGACTTGTTTTACGCGACGTGGTGCCTTCGTATCTGTTTAGTAACTTGCCATTGGTAGGCAAGTGGTAGAGTTGTATTTAAATCGTCAATAGTCTAATGGTTTAGGTTACGCTCTACGAATGTCGAAGGTCGTATGTTCCGATTCGTCATTCGACTATTGTCATAAACCTCCACCTGGCAGTAGCATTTAAAGCTAAGAGGGCGTGGTTAGTACTATTAATAGCACTGCTAAGATTAAAAAAAAATGAAATATCATCGATCGTGTATTTAAATGTCGTTGTTATACTTAAAATGTACTGCACTATCCCACTAAATAAAAAAATCAAGTATTGTACTATGAACTCCAATGAGTACAATTCTATATAAAGTGTCTAAGCATTTGCATTTAATTCACGGTACGCGAGTGAACCAAGCCCTGATATGGGCATCAATTAAATTGTTGGCCAATTTTAATTCCAGCCGTGTTGTGGACAATACGCACCAACAGTGAGATTTATATATAGATAGGCTTTAACTGTTTACAATATTAAATATATTATAATGTGTATCCGTCTCTCAAGAAGAATAATTTTCGTCCCACTGTAGAGAAACAAAATCGACTAGTATGTTTTCTAGTCCAGATCTCTCAGAGCACGATCTGTAGCCTATAATGACGTAGTGTTGTTTTATATAAATAATACAAATAATAAAAATAGAAGATCAGATACTCTCCATGAACACTAAACTTTTTTTCTTTTTTTTTATTACATTGAGAGTAACAAACGAGCACACAGTTCACCTGATGGTAAGTGATTCCTGCGGCCCATGACAACTACATTCATCCTTGACAAGAAATCATAATGCAGATGCGTTGTTGCCGCTGAGGACTGAGACGGAATGCCTCATCACCAGTAATAAAGATCCCAGGATCCCTGAACTCACCAGACGAAACACAGCAGCATTATGCTGTTGTTTCACGCTGGTATTCTGTGAGGGCGTGTTCCTGTCCCGGTCGAGCTGACCCATTCATCCTGTAACTACGAGCAAAGCGCAGTGTATCTCCACCACTGTTCAAATTAACAGTGGTAAAAATTGAACTATTTTTTTTTGTCCATTACTTTTATGTTTATTGTTACTTATTACTTTTTAGTTTCCTTAAATAAAGGGAAGTTTGCTTAATCAAATACTCTCTGACAAATAGAGTTTCCATTGCTATAATCACCATGTCCATATTTAACCACTTGACGGGCAAGTAGCCACAGACATTCAAACGCACTTCTCGCAAAGTGCGTGGCTCACTAACTTCCACACCTTTTACTGTCCTAACCGCGTGGGACTGTCGATTCAATTCTCACTTAGCTACCTTTGTTATTTTGCCTCCATATAGTGTTTTGAATAATTCCCTTACTTTATTTTAGCGCAATCTGAATATGATAAAAGATAATTGCTTTCGTTATGTATAGCCGAATATCATGCCTTTTTTATCGAGCTGGCAACAGCGGCCTGTTGGCCCGAGGGCTTTTACAATTTCGCCGGTTTGAGAAGCGGCCGAGCGCTTATGGTGCTCAGTCGAGACCTCTATTTGGATATTATTTCCTCTCAAGATGGAGCCTCGGCTTAGACCGGGAGCCTGTTGCGGGAGAGTGTCTGAGTCGAGGGTTCCCGACATGGCCGCACCACGGCTCGGTCAGTTGTTTCTGACCGCGTAACTGCCTTTCCAAGCGATGGTAGAGATCTATTAGCGATCTTATCGATTCAAAAAAGTTCTTTATACTCGTGAGCCTATTATTTAGATCATTCAAATAGAATAAAGCTTCTTTAAGTGTAAAAAAAACATCGATTGTGACAAACGAGCACACAGTTCACTTGATGGTAAGTGATTCTTATGGTGGTCCATTCCCGTATTGATCTTCGATCAAAAAAGCATTATACAGATGCGTTAACGAACTATGTGAGATGATTATATGAGAGATATAAAAAATATGTTAAAATCAGTGTATTTAATTTTTTGTAGTGATTATTGTAGCATGAAGCATGAAGGGTGAACGATACGAACAGATAAGTGTTTAATTTTTGAATTTCGTAATTTTGATTTTTGTCACCCTATGACCTATACGGTCTTCAAGAATAAAACCTACACATTATTTAAAGTTCGCAAACACACGCGTCTCATATGATGTTGCGAATGTCCATGGGCGACGGTGACAGTCCCGACTATTCTCAAAACAAATCGATTAAATGCCAACGAGAAATAACACAAGGTACAGCGCCCCTTTGTTACAGCCTGTCTAAATTGCGTTATACCCTCATTGTACAGTGGTAGAGCATGATTTCAGGTGGAATCTACTAACAACTTGAATGGGTCGCCTCGATCGGAGAAGCACCACGCTAATAAAATACCAGCATTAAGCAGCAGCATAACGTTATTGTATTTCTAATGGTAAATGTGGGGATCCGTAGACCCAATTCAACGAGCGTTGATGTCCACGGGAGTGATAACGCATGTCCATCTTGAATCATAATACAGGATAGATGTAGGGGTTTATGAGCCGCAGACATGACTTACTAGCACGAGAACTGTGTGCTCATATGTCACTCTTAGTTTTACAAAAGTATTGTTTTGGCAAAGGGCCAAAGAGAAATAATAAGTATAAACTAATGAAAAAGAAAACAAACAGAACGATAACAATCGAAACTTCATGAGGGAACGTAACGAACGCTATTCAACACGACAAACAAGCACATCGACACCAAGACGTCGTGATATTAACATTTATCGGTGCAATAAACCGCGGGCCAGGGCCTGGGTAGTTTTATTTAGACGATAGGATCACGCGGAAACACACGCGAACGGGCCACGCACATAAATTTCACACCTGTCCCGTTCGAAACTTTTGTACCAAAGTTCAGTGAGTACGTTGCTCACGCAATACGTTTCACCCTTGACTTATAACCGCGGAAGGCACTCAATAAGGGCCTAAACAGATGAGCACAGTCATCGTATATATTTTTATTTCATTGAGAGTAACAAACGAGCACACAGTTCACCTGAAAGCAAGTGATTCCTGCGGCCCATGACATCTACATTCATCCTCGACAAGAAATCATAATGTAGATGCGTTGTCACCCTTAAGGACTAAGATGAAATGCCTCCACTCCACTCCGAATCTTAGCAGTAATAAAGGTATCCGGATCCCCTACACCCTACACTCACCAGACGAAACACAACGCTGGTATTCAGTGAGAGCGTGGTCAAACTTACATGTGCGATCTTTAAATAGCGATCGGAGTCGAGGTTCGTATTATCGCCCCCCTCTGTTGTCGTCGCCGTTCTTCGTCCACAGGGGTCGGAGTGCAGCGGTGCAGCATTGTCGTTGTCTCCCTACTCAGCGGGCCTCCCGCTCGCGAGTCTAATTAGATAAAACTGTAAAGGTCTCTGGACCAACAACAATACTCACACACAAAAAAAAAACATGTGACATCCTCGGCATCAATACTCTCCTCGCGAGAGGTCGGTTCATCGGTTCACTATCGGTTCAACGTTCGAGTTGCACTGGGAAATGGCACCACCCGACGGGAAATGGGGCTGTTTAGTTCTCGTATATGAACTGCACTATTTTCACTTGACGACTAAGAGTGCACCCTAGCGTTAAGGTACTTATCCTGAAGAGAACGCCTGTTTTTAGCTACATCAAATGGATCAGCTCGGCCGGGGAAGGAGTACGCCCTTACAGAATACAAGGGTGATGTATGAGCATAACGCAGCTGTGTTTCTTGTGTGTATGATGCTAAAACGTTATTGAGGATAGGTGTATGTCATGTGACCTAGACATCACTCGCCATCAGGCGAATTGTGTGCTGATTGACTGCCACCCTTAATACTATATACAAAATTAAGTACATGAAACAACAAAGTAATTCGAGAAGTTCACTTCTATAAGCACGCGTTTGTTCTAAACTTTTAGCGAACAAATATTAATCGTACAATAGTCTCGTGTGTGCAGGCCCTTATACAAAGTTCACCGAGTGCGTACTCCCTCACGCAATACATTTCACCGTTGCTCTACAAGCTTTCATAAATCGCGGAAGACACTCGGTAATGGTGACGGAGCGCTACCTTATGCTATAGTTTTCCAATCGCGTGAACCGTTCGGCGCACGCAATGGATTTAAGTTGGGAAGGTGTAACTTGGAAGTCATTTCCTCGATGTAATTACCAGTCATCGAGTGGGGAGCGGTGGTGGGGCGTTATGATTACTTTTATTGGTTAGAGTTTTTTGTGTGTGAGTATTACTGTTGGTCCAGAGACCTTTATCTAAGTCGCCTACTCGCGAGCGGGAGGTCCGCTGAGTAGGCAGACTACGACGATGCTGCGAAGCTAGCGCGGAGACTGCTACTGCACCATCGCTGCACTCCTACTCGCGTGGAGAAAGTACGACAACAGAGGGGGGCCATAATACGATCCGAGGGCCCCTCCTAACGAGGTACGAAACCTCGACTCGGATCGCTATCTCAAGGGAGGACAGGTGGATTTTTAAAAGCGGCCTAGAACACGAATTAACCTAAACAATATTGAAATATACAAAGGATGGACTTTATGCTAAAGACATTCTCTACCAGTCAACACGAGGTGTGGAAAAATATTGTCAAAGGTGTAGCAATAAACTAATTAATAAAAAGAAAAGACTAGGAACAGCTAATATAGAAAGAAACAACAATATATATAAAAAATATATCAATATTTATATCGTTTTTTCCAACAAAACGAAACTTTTTTTACTGAAATATAGCTGATAGAATAATACATTATTTGTAAGGGTTAGCAACACTGTAGTCTATTGCATAAGCTTCGGTTTAGTCTTCCTGGGACTAACATAGAATATCTCTCCTCCTTACCTAAAAAATATTGTATCTAGGCTGAGGTACGAGCACACAGTTCACCTGATGTTAAGTGATCCCTGTGACCCATTATGTCTACATAAGGTCCACCCTCGATAAGGAATCAAATTCGTTATCTCTCAGTTATCACTTATTAGAGGACTAAGAACGAACGCCTATTTAAGCTGGTATTGTCTGAACGCATAGTCCTTCCCTATAGAGCGACATATTCACGCCGCAGGCAGAAACAAACTGAAGCGTGGCTCTAGCACTATTCGAATCGCGTAGAATTACTTTCCCCACTTGAACGAGACGTCTAATGAACACGGAAACGAGTGTCACAAGTTCTATTCCCGAAACGCACTACGTTTTCAACGCGCCGAGGTGAATGCACTCTCATTAAAGCCGCCGACTTTAACCGATAGCTTAATACATTGAGTATTCTCTACCGAACTCCTATGTATATCTCCTTACTAATCCGTCAATGTAGTGATGCTTGTTTATCTATAAAGGATAGCGGAGACAATAAGGGTCGACGTTTTTCAGTCGGTGGTGTTTATCGATGTCGTCTAATTATTATAATCTTTAAGCTGTTATGTACTTAAACAAACCGAAAATTGTAGTCAATGGTTTTGAAGGTTATAAACGAGCCCACATTTCACCTAATGGTAAGTGATTTCTCACATTGAAACTCGATAGAGAATCACAATGATGCCTTGCCACCGACAGCAAAGATCGAAAACATCGTCACCAGTTATAATTTACTCCGGATCCCTACAAACGAAACACAACAGTGCTATACGGTCTATGATCTATAGCGGAACTCGGTTAGAAGGATATAATCATCGTCACCGCACTCCGTTAATGTATATTAAAACTATATAAGTAAACTTAAAAAAAATACTGATACGATAAGCGATACATAATTCGCGATATAGTAAATATTCATTCCTAAGCGCATTCCTAAGTAAATATTCTTATTGCTACTAATATTATTTCTTCAGAAGTAACTGATCGAGATGTGGCTCGGCCCTCGGGAAACCTCGGGCCAGTTTACTTACTCGATCCGGTTACGCAAGCCGAGACACCCTCCTAGGGACCCTTGTCCCAGTTACCCTATAAGAAAGATTTTGTCCAGCATCCTAAACCTTCCGCCTTTAAAGTCGTAAAAGCCTTCCACCTAATACCATGTATCATTCGTAAAAAAAAAACTATTCATAATCCACATTACAGTTGACATAGTCATAAAACATATTCGAAGTGTTACCAAAGGGGTAACACTGTGTAATAAAAATAAAAGAAAAATTGTTAACTTGGATGTTGTCGATTTTTCGACCTAGCAGTACATCCCTAGCCTAGTGTCATATTACGCCCGGCGCGCGGCCCTTCTTATTTTTATTTTGTCAAATTGTAACTGAAATAAAACCGAGGCGCGCAATAAAAATACCATCGGTACTGTTATTGCAGCGACGGACGGAAATAGAGGCGAGAGGGCCCCCGTGTCGCGCGCCGCCCTCGTCATAGACCAAGCGTGCAGTGTGGGGCGCGCGTAGGCATTAAACGAATAACAATCTTTGTTTTATAGTAGAATACTAGAAGTGCTACTAACATACCGCCAACCAATCCAATACTACCAATCCAACTATGCTTTAATGTTTGTGAAATTATAATTTTTATATTTAAAACTTTCACTGTGGTAGAGTTACATTGCAGTTTGTTTCTAGCTGTAGAATTAATGGGTCAGATCGACCGGGGCAAGACCACTCCCTCACAGAATACCAGCGTGAAACCAGCGTGAAACAACAGCATAATGCTGCTGTGTTGCGTCTGGTGAGTGCAGGGATCCGGAGACTTTTATAACTGGTGACGAGGCGAGTCAAGGACGAATGTAGATGTCATGGGTCGCAGGAATCACTTGCCATCAGGTGAACTGTGTGCTCGATTTTTACTCTCAATGATATACAATATATATAAAAAAAACTATTATATCATAATTTTCATATATGCATAGTATTAAATCCGCCTATTGCATCCTTGTTTGGTTAATATAATAAAGTGAACATCAATATTTTTTGTTTAAGAGAGTGTTGGCAACATTAGCCACTCAACTAACTAAGCTTAAATGCTTGTACTAGGAGATGGTTGACGACAATAGTCGAATGGCAGATTCGAGGCCAAAGACCTTAAGTTTCATAGACCGCAGCCTAAATCTAAATCGGTTTTAGAACCATTCTGCACCACTGCGTTCCTTGGGAGACGTCGGGTAACTTCCCAATGCATTGCGGATGGCCATCGAGAGGGTTTCAGTGGGTAAGAATTCCACATACAGGGTTATGTGGGGATTATTCCTCTCAGCAGGTAGGGTGTCGGGTATCTTATGAAAATTCCACCCATCCTGTGCCAAAAAGAAAGAGCCACGTTGCAATTTGTTTCTAAGTGAAATTTTCAGAAATTCATTCATTTCAATCTGAATCATCACAGGAAATCAATTAATTGTGTTTCAAAACGGGACGGTTCGATCGGAGAAAGGCCATGGCATCACACAATATGCTGCTGTTTCATCTGGTGAGTGTAGAGATTCGGAGACCCATATTACTCAGACAGACAGACAGAGACAGAGATAGACATTTCATCTCAGTCCCCAGTTGCATTATGCTACCTTATCGAGCATGAATGTGGGTGGCATTGGTCACAGGAATCATTTGCCAGCAGGTAAACTGTGTGCTAATTTGTCACCCTCATTATAAATAAATTACATTATATACAGTAATTGTGATTTTTTAAAATATTTTATTCAGCGTTTTTTATCGCTATTGGCAACTGTTAGCCCGAAGGCTTTTACAGGTTCACCGAGTTGAAAGGTGGCCGAGCGCTTAGGACTCAGCCGAAAGCTTTATTAGTCGGTAACCAGCACAAGAGTATGATCAAAGTCATTAACATTATCGTCATCTTTATTCTGATTAACTATGTCAATGATTTCAGCGTCAGTTAGTGTTCCAGTAGTAGCTAGCTAGCCCTTCAGCACATGTCACATAATCTTCAAAATGAACTTCTATGTTCTAAAGTTTATTCCAGTAAGCCTCTAAACTCATGTCCGGCTCAAGAGGTTCTTCTGAAGCTTCTTTTTGTGGCATCGTAAATCCACAGCTTTTAAAGCAATTTGATAGAAGACCCGAACATTCCTTTTAGATTTTATTGCTATGATTTCAGGGAATTCCAAGTAAAACGTTATTTTATTTTGCTAACTACGTCTTACGGAGTCTCCTTTTTGAAATTCGAATTATATAGTATAAATATGTCTTATCAATACCTCGCAGGGAAATAACTTTTTGTTCGACTTATAAAGTCTAAATAATTCGTGTTACCGTGTATTTAGGGGTTCAGCGGAAGGATTACGGCTTATCGAGGTTCCAGTTATAGAAATTCCACTGTATATATATTTCAAAGACGAGACGTTCGCAAATCTGCAGTAAGGCCGCGTTGCGGACTATGCTCTAGTACTGTCTGGAAATGAAGTCTATATGCCCAGCAACTGAATTTATAAACATAACTTTTTATTTTCATTTTGTTGAGGGAGACCAAGCGGCAGTGTAAACGATTCCTATAGGGTTATATTATACCGATTTTCGCATCTGGAATTTCATTCATCACCGCCCGGCGTGCACTCCAGGAAGCGTGAGTTTCCACTTATTTCCCCGGCGCGGCGCCACTTCTGCCGCCCTGCTGCTCACCGCTCACTTAATTCCCTCTCGACGGACTTATTCGGAGCACAGGCACCTGTTGCTTGTGTAAGATAAGATTTGTCACAAGATTTTCTCCTTTGATAAAAAAAAAACAAGAAAAATCACTACGATTTAATTGAAAATGCAATCAGATAGTGATTTCATATATTAACGTGTATATTGCTAATTGAATAAAAATATTTTTATGTGATTTTAATGTGTGGTTCATATTTAACCTTTTTTATGGCCGGTGTTTGCAGTTTTCAATAAATGTCACTTGGAAGACTGAGGTAGTTGTAACTAAATCAAGTCTAGTAGATGTCTTCCCGGTCGACTTCGATCATATCTTCTGCGTTTAATACCATACGACATCACCTGCGCAGAATATTTATATTTTATAGTGCCGTTAGCATTAACCCAAACACAGAGGCACTCGCCATTCGGTACCTTCGATATAATGCGTGGTACATACAATAAGATCGGAAGAATATTCAGATGCAGTGTAAGCGACACAAACAACACACCCAGATCCGCAAAACCAACGATATATCGAACCCTCCAAGTACTCTATACATTAAGGCCTCTCCACACGCGCTAGCGGACGTGAGACAAGTTGTTCCTTTTTCCTCGCAATTACTGGCGACCTAAAATAGAGTCGCGGGAAGTCGTTCACCCGACGACATATTTGGTTATCTGCGCCCACTTTAGATGAGCTACGGAGCGCCACTCGCCCCCTGATCCATCCCTGGTGGACGAGCATATTATTCTATTGTAATCAACGTTTAACTTCTTTTTTTTAATCAATGTTCAATTGTAAACATCTTGTAATCTTTAAATTAATCTTTATATTGTATAAGGTTGTTGTTGATATTTAGTTTAACTCCCACTTATTTGAATTTGATTTTGACTTCATTTAATAAAATTTTAAAACTTTATTAAATGAAGTCAATTTTTAAAATTTTATTATGATTCATTTTATTTTATCACGATATAACTTAATTCATTTTGATAATTTAATTCTTTTTTGTTTTTATTGTGAATCAGTTATTGTTTAGTTTTCTCCATTTATTAATTTTAGTAACACGATAACCGTTAATTATAAAAAATGATGTGTTCAATTGGTGCATGCATCAGATTTGACTTCATGTATTCATGAATTAAGATTGTTTTCATGTATGCACTGTAGATGATCCAAATTAAATTAAAAAAAATCTTATCTTTATAAACACAGATACAATGAGCGGACTTGTGCCTTTTGGCATTCTCTACTAGTCAACTCTTGGATGGAGAAACGTTGACTGTAGGTATCAATAACAAAATAATCCTAAATATTAACAAATTATATTTAACATATATAATAATAAATAAAATACATATAACAAACATATAAAAATACAAATAAATTAAACAATAAATATCATATGCTCATAATTATATTCCAAGTAAATGTGTATAATAAATTTTTAGTATAATATAGGGTATTGGTGAAAAAGTAACCATATATATAAATCCCACTGATGGACATGGCCCTTCTCTCTAGAGAGGGGCTCGCTACTCCACTGCAGATTGGCGGACTTCACGTGTTTGACATTGGATTTTTTTTAATTTTTCAAATACACAAGTTTCCTCGTGTTGGTTTCCTTCATTCCTCGGTGTTTATAAATTGATATTAACAACTTTATTGTTGACTTTAGTACCGACAGCAAAACTTAATAATTTGAGCTCTTTTGAAGAGGTAAAATATGATCGACTTACTCATACTGCAGTTAATAACAAACTGCAATGTGGCTTTACCACTGTGAGAGTCTACAACCGGTGGAGACGTAGATTAACAGTAAGTGATTGGTGTTCTTTGGCTGTTCATTAATTTTCTAAAACGAATCACGTAATTGGTTTGAACATTTCGTTTCGGCTTAAATTTAATAGCATAACGCTGCTGTATTTCGACTGGTGAGTTTAGAGATCCGGAGACCCCTTGATGACCAGGCTTTCCATCTCAGTCCTCAAGGGTGACAACGCATCTGCATTATACTGATTCCTTATCAAGGATGAATGTAGATGTCATGGGTCGCAGGAGTCACTTGCCATCCGGTGAACTGTGTGCTCGTTTGTCACCATCAATTTAAGAAAACATAATCAGTCCTCATGATCAGTTCCCGTTGCCAGCTATCGATCATTCGACACACGACGCCGTCGTTTGCAATCACACTTTTGTGAATACATGTACAAACTACGTTCACTTAAAAAAAAAAAAAGCGGTCAAGTGCGAGTCAAATCCGTGTACAGAGGGTTTCGTATCACTCCGCTTTCGTAAGAACTCAGGATTGCCGTGTAAATCATGTGTTACGTTTTATTTAAAATTTAAGCTCAGGTATTTCGGAAATAAAGAAAACTCCCGGTACTTTTATTTATTGAAAACTATTTATTTATTATATTCACATACGTGTATATATATATATATATATATATATACAACATATAATACTTGATTTTATCTTAACTTAATTTACCCCCCTAAAAGGAATTATTTTATTTATACTATGCCCTGTATGATTGGGGTCATTTAACTCTCTATATGTACCAAATAATTTATTTTCGTTTACATTATTCAGAGAAAATAAGCTTCTCTTCATTTTTTATATACAATAAGTGGAAAACGGGCATGCAGCCCACCCGATGGTGAGTGGTCACCGTCGCCCATGAACATCCGCAACAGCAGAGGAGCCGCGAATGCGTTGCCGGCCTGTGTCGTCACGGCAGCAGTCGAACAGAGACAGGTCGTATCATACTTCCGTCTCTTCATCGGATGTCCGGAACCTTAAAAAAAAGAATACTGTAAATTATCAACAAGTAGAAGCGTAATTCGGTATAAAAGCACTCTCTTTTAATGTCACGGCACGCGAGCAACAAGACATCAATGCCCGGTGTCGGCACTCGACTATTATTCTCAGCAAAACATAAACAAAATATTCTATTCGAAAGGTGGCCCCTTTGGCTTTTATACAGGCCTTTAATCTGTTTGGCCATGTATCTATGGATTTACGCACTTTTTCCAAGGGAAATATCGCCATTGCGTGCTCCACAGATTTTTTAAGAGACTCAATGTCGCCGTGTAGCTTACAGCAGGCCATGTCCTCTAAAACTAACCATAATTTTAAGTCTATGGGGTTGAGGTCTAGGCTAGATGAGGACCAGTCTTCAGCTCTTATAAAGTCCGGGACGTTGGTTTTAAGCCAGGCTTGAGGAGTTCGTGCCTTGTGTCCATGCGCAGAGTCCTGCTGGAAAGTCCACGGTATATTTTTAAAAAGTGTATTGCTGAGAGGTTTCACAACGTGATCCAAGACTGTATCTTGATACACTTTGGCTGAAGTTTTCACTCCTTTTTCATAAAAATGTAGTTTTGTGACTCCTTGATAAAACACGCCCCACCAAACCATCATTGACTCAGGATGATGAACATGTTTTACCTTTCCGACCACTTGAGCAGCTTCTATAGAACTTAGAGCGTACACTTTATCATTTTGCATATTGTAGTGTTCTTCAATCGTGAAATTATTTTCATCGGTAAAGAGGATATTTCTGTGCCTTTCACCTGCGTATCGCGACAAAAGGCGATTTGATCGATCCACTCTCTTTAATTGTAAATATCCTGTATATCGACGATAAGCACCGAGCTTCAGGTCTTGTTTTATAATACGCGACAGAGTCCTAGCGGGAATCTTCATTTCTCGCGATAAGATTTTTTGCTTCCTAATGGGGTTTCGACGAATTCTGGCTTTAACAGCATTAAGTTTTCAGTTCTAACAGCACGCACCCATAATGACATACGCAAGCCCCGTCTTTGCGCATGCCTCCCCGCGTCACATTCACCGACTTCAGGTAATACAAAATCGTTTCATGCGCAAGGCCACCGGTGCGCCGTGGTTCTTGCGTAACGAAAATCTACACATAGATCTTGAGCTGCCGACCATAGCTCAGTACCTGAAGCAGGCTTCTCGCCGATATTTCGACTCTGCCGTCACACACCGAAACCCTTTGATTGTAAGTGCCGCCACTTATAATCCCATCGCGAATCACAGATTTACCCGCTTCCGTAGGAGACTGAGGCACGCCCTCGACGACCCTGACGACGCAACCACCAGGGCCCAAGCCCTTCATAAAACACAACACATACATTGCACCCTCATATCGCCCCCGCCGACAGCGAGGGCGTCGCAAACAAAGTTATTCGCGATACCGCCATGTCACTGGCCGGTTCTCTCCAGTCCATACAGATAGAAGCGTTGCTGGAGTTTCTTGCGCCACTTCTTCTCCAGCGCCCACGCATTCTGAAGTGGTGGTACAGGTAGTTAATAATAATAGTGATATTAATTAAGATAATCCTCTGTCAGAAGCAACTGACCGAGCCGAGGTTCGGCCCTCTCGGGAGCCCTTGCGCTGGTTACCCATATATAGAGGTCTCGACTGAGAGCCATAAGCGCTCGGTCACCTCTCAACCCGGTGAAACTGTAAACGCCCTGGGGCTAACAGCGGCCATCAGCCCGGTAAAAAAAAAAAAAAAAAATCTAACAGCACGCGGCCGCCCCGATCTTTTCTGGTCTTCGACGGAGGAAGTGTTGTTGTATCTGTTGATAGTATGATATACAAGCTTTTGAAGTGTATGTATTATATGTATATATATATATATATATATATATATATCTTTAAATAACTTTTTTATTTGACGCCTGCAAACATTCACCTAGGGTTAGCTGGCAGAGAATGCCACAGGGAATTAAGTAAACCTTATTTATGGACCAAAAAGAATAAATAAACGTAAATAAAACGAAAATAAAATATATTCACGTGAGTAATACAGGTAGATATTAATACAAAACATTTTCTTCCAAAAAACTCGTCTTAGCGAGCACTGCCATCTAGCGGTCAAGGCTAGTACTGCTCCTTTACTTTGATATTGTATTATTGCTTAGCGGCGGAAATAAAAAGAGAAATAAAATGAAAAATATCCACTTCGAAACGTAGAACGCATGAAACTTAAATTTAGTCTATTTACAAATATGCGTATTCGAATCCACGACACGCGGCTTTGGAAGCGGGCCAGCGAATTACGTGTTACAACGGTGATATTTCATTCATAATAGTTCCGCGGGAACTCGACGCAATGTGTTAAAAATCACGCACAATTTAAAATATTACGATCATGCGTAATAAATATATGAATTTGATTGACAATTGATAGCCAATAAAACTGTTTTTTAAACTGTTTAAAGAAAATGCTTGATTTTCTTTTATCCACTTTTATATTAGATCGTAAAATTTCTCTTTTTTTATATGATTCATATTCGTCTTTTATATTTGTTTTTTTTTATGTATTACGGACGATAAACGACCACTTCGGTCACCTGATAGTAAGTATTGCGGCTCGAAAAATATTATACAGATGCTGTGCACCTTTAAGGACCAAAAAGGAATAAAATCTCATATGTCCTGATCAATTTAAAACTTAAGTTATATCTTATCGTGAATCCTGTAAAGACTATAACTTCATTCACAGATAACAAATAGCAATTAAAAAAAAATCTACGTTAAAATTTAACATATGTTTAAATTATTTTTTAAATTATACTATATTATTTCATTATTTTAATTTAAATTACGAATATACGCTAATAAATTTCTCAAAAGCTTTTTCGAAGGAGTTGGCAGGCGAATAACTCAGTTTTTCTCGTTATTTTCTGAATTCGATTCTGAACAATGTTCTACCTTCAAAACTATGCGACTGTCTAATCTAGTCAGAGTTGTTGGTTACTTTGGCAGTTTTAGTTTAGATATTTCGTACGAGATTCAGTCTTCATATTAGTCACAAACATTAACACGAGCCAAGGATTTATTCCATCGTATTGGGATAGGCGAACCCAACTGTGTACATATTATTTAGTATTTGTCCATATATTTAGAGTATTTTAGTAAGCACATAAATTGTAGACTATATTGAAATTACGAAGGATAATATCACATTTTAACAACAGTGGTAGAGCCACATTAGTTTAGTTTCGGGCTACAGAATAAATGGGTCGGCACAACGGGGCCACTCCTTCGCAGAATATCAGCGTAAAATAGCAACTCTAGCGTGTTTCGTGTAGTGAGTGTAGGGATCCTGAGATAAGGTGTCAGTTTACTGGTGACGAGGCATTCCATCTTTGTCCTCCAGCGCCAAGAATCACTAAGCGTATAATCTAATGGTTTGGGGTACGGTTTACGAAACATAAGGTCGTAGATTTGAATCCACCATTCCACTATTGTCTTGAACCATCTCCTGGCACAAGTATTCTCAGCTGAGTTGTCCTGGTTAACCGGAATATTAGTAATGTTAATAGCATGGCTAATTCTTTTTTTTTTAAAAAAGAAAAGAATTGGAAATGTGTGATGCTGCCCTGCGGTCCTGAACACCTGCATCCATCGCCTTCCCGCAAACTTGCACAGGTCGTCGCTCCATCTACTGGTGGGTCGATCGACACTACGACTGTGAGTCCGAGATTGCCACTCGAGAACCTTTCTTCCCTATTAAGTATCGGTCTACGATCTACATGGCCGGCCCACCGCCACTTCAGCGTTCAGCTAATCTTTTATTTATTTAAGCTTCATATACAGCTATCTATAAAGGCGGACTTAATGACTAAGGCATTCTCTACCAGTCAACCTTAGGGTAATGCAGTGATGAGATGAGGCAGGTGTATGCTTATAAATCTTGTCGTAAAATACTATTATATTAATTATATTGTATAAATAAACAATATATGCGTAATTATAAAATACGCATTTAACTAAACATATAAATACATAATTATTTAATATTAAGATGATTCTGCCAATCTGTTGAGAAATAGCTCCCGAACATTCACCTTAAACGCGTAACGATTTGTAGCCGCCCTGACTTCAGGAGGGAGAGCATTCCAGAGATTGAACAATTCGGAGTTATGAGAAGGACAAAAAAGTAGAAGGTTGTTTATCGAGCGAAGGTTTTTATTGCGGTTAGGGCCAAGGTATCGACAATATGAAGCTAGATAGGAAGGAGTAGAGGGAGATATCAGGATAAAATAAAGGGTAGTGGGAGCACGCAGAACTCGCCGCAGACGTATGGATGGCCACTCTAATTGAGAACGATGAGTAGACACGTGGTCATACTTTCGAAGGTTATAGATGAATCGAATGCAGTTATTTAGAAGACGATCAAGTTTGTTAAGGCGGGAGGATCTTTTGAGCTATGTACCGACATCACACCCTCGCGTCCTCTATCACAGAGCAACATAGTTCAGTTCAACAAAGTATCATAAAGTGGAATCACTGAGATTATAACATTATTACTATATATACTCTTTGGCATGTTGCCGAATTCGAACCTGTGTAGACGCCGTAACGCATTAGATTGCGTGTTACGTTAATAATTGAAGTGTCGAGTAAAACTGTCGTAGTAGTAAATAACGGGATCACTGAGATGCCAAGAAGAAGAAGAAATACATTCCGTATTTGCATAACATCTGATACGAGTATATCAGATATTACAGTGGTGGTGCTACGCTGCAGTTTGTTCCTAGCTGCCGAATGAATGGGTCAGCTCGACCGCGTTAGTACCGCACCCTCACAGTATAAAAGCTTGAAATAGCGGCGGCGGCGGAATAGCTGCTGTGTTTCGTCTAGTGATTACTGGTTATAAGGCATTCCATCTCAATCCTCAAGGGTGACAGCGCATCTGCATTGTGATTGCTGGTCGAGGATAAATGTGGATGTCATGGGCCGCAAGAATCACATGCCATCAGGTGAACTGTGTGCTCGTCTGTAACCCCTGATATATCTTTAAAAAATATATTATTACCAGCTGTTGCCCGCAGCTTCGCATGAGTAAGAAAAGATAAAAGCCCCGTAACGAAACCATAAAGCGATTTACCATCTATCGAGCTTAGACGTAAATATATTTTCAATATTTTCTCCTGAACTATAAATAAGAAGCTTTCATTTTGAATTTCATGCTTCTTCCATGGAAAGTGACGAACTTCCCATAAAAAACTGAAACAACGCCAATATACCTACACAACAGACCCACACTCGTCCCACGAAACACAGTAGCATTATACTGCTATTTTACGCTGATATTCTGTGAGGGCGTGGTCAGATTCATGCTCCAGGTAGAAAACTGCTGCGTAGCTCTACTACTGTATAATATATTCAACGCAGATAAGGTGCTTACCATAAATTAGTTCACACAACATCGATTGCATAAAACCCTTAATATTTCAGATCAATAAATTAATGTTCAGAGACAATTTAAAGGGAAAGGGTTATTGCATAAACAATGAATTATATTGATAAAATGGCATGGAACTATTCCTAGTTAAATGCAAAACAGATATATGTAAATGTACCAGATATATAATATACTTTAATTGTAAACAATTCGGTGATAGTGGCGTTAAATTCGTTCAATTGAAGACTCGTTCAAGGCCTATGGAAATAAACAATTTTGATTATATGTTTAATATAAACATATTTTTATAATAAAACACTTTATCTATATGTATTTATAATTTACTCGTACTACCTATTTTATTTTGTTATATATTTACTTGAATTCCGGAAACGGGTATTTTTTCTTATAATAAATATCAGCGCCATATTTTAAATATTCGAACTCCTAATGTGTGTACTGCGCCCTCTATTGAGATTAATGCTTAATATGTAGAAACATTTATTAGCAAAACTATCTATATGTATAGATGGCAGCAGATGTTCATACAAACACAGGTAATAATATATCCCATTGATAGATGGCGTTATACACAATAATAGGGAGCTGAACTAAAACAATTTTCACTATAATAAGGTGAAATTTGAAATGATAATCGAAAACATAGTTCACATGAGAGCGTTGATCTCAAACTAATGTTCAAGATGCTTATATATGCCCCTTAGATATAGGATGTTTATATACCACTAAAGTAGCACTAAAT
Organism: Teinopalpus imperialis; assembly: GCA_029286865.1. Taxonomy (NCBI): domain Eukaryota; kingdom Metazoa; phylum Arthropoda; class Insecta; order Lepidoptera; family Papilionidae; genus Teinopalpus; species Teinopalpus imperialis. Next base: position 16,521,393 of record JAGSMU010000012.1, read on the forward strand.
ATGACTTCTCTTTCACCATTAGGAAAGTATGCATGTTTATTATAGCGATTTATCACTTATAAATTTATTTCAAAAAATTTATGATATTTCACCGTCCAATACTTTTCCATGATGGAGACGCCAACGTTGTATCCCCGTGAAATATTCGGCAGAAGTTCGAGGTGGTGTAGGTTTACTAATCAAGAACACAGTTCACCTAATCCTAAGTGATTCCTAAGATCCATGATGACATCCATATTCATCCTCTATAATGCACATACGTCGACCCCTGAGGACAAAGATGGAATGACTCATCACCAGTGATAAGTCTACAGATCCCTTAACTCACCAGACTGTGTTTCACAGCAGCGTTATGCTGCTATTTTAGTCACTAGGGCAGGGTACTACTCTACCAGTATCTCCAATTTTACGTTAGTATGCAGTGAAAGCGTGTTGCTTCCCCGGTCGAGCCGAACCATTCTCGACAGAGATCTCGAAAAGTAACAACATTTTTAAATTTAGGGAAAATATGTTTCAAAAAGGGAAGTCAAAAGCCTTGCCACCCCTTCACTATAAAATTATAATATCATTTCAAATAATAGTTTATAAGTTTAATCTTTCAGTGCAGAAATCGTTTGATATCAGATCGAGAATAATTTACTTATCGACTGTTTGTAAAGATATCCTCGTATAGAAATACTTCTAAATGTAACAAAGCCGACTGATGCATTGACTAATTCATGTAAATGATTAATCACTTTAAACAAAGTAAGCTATATTATTTTTTCATGTTGTTATAACATGGTGATATTCTATTTTAATAAAACTACAAAAAAAAATTCCTTTCCTTTCCTAGATTCTGTTGATTTAGGAATGAACCTTTACTAATCCAATCTTTTATATATAGGTCGTTTTCATTGGACACATTGCAACTTGGTTGAGATAATAATAATAATTGGTTATAAATTCCTTAAAATCCTATTAGTCTTAGCGATATAATTAATAAAAAAAAACTTAAATATAGTTTTAAATTTTCTTAATGAAATTATTAGACAATAGCTGGCAGCCAGGGATGACAGATCAATGTCGGCCTAGGCGGAACCGCTGGCTTTACCCACAACCAACTTAGCCACATCTTTCATTACAATAATTTCACCTTTCTTGCTAACGAAATAAGGGTGGTGATGAAAGAAAAAATAACATTGTTGAACTGTATCCTGATAGCAGGAGAGTATACAATTCTAAATGGAGTTATCGAATTGTTTGCAATACATTGATTGGTTTATTTATTATTGTATCTTTGACGATATCAGTTCATTTAAACTGTTTTATGTACATATAAACTTTAATTGCTTGTAAAGTTACAAAATGTGTTGACGTATTTAAGTAAATTGTTTGGAATTTTTACTTTAGTTATTTTAGTTTAGTTAGTTTGCATTTGATGTATTTAAACATTATTATTTTTGCCTATTATAAGTTTGTATGTGACTCGGTAATGGATGACAAAAATATGTTTAACATATGGATCGAAGATGTGCAGGTATTTTTTATATTTATTTTATTTTTTTGTTATTCTCCTTTTCAAACAGGCAAATCATTCTTCTTTTGTTTTCTAAATATTCTTTTGATTATGCAAATTTAATAAATTTAGTTTTAGATTCATCTAATATTTTGTTACTATATTTTCTTGATATAATTTCAGAAATAAGATGGTTTTGAAAACGTACTTTGAATGGTCATTAAAATGTAAATAATTAATTTTAACAACATAACATATTATATTTTATGCAATACCAAATGACCCCCATTCATACATTTATGCGTTATGTGAGGGTAACCTGCAATGTACAGCTGGCCTTATAATATGTCATCGCATTTCCCGCGCTCCAACCTCGATGGCGGGTGCCGTATTTTTAGCGCGCAGCGAGTGCCCGCGCGCCGCGTAATCGCACCAGACGTTTTATAACCAAAAAACAAGGAAAAATGCACCATTAGTGTTGTGGACATTGTAAACTAGTGCTTAATATAACATTGTGAAATGCCAGTGTTATGACAAAGGCTCACACCAACGCCATGGATCGCTTCAAAAGGCAACGCTACGGGATGGCACGGAGACGGGTGCGTGTTCATAAACTATTATCCCTCCCCCCTACTCCACCCACTTCCCCTGCGCCATCGCACGCGTATATTGACGTTTGTATGGATTCGCTGGAACAGATGTTCGTGACGTCCCACCATTTCTTTTTTAATTTCTAACCTAAATCTTAAAAACAGTCTTGTGCGAAAATCACTTAATGAAATTAAATTATTTAGACTTATCTGAGGATAGAAATGAAACGCTTGCATTTGTTCTCCTAAACTTCTATATTTCAGTGCTTTCATCTGATAATATACTACGTAAGATTGTCCCGTAAGCCATTATAGTTTTTCTTTTAGTTTGTCGATGTCAATTTTAAATGTTATACTAATGAATATTTGATCTATCTAATAAGTTTTTGTGCACATTTCATTTATATTACGCATAATTAATATTCAAAATACAAGCAAAACCTATGAAATATTTATAAATAGTTTAAAAAACATAAATGATACTTAAATCAAACTGGCAAAAGCATCGACCTTCAACATATGTTCAAGCTTTGTCACCTCTGAGTTCTAAGATGGAATTCCACGTCACCTTTAACGGGGTCACCGGATCCCCATTTCAAGCTGGCATTCTGTTTTTAGTAATAATTATTATTTTGGCGGTGAGGAAGAAGTATCTGGATTCCATTGGCTAATAACACCGAAATTATTCTTTTTTTTATATTTCATTGAGAATAACAAACGAGCACACAGTTCACCAGATGGCAAGTGAATGACATCTACATTCATCCTTGACAAGGAATCATAATGCAGACGCGTTGTCACCCTTGAGGACAGATGGAATGCCTCGTCACCGGTAATTAAGGTCTCCGGATTTCTATACCACCAGAAGAAAGACAAAAGCATTATGCTCCTATTTTACGCTGTGTATTCTATGAGGCCATGGTCCTACCCCGGTCGAGCTGACCTATTCATTCTGCAGCTGGAAACAAACTGTAGCGTAGCTCTACCACTGTTACAGAACATATTACTGAATCCGGTTAAAGAAACGTAATTCAGTTAAAAATAATGTCACTTTTATGCGACCAATTCGATAGCGAGAGAGCTAACTTAGTTAAAAAACGTGCACGTCCACAAAAAATTCCGCGATTAATCGATAACTTCTTATTTTTTTCAATCAACGTAATTTTATTTAAAAAAAACCGTTAAATAAGAGTATGTACCTATCCTATATAAACATGTTTTCATTTTTCCTTTATACATAATAAACATCGGATAAATCGGACAATACTTATACTAGAAAATAAAATATAAAAAATAGAAACAAACTAAAAACTAATACATTATTAAAATACTTGTATGTACAAACTTCTTACTTTTTTTTTTCGGGGCTGATGTCCGCTTTTAACTCGAGGGCTTTTACGGTTTCACTGGGTTGAAAGGTGACCGAGTGCCTATGGCGCCCATTCGAGACCTCCATTAGTGGGTAAACATCAAGCCGAGGCTCCCTCTTGGGACCGTTACCCTGTTCCGCGAGAGCGTCTGACTCGAGGGTGTCCGAAAGGGCCGAACCTCGGCTCGGTCAGTTGCTTCTGACTAAGAATAATGTACAAATATTATATAATCATATTATTAATATCACTAATATTATTATTGGCTATCTGTACCACCACTTCGGAATGCGTGAGCGCTGGAGAAGAAGTGGCGCAAGAAACTCCAGCGACGCTTCTATCTGTATTGACTGGAGAAAACCAGCCTGTGACATGGCGGTATCGCGAATTACCTTGTTTGCGACGCCTTCGCGTCGGCGGGGGTGGTATGAGGGTGCAATGTACGTGTGTAGTGTTTTATGAAAGGCTTGGGCCCTGGTGGTCGCGTCGTCGGGGTCGTCGGGGGCGTACCTCGGTCTCCTTCGGACGCGGGTGATGATGCGCGATAGGATTGTAAGTGGCGGCACTTACAATCAAGGGGTTTGGGTGTGTGACGGCAGAGTCGAAATATAGGCGAGATACCTGCTTCAGGTACTGAGCTATGGTCGGCAGCACAAGATCTATGGGTAGATTTTCGTTATGCAAGAACCACGGTGCACCGGTGGCCTTGCGCATGAAGCGATTTTGTACCTGAAGTCGGTGAATGTGACGCGGGGAGGCATGCGCCTGCGCAGACGGGGCTTGCGTGTGTCATTGTGGGACGTGTGCACTTTGTATAGTGTCGTTTTATTACGCAGGGACATGTGTGTACTTCTTTGTATAACATCAATGTGGTCTTTGATTTCACCAAAGCGGGAAAATTATATAATTTAATAAATAAATATAATACAGAGAAAGTTATTTAATAAATAAATAAATCATATAATAATTTAAATTTTAAATATTATCAATATTAACTTTTATCTCTTATCCCCACACTGGCCACAGCAGAGTTGTATTTCCACGCTTTTATGATGAGAAGTATTTATTAATATTTTTTTACTTATTAATAAAATATTTATTACTAATGTTTAATGTCTAAAAATGCTACATACATACATATGTGTACAGAACGGATTTTACTGAACGTATAACGTTCGTCCGTTACGTCGGTCGTCTTACCCTCAAGTCGCGCGAAAAGTCGATTTCTTTTTTTAAAATAATATTAGGGTTGACAAGCGAGCAAACAGTTCACCCAACGGCCAGCGATGACATTTGCTCGTACATCCATGCTAAACAATGATTCAAGATGCATCGCTGTCACTCCTAAGAACTCGAGGTCCTCGATATCCTACACTACGAAACAGAACAGTATTATGTTGCTATCAAATCAAATCAAATCAAAAGAAGCTTCATTCAAGTAGGTTTATACACAACACTATTGAATCGTTAACATAGCTAATAGAAGCACTGCTTCGGAAGGCAGCTGCTAGCGAGAAGAAACAGCAAGAAACTTTACTAGTTGCTTTTGTTTTTTTCAAGTTACAAAATGTCCAGGAAATGTCCAGTATTCAGTTCAAAGCTTAACTCCAAATATATTTTTCAGTCAAATATTTAGACAAATATTAGTAAGATTTTATGTGATTAATTGATTTAGAACCATTAATAAATTATTATTTAGGGAATTTCTTTAAATATGCGTATGCTATTGCTCAAGGACGATTTCTGTACTTTTTTTTAACGAAAAATATTAGCCTCAAGTTTGTTTTTGTTTCTTGTTTCTTGCTATTGGCCTGGTCGTGCCGACCAACTCATGCTCCGTCTTTTTTTTTTGGGCTGATGGCCGCTGTTAGCCCGAGGGCTTTAACAGTTTCGCCGGGTTGAACGACTTGCATATTTAGTGAAGGGTTGTCCAACACTGCGAGAGTCAATACGACTCTGCCACCCGAGAACCCATCTCGCCCATCGACCATCGGTTCTACGAGCTATATGATCGGCCAATTGCTACTTCAATGATAATCCACCGCTGAACATAGGGTTATAGATTGTCATAAAGCAAAATCCTGAATCTTATCCAAAATTTGAAAATCTACGTTAAAGTTTCCAAACAGAATTTATTATGGGTTACGCATACGAAACTAAACAAACACATAAATCGGATTCCACCGTTCAAGGAGCCGTGACCCGGCGACCTCGAACCGACGTCCCGGATATTTAAGGCCCGAGTGGGCTGCCCACTGAGTCACGCATCATTCATGAGCCCGGAAACTCGTAGCTGACGCGAATAGATCGTTCACAAAGCATCCATAGTACGTGATGCTTGTGCTGCAAAAGTTTTTAGGGTTCCTTACGAAATTATCGGACAAGAACTCTTACACACTTCTACTGGAAACGTTTGGAAAACTTACTGTCTTCTAAAATTCTTTTCTTATGTTACACAGTTAGCCAGAACTTTTTCAGCTTCACCGAGTTGAAAGATCGCCGAGTGCTTGGGGCACTCAGCCGAGATATTTATTTATGGGTAATCAGCACAAGGGTTCCCGAGAGGGAGCCTCGGTTTGGACCGTTACCCTCCGCGCGTGTAAGCAACTGACTCGAGGGTATATACTACCTTATATACATTTACCATCAGGTTTTCACAGCATTTCGTAGGGTGGCGATACGGGAATCCAATTAGTACTAGTATAGTTACTTTCCAAAAAGTATATTAGTAATGCTATAAACGCTACAAACATTCCCGGTAATAACTCTGGTAATGATAGAAGATGGTTCACGGCAAGAGTTAGTATCACTAACCGTACCCTAAGCCATTATGCTATTGTCACATAATTATTATAGGTTAAAGAGGCATTGCATATCAGTCTTCAGGAGTTACACGTTTTTACATCTTGAATCTTCCCCTTTTTTTTTTTTTCGTGGGGAAATCCTCATGGATACCCCTCCGATGCGGGGCCGTCGGAAGTATTATGCCGGACTCCTAGCAGCTAAAACCCCACGGTGTTCTTCTCGACACCCTTGGTCGGGACTACGGGAACGCTTTACGCGTTACGGCGTTAGCCCGCTGCGGGCCCATCTTTGAATGACCCCTTCTTCATGTACGAGCGTGCGTGAACACCGCGCGCGCCATCTCGAGGCCTTAGCTATTTGGCGACAGTTGACCCCTGTGTCCGTCACCTAGACCTTAGTTATGGGGGTTGAAGGAGGACGCGATATACCCTCCTCCGGCGCCCAGTTCTCTGGCTGCGGATTGGGACTCATCATCTTGAATCTTCCCCTAAAGAAACAACTAATATTATTAAAAGATCAAATTGTGTTATGGCTCATGTAAAAACGAAAAAGGCTACGATTATGAACAATTATTCTTCCTTATTATAAGCGTTTCTATTGTTATTAGAAGATAAAAATAACACTTTTCCATAGATATAGTATTGTCTCAATACTTCATTATTTTAACTCTCTTTTATGATACAATGCTTCTGGCAGAATTCCTTTAAGAGCAGACATTACAGGATGATGAAGAAGATTAATACTTCTTTTAAAAAATATCAATGAGTATACTATCGTAAAATATGAGAGACAAATAAAACAGTCAAGAGCGTTATGCGTAGATACGATAGGGTTCTGTAGCTTTTTCGACTTTTTGTATTCTGATTATGTGTATAAGTAATCTATAGTAATATTATAAAGTTGAAAAGTTTGTTTGGTTAAACGCGCTAATCCCAGGAGCTACTAGTTCTCATTCAAAAAATATTTTTATGTTGGATAGTCCATTTATCGAGGCTATGGGCTATATAACATCACGCTACGACCAATAGGTGCGGACCATCAATGAAAAATATTGCAAAAACGGGATAAAATATTCCTTTGAGAGTTACGCAAAAATCGTGTATGACGGAATTGTTCCCCTTTAAAAGTTCTAAAAAAAGCGTTATTTTACATGAGACATTCCAAGGGTCTTGTAATCTATGCGAACAAAGTCGCGGGCACAGTTAATTTCTTATATTTTTTAGTAGAACTGCCATTAAAAGCACTAAATAAAGAATATATCTAGAAGTTTACATGGAACAACGCTTAGTGTTGCCAGAATCGAGAAAAATATTTTTTGGAATGCTGCCTTCAACTAGCCGTTCCAGGGTATCCCTTCCCTTTCTAATGAAACGGCATCATCAACCTCCTCCTCCACAGGTCGCCATAAAACAAGGTCCGGCCACCTGTATACATCGACTTCCCGCCGTCGTCTTACACTGCGACTTCCAGCTCGAGATTGCCAATCGGGAACTTTTCTTCACCATTGGTTCTACGACCTTATAACCAGCCACCATTGGTTCCACGACCTTATGACCAGCCACCATTGGTTCCACAACTTTATGACCAGCCACCATTGCTTCCACGACCTTATGACCAGCCACCATTGCCACTTCAGCTTGCCTCATTGAAACGTAATTGGATTAAGGAAATTGTTCAATTGAATCAATTGGTAAATTTCTTCAATCAATCTTAACAGTTTGATAGTCACACAGTTTTTGTATGATTGACGTTTCCCGTTACTGAGATTGACTGAAGTGAGATTTCCTCTTCATCGTCATGTACCTCAGCAGTAGCCGCGCTGAAGCGGGTTAGTGTAGAAAATACAACTTGAATGTGTCGTCTCGAGTGGGGAGAGTTCACTAAATACCAGTATAACGCAGTTGTCTTGCATATGGTGAGTATGAAAATTCTGGAACCCTATTACAGGTAAACAAGGAAAAAACCTTTACTAAGGATGAATGTAGACGTCACGGACCGCAGTCATCACTTATCATCACAAGAATAGTGTGCTCGTTTGTCACCCTTAATATTATATGTCTAGGAATATTATAACCCTACATTCCCTATACCGTATGCAGCAGCATTATACTGCCATCTCATGTTGGTTTTATTTCGCATAGTGGCCGCCTCATATCGCATCTGTAAAAAAGTTATCGTATTTTCTCCACTAATAAAAATGAAAGCAAGCAAAGGTATTTTTACTTTTCGTGGATATTCCTTGTGAATCTGGTACCTCTCCAGTCCACTCGATAAATCTATATTTGTACCAGGATTTACCTACAGCATGGTTGTACTATGTAGGACTAAAGTGTGTCGGCATCTTTCAAACCATAGATAATTATATTACACTACCCTATCACGCAAAAATGCCTATTCACACTTGCAGTCGCGGATACGAACCCGCTAACAGGTATGAATACGTCTTTCGGTAGCCCGCCACCGTGCCGTCAAGTGGGTCAACGACGTCGCCGTCGCGGCGCCGACCATCGATCCATCGCCCGCGCATGCGCACTAACGTAACACCAAATCCAACCTAAAAATAATACTGACAAAGTTCAATTTCCTTAGCTGTGTTAAATATTAGGCTTACACTGCACATTCAAACGCTACCTCCTTTAATGTTAAAGCAATCTTATTCTCTGAGCTTCAAAGTCCGCTTTTCTTTTTACACAAGTCGATTAGTCTGTTACATACGAGATGGGAATTTGAGCCATATTACATGGCGATTAAAGTCGTAACGGTTGTATGGTAGAGGTTTAACGGCGGGGTTGAAATAAATTATTAAGTTGGAACGCCGTGTTGTAGGCAATTATGAACTTTGTTAATGTATGTATGGACTTTTCATCGATTGGGGAATAATTTAAGTTTTTTTTAAACTTACGTCGTTGTTTCTAATTGGTGAAGGATGTCCATGGGCGGCGGTGATCACCAACCATCAGGTGGGCTGCATGCTCGACGGCCGCCTATACTATAAAAAAAAGCTTTAAGCAGTTAACGGAGATGTTTGTAATATTTATTACAAGCAATCTTTTTAAAAAATATATGATTAAGGTAATATCGGCATCTGTGATAGAATCTCAAGCTCTTAGAATTTACCATACGTGACAGTCTTTTGATGTCGACTTGATCGATACGTTCAGGACGTCAATTTCTGGTTATAATCAGACGATGAAGGCTATGATAGTTCAATGACCCAGATTGGCCTATAGGCTACGACATCGAAACCTTCAGGTCTTGTGTGTAGCTGTCAGTCTCAAACATCGAATACTGCAACATTCCACCAGGGGTACGGGTGACGAGATATTTCATCTCAGTCCTCAGGAGTGAAACAGCATCTTTGTTAGGTTGGATGTGTGAGTTTGTTGGCCACTCCTAATATTATTAAAAACACCTGGGATGCCCGACTTGTACTCCAGGATTTGTGAAATAGCAGTAGAACGCTACTGTGGTACCCTACCCTGTTACAGGTAACGAGGTATTCCAGTCTAGGAGGTGGACCTGGTGATGGTGATAACGCATAGATGTTTGTGGGTCGCAATGATTGCCTATAATTTATATTAACATCAAGCTAAATGGGTGCTAAATTGTCACCCTAAGTACTCTAATAAAATCGAAGTTCTATAAAGCCTACACTAAATGATCCTTTCGAGTACTGTGCAATTTATTTTTTTATATAAAACAACAAAACATCAAAACGTTAGAATTTTGTGGTAGGAGCTTTAAGCTTGGAGCTTTAATATTAGATTCTTAGAGCCAATAATAATTGAACTTCATCGATTGCAACGATCGACGGGCTCGCGGCCGTCGCTAGTATGACCTCCACGAGTTTCGCTTTGAATTCATGACGAAAAATAACTCGGAACACACTACTCTTTGTGGTGCTGTACTTCGACATATATAAATAATTATCCGTCGTTATAGAGATTAAGTCCTCTAGACTGACATCGCATCCATGTTTTGATTCCTCATCAGAGGTAGATGTTATCATAGCTCGCTCGTTTACCATCAGGTGAACTGGTGTTCGTTCATCACTAAAGTACAATATGTAAGTTTAAAACCCTTTATACATTATCAAGAGACAAATATCTATAAAGACTCTTGATATTCTGCCTACCTACCCCTTATGCGAAAAGAATAACAAGTAAAAATGTAAAAACGAAATATGTACTATATTTTACTTGCCTTTGGGGACAACGTATGTATGTGCTTTTTAAATCTTTCGTGTCTTAAATGTGTCGCTTATCGTATATTAAACGTTTGTGCTTATTTGGCACCCTTGTAATTGAAAAAAGTATTTATTGATAAAGTATACGTGTTCATTAAAGAGTCACCACTCGTAATTAAATGATAATTCTTTAGCTTTAGTAAAGGTTAACTTAAGACCAAACGACTTTTAAATGTCTACGACAACGCTACGGCACTACGTTTATACGTAGAACACTTCGTACACAGTTCACCTAATGGAAAATGATTCCTGCGGCCATGACATCTACATTCTTCCTGGATAAGGAATCATAATGCAGGTGCGTTGTCACCCTTGAGGACTGAGATGGAATGTCTCGTCACCAGTAATATAGGTCTCCGGATCCCTGCACTCACCAGTCGAAACACAGCAACGTTCTGCAGCAAGAAACTAACTTCATGTTATTTGTGCAAGCATTCAATTTTTTTTTTGTAAAATACCAGTACATGTAATAATAGTTTGAGTAAGCTTTATTGATCTTTTCGAAAGCTTTCTTGTTTCTATCTGAGTTTATATTAATGCTTCCACATTTGGATCACTAACGTCACAACGACGGGACAGACTGACAGATGTTTAAAGAACTATATATTTTTGTTTAGGTTCGTTCTTTACGAGCCATGGTTGCTCAGTGCCAAAGTGCTCGTTTTTAATTCACAACAAGCGAGCAAACCGAGGTAACTTAAGGTTATAGGTTCGAAGCCGCCGTTCGACTATTGTTAAGAACCATCTCCTAGTACAAGCATTGTAAGCTTGGTTAGAGTTATATATATATATATATATATATATATATATATATATATATATTTATATATAAAGAACGCTAGCAGGGCTTTCTGGACCAACAGCAATACTCATACAGAAAAAATAAAATAAAAAAAGTGTGACCGCATGGCGTTGCTTGAATATTTTCACAAAAATATTAATAAATACCTTTAAACTGGAAGCCCTATTGATTTTATTATTCGGATGTTTGTTTTTTGTAGAAAAGGTATTAAACCTATATAATCAAACAAAAGAGACATTTGTAAAAAAATAAATTATCTCGAAATTTATAGAAAAACCGCTCCGATCTATTTTATTTTACCTTAGATGTCTCAAAAATGTTTTAAGTTTAGTTTAAGGATATTTACCAATAATCTTGTGCAAATTATTGGTAAATTAAAAAAATGCCGGTTGGTCTCACTTAACCTTCGGGCACATTATGTGTGTTTCAATATCCTGGAAGATTTTTCAATTATATAAAGAAGCATATAGAAAATCATGTTCTACGATCCTTGTAAAGTCGTCCTTCGTTACGCTAACCTAATCTTTATTTAAACTTATTGTTATTATTATTTTATATTTTTTTAATCTCGTAATCCAACAGATTATCACGCAAATTATAAATAAAATAATATATTATAGTTTTTTTTTAATATTCGTGAACAAGTAGTAACACTAAAATGACTTATTAAAAACATGTATAGACGACATTATATAAGTGACTTCAGCGAGACCTTGGGTTTACTATTACCATATTAGTTAAGTATAAACAATCGATGAAGGTTGTATAAACGGATTGGCGGACATCATGTGTCTTTGAAATTTTTTTTTCATTATTTCTCAGATCTGCAGGTTTCCTTTGCCGCTGGACATGTTATAGCTCAGGACTGATACATTGCAAGTAACAATTACATCGGTGCCGCCACGTGCGGTGGGGATCGAACTCGATTTGCACGCGTACCGTGACATTAAAAGCAAGCGCTTATACCATTGACCTATCATAGATATACCTTGAATATGGCATTGAGATACAAATGATCGAGTTAGGATATATAGAAATCGGAAAGCAATAAAGCTATATTAAAACCTAATAAAAAGTAACTTGACCTAAGATAAAAGTGAAGTGACATAACCGGATATCGTTGTCGATATCCGGTTATCCGACACACGAATATACAAAACAAGCAAACAAACGAACGGATATTGCACACAATCGAATCCGTGTTGATACGAGTAGTAGTATTGCAAGGCATTGCGCGCGCAACTCATTCACTGGTGTGGGCGGGTGGCGGGGCGGGCAGGACTCGTGCGCTCAGGGTTGCGCCAATTAAATTAAAATAAAAAAAAACTTTTTAAAGTTTAAACTTTAACCTTTAACTTTGCTTATTTGAATGCAGTCTCAAAACATAAAAAAACCCAATGAAAATAGTTTTATACAAAAAAAACTTAAATTTTAGTTATAAACCAAAGAAACCTTTATTATTTTAACCGTAAGCTCGAATTTCCACTATGCCAATGATGCGTGTTATACATTTATTTAATACGTATACTTTGACTTTAAATGGAAATTAATCAAAAAATATACTAGGTTAATCGGTTCTAACGTTATTCATATGAAAACAGATTTTTCGTTAATAACGTAACTTTTGCTTAGTACCGATAGCCAGCCACGACTGCTATTGGAAAAGGTAAAACTCATTCCATAACAACTAGCAAAAATTTATTGTAAAAAAAGAAATAATTTTAGATGTTTTAACAACATCAATATTTATACCCTCCTAGTCGATTTCGACCACGACGTTATCTTTTGGTTATTGCTAGATGACATCAACTGTTCAATAAGATTTCGACCACGACGTTATCTTTTGGTTATTGCTAGATGACATCAACTGTTCAATAAGATTTCGACCACGACGTTATCTTTTGGTTATTGCTAGATGACATCAACTGTTCAATAAGATTTCGACCACGACGTTATCTTTTGGTTATTGCTAGATGACATCAACTGGTTCAATAAGATTTCGACCACGACGTTATCTTTTGGTTATTGCTAGATGACATCAACTGTTCAATAAGATTTCGACCACGACGTTATCTTTTGGTTATTGCTAGATGACATCAACTGTTCAATAAGATTTCGACCACGACGTTGTACGTATGTTATAGTGCCTTAAGCAATCACGCACATGCGCATTAGTTGTCCCCTTCCTGGTCCAATATAACATGTTCAATAAGATTGGAGGAAGGTTCACGTGCAGGGACACGAGATACGCAAATATCAATTATTTGTGATATTCAAATATTGCCCCTTGACTTCGGATCGTATCCAAACGCAGTAGCCGGTTACTTGAGGCATTACGCCCCACGTATTATTTACGCGGGAAAATATGACATTTTCTCAGCGCTATCTCACGAATGAAATTAACCTATAGACTAATAATTTATCGTGAACCTTATATGCATATTTAATTTGATCCTCAATATGCCGAAAGAGATACAATTCAAAATGTTTTTTTTTTTGAGTAACCGAACAGACCAACCAAAAAACTTTTAATTACATTATCGTTTGTGTTACAACCCTAACCCAAACGATGGCGAAGCGAAGCGGGGAGTGCGGTCACCTCAAAACGGTTTTGTCAGCGCGCGGCCGCCAGGCGAGCCGCGCTGCCGCGTGGCTATCACGGCCGACCCCGATGCGATCCCCCTGGTGGTCCAGAGCGGCCACCAGCTGCCACCATGCCGTAACATGATGGGATACAACAACCAGGGCCACGGGTACAACAAGTTGTTCACACAGGTGCGCGCGCATTATTTCTCGATTCGGTGTGCTGATATTAAAACAGTGGGTGATGTTAGATTTTACTTGTGAGGCATTGCTTCGTGTTTATGTCGATATTATTAAACATATAAACCCTAATAAACCCTATTGCAATGTGGGTAAAATTATATTAAAAAATATATGTTTTTAATGTGTTAGTATTTGTTGTTATAATGCTATGAATGTTTTCGTGGGTTAATATTGGAGGATCTGTAAGGCATAAACAAGTGGCAGATTTCTTTTGTTTATAAATAAAGTGCTGTGGGATAGATTGTATTGATTATTAAGCTATTACAATGTCATTTATTGTTTACACTTTAATGGTGGTGATATTAATTTATCCCTAATGGGAAAGACAAAGGACTTTAGTCCATACAGACAGGTCTTGTTCGTATGATGGTTGGTCTGAAACCTTTACACTTTAAGTAGGCGTCGACGGACGTCAGTGTCTGAAATGCGTTTTTTTTATATTTTTTTTTCTAAAGTTAAACACAAATCAGTTTTCAGCCAGTGCATAACAACACAAAAAAAATGGGTGCAGAGAAATAAAAGCTTATAATAAAAAGAAATAATAAATTTACGATTATAATTTTGGAAATCGTGGGCTATTTTAATTTTTGTTTTTGCAGTTGTTCGATCGAGTGCGTTACGCAGCGCGACGTTTATCTTTACTTACAAAAAATTGGAACGACGGAGGTTTCCTTAAGTTTCTTTTCTTTTGTGTTACGCTAAGTAGATAATTATTATCATTAGAAACGTTCTTTAGCTGTTTGGTTTCAATTTCACTTCACAACATTATATAATAAAGGTTTAATATCATTAAAAGAAATATTACATTGTACGATTTCTAATGACGTTCGACTTTTATAATCTCGTTTGTGGATGATAAATTGCTAATGCGATTCTCTCTATACAAACTATTTTTTTTAAATTTTGAATTGAGTATAAATACTCGTTATTTTAGCATATATCACACAGTTCACGATGGTAAGTGATTCCTGTGGCATCTGACAACCACATTCAGCATCGATGAGGAAACGTACTGCATATACGTTATCAACCCTGAGGACTTAAATGGAATACCTCGTCCCCGGCAATAAAATAATATATCCGGATCCCTACACTCACCAGACGTATTTATCCCGTAAGGACTAAGCTCCCGCGTCACTTGTAATAAGGGTACTCACTCACCATTCGGAACACAACAGCATATAACTTCTATTTAGTAAGGAAATTGTATATTTTGTCATAGTTTAATAATGTAGGTGTCTTCAAAGAATAGTAAACAGCTAGCTTAGCTAGTGCGCTCTATCATCTAGTACGTCATCATTACCCATCACATACCAGATGGTATTGTAGACATGGATTGGCTTGTATCCATTTAGAGAAAAATGGATATGGATTTGGGAATGTGCTCCTGATCGTTGAAATGATATTTCTAAAAGGCGTGCACTCGTTGTATGAGTAATGTTATATCTGTTTGTTATATTCATAAGAACCGGTGCGGCCTTGTGGGATCGTATGGGTATTCAAAGCGAGGAAAATTCCAGAAATAAATCTCCCATGATAGCTTTACAGTACTTTATTCTTATTGTAGTAACTGAAAATAAAATACTATATTTCTATTATCAATATAGTTCTTATTATCTATCAGAATTTAAATATTTTTCTCTATTGAACATTCTTATTCTATTAACTGATTTTCATACCCCACACATCATGTATTTTTTGAAAAAAATATCTGTTAACATTAATATACGTATCTAAATAGTGCACGTTGAACATACCTGTCACTGGTTTCATATCAGAATAAGTTTTACCCACTAATTAAACATTTCAATAATTCCTTTGTCGTCGATACTCAGGGTTAACACTTTAATCGCATTATTGTATGCGAGCACTTTATTTAAAGAAAAAAATTGGGCCATGAACACTTTACTTCCTCTTGCACGACGATTAAAATTATAACGTAGGTATGGTCTCGTTTTTGCAAATTTCTGACATATTTTCTTTTCGGGCTGATGGCCGCTTTTAGCCGGAGCGCTTAAAAGCCGGTTGAGAGGAAACCGAGTGCTTATGGCGCTCAATAGTGACCTCTTTTAGTGGGTAACCAGCTCAAGGACCCGCAAGAGGAAGTCTCGGCTTGGACAGCTACCCTGTTTCGCGAGAGCGTCTGACTCGAGGGTGCCCGAGAGAGCCGAACCTCGGCTCGGTCAGTTGCTTCTGACCAAGGATTTTCTAAATTAATATTGCTTTTATTATTAGCTATCTGTACCACCACTTGGAAAATGCATGGGAAATTTCTGACACAAATTTTTAGTGCTATGTGGATTTTTAGGGTGTTTATATATATATATATATATATATATATATATATATATAAATATGTATTTATATAACTAGTCTGGCCATAAATACTGTTCCATAAAAACTTTTCTTTTTTTCAACATTTTAATTATTTTGAATTTGGAACACGTATATTATTTTAAAAACTTCTTTCGATTTTGCTCCATTTCACTTTTTTTTTCGTGTTCATTATCAAATTACAATATGGAATGGGGTGTTAAAAAGTCAGTCGGTCATATTCCAGAAACTTTAAAAGCTTGGTATCAGCCGTATGTTCGTATATCGTACTATCAACAGATACAATAACACTTCCTTTGTCGAAGACCAGAAAAGATCGGGGTGGCCGCGTGCTGTTAGGACTACAAAAGCTGTTAATGCTGTTAAAGCCAGAATTCGTCGAAACTCCATTAGGAAGCAAAAATCTTATCGTGAGAAATGAAGATTCCCGGTGCTTATCGTTGATATACAGGACATGCCCTAAATCAATCTTTACAATTAAAGAGAGTGGATCGATCAAAACGCCTTCTGTCGCAATACGCAGGTGAAAGACACAGAAAGATACTCTTTACCGATGAAAAATTTTCACGATTGAAGAACACTACAATAAGCAAAATGATAAAGTGTACGCTCACAGTTCTAAAGAAGCTGCTCAAGTGGTCGGAAAGGTACAACGTGGTCATCATCCTGCGTCAGTGATAGTTTGGTGGGGCGTGTCTTATCAAGGAGCCTCAAAACTACATTTTTGTGAAAAAGGAGTGAAAACTTCAGCCAAAGTGTATCAAGATACAGTCTTGGATCATGTTGTGAAACCTCTCAGCAATACACTTTTTAAAAATATACTATGGACTTTCCAGTAGGACTCTGCACCTGGTTACAAGGCATGAACTTCCCAAGCCTGGCTAGAAACCAACGTTCCGGAATTTATAAGAGCTAAAGCCCTCATGTAGCCCAGACCTCAACCCTTTAGACTTCAAATTATGGTCAGTTTTAGAGGACATGGCCTGCTCTAAACGACACGGTGACATTCAGTCTTTTAAAAATTCTTTGGAGCAAGCAGTGGTGAAATTTCCCTTGGAAACAGTGCGTAAATCCATAGATTCGTAGCCAAGCAGATTAGAGGCCTGTATAAAAATTATATATGTATATATATATAAATATAGTATATTAGGTCTTTACCTATGAAATTGCCGTCCTTCAGTATTGGCCATATCAAACTAAAAAAAAGTTTGATTGGCTGTAAATTCTAAATTCAAATTAATTTTGTTTTAAAAACATAATTACATGATTCTTTTTCAAATTCAGTCTTTTGTTTATTGATTAGCTTTGTGTTTTCATTACGTTTGACGTACATTTTTCGTCATAATGGATACTTTAAAAATTCGTGTAATTATGGAATATGGCATCAACGCGGCACAAACGACACTTAACATCAACAACGTTTACGAAGAGAACTTTACAAACAAACGCACAACCCGTTATTGGTTTGCCCGGTTCCGTTCTGGAAATTTGGATTTGAAAAATGAGCCTCGTGGTCGTCCGGACACTTTGGTCAACAATGATGAATTAAAGGCGATTGTGGAAGATGATAATATTCAATCTACAGTCGAGCTATCAGCAGCTTTTGATGTTAACATCAAAACAATATTGGTCCATTTGCGACAAATTGGCAAGGTAAAAAAGCTTGATAGATGGGTGCCCCACGAACTTCACGATCGCCAGCGCAACGTACGCGTTTAGACCTGCCTTGCGCTGTTCAACAGGCACAGAAATGAAAGAATTTTGAACTGAATTGTTACGTGCAACGAAAATTGGATTGTGTTCGACAATCGAAAGCGCTTAGCAAGTTGGTTGGACCCTGGTTCAGCACCAAAGCAATGCCCTAAACGAAAAATGACCTCTAGAAAGTTGATGGTCACTGTTTGGTGGTCTAGTGCCAGTATGATTCATCACTGGCACTAGACAACAACGCTACTCCTAAACAACAACGCGCACCCCATACTGAACAACAGATAGTCTCCAAACTCCAAGAGTTGGGGTTGGAAGCTTTCTCTCATCCATTGTACTCAAAAAAAAATCTTCTACTTTCATACGAAACGGCAATTTCATAGGTAAAGACCTATTTTATATATATACACTTATCCTCGTTTACCGCAGTTTTTTTATTGTATTCAAAGTAACACCCAGTTCACCTGCTGGTAATAATTCCTGTGACCCACATTCATCCTCAATAAGGATCCGGTTCCCTATTCTGGATACCCCGGATGCTGCTATTTCACTCTGGTGGTCTGTTGGTGAGTGGTCCTTCCTCGGTCCAGTCGACCTGTTAATACAGCAGCCAAAATCGAATTCCAGTGTAACTCTCATGCTGTTTATAAGTGTTTGTGATAGATTTAGAATCTACGAAATTTATAGGATGTTCTGTGCGAGAGAGAATAGCCGGATCTTCGCTCCGTATTCTGGCATCTATCAGGTTTATTGCTTGTCCGACAATAGTGGGTCTGCTCGTAATCAAATGACGTCATGTGACTTATACACATAATGGTTGCTACGTGTGTGTTTCAAAAATTTCCTAAATATGTTAGCAGATCCATGCTATCATCGGAATATTAATGTTTCGCAATAAACATAAGGTCTTGGAATTGACGACCTCCTCACCAATTTCAACGAAGCCTTCGCATAACTTTGATAACGTTTGATTTTATCATCACATATAAATAGTCCTAGGTTATGCATTTTAAGCTAAGATGGACTTGTTAACCGGATTGTTAGTAATATTAATAGAATAGTTAGCTTTTTTTCTTTTAAATAATAAATTCAGTATCTAAGACGCTTTTAATTCACAGTACGCAAGATAACCGTGTTCGATCCATGATGTCGGCATCAATGAAATTGCTTATTACAATTTGAAGTGAAGGAATTTACTTTTTAAAAATTAAAAAAAACAACAGCGATCTATATATATTATTATAATATCTGCGTTCTGTATACAAAATATAAATATAAAATAGCAGCATGAAGCTGCCATTTCTACTGATGCGTGACGAGGGTGCTAGTCCTCGGGGTCGACACGACAACGCATCTGCATTATGATTCCTTATCGAGGATGGATGTGTGTCAGGGGCCTCAGGAGTCACTCACCATCTCATGATATGTGTGCTCGTTTGTCATCCACAACACATTATAAAACCTACATAGGTAAACCTACATACAACTCTTTCTTTTGACAATTTTTTTTATTTTTAGGAAACATTTCCAATGTACAGAGAAGTTTACTTTTTTATGGTTTTTCACTAACGCTTTCCTCGTGACGTGTCGATCATCGAGTGAAACAATACGTAGTGAACAACGAAAGAATTATGGTTTATTTAGTGAGACATTCTTGACATTTTTCTTTCCAATAATACTAGGGTAACGCCGCAGTTTATATTTTTTAATAGTTAATAATATAGAAAAATATTAATATTTCGACGCGACCGGGAAGGGAATTAATTAATGTTAATGATTAATCATGTCAAACAAAACAAGCTTTAAATTTATTTTGTTCATGTTATTATATGGTAATATTTAATTTTGTAAAACTACATTAAAGTTCATTCCTTTAATAAATATTTCGTGTATGGACTTTATTTATTGAACAGATTGCGAACTCCTTTAATAACAAACGCGAACCCACAGATTGAGAATCGATAATCTAATTCGAACTGTGTATTCGATTGTCATTATTAATAGAATTTAAAAATATATATAATTCGAGTGGATCATCACTAAAATGGGGTATCCACTATACTATATCCAGGCGTCAGTTTGCTATAAAGCAGACGCCGTCAGAACTGCAGCCGTCCTGGAAATAGCCATTTCAACAACATTCGAAAATGATACACCGATATTAACGTCCATCCGTTGTTTACGCATGCCGCATAAATCTCTCGTGATCATTTTTAACGTACCAACAGATGAATGACTTTTTATTATTACATACAAGCTATAGCGAAAATACTCGATAGCTTAGGGTACCGGTAATATATATATATTAGGTTCTTTTAAAGTAACTTAGCGTATTATATGGAAAATTTATTTTAAATACATTTTTGATGAAATTATATATTTAATCAATCAAGTATGTACCATTATCATCTATGCACTTTCGCTATTTTATAGGTATTCTGAATGATATGATTGTTGATATGATTCTATTGCTGAAAAAGTTTTGGAGTAAGAATCAATAAAATCTTTGAAAGCGGTTTGGGCATAGGAATTGAATTTTCACCTTGCAAGAAATTGTCGAAATTCCGAAAAAGTGTAAGTGTAAAAGTAAGGTCTGGAGAGTATTGTGGGTGTCGGAGACATTCCATTCCAATCACAATTCCTCTAATTTAGCGATCGTCTGTCGTGAAGTGTGCGGTCTAGCGTTCTAGTGAAGCAGCAGTGGGCTAAAGCAATTGACCAGTCTCGGTTGTTTAACGACTAGCTTTTCCATCATTGTTTGCAACTGTTGACAATACTTTTCTGCCGTAATCGTCGGGCCAGATCTTAGGAAGCTGTAGTGTATGACACCGGAACTGGTCCACTAAACACCACCACCTTTTTCTGAACCAACTTTCGCTTGGGACATGATTAGCCGGTTCTCGTGGGTTCAACCACTATGATGAGCGTTTCCGATTATCGTATCCATTTTTCATCACAAGTAACGATACGACTCTAAACTCCCTCGTTATTGTGACGCTTGAGTAATGTTAGGCAGCACTCACTGCGTGTTTGTTGGTGTGCTTCACTCAATGCATGCGGTACCCATTTCTAGAGATATTCCGCTTTTCCAATTCGTTTCAAGCGAATTAAAATGGTTTTGTCACTCACACCGAAGCCTGCCGCTAACTCTGACGATGGATCCGCTTTCGGTCAACTTCAATTCTTCATTGTCAACTCTTGACGGTCTCGACCGTCCGCAGTTTTGGAGGTCAAAATCCGTCCGTAGCGTGCTTTCTTTTACACATCAATAATCCTTCGAGCTGTTTCTGCAGGACTGGTGCCACGGTGGAACTCATATTCGTAAATAACACGATATTTCAAGTTTTCCATTTTGTTATCAAAACGAAAACAAATTAATCTTAGATAAACTTAGATAAGTAATATTATGCGAAACACAAAAACACAAGCCTAAATTTGAATCAAACGCCAGATTATTTGAGATTAAAGTGGCCAGTTCGATTAAACACCAATTTCATATGTAAGGACCTAATATATACATATATATATATATATATATATATATATATATATATATATATATATATATATAATTTCGTAAATATTTATCCACGTATTTCTACGAAACTACACCTGTGATTGCAGCTATTCATCTTGTGACGGATACAGTATGTTTCAATTACTTTATGAGTTACGGGAATTATTATCAGTGATGTACATGCAAATGGTTAATCCTTTTGAAGTTGGTTAGATTTCTAACCGACTTCAAAAAGGGCTAACCATAAATATTTCCCTGTAACGTCATCTAATAAATTCAAGGTGAAAGGAAGAGAGCTCATGTCTGTCTAGCCCTATTGTGATAAAAGAATTGACAGCTATAATTATTATATACTTCGTTATAAATAAAATGCTTTTTGAATTAAATGTTTTTTTAAATTCATCAACAGTCAAAAGCGGAAACAAAAGTTCCTACAAGAATAGCAAAAATTCGATAGGCGGAACAATTAAGTATGTAACAGAAATACCACGAAATGAGGGCGTAAAATATGCAGGGGCTATGAGACCGCGGGGGGACGAATGACGTCACTGCTTCGATCCGCGCCTGTCCGCCGCCTAAACACGAGGCCAGACTAGTCTTACTCAAGCATCTCGATCAATCGTTCTCGAGAGTGAATGGAATGGACCAGTATATATTCCCAGTATATTCTCAACTTTCTACCTCTTAACACCAAATAGGGATGCCATACAAATGTACCTCTAAATGTACAAATACCTCAATTGTGTTCAATGTTTATTGATTGAAGAGAAATAAATATTCCTTATTTAAAAATAAATTCCGCGGTGTAATCTGTCACTATCGCGAAATTGGCGGGTTTTTTTGACATTTAATTTACGCGGTATATCTTGGTTAGTTTGCTTTTTAATGACGAAAATGGACACAAGTATTTTAACAGTCAGTCTAATTTTTTTAATTTGTGAATGCTGTGGCTAAGGTGAGCTTGGAATAAAACTAATTTCATTTAGAGCTTTCATATAGTTTTAAATACATTTTTTTTTTCTAGTTTACGTGTATAGAAATTATTTTATTATTTGCTATGAATAAGCTAATTTATTATGTTTCTATGTAGACCTTTGTTTTATTTATTTCTATATTATTACGTTCGTATTAAATTTACGCTTTCTTCATATTAGGATTCCATTATATAATTTTGCATTGCATATACATTAATTATAAATATAAATAACAATAATTTATTAATAATAATTTATATAAATTTTAATAAGATTTTTTTGAATTTTTATTCAAGTATTTTTTTTTAGTCTGTCACGACAATAAAACTAATGAAATTGTTTTTTTAAAAAATATATTTATTTTTTAAAAAAAAAAATTTAAAATATTTTTGATTGTTTTTTAAAGATTCCTATTTGTTGTCTGTTTTAATACGTATTTAAATATCGTGACGGTCTATCTGTGCATGTATAATGAATGATGTTTTTTTATATATCTATTAAATATTTTTTTATCTGTCTGATTTTTTATATGTATTTGCTATCCCGTGCATTTAAGAATATTGTTATGCGCATACTTCTTTTATATTTAAGGGCATGTCCGTCTGACTTCTTGTATGTTTATCTGTGTTGTGCCTTGCATGCAGTCGGCACGCCTCGTCGCCACCGACCAATGACAAACTACAAGCCTTTGGTAAGACTTTTGTTTTGTTTCGCTTTTTCATTTGTCAATAACAAATATTATGATTGTATGACTCATATTATACTGAAAAAAAAAACATTAATTTTTCAGCGTTTCAAATATAAATTTAATGGTTTGTATAAATTTTTGGTATAGTCTGTGGAGCGGAAAGATCGTAGGTTCGATTCCGCCATTCGACTATTGTGTATATCATGAGTGGTTAACGGAGATGTTAGTCACTATATTGTATGAACTACTATTTTGGTAAGATATTTTTTAATAGACGACAATACAATATTAACATCATTTTGAATAGAAAAAAATCAAATGCAACTATATGCAGACAACCCAATTTTGATAACAACATACTTTAGTCCAAATTGTTTACGAATTTATTGAAAAAAAAAAGAATTGTAAAAAAAGCACTAGTGTGTTTTGCCCTTATAAATATTCTTTCTCTTTCTTTTACTTTTACTGCTCTGGACGTAGGTGATTTGCACATAGACGTCTGTGGCCTATTCCATAGACGTATAGATGTCCGTGGCTTACAATATACTATATATCCGTGGTCTAATCCATAGACAAGGATGTATGTGGCCAATAGGAGACATCGATATTTGTATCCTATAGACACTTATGTCTATGGCGTATCTTATAGATGCCCGGGCCTATTCCATAGATTATTATCAGGCACGGTCTCTTTAAATAAATAATTAACCTCCGAAGTCGATTGAACAATTGTTTAAAAATTACAAATCAAAATATTAATCTGTAACACACGTTCTTATATTACACGACTAGTAACTAATAAAATGTACTTACAGAGTAAGACTTTGTGTAAACCACCAGAAAATGTGCGAAGAACCATGAAGATACTTATCTTACATCACGATAAATATAGTATGTAGGTAACATTTCTAGGGAAAACTTATCTTGGAGCCGCTATTGGGCGCGTGTCCCAATTTTTTTTGATGGAGCTAACGAGCTTTCGCTGCGGTTTACGTCGCAGTATTGTCACTTTTGTATTTCCACTAAATCGACGATACAGCAATAAGCAAACGATTTTTTTTTAAATTAAATTCGTGTGTCATTTTTGGTGATTTCTGTGGTCGAGATCCACGTTTATCCTCAATATAGTATCGTAAAGCATGTGACTTCATAGTAAGTGATCATCGCTGCCCATGAACATCCAAAACACTGGAAGAGTCGCAGGTGTGTCGCTGGGCTTCGAAAAAGCTGTTTTCTTGAAGGTCCCAGAAGTGATATCAGTTCGGATATACCCCTGACAGCTGATTCCACAGAGTAGTTGTGCGTGGAAAAATGTTTCGTGTTGAACGTACAGTGGCGGATTGCCAACCATTCTATCCTGATGTACGATGTAGTTTAAACAGCCACTGGTGAAAATTACTCCGTCATAATGTGCTGTTTGTGTTGCCATATTCAATATGAGATATCCCAATCTTTAGGGTGAAATTAGTCATTTGTATTAAGAATGTCGCGGCTACACTGTCTTTTGTATGGTTTAGGCTCCATTTAAGGTGTGACAAGTTAGCACACACTTCAGCCGCCGACAATTGCTGACTATGACTCATGACATCTACATCCGTTCTAATCAAAGATTCAAGATGCACATGCGTTGTCTCCCCTGAAGACTGTGGTAGAACGCCCTGTTAACTGTAATAAGTTTCCTGGGTTCACCAGACGAAACACAGCAAACGCTGAATCCAAAAAAAAATGCCACTAAACTTTTTTGTTATACGTACAAAATGATAGGAAATAGGCACCATAATTTTAAACAATTGTCATTTTACAATATAATTATAAATACAAAGACATAACCAATAATAAATCGATTAAAAGTTGTTTAACTTTGTGTGAGCTGACAGTAAAGATGTGAAATAAACATAGTGACGTCACACGCGCTCGGGTTTTTCGGGAAACGTCGGCGCGCCATCGGTGATGGTTAAAAAAGTTTATCGTATAACTTATCTTATCTAAAAATATTAAATTCTGTTGGAAATCTTAGATGTGATCTTTCCATTTATGCTTTTTTTTCATTAATCCGTATCATTATTATCATATCAATATTAGAACCATAGTCATTCTGTACGTTGTCAGAAAGTATAAATTGTACTAAATTTTTGATTTGTTTCGTATCCGCAACTCAAAGTTTGTCGTTAACCGTCTCCGAGCACAAACATTTTTAGCTAACTTGGAGTTGTTAGCCGGAGTATTAGTAATGCTAATTATTAGATGTGCTAATATTAAAAAAACTGCTGAGTGAGAAGACTTTCCTGTCATAGAAGTCATTCTTGGATCTTCATTG
The DNA here is from genome assembly GCA_029286865.1 of Teinopalpus imperialis. Taxonomy (NCBI): domain Eukaryota; kingdom Metazoa; phylum Arthropoda; class Insecta; order Lepidoptera; family Papilionidae; genus Teinopalpus; species Teinopalpus imperialis. The sequence goes on from JAGSMU010000012.1 coordinate 16,547,064, forward strand.
TGTGTGATCACTAATCTACATGCTTTTTAAAAAAAAAAAATGATGTCATTCTGGTGTTTGTCGACCACGGTGATAGCGTCAATAACCTAACGATGATGATATTAATTTATCCCTAATGAGAAAGGCAAAGGACTTTAGTCCATACAGCCAGGTCTTGATCGTATGATGGTTGGTCTCCAATAACCTAACGGTTTAGGGTACGGTCTACCTAACTTAAGGTCGCCTGTTCGAATCCACCATTCCACTATTGTCGTGAACCATCTCCTAGCACAAACATTTAAGCTTAGTTACGGTTATTAATATATGAATATTTTTTTAGAAATATTAGTAGCAATTTTATCATTATTTTTTTAAAAAAACTTCACGTTATTCTATAGTGCCAAAACATTTACGCAAACGCAGGCACTCACTCATCGTCCCCTTACCTAATCCGATCATGAGTAATCAAATCGGAAGAAATTTCAGAAGCAGTGTCAAGGACACGAGAATTACACACAACACACCCGCACATGAAAACCAACAGTTTGTGATGCACAAATATTGTTCCTATGTTGGGATTCCAATCCGGTACCCCCGACGTAGTAGCTAGGCACACTAACTACACCACGCGGCAATTACCTTTGTAATACCTAGACAACAATAATGTATAGAATCCACTGATATTGTAGATGAACGGTGGTAGCTAATTCAAAGCGAAATTCATGGTACGTGAGTAAACCTACTTCGATTTACATTTAAATTTACATTTTAAAAAATATTTTAAAAAAAATCATGTCATCTACTCGATAACAGATTTTTTAAAATATATTTTCTTAAAAAAAATATTTATAATAAGAGTACATAACACTTTAATTACAGAAAATAACGTTTAGAAAACCACAAAGAGTTTGTCGAGAATGTTACTTGACAATAATACTTAATGTTGAGCAATACATGCAAGTACCGACATTAATAACTAAAAATATAATACACTACGAAATTCTCAATTTACGCAAACAGAAGTAAAGGTGGGTAGAAAGAAAAAGCACCGATGCATTCAATGCATGTGCAGGTTGTTCAAGAAATGAGATTTTAATTATTGCTTATATGTTTTTAACTGTGATGCATTGAATGAAAGATTTTTTTTATTATTTCATTGAGAGTAACTAACCAAACGAGCACACAGTTCACCTGATGGCAAGTGATTCCTGCGGCCCATGACATCTGCATACTTTCACCCTTGACAAGGAATCATAATGTAAATGCATTGTCACCCTCGAGGACTGAGATGGAATGCCTCGTCACCAGTAATAATGGTCTCCAGATCCCTACACCCACCAGATGAAACGCTGCAGCATTATGCTGCTATTTCACGTTGGTGTTCAGTGAGAGTGTGGTGCCACCCCGGTCAAGCTGACCCATTTATTCTGCAGCTAGAAACTATCTAGTCGCAAAGTTAAATTTATATTATACGTATAGGCTTTTACACATATTGACTATAAATCATCTTGAAAATAAATCCCACGACATAGGCATCAATCCTTAACTAAGAATCAAGATACACATGCGTTATCACCCCTCAGGTCTGAGATTGTATCTCATGATCCGTCGTCATCTGTAATTGGATCCTAGGATCCCAACAATCTCCGCAACAGTCTTATACCGCTAATTCATTCTGGTATTCATATGGTTTATGTTGAGAATGTATATTATACAAAAAGAATTTACATATGAGCGAGATTCTAGTTAAAGTTTATTTAGCGTTTTGGCGGTCTGTGTCGCGGGCCCTGGGCTCGATTCCCAGGCGAGGAGCAACACATGTGTATCACAATTGTGTAAAACAAACCTTGTCCATCAATCTTCCTCCGATCTTAATGCACACGCGTTACATCTGAATAGGGAAGGTGACTCTGTGTTTGCGCAAATTATTTACGGCACTATAAAATATTCTGCGTAGTTGACATCAACTGGCAGTAACCGGAAGATAACGCCGTCGTCGAAATCGACCTGGACATGATCATAGACTATTTATAATTTTTTATTATAATTTGTTTGGTGTATTTAATTTAATCTACAAATGTTTGTGTTCAAACACAATATATTGGTAATGAATCAATAAATAAATATAATCATCAAACTAAGAAATCGACTGCATCGAATTGTCGCAGAGTTCTTGAATGCGCGCGCACGCCAATGGCCGTTGCCAAGACCGATATCACTGGCATGCCTGTGATATTGATCAGATTAACTATTAATATACAAATATATGTTGCCAGAAATAATGTATGTATGTCGATAATAATATGTAATGAACGAGCTTATACTAACTGATATAATTTAGGAAGTTATCATTTAAAATTTTAATCACTAAGTCGAACGGTTTAGGCTACGGTCCTGTAAACTTAAGATCGTAGGTTTGGACCCGCCGTTTTAATGGCCAGGAAACCCGCATGTTATGTGATATAACAAAAAAAATCCTATTAAATTTGAAGTCCCCTCATCCGCAGAGGAGTCGCGCGCTGGACTGTACTATAACAGCCTCTCTAGAGAAGCTTGTGCCTGCCTGAATTAGTGACAATTAACCATCGATCGTATCGTTAGCTAGAGTTCATACAAAAATCGAGCAAAATAAACGAAGTTTGCGTTTCTCCCAACTTCCCTGGTGATTACTAAAATTTTTCTCTCCATAAAAACCTTATTCGGACTATTACGAACATTTTACGTTCTCATGTTATGAGATTGCCAACGAACAGCATTTAATTATAATAATAGATTACAAGTCATTATGGTTTTTTTTGATAATCGTGACTCATGCCATAGGCAGAAACAAACTGCAATGTGCCTCTACCACTGTACTATATGTGAACGTATAAGTAGGTCAGTAAGTGGAAAGTGTCCCCGGGCTAGTTTGAATTGTTGTCCGTATACAATTGCAGGGCTCTGCGGATTCCAACTACTCACAGCCTTCGTCGGAGCTGTCGCTGGACGAAGACAAGGAGGCGCTGCGCCGGGAGAAGGAAGCGCAGGCCCTCTCGCAGCTCGACAAGGCACGGGTAAGATGGACAATTATAATGATAACAATAATCCCAACCAGCCTCTCGTGATGACCTGAGGCATTTGGGACTCTGGGACGGGCAACTCCGGGTATGGTCCGCAAGTTTCTCTCCCTTTCGCTTTAACCCTCGACCGTTTGGACTCCCTTGTCGATGGGCTCTCCTCTCGCAGAGTTTATTTTATTGTATTGTATGTATTTGTTTTACTAGTATTATATGTTTATAGTATTTTATTTATTTATTTTATTGACCAACCAGGCGGAGATGGAAAAAAGAATATTCCCATATAATATAATATAACCGAAATTATCCCTGTATTCGTGTCTGCAAACGGGGTTATACAACATTTGATGCGGTTGGCAGGTGGTGCTCTTCGATACAGTCCGTCTGCCGGTTTCTCTCCTTTTCACCCCGACCCTCGACCGTTTGGATTTCCCTGTCGAGAGATTCTCGTTTGGTTTGATCCTTATATTTTATGTTCATTCTGTTGTATTTACCTTTTTGTTTATTATATTTTCATTAGATTTATTTTACTGAGCAACAAGGCGAAGTTACAAATGATATTTGAATCAATATAATAATATATGATGGATGTACTATAAACATGTATTATGTTTATAATATCTATCCTTACCGTCCTTGCCCACATTTGGTTTATAAGTTTAGTTTTAGTCAATTGACTGTATCTACTTTAATGTGAGCAATAAAATGTTTGATTATCTATCTATATATGTATACATTATTCTTTATTTGAATATTAGTTATTTTTAGTATTTTCGTAATTAATTAGTTTATTGCTACACCTATCGCAATATCTCACCACATCTTGCGTTGACGGGTAGGAATGCCTTTGGCATTAAGACCGATCTTTGTGAACCTTTAACTATGTTAAGGTTAATGCAATAAAGAGTAAATAAATAAGTAAATAAAAAATATCGTACAGATATAATACTCGGTTTTAAAGAGTAGTGCACAATATAGGTACATCAACAATAACAACTTTCCCGTTTATCATTCCGACTAAGCTTAAAATGCTTGTGCTGAGAGAATAGTTCACGACTGGCGGATTGTGGAGTGGCGGATTGTCGAGTTGCGGATTGGTGGATAGCCTCCAAACCAATCAGGCTATTTGCCCTAATGGTGTTTAAACTAAACGGACAGAACGAAGGAGATAAAAGACGAATATGAAAGAAAAAGAGATTACTGTTTCGGATGTTTAAACAATAGTTAATGATATGCAATTAAACTCAAAGATAAGATTATTTCTTTCAAATTACATTTCTTAAAATATTTTGGAACGTCAATTAGTTGGACGGTAACGCCGATTAACGCATCTGCATTATGTTTTTATCACCCTTGAGGTTATCATTACCAAGATGAATGACTCTTTATAAATAATAAGGTCTTCGCTTTTGCTAAGCTGGTTCCACACAGGTATTTTGTGAAAACGTGAACCTTCCCCAGTCTAGCCGATTTTACCGTGGTACAGCTAATGTATAGATACGACTTAACTCTCTGCACGTATAAACAATTCTATGCATAAAAAAAGAAAAAATATATAAGGACAAACGAGGCAGGTCATCGCTTCCGGCCATTACCATCCGCAGCAGCAGGGGCATTCTGGAAAATAAAATATTCTATTCTATCTATTATTATTGTATTAAGTGAGCTGTGTATTTATGTCCCTCTCTAATGTCAAAAAAAAATAAAAATTGAAGTGTATTGGGACACCCGAAAGAAGCGAAGTTAAAATCGCATTCATAATTGAAAAGGAGATATATCTATTTTTTGTTAATTAATATATATTAATATCACTATATTATGTGCCTCTACTCTATCACTCTCTTGTATTCTGTCTCGCTCACTCACATGATCAACAATACGCACCGTCCGCCAATGAGATCGCTGCGATCGCAACTTACACTTTTCACGAGTACCCATCGCGAGCTTGCGTTAAGAACATATAATTTTTTCCAGTCGAAGCCTGTCGCTTTCGCGGTCAGGACGAATGTTCCGTACGATGGCACCTTGGACGACGACTCGCCGGTGCACGGCAGCGCCATCTCCTTCGAGATCCGCGACTACCTTCACATCAAGGTGAGTTAACGTAACTTCTATTTCAGAAACATTCGTCATCAACACAGCCTTTCCATAGCCCACTGCCGAATATAGACCGGGGAGGCCGACGAAAGTAGAAAATACATTATCTTTGCTTTTTATCGCAGTAAATATAAAACAATTTTTTTTTTGTATTATATGCCATACCTATTTATTTTTTAATACACAGTGCATTTACTTTGAACGTTTGATAACTCTTAAAAGTATTATTTGTCACCAGTTTTCTTCGTCTAGATCAGAGGTTCACAGACTTTTTTCTCATAGACCACTTTCAAAATTTAGCTGGTTCCGGTGGACCCCATGCAGCTACATTTCTACCATATTCCCAAAAACTCGACACGACAAAAAATGTGAAAAAAATTAGATCTTACTATGGAAATTTGCGCTGCGGCTGAGTTCCAACCACAATATCATATCAAAATATTATCTGCCTACTTTGATAGGTAAAGTCAAGCCAACATTTTAGTTCTTCACTATGGAAAGCAAATAAATTTTGGTGGAGCCCCGTTTACGAATTGTGAATCCCCATTTTTTTGTCACGCAAACGTAGACCCTCGTCGATGGGAGACTGTCTCCACTGGTCCCACCTGGACCTCTTTGGGAACTAAGGGTCTAGATTGTAGAATTGGTTCTGGTTTTTACATAAATTACTTAGAGTTAAGCGTCACTGTCACCAGAATTGATCAGAGCAGATTAGACCAAAATTTAGTTTTAGGCTTTGGGGATTTAGTCGTCATTAACATACATAGGTATATGTTATGTTGGTCCGTATATTATAAAGTCTAAAGCACTGAGAAATACAGTGGTAGACCCACGCTGCAGATAGTTTGTAGCAACAACATGAATGGGTCGGCTCGATAGGCGAAGCACGCTGCTGTGTTTTATGTGGTGAGTGAGAGATCCGGAGAACCAATTACGACTAACAAGGCATTCCATCTCCGTCCTCAGAGGTGGCAACATATCTTGAAGATTGTAATAGGGATTGGATTTCATGGGTCGACCGACATCATTAACCATCGGTGATGGCCAGTAAAATGAGAGGATAGTTCAGGATCGGTGTTAAACACACGGTATAAATACAAGATTAGTTGGAGAGGTTAACCAAAATGTTAGTAATATTAAAAGAAACGAAACTGAACGATTTGTGATGATGTGCAATTCCAGGAGAAGTACGACAACAACTGGTGGATCGGTCGGCTCGTGAAGGAGGGCTGCGACATCGGGTTCATCCCGTCACCGGTGAAGTTGGAGACGTTGCGCTGTGGACTGGGGCGCACACGCTACCGGCCGCCCTCTGCCGCGCCCGCCCTCCCCAGCCGAGGTAGCACCCCCCCCACGCCCGGTACGTCACGCCTCACGCACTCAGATACGCGGCGCACTCAGGGCCGCCACGAAGTGGACCACTGGCGCGTATGCGGATCCAATCAAACTCCAATCGTTGAGCATCGCGAGCGGTACAACGCGTTTTATGAAAGATATCGCAAGAGATTTAATAAGTCATTAGTTTCGTTAAGTTATTTTTCTTCTAAAAAGCCTTGAGAATAGTCCAAGCTTTTCAATTTTTATTCATCAAATTTATCAAAAGAATTATATATTATCAGATACATAGCAGGATATTAACATAAATATTATGACGTCAGATCCGCATTCGCATAGAAACCTACAAAAGGCCTTCAAATATTGTACGGCATCGCCTGTTACGCAAGGCATACGATAACTCGATGGAGATAATTGGCTTACGGAATCAAGCGGGATACTCCTAACTTATATCATTGAATTGCGTATAGAAATCCCTCACCTACCTAGAAGTCTCGCTCTGTCAGCCAGCCATGACCGGCCACGCTCCCATCATAATCGCGTCCGTCTACCTGCCTTGCAGACCTGAATCTCAAATGTTACGAACCGACCTTGTGGTGCTGCTGTCCCTTGGCAATTCAGTCATATTGGCAGGAGACTTCAGTAGCAAGCACACTCGATGGAATTTAGCAAAAATCAATCCCCAGGGCTTGGCTTTAGACTCGCTAAGCGACGCGACTTCGACGTCATAGCGCTGATTACGCCTACCCATTGCCCATATACATTGGATCATACACCGGATGTGCTTGATATTGCTATAACATCAACCTCGTGGATTACCTCCCCAGGGGATAGAGGTAATCCACGTGCTTGAAGCCAAACGACATAAAGGACAACAAAATTATTCGCGATACCGCCATATCTTAGGCCGGTTTTCACCAATTATCACAAATAGGAGATTCGCTGAAGTTTCTCTCCAGCGCCAACGTATTACGAAGTGGTGGTACAGATCGTTAATAATAATATTAATATTGATAATTGGTCAGAAGTAACTGACCGAGCCGAGGTTCGGCCTTCTCGGGCACCCTCGAGTCAGTCGCTCTCGCGCAACGGTCCAAGCCGAGGCTCCGTCTCGGAAACCCTTTTGCTGGTTACCCTCTCAAAGTCTCGGCGGAGCGCCATACGCGCTCGGTCACCTGTCAACCCGGTGAAGCTGTTAAAGTTAAGCTAATCAGCTCGAAAAAAAAAGCCTCTAGAAATTAATAGCCCACAATACAAAATTATATATGTATATCGTTGCGTATCATGCGATTTCCTAGGCTTTTGGGTTTTCAAGTTTGGTACGTTTCGCGGCGTGCCCTGTTTCATGCCGATAGCGCAACCCGAATCTCGAAATATGCTAAAAAATCTTTAATTGGTTTTAAATATACTGTCTCAGTGGTAGTAAGTGTCAGTGTGGGAATGGCTGAAGACCCATTTACAGGTAACGGTTCCATCTCAGTTCTCAGGGGTGACAAGGCGTCTTGAACCTTGGTCAATGGATGACGATTTGGACACCATTTGCCTCGGTCAACACTCACCATCAAGTGTACTGTGTACACTTTTGTTACCCCTCATATTATTTAAAAACTTTTAAGAGACCAACAGAATATTGTTATATAAATTTAATATAATAAAGACTTCGGCATGCTTTCGGCATTCCTTTTGCGCTGACGGTGTCAATGGTCGTATTCTGTGACCGCTAATGTTACATCAGATGAAATTAAGCAGATAACTTTAATTAAGTTAAGTTAAGTCAATTAAGTAACTGTAGCTAAGCACTTAAGCTCTAGGACTGAAAAGTCAAAAGACTAGCTACTAATTTAAATAACGTAAAATTAAAAAAAAAAAAAATTTTGTTACACAAGTTTTTCGATTTACGACACTCAATGTTTATATGCTCTAAATCAAAATTTCATCTGATGTAAATATGTACAATGCAGTTTATTTTATTTATATAAATATCGTATTGCTTTTTCTGAGAACGTATTGAAATTAAAAAAAAAAGAAGATCGATGAAAAAGCGAGACGGTGACGAGTTCGTAGTTCGTTCGTAATTGGCTGTTGATTGGTTTATAAATATTATTCGTAAATTGTTTACCAAAATTAACACGAAATTAATTTTCTTTTTCGAAAACCCTAATAATACTGGAAATAAAAAAAAAATTATTAAAGTTACGAGTGACGTTACTGGCCTTGCAATAAATTAAGCAATATGGCAACATTAACTCTGAACTGCGATACCGGCTATAATTTCGCGATCTATTTTCACTTCGATTGTTGATTAAATAAAGCTAATTTATTTAGATTTTATCGTGTTTATTTTAAATTTGATTGTAATTTGTTAATACTCTAATGGAATAGTTATTTGTTGTCGAGTCTTTCGAAGATAACACAATACATAATAAGAAAATTGCAATAACGTATCTAATTATTGTTATATAATTAGTATTGCATAACAATAAACACCAATTTATAGTTTTTTTTCTAGACTTAGAAACTTTAATAGGCTGTTTTACGCAGGGACTATTAATAATTACTATTTAGTCTACACAAGATCCATACTTTATATTTCAGAATCTACTTTAGTCTACTTTACTCTTTATATAAAGCCCTGTCCTTATTCTAAAAGTATTTTTTTTAAGAATATTAGCAATGCTATAAAAATTACTAATATTCCGGTTAACCACTACAACTAAGCTGAAAATGCTTGTGCTAGGAGATGGTTCACGATAATAGTGGAATGGTGGATCCGAACGGAACATTCGCAGACCGTACCCTAAACCATTAGGCGTCATAAGCCTAATGGTTTAGTTTAGTTAGTTTAATAGTAATAAAAAGTAGGAACACATAAAGGATCCACAGAATTGTCATTTTACGAAAAACTTGGTACGATATTCTTTTAAATTTAAAATATTTAATTTCATTCAATATTAAGTAATTGTAAGGACGTCACTCGTAACTATGATAATCTACTTAACTTGAATTAAAGATTGCAAGTCGACTGTCTCTAGATAACTGCTTTGTACTACCATAATTCCATCCTCACGCTCATCAAGTTGGTGGAAGTTGCCAGTTTCCTGGTTATACGAAGACATGCACTCATTGTTGACATATTTTCAGATGTGCCAACCTTCGACCGAGGTAAGATCACCCGCATCCATACTTGACCAGGAAATGTTATCAATTTTCACCCGTTACTATATCAATTTAAAGAAATATATATATTTTGTTTATTTCTACAAAGTACTGCTATCTCTCTCGCTCCATTATCCTTTGCTCATTTCTTCTCCATCTCTTGTTAAGGTTGGTTTATGCTCTAGTCATATTCGAGGAACATAAATCAACTTTACGTCTTACTTTTAGTATCTGTCTTATTTTACTGTTATATTATATTTTTAACTTTGTAAATTTTAAAATGATAGAAAATAAAAACTTTCCGTTTTCATACCATAAATTTGGAGTGTTGATAAAATATTTTTCCCAATATTCTTAGCATAATTTCCATGTTATCCAATTATTCTGACGTTTACGGAATTTTACGTAAGGCTAGGGATATATTAACGTATAACTCTATCATTTCAAAATATTACAAGACGTTTTCAGTATATTTATATTTTAATATTTAATGCTTATATACTGCTATTGATGGTGTGATGTGTTACGTTGTATGAAGTGAATCCAGTCATTTTAGATTTTCTTTACAATAACGTTTTGTATAATATTGCACGTTCTCATAAAACTTTTTGTTAGTTGTTAACTTCCCGTCTACCAAAAAAGAAAAACAGAATTTAGACAATAAATGTAGATGCTCCATGTATCAGAATATGTTATTTTTACCGATTTTATCCCGTTCATTTTAAACTATTTTATATCCCCTACGTTTCGACTGATGGTCACAGGGAAGACTGAGGTATTTGATGTCATAGTTAACCAGACAGTGGTAGAGCTACGCCACGCATAAATGGGTCAGCTAGACCAGGATTGGACCACGCCCTCACAGAATACCAGCATAATGTTGCCGTCTGCTGAGTGCAGAGATCCGGAGACCTTGATGACTGGTGACGGGGCATTCCATCTCAGTCCTCAAGGGTGGCAACGCATCTGCATTATAATTCCTTGTCATGGATGAATGTAGATGTTATGGGCCGCAGGAATCGCTTACTATCAGGTGAACTGTGTGCTCGTTTGTTAGTCTCAATGTTAATGTAAAAACAAAACTATCGGCAGCTTTTAGTTAGTTTCGGTCTCACAGTGACTTGAAGTTTTATTGTGTGTCCGACTTAGGAATAATATTGGTAATGTTGGGATAAAATAGTTAAAAATAAACACGATAGAATGTGTAGTATTTACGTAAATACCAAGTATATGTCTTTGTGTTTAGTCTTGGCGGAGCGAAGCATGTCTGGATCCCCCAAAATATATACATATAACTAGACAGGCCATAAATATATATATATATATATATATATATATATATAACTAGTCTGGCCATAAATACTGTTACATAAAAACGTTTCTTTTTTTCAACTTTTTAATATTTTGAATTTGGAACACGTATATTATTTTAAAAACTTTGCGCCATTTCACATATTATTTCGTGTTCATTTTCAAATTACAATATGGAATGGGGTGTTAAAGAAAATAGCATTGCAGTGATCGTCTTGCACAAAGTGGGTATGGAGCCGTCAGTCCTATTCCAGACACTTCAAAAGTTTGGTATCAGCCGTATGTTCGTATATCGAACTATCAACAAATACAACAACACTTCCTCTGTCGAAGACCAGAAAAAATTGGGGCGGCCGAACATCAAAGAACTTCAAAGGCTGTTAATGCTGTTAAAGCCGGAATTCGTCGAAACTCCATTAGGAAACAAAAAGTCTTATCGCGAGAAATATCCTTTTTACTGATGAAAAAAATTTCACGATTGAAGAACACGTACGTACAGTGTACGCTCACAGTTCTAAAGAAGCTGCTCAAGTGGTCGGAAAGGTACAACGTGGTCATCATCCTGCGTCAGTGATAGTTTGGTGGGGCGTGCCTTATCAAGGAGTCACAAGACTACATTTTTGTGAAAAAGGAGTGAAAATTTCAGCAAAAGTGTATCAAGATACAGTCTTGGATCATGTTCTCAGCAATACACTTTTTAAAAATATACCGTCGATTTTCCAGCAGGACTCAGCAACCTGGTAACAAGGCACGAACTACCCAAGCCTGGCTTGAAACCAACGTTCCGGACTTTATAAGAGCTGAAGACTGGCCCTCATCTAGCCCAGACCTCAACACTTTATACTCCAAATTATGGTCAGTTTTAGAGGACATGGCCTGCTGTAAACTACACGGTGACATTGAGTCTCTTAAAAAATCTGTGGAGCACGCAATGGCGAAATCTCCCTTGGAAACAGTGCGTAAATCCATAGATTCGTGGCCAAACAGATTAAAGGCCTGTATAAAAGCCAAAGGGGCCATCTTTCGAATAGAATATATATTTTTTTTCCTGACTGACTAATAAAAGTGTAGGTATAAATTTTAATCATATTACATTACTTCATTAAAAAAAAGTGCATTTTCATTTGTAACAGAACTTATGGCCGGTGTAGGTACATATATATATATATATATATATAATTAAATATATGTATATATATATATATATATATATATATATATATATATATATATATATATATATATTAAACTAATGCTTGATGTTGATAAGTAAATGTTTAAAAATAATAAAAAGTATAAAATCTCGTTGTCCTTAAGTTTATTGCCCGAATTTGAATGAACATTTTAGTTCGTTTATATGTTTTGGAAATTTAGCTTCCAAGCTTCACCGCGTCTGGTGTGCGTTCCATGGTGAGCTTTATACCTCCAGGTGAAGACTCAGACTCGGGCAAGGGCAGGGGGGCCGGTGCTCTGCCGCCGGGCAAGGAGAAAAGGAAGCCGTTCTTCAAGAAGCAGGAGATTAACAATCCCTACGACGTGGTGCCTTCGATGAGGCCCGTGGTGCTGGTGGGGCCTTCGCTCAAGGGATACGAGGTCACGGATATGATGCAGAAGGCGCTCTTTGATTTTCTTAAGAGGCGGTTTGAGGGAAGGTACTAATTTTAAATATGAGGAATACTATGTTGTTATTTATGTTATATTTTGTTGTTAAAACCGTGAAAAAGATGAAACATTTAAAAAAAATATATGTAATTGGTAATTACGTCATTTGAAATATTTTAAAAAAGTAGATAAAAATCGTGAGCAAAAGAAAATGTAACGTGGTTATGCTTTTTAATTGTTCTGAAATAATTAGTGACTCCGTAGTTGCTAGTGTTGACAGGAATACTATAATGTGACAAAAGCAAAAATTAAGAAAAAAAGTAACACCAGAACAGGAAAACCTGTGACGGTGGCCGTTAAAGTTGATTTTCCCAATATTCCTTCGAGTGTACTTTTCTTTTTGCACTAATTATAAATCCTGCAGTTCTGTCAAAAGATCCTACAAAACTCCGGACTCATATCTTAGCTATAGAGTTCTGTGCTCGACTCCTTGCGACGGGCAATATTTTGGACGAATTCCTGTTCTCTTTGGTTTGTAAGTTATGTAATTATTTTGTTATACATTTATTATCTTAGATTAGCGCATACTTACATCACTTAATTTGACTACAGATTAAAAATAAAAAAACACAATTGATGTCTCGACTGAGCCCCATAAGCGCTCGGTCACCTCTCAACCCGGCGAAATTGTAAAAGCCCTCGGGGGGAAAAAAGAATTAAAAATATAACAGATAAAACATACCTATAGAAATAAGTACCACGCACACACAGAAACCGAAAGAAAAAGAAAAACCACAATTCATACATACCACACACGCACGCCCATCGCCCACCGTCGCGCGCCGGTGAACTCGGAATGTACATAACGATTACAATTCCAGGATAATTATAACCCGTGTGATGGTGGACATTTCGCTCGGGAAGCGTTCGGTGCTCAACAACCCGTCAAGGCGTGCGATAATGGAGCGCACCAACTCGCGCGCCACGTGTCTGGCGGAGGTACAGGTATGCCGCGCTAACCCGGCGCCGTCTCGTTACAGGATCATCATCACGCGCGTGACGGCGGACATTTCCCTGGCCAAGCGGTCCCTGCTCACGCCGACAAAAAAAACAATGGAGCGCGGCAATACGCGAAATAACTGTCTCGCTGAGGTCCAGGTGCGCGTGTGCGTTTTACCGTGTGACGTGCTAACCGCTGGCCGACTGTAGACATATACGCCCCTAGTTTGTGACGACCTCAATATTAATATACGATCGACAAAATATTGATTGATTGACGTGAATATATTGAATCGATTATCAAAAATATTTTTAGATTGTTTCATGTTAGAAACTAGCATGATATCATCCTTGATAAAGTATCTTTAGTTAGCACTTCCTTAAAGTAATGTGGCAACGATTAGATTTTTAATTCACAATTTAGTGTCCTCGTAACATATAGTTAAAGAAATTTCCGTGGTAGAGCCACCATGCAACTTGTTCCTAGCTGCACAAATGGGCCTTCTTACCGGCGTAAAATAAGAGCATAACGCTGTTGTGATTCATCTGGTGGGTGAAGGGGTCCGGATTATTACTGGTGACGAGACATTCCATCTCATTCCTCACCGGTGACAACGCATCAGCATTATGATTCCAGAATGTGGGTGTCATGTACCCACGAACATCAGACAGGTATCACTCACCATCATGTGAACAATGTGCTAGTTTGTCACCCACAAAGAAATTTTAGATATAGCTTCGTTGGGATTATTTGCAGGAAAGATTTGGTGGTTTGGATTATATTGCTATTAATTTACTCCAGTGAAGTTCAGACTCCAAATAATATAGAAATTTTGTCGTCCGACTAGGGGAAACCAATTGTATTGGATATTAAATAACATAATAACAATATTGATTGGTGCATGAGAGTGTTTTGTTTACATCGAGTGTCGCCCCCTTGCTACTAATATAAATTAACTAAAACCTTTTATTGTTGTTCGACGAAAATGTACCTAAAAAAGCATTCAAAGAGTATCATATGCTTTAGTTACACAACTTTCATGCCAAATACCAAAAATATATAATTTGATAAATTTGGTCATAATTTTATTTAGGTATACTTTCTACGAACGACAGAATAGCTAGACTGGAGCCGCGGTAGCTGTGTCTAGACGCTCGCTTTTAATTCGCGGTAGGCGAGAAAATCAAGTTCGATCCTCGGCGTTCAGTGCAGATCTATCACGTGCCCGGTGGTGAAGGAATACATCGTGAAGAAACCTGCATGTCTTAGGAATAAATTAAAGAAATATTTAGAAGTCATATCGTCCGCCAATCCGGATGTCCAGTTGTTGGTTATATATATTTATATATGCTATTAGATTTTTTTTTAACTTTTAACAGCATGCCTTGTACTAATGTATTACATTGATACAGACGGACAGTTTAGTTTTAATGAACTATGGATGTGTCGTCAGGCGGAAATCGAAAGGATATTTGACCTGGCGCGCACCCTGCAGCTCGTGGTGCTGGACTGCGACACCATCAACCATCCCTCGCAGCTGGCCAAGACCTCCCTGGCGCCCACCATCGTGTACTTGAAGATATCGAGTCCTAAGGTAAGGACTACACGTCACCTGATCCAATAGGCACTGTGGTGAAAACGAGTCTTATACGAAGGACGTTAAGGAAGGTTAATTTAAATATAAATTTATCTAGCTAGTTTTTTTCCTAGTCCGTAAATACTCTTTTAACCCTATTGCTATAATATTAGTATAAAAAATAAAAGACTTTTTTTTAAGCCACTTTAAATTCAATTTGACAATCATTGCCATATTATTATTTTTTTAATTTAACCGTTAGAAATAATTTGATTTAAAATTTAACTATTTTTTTGGTTGTTAAGAATGCCTGTCAAAACTGTTTATATTTATAATATATATATATATATATATATATATATATATATATATAAATATTATATATATATATATATATATTATATAAATGATACCAATGAAACGTTATTAAATATTTGTGTTTATTTTGTTTGATAATCGATAATAGTTTTATTTTATTTCATATTGTTTATTCCAGTTAAATGTAATTTTAATTAATGTTAACAACTTCATAATTTTTTTTTTAAATCTTGTTAAATTCCTGTTAAGTTTATATTCATTTGCACATTTTAACGCAACGTTGTGGTTACCTATAATTGTAGGAATAGTTACATAGAATACTTATTCTTGTACAGTATAAAATATAAATGCTGTATCTTGCGTTGGTGATCCATTTAATAAATAAATAACATCTGGGATGCGCGATAACATGAAGCTGTTGGCGTGTCTTTACAAATAAATAAATAATGTGGATGTGCTCCAGGTGGATCTTCTGGTTATTGTGAGATAACATCAACTGCGCAGAATATTATATAGTGCCGTTAGCAAACACAGAGGCACTCACTCCTCAACCCCTCCCTATTCCGATGTAATACAGAAACAGTAAGATCGGACGATAGATAATTGTAAATAAAAACCGAAAATCCCCTTGAAACGTAATTTATTTTTCAGACACATACGTCAACCTGAGAAAACTCGCACTGCCCTCCCCCCCCCCCCATACGTTCTTCTATCTCACATTCACCTCAATCGTTCCCGTTCTGCTGTCAATTACAATCCTACATACAACACCCCCAGACCCGAAACATTGTATTCCGGTTGGGAATCGAACCTGCGACTTGGCAGTAAGGTACTCTAATGCCTACGTTATGTGGCCATCAAACTGTTCAGACCTTGCTGAAAACTAGGTTGTAAGCCAAGCCCGTTGTATAGCCAAACTCTGAAAAGTTTTTTGGTTCTCTTTAGAGCATTGTTTCTCACCATTTCTATATGACGACTTACGAAAGAACCAAATAATAAGTAAAAACCCTTGCCACTCCACTAACGACACTAGAAAATTATAATGACATTTTAGTTAATACTTTGTTTACACAAAGAAAGCAATGGGTTTATTAGTTTAGTAAGTTTTAGTAAACAATATTTTGTATACAAGTTTGCAGGTTATTAAACAGGTTGCGAACATAGTTACCTATGTACCTATAATAACAAATGAGACTCCAGCTATCTCCAGATTGAGAAACTCGTTCGTTATTTCATCTCTTCTTTACTTTTTGCACAACGTGGCTGTCAAATAAAATAAAATCTCAATCAAAACATACAGTTTAATACGTTGTGTGTATGAGGAGATAATGTTAAATGAACATCGCAGGTGCTGCAACGGCTGATCAAGTCGCGGGGCAAGGGTCAGAGCAAGAACCTGTCGGTGCAGATGGTGGCTGCCGAGAAGCTGGCCCAGTGCCCACCGGACATGTTCGACGTCATCCTCGACGAGAACCAGCTCGAGGACGCCTGCGAACACATCGCCGAGTACCTCGAGGTCATTGTTGTTTATTATCAACTGGTTCTCCATTATCATCATGAGGAGTGAATCCCTACAGCAGCGTTGTACTGCTCTGGTATGGGGTGTGGGGCGTGGACCTCAATCGGGGCGACCTGTTCATGCTTCAGCTAGAGATCAACTGCAATAGGACGACGACCCATCACTGGAAGTCGCTGGATGCCGGTTTCTCAGTATTGTCTTATGCCAATCTGATGATCTGAAATGATGATGATATTGTGTTTTATGTATCCTTGTGTATATACGAATAGTTACATATTTAATAACTTGCGGCCAGCCAAGCGTTTCTTTATATTACAGATATTCCACCGCTAATGTATAAAGTTGTGTTCTAATGTTTATAATATGAATACAATTTTAAATACTATTAAGAAGTGTGATTTTGGCCAAAATTTGGATAGGACGGTTGTTATAAAAGGTTACTCACCCTTGTATTACACCATCAATCCTCTGTCTCCCATCCGGTTTTCTGGAAACACGGTTCTGAGCCGACCATATTTGAAAGGAACCAATTCCAACTATATGTAGTTGGAATTAGTTCCCTCCAAATATTGTGACCTCTGGCCGATATTTCTGTATACAATATAAATAACGTCTTGTTTTAAACTAAAACCTCTTTGACCGATAAAATATTATTAGTTTTACTCACACACATTGGGACCTTCTAGAAAAAAGAGTTTTCTTCTTAAGATTCCCCGCAATGCCAGCAAACAGACGTAAGTATTACTTACCATCAGGTGAACCGTATGTTCGTAAGGACTAAATCCTCAGGGATGACGTTGCAAACTCAAACGTGCAAGCCAAAAGACTTACGCTATATTACAACCTAGGCGTACTGGAGTGCCACGCACCCCCCCACGGTGGCGCCGCAGCCGCGAGCGCCCCCCCACGCCGCGCACCACGCGCCCCCCCACGCAGCGCACCACCCCCCGCACCACGCGCAGCCTGGTGAGTTGCACACTAGTCTATACAAAATCCTACATACCTCACATCTAAATCTTAAATACATTTTTCGAAACCTAGATAAATAAATCTCCCAATCTTTTTTTTCATAAATATATTTTCACTGTATATATTTTGTTTTGAAATGTAAAAGCTCAACCTATCTTTTTGATGAATTTTATAATTTATTTGATATAGAACATTGAGACGTAGATTAGAAGATCATAAATTAACCCTTATCTGGTTAAATAACATATCACTTTATGGTTTGGATTAAGCTTCTTTATCGTCTGCAATACTAAAGAATTTCACAAATCAAAATAAATAATATAAAAATGTATACTCAATAGTTAAAAAACCTAACAAAATTACTTAGTGCTAGTCCTTTAATTTAATAGTAATGTATATGGACTAGATTTTTGGAAGCATAGAATTTAAGGATATGCTTTGTTTATACAAATCCTGTAAAAATAAAACCTCATAATATTTAGTGATACTGTATATTATGATATTGTATAACTTCAACAATATGGAGATGAACGTACGTTCACATAATCTATACACACAGTGCACCAGACATATAAAAGGGGCCGAACATTCTTCCTTGAGGAGCCCATTATAGATTACACTGTTTGCTTATATTTAATTGAACATTGTTAACACTCAAAATTAAACTGTCATTGTAGTCTAGAAATAGTAAATAATTATATGTCTTATTATTATAAATATATGTATGTATTATATAAAAAAGCAAGTCAACTTAATGGCATGCCGCACTACATTCTACACGTGTGTAACCGTGATTTCCCTCTTTTGAACCCCCCGCACATCCCGGAGGACAACGTGAGAGATCGGACTCATACTACGAGCAAGAAAGAGGTAACAGAAATATGCTAAAAACATAAACTAAACAAGGTATATGTAGATCTATGGTATAGGAATTCTCCACAATATTGTAGCGGAAGTTTATTTCACTGCTCCAAAGGTTTAAGGTTTTGCATATTTTTTCTTGCTTATATTATTTAGAACTGACATAACTAGCAATATGTTTTATAATAAGACTTTTTCTTAATTTTTTTACTGGCACAGTATTGTCTATTATTTATTTTTCATGTTATCTTTAAAATATAAATTGTATCTTCACCGTCAACTAGTTTGTTCCGCCGCATTCATTCAAATAGCAAGAAAAATTTGATTTAAACAGCTTTGGTACTTACATAGTATAGGGTTAGTAGGTTATCTGAATAGAATCATCTAGTCCATAAATACCACTAGATATTCTGTAGCGCGGTAGTGCGAGGAATGATGTTTGATGTGTGTTTTAATAATAATTTAGATTAGTGTGAGAATATTAGAAGAGATTTTTTTACTCGAAATTTGTTTATATAAATTGCTTTTTTTTTAAATATTTTGAGAAAATTAAATCTAGCTCTAAATTAATATTTACAGCATTCCTCTACCCTACTTTGCAATATCTAAATTTCTTCATACACGCCTGTAGACTGTCCCCGTAAGAAACTTCACTGTTCTGATCGATGTTAGATTAACAAGTAGTGCCTATACCCGCTGACACCTCCTGTTCATTTCAGTACAAGCATCAGGACAAGCACACTAACCGTCGCGCTGAAGATCATATATTCCAGTATACCATTATATAGCAGATCCACCAGCGATGGCCCCCCGTTCAGGTTGCAAACAGTTTCTTGAGGCTCCCGCCCGCTATTAACAGCTTAAATAGCTAATTGAAGGGTGTCGCTTTTACTAACTGTTTCAACATTCAACCCCTGTAACATGTTTACAAAGTTTTTAGATTAATTTTAACAAAAACACCCTCGGTTAACACCGATCTTTACAGTTGAAAACATCCATTCATAGGTGAATATCCAACTTTATTGTGAAAGGAATCGCTTCCTACTAACAGTTTGTCTGTGACTTTTCTTGCATCTTCAAATTTGTTTTCCGCCTTTTCTAACACAAATCGTTAAGGTCCGTTGAAATAATTCGAGACATTATGTCGACATTCATCAACGCGCTTGCTTCACCCTTTGTTCAACAAATCACGCTCTTCCGAAGCGTTTCGCTTCTCCGTCTGCTTGACTATGTACTTCTCCGCAGCGACACCGTCCCCGCCCCCCGCAGCGCAGGTGGTGGTCCCGTGTCCGGGTAAAGTGCGTAGCGGGGAGCTGACGCCATCGGTCGCTCTTGAATCTTAGCTCAGTAAGTCTGGGTGCCCGAGTGAACGCGTGTGCCCCGACGGTGGTCCCCTTGCGGCGACCCATCCTTGTGTGATGTTTGCTGTGCTCATCCTGCTCCGTTTCGTCCTACTCATATGGTCTGGTTGTCTTTCGTTTCAGTTGACATACTCACTATCGCTGTACAGAATTCTGTATATAGAATTGCTCTTTAAAATGTCAAAGGTTTATTGAATTTGATTTAAACAATAGATAAGAAACGGATACAGCGTTTTTATTGTAAGCAGAAAGGAAACGGAAGGCAACCCAGCCAACTACGCCCCGGTCACCAACACATAGTCTCATTTTTTTCAAATTTTTAGGAGGCAGGTCGCGGGCTGCTCGGCCCGAGCGGTTGGAGGAGGAGTGCTACCCACGGGATCAGTACCAACGCTACCCGCGCGAGCGCTACCCGCGGGAGTACAGCGACCGGTACTCGCACGATTACCCGCCCCCGGACGCCTACGAGCGCGAGGCGTACGGCCATGACTACACGCGGGACGCGTACGCCAGAGAGGAGTATGGGAGGGAGTACGCGAGGGAGGGCTACGGCAGGGAGGAGCGGCCTCCGAGGAGTCGCGAGCGCGACGCGGAGGATTACGGCCCGTCGCGGCGCGCCCTCAACGCCGTTTAGCGCCCGTCTTGGTGCTTTGGGGCCGATCGCTTCGCGGTCTCGTGTATCTTTAATGTTTCCGTGGTCCCTGCGAGCGCTTGTGTGAACGCAACTGCACCTGTGACGCCGACGTCGGCTGCTATTGGACGGTTATCAATGTTTATTCTACTATGCAACACATCGACAACTTTCTCTCTAAATATGAAATATTTTAAGGCTAATGATTCTTTAAGCGTAACTTGCACTCATTATGGTAAATGGCAACATATATTGTCGTTGTCTGTAACGAGCGTAAGTTAATCTTGAAAACAATCATTTTACCACAGCTTTAATAGCACTAATTTTTTTTTTCATAATGGCAACTCGTTAATACTTAAAGTCATTGCCACACTACGAGTAGGAGATTCGCAATAAATAAAATAATAAATAGTATCTGGAAATTATTTTGTACCAACAATTCCATAGGACGGCTGTATCGTATTTTGCTCTTTTGAACACTGTGGTGACTAATGAGCTTGTTTTTCTTTCTACTTTTTGTGTATTGAAAAATTAAGCTATTTCTGGAAAATAAAAATAAGCTATTTTATAATCTCAGACGCAGCTGCATTTACACAATTTAGAACTGGTCATACCAAGCGGCTGTTTGTTCATCTATGGCAACATCGTCAGTCTTTTTGTGTGCAGTTACTAAAGAACCGTAGTGAAAAATCAATTGTATATTTTCCGCAAGTAGATAATTTTCTGGTTCAGACATATTCAATATAATAATATAATGACACCTTAAATCGATATAATTATAATTATATTCCTTTCTATCATTACTTATATTTCAACTATATTAACTGACATTTTACTATTTCTAACAAAAGGATAATAATTTTCGTAAATATAATTCTAAAATCAATACAACTGATATAATATACCTTATTTTTAATACTACAATTAAAATCTTCCGTAATTACTAATAGATTAATTCTAACATACATATATATAACTTATAAACTTTAAAGAATACACACGTGATTGATTAAAAAAATCTTCTTTTCCAATTTTCTATTCACCTGTATTGGATCGTCTAGACCTAGCCTATAGTTAGGCTAGTGATTTTTGTCAAAGGCTGTTGATGAGGCCATGTCGTTGCTTGTATGGGTAGTTCTCGAAATGTAGGTCGCTCTGGTCGTTTCGATTTGCTGAGCTTTAGTGGCACGCTTTTTTCGCGGCGTTACCAACGACCTCGGTTGTGTACACTTTGCCTTGTTACCTGGACGTTTTCCACGACGGGTGAACTCGACTGTTTCCTCGTAAACACTTGCTGTTGATTATTATTTTAAAATATTATACTATAATAATGCTGATAAGGTGGACTGGCATCGATCTGTTTTCTTTTGTTTATATATGATAGTAAAGAACTACAATTGGTTCATTTTGGACTATACGGAGCTTCTGTTAAACTAAATAAAATGTATGTTTGTATAAGTAATGCTATAGATATTTTATTCGGACTTTAGATTTGAACTATAGATAAAAATGATTGAGTTTGTCATTAAGTCCTTAATCCAAAATTTCAAGTGAAATTATATATTTATATAACGCTTGTAGATTACTTAAAATTGAAGCTGGAACATTGGACCTGTCGTGGAAATAGAGTATGACTGAAAACGAAATTCTATCAGAATGCAGAACGTCCTAAGTATGTCTTGCACTCTGAATCTCTTGTGTGTGCAGTTTATGTAATCACTTTGTTAAAATAGAATAAAAAGCAAAGGTAAAAGATCGTAAAATTTATAGAGGGTAAATTACCAGCTCCCTCTCCGTTTATTTGTTTGTACTCTATAAAGAATATAAGGAAAATCAAATAATTTATTTTCTCTATCTCTATCTTTTTGTTTAGCTTTGACAGAGAGAAAAGATTAACTTGTGGCACACACAATAGGCTTTTTGTATTCGTGTATGTGGAAGTGTGGTAACGGACGCGTGTTGACATTCGATATCGAAGAGAGATTTCTAGTTAATATATAGTGTACGTACTATAAAATCTTTAAGCGTATATAGAGGCAACTTGCTGATCTTCAGATAAAATTCCTATACAAGACTCATTACACTGTGTGAAACTTTTGAAAGTACTGTGGTGCTATTCTGAGTCCGTATGGCAAATCTCAAACAGAAACTGTCGATAAAACTATAAATAAATCTGAATATAATAGAAAAAAATATTATTTATTATTATGATTGACATTAAATATGGTATGGCTTATGGTGAAGAGCTTTCAGGGTCTGCAAAATTTTATAGAAATCCATCTAGTGTACACAAATAGTTCTTGCATCGGAGGTGTTTCATCAGATTATACGATTTAAGTATAGAAATTTATCTGCGATTTAGTTGCCTCTCATATGCGGCGAGTTTCCACCGTCACCCCAGACGGAGCTCGCAGAGTCGAATGTATAAAATTTATATAAATGATAATTTTAGTGCCGTTAGATATTATCCGTTTCCCATTTTTTGGACATACATACTCTTGTAATTATATTGCATCGTCTGTACTTCATTGTTGCAATCATTTGTAAATAAAATACTTTATATCGATTATTGGTTTTTTCTTTTTTCCTTAATTATATCATAGTTGTGGCACTGGCAAACACGGTAAATCTATCAATGCATAAAAAAATCGTTGTGGAATGGAAATATCCATTGGGTACGTATAAGTGCGTTTACTATCTCGCTACTGGCTAGACTGGGTGTGTCGATCGTGTTTTGCGCAATGATATGCACGTCAAGTGTCTTTTATCGATAAAAATCCCAGCTACATTTTTCAATTTTATTTGTAGTAGTAATTCACTGCACAACCAAATTTATTGAAATATCAGAAATACGAAAAACTTTATAAAATATAATAAAACAATTGTTTGATACAAGAGTTTAAAGTTTATTTTAAAGTAGAAACTCGAACTTTAACATCTCGAAGCGATTAAACTTGTTATTTAACGATAGAATGCGAATCACACGCGATGGCATAAAAGCCACTAATTATACGTCACAAACGTATGTAATAGAGTATGTTCGCAAAACATCGCGTTACCAAAAACAAGTAGACAATGCCCGCTGCCATTTTTTTTATAAATAAATTAAACATCACAATATATAACAGATAAATAAATCTAAACATATAACATTCGCTTGCTTGCCTCTTTGGTGTCTACTAGCTAATTATATGTGCTTACTAAAGTTATTTACAAGTTTCGTTATACGATAAGTGTTCAAAACAATTCCCAACAGCTGATACAATATGTTTTTAAATGAAAAAAACTTTTATAAATTCACTTCTCGCCTTCAGAACAACTACTTCTCATAGAATGAAAAAGTTATCGTAGAACAATGATGATCTTTAGGTAAATGTCAACTTTGCAGAATATTTTATAGTGCCAAGCATCCGCGCGGAGGCACTCGCTCGTCGTCCCCTATCCTATTCCGATGTAATGCATGTGCATTGAGATCGGAGGGAGGTTCTGATGCAGTGTCATAGACACGGGACATATATACAACACACCCGAAAAGTAACAATTTGATTCGATAGAGATACATATTATCGATTATCAGACGACTTATTTTTCCTGAAATATTGACTTAGTTTAACCCAAGACAGCTACCTGACAGATGTCAACAATCTCAACCGGTCAGAAGATTTTTTTAAAAATAGACATAGACAAGAATTGTCTATGCGAAGCGAGGTGGAATAGTGTACAGACTAGAAAATATAAAAGTACGCCAAAATTATATAACATTGTGGGAATATTGTCATACGTATGTAGATACAGGCTGTTACGATTTAACTAAAATTATTATTACTGTAATATTAATTTATCATAAGTAGTATAGTATATAGTAGTTGAGGGTTTCACTTGGTAAAATAACATTTTATCAAAAATTGATTCACTTAACATCGCATATGTTTCCGTATTTATGTTGACCTTTAAATTGTGAAGGTCACTGCAGTACACCCCTAGGTTAGGCCGTCTACACAATCTCTTTGGTTTGCACTTCCGTGAACACCCTGAGGTACTAGCGAGTCCGACACTATGTACACTTTATACAAAAACAATCCTTATTTACATTTCACAAGAGTCTTTTCTTCGCTGCCCACGCTCGCCACTTGCGACCTTCTACCGAAGACTTGATCCTAACCAGGTGTACTGCTAGTCATATATATAGATAGTCGTTTTTCGTTTCTCTACAATAACTTATGCTGGGGAACTTGTAGACGGGACTGTATCTTTTGCTGTCTTCGTCGGACTCTAGCGACAGTGCCGATAGGGCTCTGGAGGGCTCTTCGTCTTCTTGCGGCGTTTCTACCGGGGCGGGGATGGTCCTCGGTGGGAGGGGAGGGGCCCTCGGGTTCCTTCGAACTCGGAAATGGCAGTCACTGTCCGTCGGCCACGCTCGCTGCACCAGCAGGGGAAGATCGTCTGGATGCAGTTTCCGCTCGTACTCTTGAGAAGGGCATACCTGAAATAATAATAGTCTTTGTTAAAAATTATACAAGCAACTAAAGTATATTAGTTGTGTTTTTTTATAATAATGAGGGTGACAAACGAGCACACATATCATCTGACAAGCGAAGACCGCGACTCATGACATCTACATCCATTTTCATGCCCTTGTTGCAAGTTATTGGCTCACGAAACGAAACACATCAGTATTATTCTGATATTTTGTGAGGGCGTGGTCCTTCGCTACGAGCGGATAAGGAGCACCCTTAAGATAAGACCAGTAAAAAACGGGAGTTTACGATGCATTCCATCTCAGTCCACAGGTGAAACGCAGGAGCACCTACTGCGCATGCGCATAGTAACTCCGTTGAGGATGAATGTATCAGTGTCTATGGGTCGCAGTGTTCCATCGCACTCACCATCTGGTGAATTCCATACTCGTTAATCACCGTCAGTTTAATGAAACGAAATAAAATTTTTTTATCTCTTGACAATTAAAAGATATCGCCGTACCTTGATAATGCCGATACGAACCTCGTAAAGTGAGAACCTCTCGACACCCTCCGAGGAGTCGTAGCAGTGCAGGAGGATGGCCAGCAGTTCGTCGGCGGTGGTGCGCTCGCTGGTCAGCAGGCATTTATACTGCGACGAGGACATCAGCGCTGAGTCGTAGATCTTCACCAAACCGCCCGGTCGCATTTGCAAGGAGAACCTGGAAAACAACAGAGTATATGACATTATTGCAGAGTAAACGTAGAAACTTCTTTGGTGATCGACACCTTGATGTGTAACTATGTATTGCAGGAAATAAAAAAAAGGAGTAAACGGCATAAAGAGGAGAGAGAACAAAAACGAGCACAACACGCATCTAGCATAGTTCTCTCTCTTTTTCACCTAAGCTAAATACCTTCGGTCCTTTAGGCGTTATAAACGTTTCATTGAACGTTACATATAAAAACGTTGCATTCAAATTAGACCTTGAAATTATGCGCCTTCGAGTATCACTTCACCGGTTAAATATTTATTTATAGGTGAAGTGAAAACGAGCTACATGGCCAGTCCGTTGCGACTTGAGTTTCCTTCTGCGAATGTCTAAGTTGCGCAGAGAAACGCTGAACGTAGCCCTCTCTATAGCTCGCTGCGTCACTCTTAGTTTTCTCACACGACCTATTGGTCGTGAAGGAGCATTTTTCTGTACTGCCACAGTCATCACCACTGGTAAAAGATTTTTGCCGTAGAACCGATAACCGATGGAGAAGAAAGGTTTAAAGGCCAATTTTGTTCGATCGCTCGCAATGTTTGTTGGGTGGAATTCTGCGCACCATAGACTTTGAAGCGATGAAAGAAGAAAAGACTTTTCACATTTACTAACAAATAATACAACAACTTATACATCGCAGTTAATAAAATTGTATTTTAAGTAGGTTAAAATCTGAGAAAAGTTGGCCACCCCTGGCATACGTCATCGTTTACTTGTATTGTGCAACACTGACGTCACAAGTGATATTCGATCAACTTGCTACCGCATTAACAAGTAACTTAAAACGTAACGTTACGTAAGCGGCTGTTCCACGAACAGTTTGCTTGTGGTTTCTACTGTGAAAATGTCATAAAATGAGAAAAGGTCGAGAAATTAGAAGTGAAGTGCGTTCTGCCATCGTTGTTTTACATAATGAAGGCAAATCCGAACGTGAGATTGCTTCACAACTGAAGTTATCGAAGACTTGTGTTCATAGCACAATAACTCGATACAGGGAGACAGGCAGTTTTAAAGATCGTCCACGCTCGGGTAGGCCGAGAGCTACCACGTCTCGTTTAGATAATTTCATTGTTGTTACCAGCAAGCGAAATCGATGCTTAACGGCACTAGAAATTCGCGCTGAAGTAAACAAAACCCGAGTTAAACCTTTATCATTGACTACAGTAAAATGGCGACTGAGAGATGCGAAGCTGTATGGTCGAAAGCCTCTGCTAAGGCTGCAAAACAGGAAAAATGGATGCAGTGGGCTCTTGCCCATCGAGTTTGGACTGAAGAAGATTTTAAAAAAGTGCTTTGGACCGATGAATCCAAGTTTGAACTATTCGGTTCAAAACGTAGAATTTGCATTCGACACAGTGCCCAAGAAAAGATGATTTCAGATTGTGTAGCGCATGGTGGTGGTAGCTCAATTATGGTCTGGGGTTACTTCTCTAGCCAAGGAAATGGCGATTTGATTTAAATTGAAGGAATTTTGAAAAAGGAACAGTATAAAAACATTTTAGAACAAAATGCCGTTTCTTTCGGGTTGCGATTAATTGGAGATGGATTAATTTTCCAACAAGATAATGATCCAAAGCATAGCTCAAAATGATGTAGAGGATATTTAGAAGAGAAAGAGGCAACAAGGGGTGTTAAAATCATGGTTTGGCCTCCTCAGAGCCTCAGAGCGGGAAGGGCTCAATAGAAACGTCCGTAATCGTGGCGCATCCTCGCGAAAATAAATTAGGAATGCTTTATGCGAAATTTGGAACTTGGCATTCTTTTCCAGCTTACCTTTGAATCGAGCAGAGAATATGTACATGTATCGTGGGTGCAAGAATAAAAGATAATAGATATTAAATTTCTTTTTACACGAATTTTAACATAATACACAAAACATCTACGCGTGGAAACTACTATAGAAATAATCGTATGTACTATCATAAATCCAATGCAATGCAACAAAACGATTAAAAAAAAAGTGATTTTTCATATTTTATTCATCATATTCAATAACCATTAAATGGTGTACATAAATAAGTCAGTAAATTATGGACAAGCGAGTGCTTGTTTACAATTTCCTGGTGTTAAGTTAAAGTGGTGCGTTGAACAAATTGTGGCGAACGTAAAATTAAATCCATTCCCCAAAATCAATACATCCATAAGTCAAACAATCACCAGGATATCATGAAAGCCGGAGGTATTTTAAGAAATATGTGCACCGTCATAATTTGTAATTGATTGTAATGGTTTTAAAGCACTAGAGGACGACGCTGCTTATTGTAACGACGATTTATTCACTCAACTCGTTAAGTGTTGAGCGTTTCTAAAGATAGACCTAAAGATAAATAAATGAATATGGACGCATACAGTTAAAAGCCACTGGGCACTTATTTAAGATTTTTATAGGAAAAGAGCGCGTGTAACAGTGTACGCGAATGAAGTTTTCTGACGTAGATATCCAAAAAAAATTTGTAAATAACATATTAAACAGGATAACGACAGAGATAGAGTGAGGAAGAGCAGAACAAAACTAGCAACGTATAGAGCATAGTTCTTTCTCTTTCGCTCCCTGCTTATTTTCCGTTCCTCTCGTGTGAGAAATGTTTCATTAATATTTGTAAGTCTTTAAATTTGACCTTGAAATGTTACTATATTTTCTTCTTTATCGTTTATTTATCAAATGCAGAATATTATTAAAAACCACCAAATGTTAACCCCAATACATCACTGGAATCAGCATACAAATAGAAATAAACAAAAAAGGTTTGTTTTACGATATCAAATAAATTTTACAGTATTGATTTCACAGGTGTTTTTTGATTTATTATTTGTAAGTAGAACATATTTATGATAATTTTTTTTTTATTACGTTCACATTCATCTCCGATAAAGGATAACGGAGGTGCATCGCCACCCCTATGGACTATAATGGAATGCCTCGTAATTGTAAAAAGGATCTTCGAACCATCACACTCGTCCTATGTCCTCCTGGTTTCGACCACAGTGATTGATATCTTCTGATTATTCAACTGCGCAGGATATTATTTATCGCGCACTAACAATTTGCACAAACACAGAGTCACTCACTCTTCGTACCCTTGCAAAAAGATCGGAAGATTTGTGAAGCGCAAATATTGTTTTTCTCGAATTCGAACCCACCACCTCGCCACGCGCAAATACGTCATACTGCGACAACTGTTACAAGAATATCCATTAAAAGATGTATTCGTCACACATGACACCATGTTATTGCTCTCAAAACAATGTCACGGCTGTCAACGGTAACACGAGCCGCACGGTCAATAAAGGCACCCGACTAGATGTTTTAACCGGTTCTTTTTATTACTGGTGGATGCTGGTGATGTTTACGCGACGGAAATAGCCCAGCCGGAAGGGGACAGGAAAGGGACAAGAGATTCTTTTTCCAGCCCTAGCTAGCCGGTGGTCCGCGCCGCGTCGACGCGACACGCGCGGCGATCTACGAATCCGTCCCAACAATGCTAACAAAATATGTATATAACTAGCCTGGCTAAATAAATATTAAAATTAAAACTTTTCTTTTTTTAACTTTTTAATTATTTTGAATTTGGAACACGTATATTATTTTAAAAACTTCTCTCGATTTTGCGCCATTTCACATATTTTTTCGTGTTCATTATCAAATTACAATATGGAATGGGGTGTTAAAGAAAATAAGATTGGAGTGATCGCCTTGCACAAAGTGGGTATGGAGGCGTCGGTCATATTCCAGACACTTCAAAAGCTTGGTATCAGCCGTATGTTCGTATATCGTACTATCAACAGATATAACAACACTTCCTCTGTCGAAGACCAGAAAAGATCGGGGCGGCCGCGTGTATTTGGAACTGCAAAGGCTGTTAATTCTGTTAAAGCCAGAATTCGTCGAAACCACATTAGGAAGCAAAAATCTTATCGCGAGAAATGAAGATTCCGTAGGACTCTATCGCGTATTATAAAACAAGACCTGAAGCTCGGTACTTATCGTCGATATACAGGGCATGCCCTAAATCAATCTTTACAATTATAGAGAGTGGATCGATCAAAACGCCTTCTGTCGCAATACGCAGGTGAAAGGCACAGAAATATCCTCTTTACCGACGAAAAAATTTTCACGATTGAAGAACACTACAATAAGCAAAGTGATAAAGTGTACGCTCACAGTTCTAAAGAAGCTGCTCAAGTGCTCGGAAAGGTACAACGTGGTCATCATCCTGCGTCTTATCAAGGAGTTACAAAACTAAATTTTTGTGAAAATGGAGTGAAAACTTCAGCCAAAGTGTATCAAGATACAGTCTTGGATCATGTCGTGAAACTTCTCAGCAATATGCTTTTTAAAAATATACTTTGGACTTTCGAGCAGGACTCTGCCTGACCTGGTCACAAGGCACGAACTACCCAAGCCTGGCTTGAAACCAACGTCCCGGACTTTATAAGAGCTGAAGACTGGCCTTCATCTAGCCCAGACCTCAACCCTTTAGTCCTCAAATTATGGTCAGTTTTAGAGGACATGGCCTGTTCTAAAAGACACGGCGACATGGAGTCTCTTAAAAAATCTTTGGAGCATATATTACATTACTTCATTAAAAAAAAATGCGTTTTCATTACACCTACATCGGGTTGTAAGCACCCGCGGCCGAGCGTTTGGGGCACTCAGCCGAGACATTAATGAATGGGTTACCAGCACAAGGGTTCCCGAGAGAGAGTCTCGGCTCGGACCGTTACCCTGGGCGCGAAAGAAACTGCCTCGAGGGTATATACCCGAGAGCGACGAACTACGACTCTGTCAGTTACTTCTGACGAATTAACTTATTTTTTATAGTTTAATCGAATACAGCATTTAATAAGACTAATTTTAACAGATTTTTTATTGTTCATTTTTAAACAGATCTGTATCGTATATTTTATATATCCTTGACACTGCATACGAATGCTCCTCCGAACTTACATGGCACCAGGGTGGGTGGACGACGAGTGCGTGCTTTGCTTGCGCGAAAGCTTACGGCACTATAATATAACCTGCTCAGTTGATGTCGTCCGATATCACTATTTTATCGCAGTGGTCGAAATCGACCTGAAAGTCATCGTATTCATCCTCAACAAAGATACTAGAAGGAACTGGGTTTTTTCCTAAAATTTGTTTCTAGCCCTTTCCGCTCTCACCGAGGAACGACCACGTCGTCATAGATAAGCAGCATAACGCTGCTGTGTTTTGTCTGGTCCGGAAGGAACCGAAGAAGAAGCCTTACTGACGAGGTGACGAGGAATTCCATCTTTGTTCTCACCGGTTAAAGTATTGATTTTATTATGAGTGTGGATATCATGGGCAGCAGGAATCGTTTACCATGGGGTGAACTGTGTGCTTGCTTATATCCATAAATTCAATTAAAAATAGATAACAACACAGACAACAAAATATAATTATCATAATTATACAAACGTTATTAACAAATAAAAGTCGCGATTATAACGAAACGTTAAATCATCCGTTTTGCAATTACAAATGAAACAAAACAACCCGATAGCGATTCGAACCCGGGACCGGTTATATCACAAATGCAAAAGCAATTAAACATTACGTGGAACGAGGTCGCGGCCTTCATTTTGTAACTTAACTATTGTTTAGTAAGCAGGGGTGACCAAGTCAAGCGCAGTTAGACAATTGTTGCATAAATAGTAAAACTTGTGATAGTAGAGACATGGTGCAGATTCTTTCTCGACCTGGGAAGCACCACGACCTCACAGATTACCAGCGTCAGATAGCCGCATAACGCTGCTGTTTTTCATTTGTTTGTAGGGATCCGGTGTAAACCATTCCTAGTGGCAGCATTCCTGGTGAAGGCATTCCATCTTAGTCTACCGAGGTGTCAATATGATTCCTTATTAAGGATAAAAGTATGTGCCATGAGCCGTAGATAACAAGGTAGAACAACCTAAAACCCTCGTGTGGGTACGGTTTTACCAAGTTTCATCATTATTCATTGACTTAGTTGCTTTTTATAATTGTATAGCCATTTCACCTACATGATTTATTTAAACTTTCTTTTCTTATCTTAGAGACGAAACTAATTACGAAAATAAATAATGCAAGGACAAGTAATCGCTGAACTAAAGATTTTTCCTTACAATTAAACCATATCAATGTCACGCACCTAATTAGGTGAGATGATCGTATTTTTAAATTTATTAACTTTAAAAATTAAGACATTCATCAATCAACACGACAAATTCTTCATGAATTCAAATACTGCTCTACGATTTACATTTTCATATAAATATAAAATAATTTATTTAATGACGAACTTTGCGTAAGTAGATGAAATATGTGGGCAATCAAATGACGACACAAGATCATCATGATAATGAGACTACGAATACAGTACTACAGTGTTTGCGGGCCGCGAGTTTGTGACCCCGCCCCGGCCACGTGCAGATTTAGTGTTAGAAAAATATACACAAATACACAATTGCACTAATCGCGCCACGAGCTGGCTTCGTCCAACAAAGCATCGTAATGACTTCATTGTTATTAGGACACAATTAATAAACTATTGTGTGAAAAATAGAACAAACGAGTTTCCACGTGCGGTGTCGTCATTGTTTTGGTTTACATGGATCCAAGCCACGTGAAGTTTTCTTAAATTAGGTGCTTATTTACACTCGTACCTACGTTTTCTCACCACCAGTCGGTCGGAATTATAAATATAAGCATTGGTTTAACTAATCCAAGCTTGTATCTTGGGAGACGGAGGTGGTTTTAATGATAGGTATAGGTCGCGGCAAGTAAGTCTAGCGGTGAAGGTAACGTGGAGGGATAGCTGCGCATGCGCAAGGGGATACTGTAGCGAACGCAAGTGTTCAATTCTACAAATTGATTACGAATCAAGTGTTTTTGTTTGTACTTCTTTATGTGTAAGCTACTTATGTTATAACCTCATCATCATCATCATCGTCTCACTAATATCATAAATGCGAATGTTTGGATGTTTGTATTGATGTAATTTAGCACGGACATAGATTATAGTCTGGAAGGATATTTTTTACGCGAACGAAGTTGCGGGCGGAAGTTAATAGACTTTGTTTTATTAATTAAAAATGTACAAAATCTACATTACAATGTACCACTTTCCATTTATATAAAAGTGTAACAATTTTTATTTAAAAATAATTATAATTGAATTTTGAAACCGACTGTACACTAGGAACGAGCGGGGTGTCGTATCGGTGCGAGGGGCAGAGTGCGACTGGAGAGCCAATAAGCGCTTACGCATGGCCGCCCGCGGCCCCTTCGCTCCCCGGGGATACCATATTCTCGACTTCTGTGCATTAACGGTCAGCGCTAAACTTATTAGCCGCAACTTATATACCGTAAGAGAAAGCTCAGTCACACAGCGAGCTATGCTCGGCTGTTTCTCTGCGTGATGGAATCGTTGAAGGCGGGAGGCCGAAATAAAGTTTAGCAAACTGAAGAGGTCTGGCCATATAGTTCGAAGAACAGATAAACGATGGGGGAAAAGGTTCTTGTATAACAACCTCGGAATGGCACTCGGCGACCTATACGGGAAGTCGATGGATGCAGGTGGGTTAGTATAACGCTTTGTGGCAATCTCTGGGGGAAGCCTATGCTCAGCAGAGGACAATGGATAGGGTCAATGTAAGTGGTTCAAATCAATATGGTGGTTCAATAGCTAATGTACGTACTTGGAGTATCCTTTAGGGTGGCACGCCTGAAGCGCAGCGGGTCTGGCGTCGTCGTCCAGCACGAGGGTGGTACGCAGCCCGGCAGCACGGACCCTCACCTCCATGCTGAGGTAGAAGAGGCGAGGGTCACGGTGGCGCATCCGGAACTTGCCCAGCAGCGTGGCCACCACCTCGCGAGCTCTCGTGCCCCAAGTTACTGATAGCGTCTTGTATTCGATGTCCGGTCGGAGACATCGTGCGTACACCTTGATCGTAGTCTGTGAACAAGGAGACGTTAGATAAGAAAAAGATTGCAGTATTTTTCCTTACGGCGCATACCCTTAACGATGGTAAAGCACCGTTAGTTTAATTTTAGATACGGCATAAAGGATCGGCACGATCTGGTCCACACCCACGCAGATTACCAGCGTGAAATGACAGCGTGACGCTGTAATGACGTCGTTCTTATCCTGTCGAATGTCAAACACTAAATAGGTAAAAGCATTAAATAGGTATTTATGGGCGATGTGGTTGTTGTTTAAACAAAGTTAGCAGTTCTATTAACATTAGTAAGATTCCGGTTAATCATTTCAACTAAACTATCGCTAAGTAAATAAATGGAATTAACCAAACCGTGTTCCTAAATAAACTTCGGCCAAATCGTTATCAGTACAATATAGCACATGCGCGATAAGCGCGGTCGTACCCAGTTGGGGACAAACAAATAACATTCGTGTTAATTAATTACGACCTGCCCTCAATTTGTCTGGCCGTAGAATAATTTAGCACCCTGTATGTGTGTCTGTAAGTGACGCATGTGCATCTTGAATTATTGTCGAGGATGGACTTATATATCAATTGAACTGTGCGCTCATTTGTCAGAACCAATATTGTGAGAAAAAAATGCCGCAGCGTAGAATTAATGAACACTCTGTATATCTATAATAATGCGACTACATTTTAACTTCAGTATGGATAGATCGCCTCGACCAATTCTTGAACACCAACGTATATCTGAAGCGTGACGTTTATCTGTTCATCTGTGTTCCTTGTCACCACCAAATATAAGATTTTTTTATTAATTATTATTACTACAATAATTTAGCATCATGTATCTATCGTCATGGTCTATTATCGGCCAGATTTTATCTACGGCATGTTAGGGTCGGCTCGACCAATTCGTGATAGATGAGTGTGAGAAATGGCGATCCAAGTATAGGAGACGAGGCATTTCATTCCAGTGCTTGGAGGTGGAATCAGAATCAGAATACGATTGGGAGTCTTCGTTGAGGATCAATGTAGGTGTTAGTTAGTAGGCCGCAGTCCTCACCGTCAGGTGATATAAGTCGGCTCATCTGTTTAAGCTATTTCTACTTAGCCAATTCTTTCCAACTTTCATTTGAGAACTGCGTACCCCAACGTATACAAAGGTCCTAAATCTGAATTCTTAATATCTAAGATGATGCGGTTGATCCGCGGTAGCTCAGACTCCCAGCGCTCGCCATTAATTTCACGGTACACAAGGAAATTGAGTTCGTACATTGTTACTTGCTGATATGAAATTGAAAGTGCTGATTCACCATTTGCTCGTCAATGAAAGAAACCTGCTTGTCTAAGGAATGTAAGTATTTTTTTTAATACCTACAAACCAGTGTCTGGCTATAAAATACTCAATTAGCTTGTGGTACAGTCTGCAGAAATTGACGTCGTAGGTTGACATCCGCCGTTCGTCTATTGTCGTGACCCATCTCCTAGCACGGTGACGGTGACGGCACCAATAAAATAGTTAATTGCAATCTTCATTACTCAATTAGCACGGTGAAGTAAGCATATCTTACAGATAAATAAAAATATTTCAATACATGTGATATATAAAACTTAAGGGAATATGAATTTGTATCGTAATTATTTTTAGAGCACTATATTCATTGTGTTATTAAATTGAATAGAATAAAAATAAATCGCATGTAGCTCTTATAATGTTAAATGTAATAGATTAAAAATAAGTCGCACTTATAACGTTAAAAATAATAGCATGCTATAATTAGTACAAAAAAAAGAAGCGTAAAAGCGTCATCGGCCGCCATGTTGGACACGGATTGATGTTTTCAGCCATCCGCCGCTTTGTGTTATCAACGTTATATCCTGTTATATTAAATGACTGATCACGAGGAAGTCGACGCAGGAAGCTGCATCCTCAGATTCGATTTAAAAAATCAAGCTTGACTACCGGTAGCAAGGTTTTTTTTATAATATTAGAGGCGGCAAAAGAGCACAGTTCGACTGATTAATGGCAAATGAGAATTATTAGAAGCGTCAAAAGCTTAGAGCATTGTTTCTCAAATATAATTAATAATGTATAATAAGTATAATTATACGTTTAAACTTTCAAGGCTGGCAGGTCCAATTTAAAACATTGACACCCTTTGGTACATCTTAGTTATGCAAAAAATATTACTCTTCTATGATGGCTTTGAAAACTAAATACAGAAATCGTCTGTTATCACTATATAAATGAAAAACTAAGCCAAAAGTCTCTTTTATAAATGTTAATAATTATTAATTTGAAACAAAGTTAATTTTTTCATGATTTTATTACATGTTAACATTTAATTTTATAAAACTAAATTAAAATTTATTCCTTTAATGAAATATAATATAATAAACGCAGCGAAAGTTAAAGGCGTAGGTTCGAATCCGTTATTAGACTATTGCCGTGAACTGTCTCTTAGCACAAGCACTAATACTTAGTTATAGTGGTTAACCGGAATGTTAGTTATGTTAGAAATCATTAAAAAAAAATATACTCCATGACTTCTACATCGATTCTCAAAGATTCAAGATTTGAGATTTAGGACTGGGGTGGTATATCTCGACACCTGTAATTGAGTCAACGGTTGACCCTTCTCTCGTTGGCATTCTGAACGGGCCTCGTGTTCCGTGGTTCTTTTCCGTTCGAGCCCGATATATTGTAGTATCAAGTACACAATTTTGTTCCTCGACTGGTAAGCAACCAGATAGTCTAACCACTACGCCACACCTCCGCTGCTGAAAACAGACAGCCAAGTTTTCCATTCCATTCCATTTGTTTTCTGAACTTTAAAATATTTTTTTGTTTTTTTTTATATTGGTATAGCCACGCTGCAGTATGAATGGGTCAGCTAGACTGGAATAGGACCACACCCTCACAGAATACCAACGTATAATAGCAATGGTGAGTGCAGGGATCCGAAGATAGATAAATATACAAAAGTACATATATAAAAATATACATACATACATAAATATATATATTTATGTATGTATGTATATAATTATAGTGATTAAATGCGATCGCTTAGATATTGATCTACCACGCCTCTTAATGGTAGGTCTATAAATTATATTAAAATAAAAAATATCAAATCTATGATCAAAGAATTAACGCATTAATAACGTAATTAGATCAAAGCTTGTAATAAATTATTTAGCATAAAGAAAGACATCGAAATATCATATTTTGATAATGAAACAAATAATCACCTTGAAGCCATAACTAAGCTTGCTGCAATTTTACTAAAAACAAACTAGTATTATTTAAAAGTTATGTCAGATAAAATTCTGTCATCTAGATTCTAGTATATTACAGTGTAGAGCAACGTTGCAGCTTGTACCTCGATGCATAATGAATGGGTCGACGCGATCGGGGAGGACCACCACATGTAGGCATATATGCGTTGTCACTCCCGAGGACTGGGATGGGGTCCCTCGTCACCAGTAATAGTCTCCGGAGCTCTGGGCTCACTAGACTCAGCAGCATCATGCGGGTATTTTTAGCAAATATTGCTTCTCTCGTCGAGCCGTAAACTCGTAATCAGCTGCAACGTGGCTCTGCTATTGTTAAAATCCCCTAGCTACAATTTTTCTTATCTTGAGTTGCCAGTTAATACCGGTGTTTTAGATACGATTACGAAAAACAAACAGTAAATATTTTAATACATACGAGGTTGATTAAAGTTACAGCATTAATATAAATCCCACTGCCTTCTCTTCTAAAGAGGATTTGTGAGCTGAGTCCATCACGCGCTCTCCCGCGGATTGGCTGACTTAAATGTTTATTTTTAATTTATTCCTTAGACATGCAAGGTTCCTCGCGATGATGTTTTCCTCCAGCGCCGAGCACGTTATATATCAGCACTTAAAATTGCGATTAACAACTTCATTTCCGGCCGCGGGGTTCGAACTCGGTTTGATCTTTAATTATCGTTTATCAGTTCCACGCGCTACATAGCGAGTCCATTGCCACTTCAGCTTTATAACTTTATCGGAATCAGTACAGTTTTATGATTAGATGTAATACAGTTAGATGTATTTAGACGTCCATGTGGGGTAGTGTTTAGAGAAATCGACCATACGACTATTGTCGTGGCCCCACCTGATACTGCTATACAGCACGCGGTGGGCGGTGCAGGAAAACGCAGTGGAGAAAGCATACCTTACAGATAAATAAAATAAATATATATAGAAATAAAAATATATCAACACATGTGATATACAAAACTTAAGGGAACTTACAGATAAATAAAAATTTATCAACACATGTGATATAAAAAACTTAAGGGAACTTACAGATAAATAAAAATATATCAACACATGTGATATACAAAACTTAAGGGAACTCACAGATAAATAAAAAATTATCAACACATGTGATATACAAAACTTAAGGGAACTCACAGATAAATAAAAATATATCAACACATGTGATATACAAAACTTAAGGGAACTCACAGATAAATAAAAATATATCAACACATGTGATATACAAAACTTAAGGGAACTCACAGATAAATAAAAATATATCAACACATGTGATATACAAAACTTAAGGGGAGAAAAAAAATATATAAATATGTATCGTAATTATCTTTATTGCACTATATTCATGGTGTATGTAAACGTAATAGAATAAAAATACGTCGCATATAGCAACTTGAAACGTTAAAAATAATAGCATGCTATAATTGGTACAAAAAAAAAGAAACTCAAAAGCGTCATCGGCCGCCATGTTGGACACGGATTGATGTTTTCAGGCATTCGATGTTTTAGCGAAATCAATACATACAGTGTTATGTAAAGTAGACGGCCGAGTGGTGTAGTGTTTAGAGAAACCGACCATACGACTATTGTCGTGGCCCCACCTGATATTGTTATACAGCACGCGGTGGGCGGTGCAGGAAAACGCAGTTGAGAAAGCATACCTTACAGATAAATAAGAATATATCAACACATATGATATACAAAACTTAAGGGAACTTACAGATAAATAAAAATATATCAACACATGTGATATACAAAACTTAAGGGAACTTGCAGATAAATAAAAATTTATCAACACATGTGATATACAAAACTTAAGGGAACTCACAGATAAATAAAAATATATCAACACATGTGATATACAAAACTTAAGGGAACTTACAGATAAATAAAAATTTATCAACACATGTGATATAAAAAACTTAAGGGAACTTACAGATAAATAAAAATATATCAACACATGTGATATACAAAACTTAAGGGAACTCACAGATAAATAAAATAAATATATATAGAAATAAAAATATATCAACACATGATATACAAAACTTAAGGGAACTTACAGATAAATAAAAATTTATCAACACATGTGATATAAAAAACTTAAGGGAACTTACAGATAAATAAAAATATATCAACACATGTGATATACAAAACTTAAGGGAACTCACAGATAAATAAAAATATATCAACACATGTGATATACAAAACTTAAGGAACTTACAGATAAATAAAATAAATATATATAGAAATAAAAATATATCAACACATGTGATATAAAAACTTAAGGAACTTACAGATAAATAAAAATATATCAACACATGATATACAAAACTTAAGGGAACTCACAGATAAATAAAAATATATCAACACATGTGATATACAAAACTTAAGGAACTTACAGATAAATAAAATAAATATATATAGAAATAAAAATTTATCAACACATGTGATATACAAAACTTAAGGGGAGAAAAAAAAAATATAAATATGTATCGTAATTATCTTTATTACACTATATTCATGGTGTACGTAAACGTAATAGAATAAAAATACGTCGCATATAGCAACTTGAAACGTTAAAAATAATAGCATGCTATAATTGGTACAAAAAAAAAGAAACTCAAAAGCGTCATCGGCCGCCATGTTGGACACGGATTGATGTTTTCAGGCATTCGATGTTTTAGCGAAATCAATACATACAGTGTTATGTAAAGTAGAGGGCCGTGTGGTGTAGTGTTTAGAGAAACTAACTGCGTAGCGGATCGTAAGTTCGATTCTAGGGAACAATATTTGGTTTGACTAAATGATTTTCGGGTCTGGGTGTGTTTTATGTACGTTCCGTATTCCTTACACTGCTTCTACTTCTTTCTAACTTCCATGCCTCTGTTTTCGCTTTTGCGGCACTATAAAATATTTTACGCAGTTGATATCATCTGACAATTACCAGAAGATGTCGTCATCGGGGAGGACACCATCGTGATTTTTGTTAACTTAGGGCCCCGTAAAATATTTAATGTTTCAAAAGGGTTCCGTCGCCAATAAAGTTTGAGAACCACTGATCTATACAAACCAAAAGGCGAAGGTATGCAACAATCAACGCGACAACCACTTGTCAAATGGCCTGAGAATATTCCTTCGAATAGACTCAACTAACAAAACACAATAACACATTTTCACAATAAACGACTTGCGAGTTATTAACAATGCCAGTATAATGTGTGTCTTCAAATATTTGTGTTTCATTGTATTCAGGGTGACAAACGAGCACACTGTTCACATTGTAAGTGAATCCTGTGGCCCATGACATACTTTAATCTTTGCTACGGTATCATAGCTCCTCGTCACCAGTATTAAAGGTTTCCGGATCCCAACACCAGACATGTTCATGGGCGATGGTGATCACTTACCATGTCTTTTTACATTTATTTATTTTAAAGAATTCTAACAACAGAGTTTCTTACGTCTTTTGCCGTCTATTCTAAAAAAATGTTATGTTCTGAGAAATTAGTGGAGTGGAGTTCGGGTTTATTCCAGATGTCGAGTTTGAACATCGTACATCACGACAGAATCACATCAAAACTCCTCATCATCTAGATGGTTGGCAATCCACCGCAGTGCAGT
Organism: Teinopalpus imperialis; assembly: GCA_029286865.1. Taxonomy (NCBI): domain Eukaryota; kingdom Metazoa; phylum Arthropoda; class Insecta; order Lepidoptera; family Papilionidae; genus Teinopalpus; species Teinopalpus imperialis. Next base: position 16,587,945 of record JAGSMU010000012.1, read on the forward strand.
TTGCGCTAACTTTCCTGCCACGCACAATTACTCTGTGGAATCAGCTGTTGCCGGCGGTATTTTCGAACCGATACAACAACAACTACTTTATATAAAAAAAATTCTATCAGGGCCAGAGAAACAAACTAAAACTAACAATAACAAAAATGTAATTTAACTAATCTTTCTTCGAATTATTGAAAACAATTATCAATGTAGGATTTTCTATCAACAATCAAGAGATCTAGAACAACAATACGTAGAATGTTGCCATATAATTACGTTTAATTTGTTTTGCAAATTTACGGGATCCGGCTTTACGCTTCATAGATTAATGTGGGGTGACGAGGTTGCCTACATGGTTATCCGGTTGTGTACTTACAATGCACCAGGATGTGTCGCCTGGTTAACTAACTGGCTATAGAGACACGACATTTAATAGTATGGAATCTAACATTAATACTACGTTTTTTTAAGTTATTTTAATTAAATTATTGGATAGTTTGTATTTTTTTTGACGTATTAAAGGAGGACGGATGGAATGGCTTCGGTGAAGATTTAGAAGCTGTGTCAACTTACTACATATAGTACACCCAGACCTGAAAACCGACAATTTGTGATACACAAATATTGCTTCTCGTGTGTTAATCGAACCCACGATGCAGCAACCAGGCCCTCAAACCGCTACGCCGCGCGGTAATCAAAATAAAATAAGTAGGTGATTTATAGTATCAATTAAAAGAGAAATACAAATAACAAAAACTAGATGAACTTTAACGTAAGTACTTCCACTTTTTAACTATTTGCTTCGTAGAAAAATGTTTTAAAAAAATAAACATGTATACGGAACAATTTTGAACATTCTAAGACTTAATTCTAAGTTGCTATCACGCAACGCAGGAAATTCTTAATTGAATAATAAACATATAAATTTAAATCTCTTCATAGTTGTTTTTTGCCCGCATTTTAACGACATAAATAAGTTGCAAATAAATTATTTAATTAAGAAACAAATTACAAACTGCAAGAGTGATCAACTTCACATCCTTTTAAACATCCTTAATGGACACAGACGATAAAAATTCTCAACATACAAGGACTTTTGCAAGACGTCGATTAAACTTTAACGAAGAACGGAACATGCAAGGAAAACAGGTTGTCGCGAAAATCAACGACATATCGCTAAATCATTAAAACATAAAAAAAATGTATTTTTAAGTAATTAAATATTAATGGATCCTGACATTACAGTATGCGGGGCAAGGACTTTCAATTAATAAATGTAGTACTTAAATCAAAACTATTACCACGAGAATTTTAACTGGTTATCCAGAGTATTTCCAACATTATTTTAGTATCATCAATTATTTTAAAGATATATATATATCTCTAAAATCGACAAAAAAGGACCTATTTAATACTAAAAATCAAACTCACATGTATGTTTTGCGGATGGAATTCCAAACGCAGTCTCGGAGCAGGCACCGGCGCTTCCATGGCGCGTGCGCACAATTACAACGCGAGTGTGCAACTGACCGGAGCCGGAAGCGACAGCCCTTGCATTACTTTTTTTTTAACTTTCGCAGGGTAACGATAGGGCTGCCACCTGTCTTGACATTTTATATCCGCTATGTGGGATACCGTTGTATCGATCGAATGTGGCTTGTTGAATACCTTTCGATGTATTATAATATAAAGATAACATCGCGTTGGAAATTTGTTTGGTGGTCAATGAGTATACAACTTATCCCACCACTGCCGCATGGTCCAGTGACCAGCGTAGCTACTTAATTCCGATAATGGATCCCATTTCCTGACTAGGAACATTAATTATAAGCAAATTCTTGGTCGGGTCAGTGGGTGTTTGCAATGCCTCAGATCACCGCATTAGGTAAGAGGTTAACAATTGAGAGCCACTGTAGGTATTAGGTCACCATAATATACGAGCATCTTTTGAAGCATCATCTGATAACAATCGGAAAATATCGGTCACAATTAAAATAGCCGTACTAGTACTACTTAAGTCTCAGGTGTACAAATAAAAAATTAAAAAAAAAAACTAATTGTAGTGCTGTCCGTACGGATTACGACTACTCTCCTTATGACTAAACTTCCTTCCAAGTTTGGCACTTGGAAGGAAGTTTTGTCAGGCACTCGAATGAAATAATAAAGTTATTAGAGTAGACAATTCTTAGTCAGAAACAACTGAACGAGCCGAGGTACAGCCCTCTCGGGCACCTTCAAATCAGACGCTCCCGCGAAACAGGGTAACGGTCCAAGTCGAGGCTTGTGAACCCATATGCTGGTTACCCAGTAATAGAGGTGGGTCAGCTCGCCAGCATTCATGGTCACGCCCTCACAGAATAATAGAGGGAAATAGCAGCATGGTGCTGCTGTTTCGTATGGTGAGTGTAAGTATCCGGAAACCCGATTACGGGTGACGAGGGATTCAATCTTAGTCGTCAGGGATCCTTGTTGTGGATATATGTAGATTTTTATGAGCCGCAGTCGAATAGATCGATAAGGTGAACTTTACGCTCGTTTATAACCTTTAATATTATAAAGTCACAGTTTACAAATCCCATTTTTGGGCATAGGCATCCTCTAGAGCGGGTGTTAGAGCATTGTCCATCATACGGCTCGACTGCGGATTGGGGTATGCCTTCTTTTTTTTTTTGTGTCAGTATTGTTGTTGGTCCAGAGACCTCTACAGCTTTATCTAAATAGACTCGCGTGCGGGAGGCCCGCTGAGTAGGGAGACAACGACGATGCTGCGAAGCTGGCGCGGTGACTGCTGTGGACGAAGAACGTCGAGGACAACAGAAGGGGGTGATAGTACGATCTGAGGGCCCCTTCTGATATGAGAGGAGATACGAAACCTCGACTCGGATCGCTATCTACAGGGGGACTATGCCTTGGTTTTTTTTTTATTTATGTCCTAGACATGCCGGTTTTCCCACGAAGTCTGCGGGACCTGTCCTTTCCTGTCAATGAATGCTGGTAACTCGGGATCGTTCTTTATGGTAATGTATGGAGAAGGTCTATATTGAGCAGTGGACTACTAATTGGCTGTGATGTTGATGATGTAATCATGAATTAAAACAATATAATTCATAAATATGTACTTTCGCTACATAAAATATATATAAATATTCAATTACTCGTAACCTTCTACAAGCGGTGACTTTCTACGGGACAGGGCATAAACAAATGAAGCCGAGTAAGTAATAAGCATCGGTAAAAGTTGACGTATCCGTGACGTCACGCGGCCCACTCCTCGGAAAGGAAATGTAAAAAGCGGCGACCGGACAGAGAGAATGCGGCATCCAGCGCCCATTCGACCGGAGCCTTAGTACCACGGCACTTTTACCGATGTTAAACACGCAAGAAATATTAGCTTTTGTATTACAGACCCTTAGATCGATAGCAAAAATAAATTTGTGATATTAGAAAAAGTTGCGGTAAGAAATGTCGTGTAGTAATGCAATGCTATCGGGCCAATGTCGTAACTCCCGTTATGAACTTGAAAATGATATTACAACTTAAATGTTTACATTATATTGCCTAAACAGAACTTTTTTTTCTATTTGTTTGTGCGTTGGTGCACGCTAATCTTCACAACAGCTGAACTATTTTGTATGATTTCAGTGATGAATTGACATAAGCTTGGCCTAACATTTAGTGTACGTTTGCCATTTAAATCGGTTGAAAAATAAAAAAAATGACAATTATAATTTTATTGCGCTTACCGTGACATGTACATACCTATGTCGATGGAAAAACTGCTTGGTTTCGCCGGCACAGCTAGTATAGCATAAATACATAGAGAGAATAGAGAAAATTCGTCGAATAAAAACTTTAATGTATAAAAATTGGCCAAAATCTTTTCAAAATTAAATTCTTGAAATTAATTTGCTTAAAAGTGTTTACAACAGATATATACGTGCGATATTTTATCACAAAATAGTTGTATATAAAGTCGAATGCGATGAGAAAGTATTAACAAAAGTTATTTCCCAGCTATGTTATATTTCCCATTTAGCTAAGAGCTAGTAACAAATATATATATTGAAATATAATAAAAATATTGAACGGTTAGGAAATGTAACATGAACAAATATATTTTATATCTTTAATTTCTCCAATGATTTTTTTATTTCGTAGCTAATTCGCAAACGTTTTAATAAATTCATCAAATTGTTTTACTTTTATATGCTCGGATATTCTAAATCAATTTCTTAAAATTCTAAGGTTATATAGTAATGTAAACACTAAATATGGACGCCATTAACATTAACCTATATTTAAGATGTCTGTCATCTGCGACTAATGATGATGTTATATGATTTCTAACGGGAAATGATAACCGACAGCCGTATGACCATACGGACAAGCAGAGGAAGACCTAATCTCACCATAAGACCTAATGGTCAGATTTCTTCTCCTTCGCCGCGGCACTACGATTGTTTCCTAGAAATATTACAAATATATATATTGTATATGTGTCCCGTATCCAAATTGCATCCAATCTTTTGGACACTGCATCTAATTTTCAGGATATTGATCCTACAATTCGATCAGTCTTTATAGCTCATATATAGCGCCAATAAACTTTAATTCTCAAATGAATAATGACACCCCTATCAAATTGATTTATCTGTGACCGCTGACGCGTGTCTATTTGCTGCCTTTGTTGCCGTAGTGTCACGCATATGTCACAGATGGCGCTACTTGTCTTATATTATTTTATTATTAACACTGATATTTTTTTCTTCTTTAAAATAATTTTGTCTAATATTTATTTATAGTGTATTAGTAATGTTTACATTTACAAATATATTTTAATGTTATTTCCTTATCGACATTTAGTATATTTCTCAGGCAGTTGGCATTACTTGTCCCTTAATATTTTATGGTAAACAATGATTTTCCTTTATAAAAAAATGTAATGTAATATACGAGGAATGGTAAAAAAAAATCTATTGCATTATATGTAGTAATATATGTGTATTAGTTATGTTTACGTTCACAACTTTAATTTCCATAACAATATTTGGTTATATCGTATAGTCACTTATACTTTTTTAATTCCACTACTTTTGTACAATTTGTTAATTTTATCATAGTGTTATAAATTGTGTCGTGGCAATATCCAACGTAATACCAGCGTTTATTGTTCCTATATCTTTTTTTTATTATATTAGCTTATTTATCATATAATAGCAGTAGATATATTTCCTCATCGACATCCCAACGCGTAACCAAAAAGTATATAAAATAACGATGCAGGGTTTAAATGCATTATTTATGGTATTATAATTAAGAGCATCATCATTTAAAATTCTGTGCTGATATAAAACTTAAAGAGCCACTTTTATTTAGATAATACTAAGAAGCATGTAGTGCCATTGTTGACTACTTTAGAATATGATCAGTAAAGATCGGAATCTTTACGTTTTACATATAAAAATAATGTATTAGATAAATCTTACTAATCTCTTTAAAATTACATACAATTACATTTTTATTATTTTGTATTATCAATGTTTTAAATTAAAGAATTCTATCATATTTATTATATATAACTATACAATGTTGATTGAGATAGTCCATAACAATGGCAGTCCTTGGATAAGCTGTTACTTATTCCGGGTAATAGTCAAATGGGAGAGCTCAGATGCAGGGCAATTTGCAAGGGTCAACTCGCGCACCATTCCACATTGATTATCATCGCAATCACGCTCAGAGATCGATGTAGTGATGCGCAGTATACGGTCTTTTCGATATAAAAAAGACCGTATGCTTGTTTTAGTTAAATTGGCTCTCGCGTCTTTTAATATGATATAAAGACTGACAAACGACTACACAGTTCACCTGATGGTGAGCGGTGACTCGTCCGTTAGCATATACAGCCATCACCAAAGATTCAAGATGTCACACCCGAGCGAGATAGAACACAATGTTACTTCTATTTCATCATACGAAACACAGCAGCGTTCTGGTGCTACTTCACGCTGGTATTCAGGGCGAGCTCCTTCCCCAGTCGGCCGACCCATTCATGATGTAACTACGTGCTAACAGTCTAAGTTTTACTTCAATTATAAGTGCAGATTGTCAACTTAATAACACAAAGTAACACGTACACAAACATACTTACACTAAGTTCTTATCATATATGTATTAGAGCAATGAAAACTATTGATTGCTAGGCTAACAGAATCGACACATCTTAATACGTAATTACGTATTCTATTACAATTTTTTTCTGACAGGTCAACAATTACGACATTATGATAATATTTACATACAATTTTTTAAATTAACATTATAATTTAACTTGAGGATTATCTAACTAATAACCTTTGTATAAAAGTATTCTCAGGTTTTAATCAAATGTTTAAAAATAAAAAATATTCTATTTAAAATGATTAGCTTAGGTATACAATAAATATCGAATGTTATTAATTAATACGTTATTGGCATGTTCCGAGAAAAAATCAGTAAAATTACGAAAAATGGTCCTTCAATGGAGTGAGCTAAAATTTCGACCATGACCGCTTGAATGTGGTCTGGATCATAATTCATTACACATTACATCACTAGCGTTCTCGCCCATTGCGACAGACGCCGGCGCCGTCATACCGAGCGCAATAAATGCTCATTGCGCCCTATCACAACGATATAGAGTTACAATTTCTTTAAATAAATCTGAAATACATATTGCGATCTAGATAACTCTTATATTATTCGAATAAGGTCGTAGTTGTCTTGAACGATCCATATTTAAGTTTGTTTGAGCCTAAGTTATGGGGTTAAATTCGGATGACGTCCGCCACCGTGTAATGTTATAGTTCGGAATGGTTTATTGAAGTAATTGGATAAATTTAAGTAATAATATTTTTTCCTATCAGACTTCTATTCTTTGTTTCTTTAATATTTTTTTTTGTAAAAAGATGTTAATGTATATCTATATATATAAATTTTTGTCCTTTTTTCTTTAAATATCTCATACGCATTTTTTACTGATCCGATAAGGAAGATAATGTTTCTTGAGTGTATAAGTCTAATTCTTTGGCACTTTCTGTAGCGTAGAGTGGGTTTTATTGATTTTTACACGTGAAGTGTTTTTAGATTCATCTTAATTGTAACTTATAGATAAGCTCAGTCAATCTTATCGTAGCAGCAATCTTAATACCGCTTGAATTATCTAAAGTTACCTCTACTTGTAATTCCTATATTTAACAGTCTGTATGTTCTCTTGATATTGTTTCGACCACCACTATATCTTGTGGTTATGGTGGAGGTCTAATTATATGCGTATATCCTATATCATACTGCGTAGTCACTTGTCGTCCCTTCGGATGTAACCGCGTGGGCTAGTGGTTGGAGTTTAGCTACTGCGTTGCCCCGGGACCAGCCGGACCGCAATATTTGTATATCGCGATTGTTGGTTGAGGTTTATATATGGACATCCTGTGTTTTTTTCTTTTTCTATTACATTGAGAATAACAAACGAGCACACAGTTGGATAGTAAGTGATTCCCGCGGACCATGACATCTACATTCATCCTTGACAAGGAATCATAATGCAGATGCGTTGTCACCCTTGAGGACTGAGATGGAATGCCTCGTCACCAGTAATAAAAGTCTCCGGAGCCCTACACTCACTAAACGAAACACAGCCACATTATGATGCAATTTTACGCTGGTATTCTGTGAAGGCGTGGTCCTACCCCGGTCGAACTGACCCATTCATTCTGCAGCCAGAAACAAACAGCAGTGTAGCTCTATCACTGAATATTTGATACTGTGTATGAACTTTCATCCGATATTATTCCTTTATATAGTTATTGCTTTATAAAAACCTCCTCTCTAGTCAGGGTGGCAGCATATTCCACCACGCAGCTCCATAACCATTGGTGTCTTGATCTTCCGGGGTTCATTTGTGGATTAAATTGTGACTCCTTAAAAGCCTAAACAAGTCCATGGTAGCTACTGGCAATCGTGGCAGCGTTAATGTTTACTCAGTGTCATCTCTCCATGATACAATTCTCCACTCGTGCAGTGGACTGCGACATTGTGTCTAATGGCGTCGTTAAAGTGAAGATATCCACTTAAACGTCTCGTTAGACCCAATCAAGCCATTTGCATACAATCATAGATGCACTGCTAACTTGTCCACTCTTGGCGGTCAATCGTATACGGTACGTACGTACGGCATACCGAGCGGAAAATATCTAATGACATTATAATTGTACCATACATAATAAATCCATAGTTGATAAAAAAAAATGTTTTTTTTCGGGCTCATGGCCGCTGTTAGCCCGCGGGCTTTTACAGTTTCACCTTGTTGAGAGGTTAATGGGTAACCAGTACAAGGGCTCCCAGAGAGGGAGCCTCGGCTTGGACCTGTTTCGCGAGAGCGTCTGAGCGCTTACCGTCGGAGAGGGGTATGAGGGTGCAATGTGGTTTCATAACATTGCTCAAAAACCACATGACACTATATAATAACGTTATAAATGGTTTTTTAGATTTTATTTAATATAACTTAGCCATTCATATAATTTGGAAGTACATTTGAATGTCATTTTTCGTAGATATTATTTGAGGCACCAATAATTCTAATATCTGGATTATAAACTGGCTCACAAGCTATTTGTACCCAAATAGCGTGTGAGGTGTTTGGATGTTTAAATTAAAAAAAGCCGTTCTTTGAATACATTTACCAGCTCACGGACCCCTCAGTTCCGTGAGCCCTGTGTCCGATGAAGCTGTAAGAGCCGCGTAGGCTAACAGCATCAACATCAACAGAATCTAGATGAATATATTTATATATCTTCTAAGGTTACAATATGTATCTATTAAAAGTATATATTTGATATATACATTATACAGATATGTACGGTTCGCCATAACCATTCTAAACATACATTACCTACTTGATAACTTATTATACTTAAAACCTGTAAATAATTTTATCACTTAAATTGTATTATCAATTTCTCCATTTTTTTATTATAAATTTACATAAAGCATAGAAATAATATTTCTGATAAAAGAATTAATTAGTCTGTGGTATTCTAACCTTTGTAAATTTTTGAACTGTTAATTTTAAATTTAACTGGTAATAAAAATACAAATTATTCTTTTAATTTAAAATATTTTATATCGGCTTTTCATAATATAAAAATAAAACAAAAAGGCTAATGTTTTTTATTGTGCGTTGCAACACTAGCCGGTAATTAAAAACGAGCTGTAATTTATTTTAGGTAGGCAAGTAATTTACGTTTAAAACAACAACAAGCACGCGACAGTAATTGGTCACAATTTACGTTTCCGCGCGTCCACTGCAATTTCACGCCAATTTGCCGCTGAATGTAGCATTCCTAAGTACGCGTTTCGGTCCTCGTTCAATGTACAATAAATGACTAAATTTCTATATAGAAAGGTATATATTAACTAGAATAATGTTACCATGCTGACATAAAAGAAAAAATATAAATGTTTAAATGCCAAGTTTCTATAATACTACTGCAAATTTGTGCAGTACTTAGTATTGTTAAACCAAAGGTAATTGCTGCTATTTCCATGTTAGAATCGTAAGGAAATTGAATAATTGAAGCTTTTACGGTGCCAAGGTGAAAATTAATGATACACCATCGATAGACTATAAGTTAAAGAAGATTGTTTAGGTTTAAGAATAAATTGAAAGAAAATACTAACTCATTTGTAGTCTACCAGTAAATTCATATTTTTAAACGTGTTACGTTCAAAAACATTCCAAGACTTATGACGGAATGTGCAGCTCAAATAAGACACAAATACGAAGACCGATAACAGGCAGCAGCGACGTATGTTGCGTTGCCAACCTGATCGCCAATCTTGGCAACTATTACAATTATATCCCTCATGAGCTCCTTAAGGGATGTAGTGCAATTGTCCTCCACATGTACGGATGTATATAGTGTAACGTACCAGCACATCTACCTCAATTTATTAAATTAATTTAAAAATAAAATTAATAATCTATGATCATCATCGATTATTGTAATGTGCTCAAGATGTCTCTAATCAAAGTCATCTAAGCGGCCTGTCAGTATCACGGCGGATGAACAAATTAAAGTGGCGATATGTCCATTGGTGCTATAATAAGCTGCCACCAGGAGCGTCACGACACAGCTTCCCATTTCCTAATTTCCTGCGCTCGCGTCACACCCCATTCACCCAATTTACTGCCGTCCCGCGTCCGGTGTTGCCATATTACTTTTGACAACCATTTAAAATAATTAAACAAGCTATCATAAGGATTTGACAACCACGTATGGCCGTAAGACGTTACGTAAGTTAAATTCATAATCCTAGCATGAAATGACCGTATTCTTGATATTTATATGAGCTAAATTAAAATAAAAGAAATAATTTGGGTAGCCATTATCTCTGTGAGACAGATTACGAAAACTTTTATGCGGACAATATATTGTCTCTTTCGCTCTTAATATTCTATGCGTAAATGCATTTGGTTTCCCCTGAGTATAATATTATGTAGTATTATATAGTATAATCTCAAAAGGAACTGAGATTAATCTTTGATATCTTTATCACAATCCATTTCGGATATGTGCTAATCCTAATTTTCGTTTAAAACGCAGTCATCTGAGATTGTAACAGTAACATAAATAATAAATTCCAGTTAAATATATTTTCAAATCAAACTGAACGGTAAGAAGAAATCGTGAAAGATCAAAAAGCACTTGTAAATAAAGCATTATTTCTTTAAAAAGTAACTACGCATTGCAGAGTAAAAAATATAGACAAAAAGTTAAAAGAGAATTCTAGAAATCCCGCCACCAAGATTTTTTGTTGGGCACACCGATGTTGCCAGTTGTGACGCATGCTCCATAAAATCTCCTTAAATAGACAACACCAACTGTTTTAGATTAGGTCAGGAATTTAATGTATGGTAATACTAGTAATTGGAACACCTGGTTACGAGAATAAAACTGTTTAAATATAAACTTAGGGGTCGGTCCGTCAGTTTTATTTTTAAAGGGGTTAATTTATGTTCGAAAATAAAATAAATATTTAAGCATTTAAAGTCTTCATCAACTTTGTCCAGAACTATATTACATATTCTGAATTAATGGTAAATGGATGAGAATAGAAAGTTAAGATTTTTTGGACAACTTGGTGAGTTCCTAGAGTTACTTCTCTTCGAAGATACTTATCGGAGTGGCGATAGATTATTAAATTATAGATAGACATAATATATATATTTTTTATTACGTTGAAGGTAACAAACGAGCACACAGTTCACCTGATGCCAAGTGATTCCTGCTGCCCATCATACCTACATTCATCCTTGACAAGAAATCATAATGCAGATGCGTTGTCACCCTTGAGGACTGAGATGGATGCCTCGTCACCAATAATAAAGTTCTCCGGATCGCTCACCAGACGAAATACAGCAACATTATGCTGCTACTTACGATGTTATTCTGTGATGGCATGGCGTCTACCCCGGTCGAGCTGATATAAAAATATTTTGTACGAAGGATTCAAGACGCACACACGTTGTCACATTCGAAAATTGGGACGGTTTGCCTTTCTATCAGAAACCAGATCCCTGTATGTTTACACTCATTATATTAAACACGACAGCGGTGTGGGGCTAGTTCACGGTGGTGTTCTGTGATATGCATGATGCTTCCGCAGTAAAAATAAAAAATTACGCCCCGACTACGGCGATATATTCACTTCAACGTTTAGGACATCTAAACTCCCGATTATTCGGATTAACAGTGAAAAAGCCCACAGCAGCCAATAATTTACTAAAGCATGGCTGAGCTGTGGGATCGTTTCTCATCTCTGATATTATAAAAAGTTACCACGATTATCTACACATGGAGGTAGAGTGGATAAAAGAGCTGAAAGCTTTTTCTTTTAATATTTAATGAGTTTTTTAGATGGCCTAAATGTAGAAATTTAGTGCACCACGTAAAAATATTTACCTGTAATGATATTTATAAGTAGGTATATATAGTTAGGTATGTATAGTAGGTATATATAGTTTTTTTTTATTACTTTGAGAGTAACAAACGAGCATACAGTTCACCTGATGATAAGTGTTTCCTACAGCACATGACATCTACATTCATGCTTGAGGAGGAATCATAATACAGATGCGTTGCCACCCTTGAGGACTGAGCTGGAACGCCTCGTCACCAGTAATAAAAGTATCTGGATCCCTAGACTCACCAGACGAAACATAGCAGCATTATGCTGTTATTTTACGCTGGTATTCTGTGAGGGCGTGGTCCTTCCTACCCCGCTCGTGTTGAGCCGTTCATTCTGCAGCTAGAAACTGCAGCATAGCTCTTCCGCTATAAAGATGATATAAATATAAGATTAAAGAATGGAATTTTAGGTCCTTTTTTTTATTTCAATGATTTTGACTTGACCTCCAATGCAGGAGGCTCAAAATCGTGCTTCGTTACAATCTGACGTAGATGGTGACGATACAATTAGAATTTTCATAATTATGAGAAACTACAAAAATAATTTACGTACACAGCGTTGAAGGAAATTATCATGAGGAAACCTGCACGATACGAACATGATATGATTGATATAAAATATTCACATGTTTGAAGTCCGGTAATCTGCAGAGAATCTCGTAGTGGACTATGGCCTAATACTGTCACTTAAGAAGAGACCTACTCGTATGACCAGCAGTGATATTTATACATGTATATAAACTGTTATTTAAATAGAAAATAAGTACTTAAAACCACTATTGCAAAAAATAGCTCAACTGTATATTTATATTTTGTACTCTTGCAACACTGGGCATAATATTATTAATGTTAATAATTCTTATTTTAAATCATGTCATGTTTATTTGCGCTCGATTTTAACCAGAACCCCTATACTTTATTTCAATTTGACCGTTTTTTGAATGCCAAAAAAGGCAAAACAATTTGCAGTATACAAACGCGTTTAAGTCCCATCTGAGCGGGAGTCTAGACGCAGCCGTACACACAAATAAAGCTAAAACATGGCGACGGACAAAAAAGCGACGAAACACGGGTTAAGCACGTGCTGCCGGGCCAGGTGCACAGGATGTCGGTTTTAAGATCGTGTCGTGAGCGCGGGGACTATTTTTTCGTCTCAACTTTGTGTGCCTTTGTCTTGTTTTGTTGTTTTTATTGTTTTGGCGGGAAAAATGAATGTTAAAAAAAATTGGTATAAGAATCATTTAAAATTATTAACAGATTCGTCGGTGGATCGCAATTGCAAATGTTTTGATAAATTAATATATTATATATAGAAAATTAACAGCATAGAAATGCTTATTATAGATGACTGCTTTCCACCTGACTATGACGTGGGACTCAGGCGGGACAACGTATCAAGGATGAATATATGTTATAAACAGAAATCATTTATCATCAGGTGAATTGTTTGTAATCTCCATAAATCAAAAATAGTCTCTCGTGCGCAGAAGAAACACGTTTGAACATATGAAATAAGAAACACAGCTGGTATTATAATTAGTAATGAGAATTATCCAAATTTCGAAGGAATGTTACATGTAAAGATCCTCCAAATGTAATCTCGGCACCTGCAAGCTAAAATCAGTTTAATTTCGACATCGGCCCACTGTCGGGAGGAACTATATAATTTATTGCACTCTATCAGGATTTATGGGGCAGTCCCGGCCATTCATATCGGTGTTGCCATTACGAAACAATGTGCCGGTAAATGTGGACTTAATCTTTTTTTTGTAGTGCATTTACTATCTTTCTGTCTGTCTGTGTATCACGCATATCAGATATGTAGAAGGGTAATATTGTTTGTGCGTTTATTATCTGTATTATTTTATAATAGTTCACTTTTTATTTTTTATTATTCTTATATGTAAATGATACAGGTAAAAATAAACTTGTAAGTTTGTTTTATTTCCATGTTTTTATATAATGATTTGTCGATAACATTATGATAGGAGTGCTTGACATCATTATGCGTTAACATAAGGCCTGTGAGTATGCTTGAGCGCATATGCTCCACAACATCCACACGTTTTAAAACCCAACCTGCAGCGAGACAGTAAACGCACTATAGCAGCAGTGCTATTGACTTTAAAATGTTCGTTCTAGGAGATGGTTCACAACAATAGTTGGATGACAGATTCGAACTTACGACCTTAGTTTCGCGGATCCTGACATAAAGCTACTTGGCTACTATCTAACCCGAAAGACGTTGTCATGTCGAAATTATCAAAGAATAGATCGTTTCATGATCTATCGTGAATATGTAACAGTTATCTTTTGTTCGAATCGTGAGTTATGGTCTTCACTTCATACAAAAATCTCATATAAAAAGAACTATCAGTTTTTCCCGAATTTGAATTTTTCGGGGCAACGTCTCCAATGTTTTTTCCTTAAAAACCTAATTCGGACTATTACTTATACTTAATAATATAATCAAACGAGTCGAGGCGATCGCAAGTGATGCGCTTACTAGCGAACAGTATTTAATTTTTATTTAAATAGATAGATAGATAGGTCTGCTACGTAGCGGCGGCTCATGGGTTCGATTCCCAGCCGAGAAACAATATTTGAATTCAAAATCATTAACTGTCGGTTTTTGTGATGCATTATGTCGTGTGTTTGACGCTGCATCTAACTGAACCTTCCCTCTATGTTATTACACATGCATCTAACTGAACCTTCCCTCTATGTTATTACACATGCATCTAACTGAACCTTCCCTCTATGTTATTACACATGCATCTGACTGAACCTTCCCTCTATGTTATTACACATGCATCTAACTGAACCTTCCCTCTATGTTATTACACATGCATCTGACTGAACCTTCCCTCTATGTTATTACACATGCATCTAACTGAACCTTCCCTCTATGTTATTACACATGCATCTAACTGAACCTTCCCTCTATGTTATTACACACATGCATCTAACTGAACCTTCCCTCTATGTTATTACACATGCATCTAACTGAACCTTCCCTCTATGTTATTACACATGCATCTGACTGAACCTTCCCTCTATGTTATTACACATGCATCTAACTGAACCTTCCTTCTATGTTATTACACATGCATCTGACTGAACCTTCCCTCTATGTTATTACACATGCATCGTAAGGTAAAGGCAGGTAAAGTAAAAATCCTTGCGACCCTATGCTTTACAATATTATAATAACATTTTCATTAAGTTTTTATTTATCCACTTAAACTTCGCATTAATTTATTAATGATAATTATTTTAAACTGACAATTAAGTTTTCCATATTATTATTACATGGTAATATTGTATTTGTAAAACTACATTAAAATTCATACCTTTAATAAACACGACAAACGCGAACCCCCCAGAGGTCACGACCCCGGGTTGAGAAACGATGGTGTAGACCAAATAAACTATTTAGTTCCTATGAGCGGTTGCGGCTGCGTTTGAGGATATAATTTGACGTAGCTTGCTAATTGCGACCTCCAAAAATATGGGGGCGAGGAGGCTGCGGGTAATTTCTGGCAAGTGGCCGATTTTATTTATGACGTATAATATTAATCGACAATAAACATATAATTATTTATAAATTAATTATAATAAAATATTATATAGTAGGTACTTTTTAACTTTATATCCGACATACCTCGTCACCAGTAATAAAGGTCTCCGGATCCCTTCACTCACCAGACGAAACACAGCAGCGTTATGGTGCTATTTCACGCCGGTATTTTGTAAGGGCGTGGCCCTATCCCGGTCGAGCTGACCTATTCATTCTACAGTTTAAAACAAACTGCAGTGTTGCTCTACCACTGTTAAACATACATTAATGTTAAATATACATTATGTCAAGTCGGATAAAAGTTAAAAATTAAAATTAGATAGGTAGATAGTTAGATAAACACTTTATTGCTCACATTAAAGTAGGTACAGTCAATTGACTAAAACTAAACTTGTAAACTAAATGTTGGCAAGGGCGACCTTATCGCTACAAGCGATCTCTTCCAAATAACCCTGGACAGGAGAGGCAAAATAAATAAATGCTTAGCAGGGTAACAAGAAAAGTCAAGAATAAATAAATAAGAACATGATTTGTTTGTAATAAAGATATAATTATAGTTAGTATATATTAAATCGGACTGCTGAGCATAGCGTACTCTAGAGAAGTCAAAGTGGCGTGGTCCGACACGCGGCTGCACTGCGGTTGCGCACTTCGCATGTCTTCAAAATACTTCTTTTTATTTATATGCCTCAAAATGTTTTTTTTCACCATCGAGCTCGTGCTCAATGACAACTTAAAATTGCGATGAAACAGTGTCCGTTGGTATCGAGTTCACACATTACATAGAGTATGACTGATTGGTGTTATTTGATGGAAAGCTGCTCTGCTAGGCCTACATTCGTCGCGCTTTCGCTGATCGGTTTATTGTTCATAGAACGAGCCTTGCGGTACGTATCGTGAAGGTCTAGGCCATAGATTCCCAAAGTGTTTGGTCCGCGGGCAATTTCAACGCGGAAAGGCTCCATGTCAGCGGCAAAAAAAATTTACTCCACATAACCTTGTCATTACTTCTGCCTTTTCTTCAATTGTATATAATATACCCTAGGTATGGATAAATTTTATTTTCCGCTTATGTTGTTAGATAACACGGAAGGCCACGACCGCCGCAAGACAGGTGTTTAACTTAGTGCAGGGTCTACAAGACATCCTTCTATTTTGTTTCTCTTTTATTAAAATAAAATTTATAAGTTACTTATGTACAATTTTTTTAAATGTTTAATAAAGTTTATTATTACCGATATCTGATTGTGCAGTGCTGTCTTGAGCCCACTATGTAGAGGCCGCTGAGAGAAGGGAAAGCAAAGATGGATACGAATTCAAAATAGAGAAAGATAAGCAAAAAATTTGGGATGACATCTACTAGAAAAAAAGTTTGGGAACCTCTGGGCCTCTAAAGCTACGAAAGCAAATGAAATAAAAATACCATTATATTTATAAACAAATATTGAAGCGATAAAAATCTTTTAAGGTTTCTATATTTTATAGCCGTGAATAAATACGTCTTTTTTATAGTTAACGTTTATAAAAGTTACTTTAGAAATCAAAGATTCGTTCTTATGAAATTACGCCCACGTTGATTTTTTTTTATAATTTAGTGACAAAGGAGTGTCCTGCTTTCAGTTCACATGATAGTAAGTGATAACTGCGGCCCGTGATCGTCATGTGTTTTGTACTGTAACGCCGCGTTTCCTGTAATCAAGTCTACGGATGTCCACACCCACCATCCGAAACACAGTGAGGGTGTGGTGTCTGCTTGGTCGAGCCAATCTATTCATATTGTAACAAGTAACCATATTAATGTTTCGGTAATCGTTGTACTATTGTTATCCTGAGGTAGTTCCGAGATCTAAAAATTTGGTGTTGAGTTGGGAATCGAAACCAGAACCCGATACATTACGCCGCACGGCTATTAAAAATACCAACCATGTTTAATTAAAAAAGTTTCTAAAGTAATTTATTCGGTTTTCATTTCTTACAATTAATATTTTAATTATTGTATCTTACAAAAACAAAGCCAATTTAGTTTTTAATTTTACTAATACGAATGAAATTTGGTTCAAAAAGTGGAATCTTTTGATTCAATATATGGCAACTTTTTGGGACAATACGTTAGAAATAAAAAAGGCTAACCAAATTTACTTTTGCCTAGTCTAAAAAGGATGCTCAAAATTGAAACAGGTGATACACTCGAGAGCAAAGTTAATGGGCAATGAAGCTAACCACAAAGAACGCTTGTTTTATCTTTGTATGTTGCCTCGTGCCACCCACTTCACATACTCCATGTTGCCAGTAACAAGATCAATATGTTAATTTCATAAATACTTTTTACAGCCTTCAAATTTGATGTAAATTTTACCTTATAGTTGAATTATCTGTAGATAACAAAGTAAACGAGTTGGAGATATATTGTATTAAACTAAATAGAGCCTACACCTTTCAGTAAGGTGTAGGCCTTTTCTTGGTTAATTAATAATTTACTTAAAATTTAAATTGTGTTATAAGATTATTTTTTCATGTTGTTATTACGTGACAATATTACATTTTATAATACTCATTCCTTGAATTTAATGAATCTTTTGTATACAGGTTTTTTTACTAAACAGGGACTCAATAATAATTGAATTAAACAACGAATGAGTTAAACCTTAACCAGGAAAACTGATATGTATAGACATTGCCATTCTTTTATCGTCTACCAAGAACTTTATCGTCTATTCCGCTTTTAAAAAAATTGTTTCAAACAGTGAAGTTTTAACACAAACAGCGAACTACTGTGGGTGGAGATAAGGTAAACGAAATTTCTTTATTATGTTACATTGTATCACCATTATGTTTTATCTTGATAAGTTATTTAGTATTTATTACATCATCAAATTAAAGTTCCTAGTAGAATAAAGTACGTTTCTATACCCTTTCTTCTCGAGACTTTTTGCTTTTGAGGTGGATACGATCGATTTATCGATTTATTTACGAGCCGATTATCACCTTTTGTTTGGTTTTGATAAGTCATTTAATTTCTATTTCCTTCATATATTCACTATTTCATCTTCAAATTTGTTGGAATGTATAAAAAAAAGTAAGTTTCTATATCAATTAACTGTTAGAAATAAGTTGTAATATTGTAGTCCTATCTAGCATCTCTTGCGAATCTATTTGTAATCTTTCTCGAGATTTTTTACTTTCAAAGTACGTAAGGTAGATAATTTTAATCGAATCCTTTTCCTTTTTTTATTTCAGAAGAAATTAGTCCATGTGAATATTAATTTGCGAAACGAATTTAAAACGTGTAAGAGATTTTAATATAATATAGTATGACTTATAAATGGAGTATTAATTGTATTTTTTAATGTTTTACCGTTATAGGATCCGGTAAAGACTACATTCCTAAATGACAAGTGCAAATACGACCAATATGGCGCGAAATGACGCCATTCGACAGCATAAGGAGTCAAGTAAGTCAAGGAGGGTAACATCGATTAAGTCTTCCATACACGCAATCTGAGAATAAGATATTAATATTTTCATTGCAGGCAACACAGAGGTTACTATGAGCTCGCGTAATTCGAGAATTTCTCGTAACAGTATCACTGAAACCGCAATGCCTCATGGGATGAACAGTATCGTATTGCAATATGAAAGTTGTTATTCGTTTTCTAAAATATAAACGAATAATTTTTAATAAATAGATGTTATTGTACTATTTTTAACTGTTTCATAGAGCTGGCAATATATTGTTTTACTTTTTATTTAAAAGCCGTGAATGTATCTGTAAGGCACAAGTCGATGTAGCACAAAGTGACAATAGAAAATAAAAATAAATTTTGTGGATATTACTTTATATTCTTTCAAGTAGAGTATAAGTTGACCGGTGTTTTCTGAAGTTACATTTAAACAAATTCTAACTGAACCATCAATGTTTCGTCTCACCCGGGACCACGTCCTCACAGAATATCAGCGTGAAATAGCAGCGTTATGTTGCTGTGTATGGATGTCGATGCCATGGAATGGTATCATAATGCGGATGACGGAGATAGAATGCCATGTAAACCCAGTAATAAAGGTCTCCGAATCCCTACACTAACCAGAGGGAACTGGTATTCTGTGAGGGCGTGGAGGACCAACTCGACACGGGTAGGAACCCGTGTCGAGTTGGCCCGTTCATTCTGCAATTAGAAACAAAGTGCAGTGTAGCTCTACTCTCAAAATGTATTATTCAATATTATTAAAACATTTTATTAAATCTAACCCATCAATGTACAAGCGCCTTTATAGTACAGCTGTTAATGAGCCCTTAAAATAATTTGCACGACGGACGTCATAAACGAAAGGTAATAATAATGAAATGTTGCCCATTAAAATTTTCGTTTAACCGTAAATGAAGGCGGGGATTGCTATCTCGACGGGCTTCTGTCATTGCAAGTTATCGTCAACAGTTACCATATATTTTAGGGACGAATTTTAGTAAAAAAAAGGCGCATCATCATCATCATCAGTCCATTGCTGAACACAGGTCTCCCCATGGATTGTCACACAACACGTTGCCGAGCCACCTGCATCCATCGACTACTCCAACTAGTTGGGGGTCGCTGATAGTCCGGGTTTGCCACTCAAGAACCTCTGAAGCGTACCACAATTAAAAAATATATAAAATTTTATTGAAATTTATGAATTTTATTTGTTTTGCCTCTTACTTATAGATTTGTATTAAGTAATTGAATTAGTAGTACTTCATTTTATTAACAATGTTTACATTTTTTTTCCAAAACTTCGTATTCGTACCTACAACTAGCTAGTGTGATTTGAACATTTATTAAAATTGTAAAACCTAGCTAGCTTTAATTCGATTTATCCCCACATGTTACCCCAAATACAATACAGAAAAAAAGTCATAACCAGAGTACAACAGACTTTTTTATTACAACCACATGAACTTCTGTTTGAAAACGTACTTGTGTCTTTTAAAATTAAAAAAAAAATAAAAGCTGAAAATAATATATTTTATTGCTATTAAAATAATGCGGACCACAATCCAGAGACATCTTTTTTTTCATAATTTTAGAGGTGACAAACTGACACACAAGTTCATCGTTTGGTATTTGATAACTGCGGCCCTTGCCAGGTGGCAACACCATCCCTAATTACCTGTAATTATTGGTGACGAGGTATTCCGTCTTAGTCTCCAGGGGTGAAATCTGCATTATGATTCCTTATCGAGGATGTATGTAGGTGTCGTGGGCCGCAGGGATTACATACCATCAGAATACATTAAGAAAAAAACAATAAGATATAGAAAGAATATCGATGCTGTAAACACCAGCATTTTTTTAAAATCCTGGAGTTTACTATACTGCAAAGGTCCTCTTTAGTTTCAAAGAATTCTGAGAATATCTTCACTTATCAACCCTTACTGAACTAGTGTGTTAAGTTAACCAACCTTCCTTGGATGTACCAAAAGAGTACTACAACAAATTTTCATTAAAAAAATCAAATTTATCGTATGCAACTAAAAACATTACAGATTAAAAAAAAAAAAACATTAGTCAGTTCATTCACACGAAAGAACGAATGGTGATACGAAAGTTTTTATTGCTTTGTTAATACATAAGCAGTGTACATTAACCACCCATAAAGAGCAACTGTCGACGTTAAAAGGGTTCCTATAAATAAAGTACGTACGGTGAGTTCGCACGTGTGTGATGGAAAGTTCATAAAACAGAAAAAGGAACGAAGGTAACACAGCTCAATGGATCGGTGACCTGAAGTGACGATGGACCGGCCATGGAGCTTCTAGAGTCGATAACCGTTAAGGAAGAAAGGTTTTCGAGTGGGAACCTAGTGTGTCCTTCGAAGTGTAGGACAACCCCCACTAAATGGAGCAAAGACCTATGCTAATCTACAGGAAGTCGATGAGTGGATGTGGCCTGATAACCAATGAGGAGGAGTGGTTCTGAAGTGGGAATCTCGTATGTCCATCGAAGTGTAGAACAACACCTACTAATTGGAGTGAAAAACTATGCCCGTGAGCAGGAAGCAGTTGAGTGAGGGTGAGCTGAAAACAAACTGCAGCGTAGCTCTACCACTGTCAAAATATGCGAGTATCGATCCCCATTGCGGCACCAATAAAATTGTGAATCGCAATTCAAAGTGCTGATGACGCGCTCAGCGATCAGGGAACCCTGATTATTTAAGAAATATTTAGAAGGTGGATTATGCTCTCACACCCCTTCTATAGCTCTATGCCTAGGAGTGAGATTTATACAGGATGTTACTTTATACTATAAAAACAGATTTAAATTAATGTTGAATCCTCCATTATATATTTTTAGATATTGTACTTTTACAGTTTTGCCGGGTTGAGGTGACCGAGCGCTTACGGCGCTCAGTCGAGCCCGACCTCTATTAGTGGTTAACGAGCACAAGGGCTCCCAAGAGGGAGCCTCAGCTGGGACCGTTACGCTGTTCCGCGAGAGCGTCTGACTCAAGGGTGCCCGAGAGGTGTCGGTCAGTTGCTTCTGGCTTAGAATTATCTACATTAATATCTCTATTATTATTATTGGCTATCTGTATCACCACTTCGGAATGCGTGGGCGCTAAAGAAGAAGTGAAGCGACGCTTCTATCTGTATTGACTGGAGAGAACCGGCCTGTGACATGGCGGTATCGCGAATAACCTTGTTTGCGATGCCCTCGCCCTCGGGGAGAATTTGCTGGCCGTAACTGGAAATTGTAGTTATTTTTTAATAGGACATCTACGCAAGTGTAGACGTTAATCTTATTGTATGTATATCTATTATTCACGCAAAGTAATTTCATTTTTTATTACAATGAATATATAAAGCTGCAGTGAAACTACTCTGAAAACTTGACGAAGATACTACGTACCAAGTATTTAAATAACACTTGGTATCATGAATAATAATAAATCATACACGATGAATGTTTTTAAACAAATGGTCGTACGTAGTGAAGACGGTGTAGAACACAAAAATATTGGGATGGGTCAACTATAATGTTAGTTGACATTTTTTGGTTAACAATGTGTGACAAACGAGCACACAGTCCACGACATAGTAATTGACTCTAATGGTTAGAGTACGTACCTGGGTGTGTTGTGTGTATGCCTCGTGACTATGACACTGCATTTAAACCTTCCTCTGGTCTTATTGCTATTATATTACATCAGTATATGTAAGGGGACGACGAGTAAGTGTCTGTGTATTTGCGCGCTATAAATATTCAGTTGACGTCATCTGGTATCGACATCATCACCATGATAACCAAATTCGACCTCAATAAGGAAGGTTTCCGAGCCGATATGACTTAAGGGCCTTCAAGAACCTACACCTTACTTAAAGGCCGGCAGCGCATCTGCGACTCCTCTGGTGTTGCTGACGCTCATGAGAGGCGGTGATAACTTACTATCAGATGAGCTGTTTGCTCGTTTAACATCTATTCTATAAAAAAATAAGGAATCATAAAGTACATGTGCTATAAACCCTGAAGACTAATTGGACTGGAATTAAATAAAATGGACGTCGTCACCTGTAATAAGATCTCGTTAATATACACGGCGTCCTGTTGAAGATGAATCTGTTTAAAAATAACTTATGCTCTGTTCATCTCATATCACATTTTGTATTGTCACTGAGCATAATTGGATATTTATCATACACGGTATTAAGTTACCAGTATTACGTTTAGATCGTAACCCGTGGGTGCGTCGTGGACGGCTGTTATATCTGCGGTAATATCGTTACCTGAATTCACCGCTACAAACTAATACTATGATAAAATTTATAGATATTGTAAACTATAATATTTTATATACTGTATTTATATCCAAAGCGTTGAAGGCGTACACCAAGGGTTGCCAATTTTTTTATTAAGAATTTAAACCTGAAATTTACTTTTCACATTAAAATGTACAATGTACAATAAAGTATTTTATTTATAATCCTTTCTAGCATTGAGCACAGGCACAGTGTTGCCTGTGTGCGGAGGAGTTAAATAATTTAATTCTCCCATCCCCTTTCTATGGGCGTCAATATGATTTATTCCTTTTATATATATTAAATATTTAAATTTGCTAAATACAGTCTAAAGCTGAAGGCTGATGTGAAACTAATATCTTTATTGCTCTCGTAAAGTATAATGTACATTAGAGCGAAATAGGGTACAACATTATTGCAAAGCACGGGAGGCCATCCTACGTTTTCAGCATAATATTACTGTTTCGTACTGTAGGTGTGATGATCCAGGGACCCAATTGTGAGGCTTTTACCTGAATCCTTAGGGGTGACTACAGATATGAATCTTGAATCTTTCTTTACTTAATATCAGGGAAACTACGATTTTGCTCTTATATTATAAAAAAAAAAACGGCTAAGTTTGACTTATGTTGCAGTTAGACTTCACTACACAACTACAGCGTAACCCTAGCACTGTGAAAAAACTTTTTCTTTTAATCAAGAATACAAAGTTCCAGACCGGTTTACGTTGGAAACAAATCAAGTCGCATTCCCACCGTGCGTGCACACACCGTGACGGACTCACCCTTTTTATATGTATATTTACAATCTTTCGCAGCCACGTTTAAAACACACTGATATGTTATTTTAAACGGAAAATAAAGATGGAGGTACCTGCTTTAAAAGAAATGTAATATAAGACTTTAAAACTCATAAATCTCTAACATAAGTAAGATATCATAAAGTCCCACGGCTGGAGATAATTCTACTCACTAAAAAGTTATTGGATCATATACTGCCATGCGACTTCACTGCGTGCGCGATTGACTGTCCATATCATCGTTTCTCACCTTAGGGGTCGTTACCTCTGGGGGGGAAGGGTCATTTGATATTAAAAGGGAGCCACGAACTTTCAACAAATAAGACTTTTTAATAACAATATGAAAAAATAAACTGCTTTTCAAATCACTTATGCAGGAAATATCCAAGTCCCGACTGCCCACTTTTTCTGATCACTGATATAGGCAAAGGTCTTCTTCTTTTTACGTTTATGGCTTCCCTTAAAATAATTCTGCCAATATCATGTTAGTCAAGCATACGTCGTTATGTTTTTCTCTCTACATGACATACAATTTATATTTGAACACCATTTAATTCCCAATGCCTACAATTACTTTTACAAACACCATTTATGTTTCTAGTAATCTCTTAAGTATTCGAGACAGTTAAGGGGTGTCTCGTTTTAGAAACAATTAGTGGATTGGCATCAGATCGGGCGCAGTTGCCACGCGATGGGACGATTTGTCGCGCGATACATGGAATTAGGCACGCACACACATTCAATACAATACTGTACTATAGCTGTTTTTTTCTGATTTAGAAAAATAATTTTTTACTACGTGTGAATAGGTACGTATATGCAATATATTATCTAAAGTCAAAAAATAAATTTGTATTTAGAAAAAATACTTTTTTTTTATAACAGTGTTATCAATATTAATAACATTCCCGTTAATCACTTCAATCAAGTATGCTTGTGCTAGATGGTTCACAACAATAGAGGAATGGCGCATTCGGATATACAAACTAAGGTTTTGCAGACCGTACCCTAAACCATTAGGCTACTAGACTGCCTGTATAGATAAATATCATATCGACATTTTATTTATTATCTGTAGTATTACTTCAGTATGTGCGAAGTGTTAAGTCTAAACTTACTATGAAAAACCCATCTGCGCAACAAGCCCGACTTACATATTTTGTAATTTTGATGTTGTCAAATGTATGGCACAGCTGTTGGAGTGCTGAGATTCTCATATTCCTTCGAGCATAGATATAGACCCTTCTTGGTAATCGGGTACAAAATATTCAATACTAGATAATCTAAATTACTTATAAAAATAAATGGGTAAATATATTAAATATCCAATTACAGCAATAGCATAGCTATCGCGCTGCTGTAAGTGGTCGGTAAACTTATACATCTTTTATTAGTACCAGTTAGTCGGCGCTTAAAGAAGGAAACGGTAATTGCAAGCAAGCCGCAATGTACGGAGAACGGGTCATGTTTTGTGTATTTTCTCACGGCATTTCTTTTTAAATCAAAATTAAGGGAACTTCACAATGGACGTTCTTGTTAATATCTAGATTAAAAACTTTCACTTATATTGCTCGCTGCTTGTTTTTGTGTATTGAGATTAATATGTATCTATTTGTTTATAAAAGAAAATAAGTTTACGCGTTTATTTTATTTTTAATTTTATTTAGGGTTACAAACAAGCACACGTTTCAACTAATGTTAAGTGATTCCTGCGAACACGTGATATCTACATTCATCCCTTGGAACAAGGAATCATAATGCAGATGCGTTGTCACCCTTGAGGACTGAGATGGAATACCTCGTCGCCAGACGAACCACGGCAGCATTATGCTGCTATTTCACGACGGTGTTCTGTGAGGGCGTGGTCCTACCCGGGTTGAGCGGACCTATTCATTCTGCAGCTAGAAACAAACTGCATTGTAGCTCTTCCACTGTAAAAGATTCCTGCGGCCGGTGACAGCCACATCCATCCATCATTGTCGTTGTCAACCTCGAGGAATAAGATGGAAAGCCTCGTCACCTGTTATAAGGGTCTACGGATCCCTACACTCACTAGACCAAACATAGTAGTATTATGCTGCTATTTGAAGCTGGTGTTCCAGGATGGCGTCGTCCCGACCCATCAAACATGCAACGAAAAATAAATGTATTTATGAACGTATGTGTTTGAGTATTTACGCGATATTATTACGAAAAAATTGGCAACACACCGCTGATAATAATGTTACCCAATCAAATAAATTTCATAAACCTCCGACACAATAAACTAACGTAAGAATTTACGAGGAAATGAACAGTAGACCAAAAGGTTAGCCCTTGCGACACTTCTCAGAAATATGCAAGTAACAGTTGACACGGAAATTCGGAGCAGCAACTGGACCGACCGGCCTTTGCGGCTTGTACAAGTATGAGTCGAGCAGTAATTTATCTAATTTCGTTTTTAACTATTTATTTATT
This sequence comes from Teinopalpus imperialis, assembly GCA_029286865.1. Classification (NCBI taxonomy): domain Eukaryota; kingdom Metazoa; phylum Arthropoda; class Insecta; order Lepidoptera; family Papilionidae; genus Teinopalpus; species Teinopalpus imperialis. The sequence goes on from JAGSMU010000012.1 coordinate 16,614,542, forward strand.
TAACTGTTTACGTACACTCGGCAATAAGAAAGGGTAATATATTATTTAACCAGAGCGTGTTGCTAATAATTACTTATGGTACTGAGAAATTAACGTTCTCTGCCGGGCGTAAGAGATATTCCTTTATTACTGAAGACGATGCATTCCATCTCAGTCCTCAAAGGTGACAACGCATCAGCATTATGATTCCATGTCAAGGATGAATGTAGATGTCATGGGCCGCAGAAATCACATAATATCATGTGAACTGTGTACTCGTTTGTTACTCTTAGTGAAATAAAAAGAAAGTTCAGAGTCACTCAGCGAGCTATGGAGTGGGGTATGCTAGGTGTATTCTCTGCTTGATGTAGACATCCGCAGTACAACGAGGGTGACCGCCACAGCTCAAAAGTGGCAATGGGCTTTCCATATAGGTGTTACCGCTAACCGACGGGGAAGATAACCGATTTCCAGAGTGGCTCCTCCATTTATAACCAGGTGCCTGTCACGCATAGCATTGTGATCAATTCAATTTTGATAATAATAATTTCAATACGATTAAATCCATTATGAATTATTATATTTTTGGGCTTGCTGAACTAAAATATTTAATGTAACAGACAGAAACACATGATCGGAACACTGATAACTTAACTCTTTGAGGATAACATTTATAAAAACTAAGCACAAACCTATTAGGAAATTCGACGGAATGACACTTAGCGCATGATTCATTCGATTTCCTTGTAAGTGGCGCTCACGTCACCTACATCCACCATCAGCTACGATGTGTAACCACCACGAGAGAATCAAAAATTCAATCTCTCATATCCAGATAGAGTCTGACAGAGATCTACTAAGATGGCCAGCTTCTCTTTAATTTAGATATTCATCATCATTATCAATAGAATGATAATCATAGAATCCGGAAATGATCGTTTAGAACCTACGTGGTAGAGCCATGTTGCAGTTCGATACTAATGAATGGGTCGGCTGCTGCATTTCCTCTGGTGGGTACAGGAATGCGGGAACCATTATTATTGTCGACGAGGCATTCTATCTTAGTCCACAGTTGACCACCATAATGGTTTCTTATCCACGATGAATGTCGGGGTGATGGGCCATCGGAATCACTAATCATCAGGTAAACCGTGTGCTCGTTTGTCACCCTCAATACAAAACAAATAAACAAAATAAAACCAAAATAATAACTTATTTTTAGCATATATATTTATATATTTCCTACCACTGAGAATCAAATACATGACCAGGCTTCTAGTAGACGCTTTAATCACTAAGCCACATGGCCGTCATACAATAAACAGACACACACAAAGACATTTAAAAAAATTAAATGACACTTAACTCTTAGAAGACAGGTGAAATAAATACTGTTTTATCTATATAGATAAACGAATTTAATTCCATCATTATATTCATCATCATTATCACAGCCTGTCGACAGTCCACTGCTGGACACAGATCCCCTATTGATTGCCACAAAGCACGATCCTGACCCAAGTGCATCCATCGACTGGCCACAAACTTGCACAGCTCCGTCGAGAGGTCTTTTTACATTGCGACTGTCAGTCCGAGATTGCCACTCAAGAACCTTACATTAATATAAGTTATCTGTGCAATGTATTTAAATTAGATACTTGATATAATCTAGGTACAACAAAGATATGACAAGGCTTGTAATACCTTAACAGGTAAATAGCAACCAAGTACAAGCGTACGGTGTCTTGCGAAGGCCAAGAACTCGCGGGTAGTAGGTATATATGTGTACCATTAACGTCTTAAGCAACCACGCCAGTTTTGAACCTTATACAGTAATAAACCTGGGGAGACATTCGGAATGCACGTGCCGACGCGACTTAGGCGCTGAACACGCGTGCGATTATATACGTGATTTTATTATTTTGAAAGCCGCTAGGTGTTGTCGCTAGATTACCTGGCTTATGTGTCTGGGTTCAATTCCCAGCCTAATGTGCATCATAAATTGTTGGTTTTCAGATCTGGGTGTGTTATATTGTGTCCCCAACACTGCATCTGAACCTTCCACCGATCTTATTGCACATGCATTACATAGGAATAGAGATGGGGAAGACGAGTGAGAGCCTCTGTGTTTACGCAAATGTTTACGGCACCGTCATGGTTCTGATGACGACTTTGATAAGGAAACATAATGCAGAAACATTGTCATCGCTGAGGACTAAGGCAGAATGCCTCGTCACCAATCATAAGTATATCTTTAAGCTCACCAGTCGAAACAGCAACATTTTGCTATATATGCTATTATATGCTGGTATTCTGTGAAAATCTGCAGTGGGATTTATATATACAGGCTGTTACTTTACTTTACTTTTATATTTTAACAATATAACATATATATTCAATACCTTCTAGATTTATGTCATTAAATATAAATATATATATTTTTGTCTGCACATGCATTTCAAGCCTTATCGGAGCATGCGACAATTGCTAAATAGGCGTGAGTCGTGCGACCTTGTCGCGGCGTACGTCCATTGCAAAGTGAAATGTACGAGCGTCGCCATCGACAATACAACAAATACGGAAGAATTAAATAAAGTAATAATTTGTTACATGGATCCCAGAGCTGCAGAAAAAGATGAATGAATATTGAATGATGAATAAAAAATAATAAAGTAACATAACCTATAGATCATAGAGAGTCATAGAGAGTCATAGCCCTCCTCTCTAAAGAGGGTCTTAGAGCACGGACTATGCTTTCATGTCCAGATTGAATCGGTGAACTTCATTAATCATGGCTGCCACCCATATCGTATCCCCATCAGGTGAGTTGTTCTTTCGAGTCACCCCTAATTAAACAGTGTTAGAGTCACGAGAAAGTTTCTTTTTAGTTACGGTACGAATGACCACAAAGGATCCAAACGTAAAACGTTTTGTCTGGTGAGTGTAAGGACTTTATTACTGGTGATGAAGCATTCCATCTCAGTCGTCAAGGGTGATAACGCATCTGCATTATGATTCCTTGTCAAGGATTAATGTAGTTGTCATGGGCCGCAGGAATCACTTGCCATCAGATGAACTTTATGCTCGTTTGTTACTCTCGATGTAATAAAAAAAACCCTCAATAAAAATAGGTATTAGGGGTGACAAAGGAATGATTAACAGTAACGTACATGCTGAAGTGACTTGTGGTCAAGCCGTGGTTACGGTGAGTGTACCAATTGCTTCTAATTGTGAAACATAAGTTCAACTAGTGGGACCTTTGCTCGTGCAGCTGTGCTCAGTGCTGGACCACGCAGACTACAATTATCTGCACGTGATTTGCGCTTTGTGATTTGTGGTCGTGATAGATAATAAAAAAAATATTAATATGAAACCTACTTGGGCTCGATGAGATTAAAATTTCTAGGTGAAATTTGAAATCCGATAACTGACGGAATTCAGGTTCTTGGCTAAGAGAAGAACCATGCTTTACACGCAGCTGTGCTTGCTTATGTTCTTCCACGTTATTTTCCCCTCGGTCTTACATTTTTTTTTTAAAAAATCTCTTTTTGTTTTAAATACTACATTTCTATACAGGCAAAGTCTTTGAGACTAAAGTTTATTTGAGACAAGCATTTGCCCGCGACTTCATCTAGGTGGACTACAGAATTGGGTCCAGATAGAAATGAAAAATGGTTGAAATGACATCGTAAAATTTAGTATTTTCCGCCAGTACTTGTGAATTTTGGGCACTGATTGCTTCTCAAGTCTCTCTGCATCCAATTCTTAAGTCCACGCGGAAGAAGTCGGGTTAAAAAATATCCTGTATGTTAATCCAGGTTATAAACTATCTGTGTGTTAAATTACATTAAAATCCGTTCAGCCGTTTTTGCATGGAATCAGCTGTCTCCAGCGGTGTTTCAGAACCGATACGACTTAGGGAACTTCAAGAAAAGAACCTACACCTTCCTTAAAGGCCTTTGCAACTTCTCTGGTGTTGCGGATGTTCATGGGCGGCGCTGACCACTTACCATCAGGAGGGCCTTTAATCGTTACCCGCCTATACTATAAAAAAAAACTTTCACATTTATTATATAAGTACGATATATTTGCGTCAAAAAGCATTCACTGTGCAACGACCAGCGTAAGAAGATTCGAGTATAAGTGGTAAGCTCATTGACGCAAGTGTCAATGCTATCTAGGTGATAGAATACTTGGCGAAAAAAAATGAGTTACTAATCATAATGCAATCAATCTTAAATAATATATGGTATAGCCATAGCTGGTAAGGACCCGAGGAAAGACGACAGCCGTGTATTGGACTTAGTGGCCTACAATTGGAGGTCCAGCAGGGATCTCGAGCTGATAATGAAGTTAACGAAATTGAGTACTATGATGCCTATCGTATACTGATGATGGGGAATATATTATATGTATAATAATATATATTTTATGATTCTTCGTTCTTTTCTTGAATTTCTATTTCTAGGATTTTCAGTCGTAAGTTTGTTCTTTCATCTTAACATTTCTTTCCATCTGATATTCCCGTGAGTATAAGAATATGCAATCTCTTTCTGCGATGTTAATCGTTCATTATTTCTATACATAATCAATTTAATCAAACTATAACATTTATAAGTATTTTGAATAACGTATTAATTAATCCTACGTATTAAGTACTACGTATTGAAGTTTTCTAGAGACAATCGTACTAACCCTGCAAGCATGCACGAAATGATGAGAGCTGATACAGAATTGTGCCTAATAGCAATCTATGGGGTAGGGCTGAACAGTGGTGGGACCCTGTAGCCGCTTGTTTCTGGCTGCAGCATAAATGGGGAAGACCACGCCGTCACAGAATAGCAGGGTGAAATTAATTTTAATGTCTAAGACTTATAGCCTGATGTCTTTTTAAACTTCCTACAAACTAAATGCAACGTAGCACTAACATTGCAAATGTGTGAATATGTTCCGACGAAGGTTAGGAAGTATGGAAGAAAGTATCATGGTTATACACCACAACCACACACGCAACTGAACAAAAACACGATAGGAATTGAACTCAGGAACCGCAAATTAAAGCCACAAACCACTATTTCATGCTCTCTAATTTATTAACTACGTTACAAAAATAATTCACGTATGAATCATAGCTCCATTATCGGATACCGAAAAACGGTGTTGGGTAGTTCGAAAGCGGTTAAATCGAGTATCGATAACTCAATACATATTCGCGCGTAGAATTCCGAAGTGTCGTAACTGTATGTAGCAGTCAAACGTCAGCATTGTGCAACGAGCGACGCGCCCGCCCGGACATTTCCTGGAATGACGAGGTAACCTACGTGTTAGCTACTCTTTTGAAGGTCGTTTTATACACAATATATCTAAAAGTAATGCTTGTTTTCTATTCGAAGTTTCAAGTTTTTATAGAGCAAATTTTATAAAAAAAAAAGTAAAGTTTTTTAAAGTGGATGAGCTACACTGCAGTTTGTTTCTAGCTGCAGAATGAATGGGTATACTGCAGGAATGCTGCTGTGTTTCGTCTGGCGAGTGTAGGGATCCGGAGACCTTTATTACTGGCGACGAGGCATTCCATCTCAGTCCTCAAGGGTGACAACGCATCTGCATTATGATTCCTTGTCAAGGATGAATGTAGATGTCATCGGACCGCTATCCGCTATCACTTACCATCAGGTGAACTGTGTGCTCTCAATGTAATAAAAAAGTACAGCCTATACACATAAATCTCACAGCAGGTCATAATTGTCCACGCAGCTTCACATCAGATTGTTGTACTAGACGACTTCGAAAAAAAAAACTTTTTTCTACATATTTCTTAGACATTCCTCACGATGTTTTCCTTCACCGCTTAGCACGTGGTTAATGAACACTTAAAATTATGATTAACAATTTCATCGATGCCGTCAATTAAAAGTTTAGCTACCACTTCTCGTTGAAGTCAGCCTTGAAGTCTATTACCGAATCGGCTCAGACTTTGATTAGACTATTACTTGACTTAAACTAATTTTACGGATTTTATTCTTTTGTTGTTTTGGTCGTTTAATTTTTTATTTCATACATTTCTAGTATTGAACAACACTCATTGTGGGCACGAAGGGCTTAGGTGTTAGACGTCATAGTTAATGCCGTTCAATGTTTTAATCGACTTATTAATCGCATTATCGATAAGACTTAAAACTTTAAAATTATACAATTGGATCAATTTTACAAATAGAACAATAGTAAAATCATTGATAAAAAAAACAAGGAGCGTGCTCCCGCGCCTGCGTGGATATCCGGGCGCCACAATGCGACTTCCGCCGCCAAGAGCTCGTTGCACCAATTGATGGTCCATCGGCACAACAACAGGACCCTTCGCCCAATACTTTGCATCCGGGCTAGGGGTGTGCATCACTATAATATGAACAATATTTATCGATAAATAAATAACAAATACCCGTAAATTTACCATTGTGAAGCATGAATGTATTTCTTTATTTTTGATCGAACATCTCTATCTCTGCCTTACACTAACTATTTTCTTTCTATTCTATTAATATATTATTATTAATTTCATATAATATTTATTAAAACAATACAACTTAAAATTGTAATACTTAGTACAATGCAATTATTTGTTTAAACTTTTAGTTTACACCCCTTTTATATTAACGTAGTAAATAAGTTAATTTTAAATAGCACGTATGAAATCATATTTAACATATGTACCAAATTAATTGTTATCGACGTTTTATATGTATCGACAATGAAAGGAACAACACTGATACTTTCACACACGCTCGCACGCAGAACAATGGACCACCAATATCGTTAATACGCGCTCCTCTCGTAAAGGTTATCAGCCCGTGTATTGCATTAAATAATAGTAATACGGTTAGGGTATGCGTATATATATACACACACCTATATATATATTAAGTTCTTACATATAAAATTGGCGATTTTTCGAACTGGTCACTTTGATCTCAAATAATCAGGCGTTTGGTTAGGAATTCCAAATTCAAATGTATTTCAAATTTAGCCTTGTGTATTCGTGTTTAAAATTTAGTGATTCATTTGTTTTATCTTTGGCATCCTTCTGTTAACAAAATGGAAAACTTGAAATATCTCGTTGTTTACGAATTTGAGTTCCACCGTGGCACCAGCGCTGCAGGACCAGCTTGAAGGATTAATGATGTGTATGTGGAAGCTACTGTAAAAGAATGCACGGTACATATTCGGTTCCAATATTTTCTTTCCGGGGATTTGACCTCCAAAACAAACCCTGCGGTCGGCCGGAGATCCTAGTTGACAATGAAGAATTAAAGGTGATGGCGGAAACGGATCCATCGACAGAGTTAGAGGCAGGCTTCGGTGTGACAAACAAATTGGAAAAGCGGAAAAGCTCGAGAAATGGGTGGGTTAAGCACACCAACAAACGCGTATTAAATGCTGTGTTACATTGCTCAACCGTCACAGGAACGAGGTAATTTTGAACCATTCTCCCCGGAACTTGATTAAATATATAATTTCATAAAAAATAGTTTTTACTTTTCCCATGTAATACGCTGATACATATTTATATATATATATATATATATATATATATATATATATATATATATATATATATATATATATAAATATATACCATCACCAACTTCGATAAGTAATCATAATAGCTTTATCACCAATAAATGGGGTCTGCGGGTGCCTATATTCATCAGACATCCTTCCGCGATCGAGTCGGCCCAGTCATGTCGCGGCTAGAAACAAACTACATCGTGACTCTACCTATTGTAATACTCAACAACAGCATGATCATTTATTTCCGTGAAACATACTATAAAACCACAGAGGATGACTTAATAAGATACATCTGTTACGTAAACATAATATTGTAGTGGCCAATTCTTAGAAACGTTTGTACGTCTTATGAACTAAAATGCTTCATACTAAGAATACTCAAGGTACAAGGTACACTACAGTTAGAATTATTGCAGACAAATGGACTACGATTTAGTCAATAATAGGATAATAAAACTAACTCGTCTCGTATCTCATTATCGATCTAACGAGGTATATCATATATCTCAGTCCTCAAGACCATTTACCTTTACAGAAAACCAATGTGAAATACCAGCATGACGCTGCTGTATTTCTTAGGGTTCATGTGGGGCTCACAATTACAGGTGGGCCTGTCAGTACATTTCAGTCCTCAAGGATGCTCATGCAGGTGTAATCATTTTTTATATTGGATGAAACTGTCACGGGCCGCAGGCATCAATTATCACCAGGTGAATCGTGTGCCCGTTTTTTCACCCTTCATATAATTTAAAAATAACCGTGAATTGTAATAATCAACATCACTGTAATTTTAAAAGACAATGTAAAAACACTAGTAAATTGTAATAGGATAATGTAAAATACACTTGTTAATTGTAATAGACATTGTAAAAAACACTTGTAAATTATAACAGAAAATGTAAAAAACACATGTTACTTGTAATAGAAAATGTAAAAACACTTGTTAATTGTAATAGACAAGATAAAATAAATTGTAATATACAATTTAACTTATATATCCCCAGCCATAATACATACATATATCTTGCATTATACAATTGTTTTGATTTCGTACCCGATTGTATTCGATAGTAAATATTTTAAAAACACATATTATTGATATTTATTTAATATTAATTGGCACAAGTAAAACAAACTTTATTTATAACGGACTAAAAGCTACTAACTTTTATATTTATTAAAGTTTTTATAATATAAAAAAATTAATGAACGCATAACACCAATAAATCATACCCGTTTGTCATTACATAGAAAATCATATCTTAACAATTTACATAACTGTCACTTTAAATAGAGAGAACTTTTAAAATGTTTCTTTTTTAACAAAACTAATTTTATCGAATTTATTTTATATTTCTCATTCCTTAGGTTTCGAATGCTTTACAGCATCCGTGGTCACGGGGGGACTGGCGTGTTCGATTTCTCGATTTCCCCGATTCACATGATAAATGATTTCTGCAGCCCATGATAAGAAAGAAGATAAGTCTAAGATAAGGAATCATAATGCAGATGCCGTCGCCGTTAATAACGATCACCGTACAATAAATATATACATATAAAGGTACATATATGATATAGAGTATAGAAAATTTGACTTCCTACTGGACGATTTCGGCCACTGAGATATCTTCTAGCTAGTAGATAACACACTCGTATAATACATCCTGTATTACAGCGTCGCATTCGCACGAACATAGAGGCGCACTCACTCGACGCCTTCCCTAACGCTAGCCATCTAGCTCAAGCGTGTCGCTTACTTATATAGCAATAATAAAAATAAATACACCGCATCGCAATTTAGGACCATAGACACTTTTCAATTCGCATGCCAGGCACCATGATAGAGAACAAAGCATATTACGAGATAGTAAACAGATGGCTTCTAATCACGTCATTGTACGCGTTGTTGACGTCATATGACGCATTATACGTTTATTTATAGACATCGTCGATCCTTACAGTACGTTATCAGGATTTTGTGACGTCACAAACGGAAATAGGAGTAAGTAATCTTTTGATTTATGTTATCAATTAATATCATCCTGTATATAGAAAAGTCAATATTATGATATAATTCAATATGACATCTTCCGTGTCGACCACGGCAATAATTACAGTTTTACCAGATGACAAAAACTTTTATTGTGGTAGAGCTACGCTGTAGTTTGTTTCTACCTGCAGAATGAATGGGTCAGCTCGACCGGGTTAGGACCACGCCCTCAAAGAATACCAGCGTCAAATAGCAACATAATGCTGCTGTGTTTCGTGTGGTGAGAGTAAGAATCCGGAGAGCTTTATTACTGATGACGAGGCATTCCTTCTCAGCCCTGAAGAGTGACTCGTATCTGCATTACGATTCTTTGTCAAGGATGAATGTAGATGTCATGGAGCGCAGGAATCACTTGCCATCAGGTGAACTGTGTGCTCGTTTGTTACTCTCAATGTTATAAAAAAAAACTTCGCGAGATGTATTATAAGCATTCGTGCAAACACGCAGCCACTTGTGATATCTTTCCATATTAATAATAAATCAATAAGATCGGAGGAAGGTTCAGATGACGTGGGAAATACAACAACTTGTGATAGGACAAATATTGTACCCCGACTGGGAATCAAACTTAGGACGAGTCAGGTACTGTAACTAATACATGTCAGCGAGGTTAAGGATACGGTCTGAGAAAACATTGAAATCAAGCGGATTTAATAATGTGTCTATTTTTGTCATAGACGTTTTCGACACTATCGAGCACTCAGTCCGCCAATAAATAGTCCGTAAGCCAATTGATATCTTCAAAACCTTCACCACTGGATACTAATATAGCCACGATAAGAATCCAGTAAGTGATTCGTGTAGTGGATTTACGTCGAGTCATATTTTAAATTTAAATAGCATCATAGTACTGCTGTATCTATATACTAACTAAACTATTATGTAAATAAAGGTAGACAATCCTGCATCAAGTCGTATCGTTCCCATACATGCCTGGAATTAATGTCCCCATCCGGATGTGTAATACATGGTGCATTGGTGGGATAATAATGTCGACTTCGCAAAGACTTTGCATATATTTTTTAAATATACTATTCTGCTGTAGTGAGACAGCCCATCTCAGTCCTCAGGGTTGACAATGGATGCGATCTTGAATATTTGATGACGAAGTATGAGATGTTTATATGTTGCCATCATCATTAACTAACAGGTGAATGATGAACATAAAAATCTGTCACTCTCAGTTCAAATAAATTGTATGCCCTATTTCTCTAAAATTCACATAATATACAAAGATATTAACAGTCATATAGTATCTCCCAGGATATGAAACAGTGGAATGAATTTTTCAAATCTTAGACCAAAATATTACTTAGTTTTTATGAAATCAACTTTCGTTTTATTTTTAGGTCTGAGGACTTTTACAATTTCACCGGGTTAAAAGGTGACCGAGCGCTTAGGACACTGTGGCGAAACCTTTATTTATGGGTAACCAGCGAAAGGTTCCCGAGAAGAAGCCTCGGCTTGGACCATTACCCTGCCATGACTCCAGGGTGTCCGCAAGGGCCGTTCCTCGGTTCGGTCAGTTGCTTCTATCGGATTAAACTTGGTTATATTTATAGTAAACATCGCAGCTGAAGCTGCATCTCCTACGTTCGTATAACGTAATACTACAATTAAAATAACATTATTTGATTCACACACAATATGTTTACATCGAGTTTTTATTACAAATGCGTAAGATTCAAATTTGAATCACCATTAATTTTAATGGGTGCGATTTTAATATCCTTATGTTTAGGGCGGTAAGGATTAATTTGCAACTAAATATGCAGCGAAAGCTTGGATATAATGTAAGACATAGCCAAGGATGGGTTCCCACGGCAAGTTGACACATGCAAGTATTGTGGCGTACTGAGAAATTGTCTCCTCAATTTGTACACGATTGTTCGTTTTTTATCGCGCAGTAAAAGTGTTGGAGAATGTCTTGCACATGACGAGACTTGGTGTAAAACGTATAATGCTTAAAACGGAGAATGTTTCCAGAATTTGGTGCCGAATTTTAAAGGACCATAAAGGGTAACTAACTACTACACACAAAAGAAAAGGCATTATCTATGGGCTACAATGCGAAAATATTGAAGCCAGCATTAATATGTTAAAAGGAGAAATAAAAAAATATTAAAGAAATATTTGGTATACGATCAAAGATTACTCTTTTACAGATTAAAATACAGACAGTAAAGTGTGATAGAGCCACACTGCGGTTTCCAGTAGCAGCGTGGATGGGTCGGCGCGTCAGGCGCGCGTAACGTTCGAAACTTAAAGTCGCAGGTTCGATACCGCCAATCCGCCCAAAATCGTGAACTATCTAACACGACCCCCCCCCCCAGGAGTCGACTCTCTACACTATAGTCTGTGATGATTCTGTGCAGAAAGTCAATCAACTTATGACAAATACTTTCTCCCTAATTTTCGTTTTTTCAAAATCCTGCGATGTCACAGTGCGACGAATGATAGCATATACATTAATATCGCGGTGGGTGAGTTTCGCCGTGATAGTAGAAAGGCTTTCATAGCAATAATAGCCGGAAATGACGTCACATGTCCGCCACTCGACGTGTGACCCACCGAGACGTACGCGACCACACACATACTATATGTTTATAAAGTGTAATATAGCATTGTAATGAACAAAGGGGTCAGCACATAAATATAAATTAGAACTAGCTACAACATTTATTTCTCATTTTGAAAGCCGCGGTAGCTCAGTGTCTAAGCGCTCGCTTTTAATTCACTTGATGGAACCGAGTTCGATCTGCGATCAATGAAATTGTTAATTACAATATTTTAACACAAACCGGGTTTCGACAATTTAATTTTGGCAACGCATTTGCGACTCCTGTGGTGTTGCGGATGTCCATGTGCGGTGGAGAGCACTTACCATCAACTGAGCTGAGCCATCGTTAGCTAACTAATCTATAAACAAACACATGCACACACAATAACATGTGAAGGAATGATATTTAAAGGTACTTTTTTTCTCCATTTCAAAACACGTTTTATTTTTATTATTAATTAGCCTCCTAAAAATAAATTTTGTTCAACGTTAATACATTAGTAACAATCCCATTAACACTGCCAATTAAGCTTAAAACGCTTCTGCTTAGAGATTAGTCACGACAATAGTTGAATGGCGGATTGGAACCCACAACGTTAAGTTTCAGAAACCGTAGCCAGGCTATTGACTCTTCAAATTAACAGCATTACATGAAAAAAAAAATGCGTATCCATTTACTTTTTGCTACCTTATATATCGGCAAACAATGCAACTAATCTCTTTCCTACTTTCAACTAATTAAAAAGCCGTTAACAGTGCCGTCAATAACAGTACGAAATGCTAATGAGAAAGTGCAAAGTAATTATGGGCGTGTCTGGCATTGTTTTAGCGCAAAGAAACTGCCATCTTAGTGCCAAACACGCGTGAGATCAATCTCGCTTTGCTATAGACTAGATTTTTCTTTCTTACAATAGACCATTCTAGATTTAAGGATACGCAAATTGATGAGAACTTTGTCTATCTCTGTATACTCTAATGTGCCACCTGGACCGGTAAACCGGAAACAGCAGCGTAACTCGGCTGTGTTTCGTATAATATCCAATTACAGCCATCTCAGTCCTTAGGGATTACAACGTAAATGCATCCTGAATCTTTTGTTTAGGATGAATTAAAGTGTCATGGTCACCTGATGGTAGGTGTCATCTCCATCAAGAAGATCTGAATCGCTCGATATGTCAACGCCAAGGATTCCGATTATAGTGAAGGTAACAAGGGGAATGCTCACAAAATAAGGAAATGTTGCAAAGTGCTTTTTTTAGCGGGAAACGTGGAAACTTGATTTAGTTTTCACTTGCGCCACACCTGATGCAATGCCTTCGCCACGTTGTACAGCTTGCGTGTTGAATGTTTTATCACTTAATATATTGTTTTAATATTCTATATATCATAGGTTTATATCACTATATAAATTAATTAGCGAATATCACATATAAATTAAAAATAAGTTTAAGTGTAGTTACCGAACTTATTGAAAACAAAGAGTAGCAAGTAGATAAACAGAAAGTCATATGTCAATACGACTTTGTGTTTATCACAATACACAATGAAATAGACATTGACCTATAGAAGAAAAAAACACTAAAACAATAGACCTAGAGAAATTCCGAATACACGACAATGGAAAGAAAGAGCCGGTAGAGTCATTTCTGCCAACGATCATCTTGCGACTCAACTATTAGGTGGCTTTCGTGCGCTTGCGCAAACAATTAACCTCCCAAATAACACGGTTCCCGCCTTTGTTGCGATTCGACAATCGAGAGAGCATCAGCTATCTCACTAGGCCATCTCGGATCAGTGTCAGCACTAATTAATAAGCTTTAAAGTTAATAAAGCTCTTGGGAGACGTTGTAGGCGAAGACAATGCGCAAAACAATTCATTGTCATATCTGTAATTGAGTTCCCATCAACTCAAGGAATTTGTTTTATATGATATTAATCTGGTGGAGCTAATGCGTTGTGAGTATTTAAAGTCGTGGTAGGGTAATGGTGATTTAGATCCCTTCACATAACATTATAATGGATGCATCGGTTTTGTAACTTAACGTAGTTTTGTGTGTGAGTGTGTTTAGAGGAAGGGCAGCTAGTTTTTAGATGTACATGAATGGGTCAGCTCAACAGGGAAAGGATCCACGCCCTCACAGAATACGTGAATAAAATAGCAGCATAGCGCTGCTGTGTTTTGTTGGGTGAGTTTATTTGGGGAATCAATTACAGATGAAGAGGAGTTCTATTTTAAACCTCAGATGCGACGCGAGTGCTTTTTAAATTTACTTGAGGGCCGCAGTTATCACTTAACACCAGGTGAATTGTGTCATTGTTTGTTATCCCTACTATTATAATTACGTGCAAAACGATCACTCTTTAACTTTGTATTATCAGATATGGTCTTATGTTTTAATAAAGTTATATTTATTTCATAACAAAACTACTCTAAATCATCATTTAATTTTTGAATAAATATGGTGTATTGTGCTCATTAAAGAACTCTCCTCTCCCATTTACCACCGGCAGTGGCACAATGAATTTAAAACAATGGACGATAAGGTCGAATGTATCACAAAGAACACGACGTCATGGGACATGCACATAATTTAATAATAAAGAAGAATAAATAACAAACTACTCTTTGATCTTTATTCTTCTCTATGATTAGATTCTTCTGTCCGTGTCCCATCTTAGCACGTTTCCATAATCCCCTTTCAGACTGCCGAGGTCATGGTAGATAAAATAAATCAGCAGTTATATCACCCAATTTCCATACTGGAACCGATAAGGACATGTCAATAAGTGGTCGCCGATAAGGATCCCCTTCGCAATCGCGCTTCCCGTCATTCAGTAGCGCCAACGAGTACTTCACAGTTCATGATATCAACTATTAAAATTTACCGACAGGTTCCAAAAACTAGAGCCAGAGAGATGAACCGGCAAGAAACGATGGACAGAGAGACTAGCTTTTAGAATTAAAGGTGAGAGGCATAGCAATAACTTGTAATTGGCTCCCCATATCCATCCCCATTTGGTCCTCTGTTGTTTGGTGAGTGTAGGAATTAGGAGATCCAGTCAGAGAGGCATTCCATCTCAATACTCAGGGGTCACTCAACGCATGTGCATCTCGAATCGATTTGGCGGATGGTTGTAGATGGGCTTGGACACAGTTACCTTTCCTCATAGTCAGTTCCACCAAAAAACTTCTATTCACTGTTATAACATTATCCACAATTTGCAATCTTTCGTCGTGGAAGACGTTTAAATAGCAACGACATCCGCTAATGTGAAAACAAGTAAACTCTTTCATTTATTTAAAAATATCTTTGAAGCTTTAATAGCCTAATGGTTTAGGGTACGGTCTGCACTATGAATTGAATTAGCAAGTAAGGCTAGAGTGATTAACGGGTATGTAATGTTAATATTATTGTTGGCATTCTTTGTAAAGATATATTGCATATAGAATTACCTTAGACTTTCCCACACCGCGGCCAGCGACACGTTTGATGAAAAATTGTGGGAATAAGTAATTACGTAGACGGAGAAAGTGAAAAGGCATATAGCACATGATGATTTTACCGTCAACTCACGTTAATTTCTAATCGGCAGCGATGAACTGATATGCGGGTCCTATCTGTGCCGCCTTAAAAATACACAGTAATACGTTATGGGGCGTTTAGCGTATTAAATTATTTATATTGCATATTAACCGTTAATCTTTATTAGTGATGGATGTAGATATCATAGGACCAAAATCCCCATAATCGTATCGGTTCGGAAATACTGCTGGCGACAACTGAAATTTCACGCGCACAGTGGCGGATTCGAGACGATGAGGAGGAAATTTTGAATTCTGTCGTTATTATTATGTACGATGTTTAGACTCATCGGCTGGAATTAATCCGAACAACAAAATAACACGCAATAAAAAAAACTTGGTGTGCCACTACTAGTGCTGCACAAAACATAATTTACTTTCATCCTACGAGTATATCGACTTTCTGTTATAATAGTGAAAACGATAAACATTGTTGCAGGTGTATTTATTTTTATCGGCAGATCTGCGGGACAAATTATCCGGCCTCCACTCTAGTATATATAATTACGTGTCTACTATAATTGCGTCATTAAAAAACGGAGATGGCGAGATATGAAGACTGATTATAGTGTTATGATAGATAGATGTATTGTTTAGATTTGCATTTTTTCCTTGATTTACCTGAATATGATTTATTGAAGCGTCAATAGCCTAATGCATCATTAGCTATACATTTCATGTCGGGGCCAATGAAGCCAACAAAGCCAAAAAACTAAATAAAAACCTTGCGAACCCGTTCACTATAAAATAATAATAACAATATAATTAATAGTTTATTTATAAGTTTAAACTCTCATGGCTCCCCCACGCAGGCCTAATTTTATTGCAGCAGTAGGATGTATATATATTATTCAAAATGTACTAAGGACAGATATTTTAATATCGCAGCCGATAGAAACCAAAATCACACAATACAAATATAAATTATCGCGTGTGCAAATCCCGCCTCTGTTGCGATTTTCCCAGGAACTGTTTAATCTTATACCTGGGCATCGCGATCTGTTAAATAAATAAGACCTGCACCATATTACAGTTATATATATATATATATATAATATATATATATATATATATATATATATATATATACATATATATATATATATATATATATATATATAACAGATTCAGAAACGATGGAGAAATAGTTTAGGGTACCATTGTTGTTAGTTACAAAAGAAACAAATATTATCTTTAATGTTACTTTGGAGTCAGACACGTCGGTTAAATTTACGTGGCGACTTACCGTGCGGTGAGAGAGGTCGGCGACGGAGTCGTGCCGGTGGTCGAGGCTGCCCAGGCTGCAACAGGAGGCGGACGAGGCGAGGCTCACGGAGTCAGCGCGCACGCGGTGCGGCGATACCGCCACGTGCTTCAACATCCCCGCACCTGCAACAGACAGACTAAATCACACACATGAACATAAGGACGATGTACTCCTGATAAACGAACACACAGTTGACCAGATGATAAGTCAGTCACGCGGCCGCTAGCACTCCACATATAAATGTGGGGTGCCTAGATAAAGTATCATAATGTACTAGATGCATAAACATCAACCATGAGGACTAAGATGGTATGGCTCACCGTAAGTCTCTGGATTCGATATCATGGATCATTATTATTGCCGTATTTGCGCAAACACAAAAGAATAGACACTTCGTCCCGTTCCCTAATAATGTACTTGTAATAAGATCAGAGGTTTAGATGCAGTTCAATATATGTATAATGGTTTAGGGTGCGGTCTGCGAAACTTAAGGGCGTAGGTTCGAATCCGAATTTTGACAATTGCCGTGAACCATCTCTAGGAGATTACAGACACAAGCATTCTAAGCTTAGTTGGAGTCGATATCCGGAATGATAGTAATAGTACCAGCAGTGCTAGCGTTAAAAGCTTAATGCTTATCAAAGCATATTGAGCTCTAGCATAAAAAGGCACAAAAATCTGACTAGGAATCTAAAGCAGAGCGAGGATATATATATATATATATATATATATATATATATCTGATACGATATACATTAATACAGAATACCTAGGTAGGTGTAGGAATCCGGTAATCCAATTATAGTTAATAAGTCATTCACAAGCCATCTCGCGACGACGCATGTGCATCTTGAATCCTTGTTGATGATGGATGTAGTGGTCATGGGCCGCAGACATCACTTATCATCAGGAGAACTGCATGCTCGTTAAAATGTGTCCATCATGCTTCCAATTTACGTCGTCATGATCATAATTTGTATATGTCAATTTGCATGACATGTCGCCGACTTCATTAGGCTCCAAGCGTTATGGATACGTGAACGTGTGTTTAGCGCGTCGTACATTTGCCAGTTAGTTCTGTCTGTTTTTTTTCTGAAGAAGTCATATCTCCTCTTTTACCATCGAGCGGACCTATTAATGCTGCATTTAGAAACAATCTGCAACATGGCTCACGAAGAGCTGAACTACTTCTAAACGATGATGTCCTCCTGGTCGATTCTGTACACGACCGATTTCGATGCATAAATATTGTTTCAAGACCGACGCGACTCAGGAGCCAGGTAAATACACGGCCAATTTTCTAAGTATATGTTCTACACGTTCATGATAGAAACAAGTTAAGGAAAAAGGTTTGGTATCTGTGAGTAAGGACAAGAATATAGGCAATGGACTGAATCAACAGGGAACACTGATTAGATATACAAGTAAACAATGATAACATACAATTGCACAACGCTAGATTACACGTTCGAAAGGATATTTCTTTTCTACAAATGTAATACTACGAGAAGCCATAAATAAAATAGTTCAGACTTTAATCCAAAACGAGATTAACAGAGCTATAATATAAGATCTATATAAACATAACGCTTATTCAGAAGAAGAAAAGAAAACAAAAATTTCTAGACGTAAGCGAGCGAATTTGTCAACCCGAATGTCGAAAAACAGAACCCCTAGTACAGTAGAATAAGACTTCGTAGTAATTATAATGACGTCGTAATGTCCTAGGAGCAGTACTCGAATACGTTGAAACACTTACATAACTTACACAAAAAGGACATGACTTACTACTTAAGTTGAGAAACTGAAAGCCGTTAAGCGCCACGGAGCGTCCCGAAGTGAAAAGAACAAGACACGAACAAACTCGACCCGTCACTAATAAAAACGTTACATAAATTATCGAACAAAAGTGCACTTTAGTATGGAGACAGTAACCATATTTATGTGACTAACAAGCACACAATACACCTGATGTTGAATAATTGCCTGTGGCCAATAACCATCTACATCCACCTTCAACCTGTGGGTTAAGATGGAATGCCTATTGCCAAATGACATCAACTTCGCAAGATATATTATAGTGTCATTAAGCATTTACGCAAACAGAAACACACCTTCCATATTCCAATGTGCAATAAGATCGAAGGAAGGTTCATACAGTATCAGGGACGCTATGATTACTCAAATGCTTTCGGTACTATAGTACATCCCGACGGATAACGATGTAGATAAAGATATATAATTTGACGACCGCGTGGTCCAGTTGGATAACAAGCTGCAACGTCGCAGCTCCTTGTTTCGATTCGTAGTCCAGGAACAATATTTATGGATCACAAATTGTTTGACTTCGGGTGAACCGTCTATGTCCTGTATTTTTGACGTCATCTCTGTCGACTGACCAGGAGACCATTATTAGATATTATTTTTTTTAGAGTGGACGTATCACTTTAGAATTCATCATTTTATAACAAAATATATAGATCGAGTAAAATATATAGAGCAGCTCTCTATATCATCATCTATATCTATCTCTCATCTGATATTTTTAAAATGGCGGTTTCTGTTCTAAGTTTGGCCACCTGGGATAGAAAAAAGTACTGGTGGCACTGAGCTGCTAAATTAATTAGACTTGCGATAACAATTTATTTAAAATAAAAACCATTAGTGAAACAAAATAAAATTCTATAACAACAATGGTTGTGCATTCAGTTATTTTATTAAAGGATAATGTAACACCGATACATTTCAAGGTTGTAAAAATAAATGGCAACTTTAAAATCTGGACAAAAACCATACAAAAAGTTTATTCAAAAGAGCGACAGCGCTCAGACCGCACGTGCTCGCCCATTAACGCGTAAACGCTCTGTTTGTTTAGGCCCTGCACTTCTTGGAACACCTGACCTGCCGGGTTTACTATTGTCATTATAGAACAGTGGAAGGGTACTGGTCACGCATCTTTAATGGTTCGGATTTGTGTTTCAAAGCATCTCCCATCCTGTTTTAGAACAACACTTCTTATCTCTTTTCGTGTGAAGATACACATATTTACAGCAGAGCTACCATGGTAGTTAAGTTAGTTACCATGTATGCTGACATAATTTTTTTTTTAAAAACTCATAGACATTGTTTTTAATTAATATTTGGGCATATAACCTTTATAATGTGTACGTTGTACTTTTTTGTTTATTGCAACACTAGAAACTTGTCTTTGTCCTTGTTATAACTGTAACTTACAAAATGGCGACTTAATAATTGACAGGAAGGGCTGCGCTAATGTTTGAAATCGGGGGAAAACTTTTGTTCAGAAGTCAATTAAATCTAGCCGAATTTTGTATATTTTTAGTATTGTGAACTAAATTTGTATTTAGAACATATAAGGTTGAGTTCAATAATATATCTGATATATCCTGAATATCGATATATCCTATTAATAAAGAGGAGAGAAAAAATAAAATCACTCCATAAAACACAATTAAATATCCATTTTAAATGGTGGCACTTAAGTATAATACCTGTAAGAGGATTTATTAAAAGGTAAACTTAATCTTAAAGTATTCTTTATTTAATTTAAGTCATTTGATAATTAACAAGTGGAAGCAGTAAAGTTAATCCTGTTAAACATTGCTTTCCAATGAATCCTAATTACTGAGAAGTTTCATATAATATCAATCAGACTCTTGAGAGGTATTTCTTTTATTAGGAGTCACAAAGGAGAACACATTACCCCCGGTCACCCCCGATGACTCGGATATAATACTTCATTCAGCACTTGTAATTAGATAAACGGATTCATATTCACCATACAGAATTACAGAAGCGTAATTTGACAGATTTATTTAATTTTTCTATTTAATTTTTTTAACATAACATCTCGTACGACGTACAACAAACAGCAACTCTAGATTATATTTCATAACATAATAACTAAATTATCATGTTAATAATATTCGAACGATTTAAATATTTTAAAAGCCATTCAAAATAAGCAAATTACAGTGTACGTAATCACGATCTATCGGCAACGGTGTATTACAGCAACATTAATAAATTACCATTGTAATATTGTATCATCAATCAGTATTACGGGTGCTATGCCTCATGTTAACAATACACTGGATCGAATTGATCTCATCGTATATATTATTACTGGCTGCAATTCTATATTTTTTATAAAAGCGGTGATAAACAAGCACACAGTTCAGCTGATGGTATATGACTGGTGTCCAGGACAACTACATCCAACATAGATTCAAGATGCACCCCGCGTTATGTAGCTTTTTCATACTGGTAGTCTGTAAGGGCGAGGTCCCTCCTCGGACTAGTTTACCCATTCATGGGCAAAATTAATTTCATGGGAAAACATCTCAAGGAAACATGCATGTCTGAAAAATGTGAAGTCTACCACTCCGTAGTGGAGCAGAGTATCGGACTATGCTACAACATTCCCTCCGGAGAGAAGGTCCAGCTGTGGTATTTATGGGCTCATACTTTACTCTTTGACCGCCAACGAACTGGCATTGGTTGTCGCTCTATCTAGTGATATACTAGTCGATGGATGCAGGTGGCTCAGGCTCATGCTTTGTGGCAACCTATGGAGGAGCATTGTGTGGTAATGATTTTACGTACGTCGAAACAAAATTACACATAGCCATTGTGAGACGCCTAAAGGTACATCGCACGGGAGGCGCGCTGACCGGATCAATAAAATCCATCCGCTGCCGCCGCGCACCGCCAGGAATGTGAGCTCGACTGCGCACATTCCTGGCGACGTTCAAACTTCAAACACAACTCCAACACATTGCCAATGACATTAATTAAAACAGATTATAATTAAACACGCAAACATACGACCGTATCCTATGCAAATCTAACAGGTAACCTATTAGATAAATTCTATATCTGATTAGATACGTTCAGAGTCCCCGTAAGATGACGCTTTTTAATAACAACAGGGGTGACAAACTAGCACACAGTGCACCTGATGGTTTACTGCGGTCATAACATCCATCCTCAACGAAGATTCAAGACACGTGTGCATTGTCAGCTCTGAGGACTAAGTTCGAAGGTCTCGTAACTATGTAACGTGATAAATGAGCACAAAGTTCACATGATGGTAAGTGATTCAGACGCCTTCGCGGAACAGGGTAACGGTGCAAGTCGAGGCTCCCTGTCGGGACCCCTTTGTTGGTTACCCACTAATAGAGGTCTTGACTGAGGGCCATAAACGCTCGATCACCCGGTGAAACTGTAAAAGCCCTCAGGCTATCATATATCAGTGGCCATCAGCGCGAGAAAAAAAAAAAGATTAAACAAGCTTATGTCCACTTCTGATCATTGAGATCGAATGTCACGTAACAATATTAGGGGTCACAATGACGCGCAAATTTCACCTGATAAGTGACAACTGGTGCCTATGACATTTACATTGAAATTGAAATAAAACCATTCCTGAGGCTAAAATAAAATGTCTCGTTACTTGTCAATAGGGTTTCGAGATCCCTAAACTCACCATACGGAACACAGCATTATTATGCTACTATTTCACGCTGATATTCTGTAAGGGTATGGTCCTTCCTCGGTGGAGCCTAACCATTTTGCTGATACTAGAAACAAACTGTTAAAAGTTTTTAATAAAATGAGAATAGATTAATAGAAAAACTGACTGTCTATGCAAGGTTTCTCCTTCCATGCCAGAATTTGCATATTATTTCTTCTCCAATTGCGGAGTCTCCCCGAGATTACTGTCAGTGAATAGTGTCGGGGGATTTAGTGTTTTAAAGAGGACAAGCTAACAACCATTTAATTATCAACACTGGTGTTAAGTAAGTTTATCGTGTCTGGGAAGGGAATATAGGCGCGACTGTTCGTATTTGTATTTTTTATTTCAATACAACACCTGAGCACTTAGAATGAAATTTTAGTTCGCAAGGAAACAGCACGCGCAATATTCTATAAAAACATCAGGAAGCACAGACTTAAATGTGTCATAACTAATATCAAAACAAGATAGCCCAAATGAAATGTTGAACT
The DNA here is from genome assembly GCA_029286865.1 of Teinopalpus imperialis. NCBI lineage: Eukaryota > Metazoa > Arthropoda > Insecta > Lepidoptera > Papilionidae > Teinopalpus > Teinopalpus imperialis. The sequence continues at coordinate 16,637,577 of JAGSMU010000012.1, forward strand.
ACCCCACATTTGTAAGCAGTTTAGTGAAGTTTCGCAAGGGCATTTTGGTTTCGTCCAACGGATGTCGTATATTGCCAACCTTCTACCGTATTAGAAAATATCATTTACGAAGTAAATTTCGCCATGATACTATATTTCCCACACCGATTGACGCAACGTCTACACTTGGTAACAAATATTCAATTTAAAATGGACAGCGGTAAAGTCAGGCTTAAGCTTGTTTGTAGCTTTAGCATGGTTAGATTGGCTAGACCAGCGAGGGAGCACGCCCTCACAATCAGAGATAACAGTTTCACGTCGCTGTGTTCCGTATGATGAACGTTCTCATTAGTTCCTAACTGTAATGTGGCTCTAATAGAGGTAGACTACATTTAGGATCTAGCAACATGAATAGGTCGTTAGGTAAAACCACACCCTTACAAAATACCTGCCCTTATAGCAACATAAAGGTAATGTGTTTCGTGTGATGCGTTTATGAACCCGGAGACCCTGTTATAGGTAAGTGGGCATTACATCTAAGTCCTCCGTCTAAGTCATCACTTATCATCATGATGTGATAGTTTGTCACCCCTCATGTATACATACTAGACCTTTCAAGAATAACAAATTAAGTTAGTGTGACCATAATCGACGTGTTATATTGGAAATCGAATGCAAATACTTGAAGTAAAGGTATCTTTCCAAGAAGGCAACGGTGAAAGATGCCCATCGGTCTAAACATGGAATATTTACTTCCTTATACGTCTTCTTACGTTAATGTCCATAATACTCCTAAGTGATACGAGGGAATGCAGTTAGTGCCGAGATTTGCAATCCGTTGTACGTTATGTAAGACATTTTGTTTTTATTTTTATTTTGCATCGGCAAACCCGACCTCAAGTAAGGAATATCCCCAACGCCAGAGGAGTCACAGATGCGCTGCCGGCCGTTAGGTAACGTGTAGGCTCTTTTCTTCAATATTAAAGAAAATATAACTCAAATAACAAACATGTTTGACAATTTGAACCAAAAAAATATATTGAATAACATTAATTTTAAAAATTTTATCATGTTTAACAGTTTTAATTATAGATAGCCTAAAGAGAAGAGTCTGTTTTTACCATCTGTCAAATGCAACATCTCTCTGAAAAATGTAGGAGTGTACAAGCTTTTTTGTAAATGTAGTTTCTCTTATATAAGACGCTAGGATTGCTGCACTATGTGATAGTACTTTAAATCCTCACAAAGGAACATCAAATCGCACCATGAATGATTCGCGAGGTTAACGAAAAATTAAAAAAATACAACCTAATTTTAATACAGAAGATGGATGGATGCTATCAACGGCCTAATCTCCAAGTCTTATTCAAGTCGATGTTATTAAAATTGCTTCAAATTTCCGCAGTATCGTATGCCTCACTGGTGTAATACACGCTGTTCTCTGAAACACATGTTTCCTAAACAAAACAAACATAATCCTGATCGAACCACGTGTACGGAAGAATAGACGAACATTTGATCAAACACAAACAATGAAAATATGTGAATAGACACAACATTTGATCAAACATAACAAATATGTGGGTACACCAATATACAGCTGGGCGCAAAACTTACGCAATCCTGAATCCGGAAACTCGTGAAGGTTTACGTTGTAAATTAAATTTAACATTCCGATACGACAATGGTAAATGAACTTACAAACGTGGGCATAAGTTATTCAATATAATATTTATTAATAGATACATAACACACTCGCGGAATAGGGTAACGGACAAAGCTGAAGCTCCCTCTCGGGAGTCCTCGTGTTGGTTACCCACTAATAGAGGTCTTAATTGAGCGTCATAAGCGCTCGGTCACTTCAAACCGGTGAAAATGTAAAAGCCCTCGGACTAAAAGCGGCCATCAGCCCAGGAAAAAAGAAAGAAAGAGCACACAGTTCACCTGATAGTAAGTGCGTACTCATCATTAATCCTCTATAAAACTGAAAAGATAACATAATTCATCGTTTCGGGAATTTACTCAGCTAGACTACTATTACTTAGCTAATTACGGGGACTTGTAGATAAAAAGTGATTTCAGTGATTTACTGTATTCACTTTGTTAAAAAGATGCGTCAAGATCCAGGTTTCTCGTGATCCACGAAAACAAACAAGAAATGCATTATGACCAATAATTCGAGTTCATAATTTTTATCGCTATTACAGTTACGTAACTTCGTATGCATATAAGGTCAGAGTGTAATAAGTCATTGATAAAGTGTATCATACAAATGCAGTTTGTCTATTACGTTTGTAAACACGCATGAAATCCATGAGGCCTGCAGAGATCTTATCTAAGAAAAAGATAGATTTACGGATTATATTTTATAGATCTCTATTAATTATAGTATCTTATCTCACGAACTGTGAGTTCTAATACGGTAGCTATATTAGACCTACTATTATAATAGCTACTATTGGAGTATAAATACGACTAAATAGAAAAGTTGCGGTTACATCGGTTTACTAAAAAAAATAACTTGATTTATGAATGAAAACTTTTGATGGAAACAGTTAGGAGAATACTGTAGTGCAATAAAATGTTGTTGCCTTTTCAATTACTCTCTCTTTTTCAGTTTCTTCTAGCTCACGGAGGAACAGCGTCGACCTACAATCGATGTTTATTTTTATATTAGGGTGACAAACGAAAAAATCAAACATAAAAAAAAAATTAAAATTATAATATGAAAGTTGAAAAGATGAAAATAATGTGTATTTTATATGGGGTGATCAACTCATTTGTTTTGCTGTGGTAGTTGTACGAATACATATATGTTCCGAATGATTATCGCTTTGTATTATTAGATACATATTTAATTTTGATTTAAAATTGTCCCGGGCTTTATCATTTCTAATCGGAGGGGGAAAAAATGTTGCAACACACGATAAGGAATCATAATGCCGATACGATGTCTCCTGACTGCCACATGAACAGGTAGTCTCATCAGGGGAACGAGACCCTCGCAGAGTACCAGCGATGGTATCAAGAGACCCTTATTACTGGTGATGAGGCATTTCATTTCAATTAGGAACGCCAACGCATATTTAACTGAACAAATAAAAAAAAAATCCCATTATATCTCGCTCATGAATGTACAGCATTAGATATTATAACAACAAAAACTGGACTGGACTGGGAACTTGGGACAAAAATATTAAACAATTTAATTGTGATAACCCATTTATAGTCCGACAACTTTCCCCTTCACTTAATTTATGTAAATTATCGATTCTCGTTTCCCTTCAATACTCGCTCGTTACATCACTAGTGACTGCTAATATATAGCATTTGTAAGCTAATCTAGAAGACAATATTAAAAATCAATATGAAAGGGACGGTAGAACTTTAAATAATATAACCCATTTATAGACCGCCAATTTTTCTGTTATATTTATTTAATTTATGTAAATTTTGATATCTCGATCCCTGTAAAATTTGGTTGCTACATCACTAGTGTCTAAGAATGCATTGCATGTATTACATATTATAATGGGACAAAAATACTAAACAATTTTATTGCCATAACCCATTTACACAACGACAACCTTCCCCCTTTCCTTAATCTATGTAAATTATCGGTTCTCGTTTCCCTTCAATACTCGGTAGTTACATCACTAGTGTCTACGAACGAATAGCCCTTTACCAATAGCAATCTGACATATTTACAAACACCGAACAAAGGACCGTACACCGCACATTATCGGAATCGATATCGGTACAGTTAAATGCAGTCAGAACAAACAAACACGAGCGCCTCCAGTCGGAAGTCTGCGTCAGTGAGACTGTCCGGACGTAGCACGCTTGTCACTTGCATTCCTCCTCGTGTGTAACGGGCCTTAGCGCTATGTTTTTGTTATTGTATAAGTATGTATATTGTATTTTATGTCCTGCTGTTATGATGGCATGATAGGAAAGACAACGCCTGCACAAAATGACATCGTAATAATTGATTTTTTAATAATATTAATTGTAACAAACGAACAAGCAGTTCTTCAGTAAAGATTATATATATACGTGCGTTTCCACATCTGAAGACTAAGATGGAACGCCTCGTTGTAATTGGCTTCCGGATTTCTAGACTGTATGGTAAGTACGAGGGGGGGGGGACCTTCGAGAAAAGAGCCTTTATCGGCGGTGATCACTTGCCGGCAAGTTAGCTGTTTGTTTTGTCACCTATGCTATAAGAAACGGTATTTTGGTAACTAAAAAAATATATAAACTTGCCAGACTTAAAAGCTGACTGTAGTTCGGGTTAACTGTAACAAAAGAACATCAAACAACCCCCTCTAACAATGAGTGCTGTAAAGCACTCGAAACGTCGGGGATAAAAAAGTTAAAAATAAACGTAAACAGATAAAATCCGAAAAAAAAAACGTTTCATTGAATTGATTTGATCTTTGTTTTTCTTAAACATTCACACAACGGATTCTAATACTGAATGTTGTGGGTGTGTAAGGAATTCGAATTAAAAGTAAAATTTGTGACGGAAGCTATAAATGGGCCCGGGATGCTGGATGGGTAATGTAATGTAAACATTATGCTTATACCAGGGCACTGGCAGGCATTTTATTGCTGACAGTGACTCGCGTGCTACGCGGTCAAGCTTGCTATGGTAAAGTCTATACATTTAGTACTGGCGACCCGATAACAGTCTACGAGGTGTTCCATCTTAGTACTCGTGACAACACATAACATCAATAGCCTAATGATTTGGGGTACGGTCTGCGAAACTTAAGGTAGTAGGTTCGGATTCACCATTCATCATCATTCATCTCCTAACATTAAGCATCTTGAGCTTAGTTGGAGTGGTTTACCGGAATATTAGTAATGTTAATAGAATAGCTAACAATTAAAAAAAAAAAAAAAAACAAAACATCCGCGTCTTGAGTCATTGTGGATTTTGGATGTTATCAAGAATCACCATAACGTCTGTGAGGTGTTTAAAAAAAAATTACAATGGCATTCTATAAGGGTGTCACCCTAAATACATTACAAAAAAAAAATGTTTTGACATACATTTTTTTTTAAAAAAATAAACTTTATATAAAATGTTTTAAAGCTCGTCTCGCGGGATTTTATCGCGTATAAAATCGCAGACAAAACTACTGGTTGAATAAAGTCGGTGATACATGACGGGTTTCTGGTCGTTCCAATAAGTATACGGGTAGGTTGGCTGTAACTTCCGTACTACTTAAAGTTATTAAGTTATTAGAATGTTGCAACGTTTCGATGTTCCTTATGATGGCGACGTGAACCGGTGAGGGTGCGTAACGTGGAACTAACGAGATGGAAGATATATATTTTTTATTATATTATGGGTGACAAATAAGCACATTCAGAGTTTTTTTTAAGGTCGATGGCCAGTCATCCCGAGGGCTTTTACAGTTTCACCGGATTGAAAGCAATCGGCCGAGACCTTTATTTATGGGTAAACAGCACAAGGGGTCACCTTGGACCGTTACCCCGACTCGAGGCTGCCCGAGAGTAGGCTGGATCAGTTGTTTCTGACGGATTAACTAAAGAGTTCAAGTGTCTATTATAGTATGTATGTATTATGGTATATCCACACTGCAGCTCGTTTCTAGCTCAGCATAAATAGATCGGCTCGCCGAGGGATCACGTCCTCACGGAATACCAGTTTAAAACAGTATAACATAGCTGTGTTTCGTTACGGTGAGTGTAAGGGTCCATAGACCCTTATCACTGGTGACTCGTCACATTTGATCCAAGTCCTCAAGGGATGACAATACACCTGCGTTATGATTCCTTATCGAGGATATCGGTGTCATAATTCGAATGAAGCACCATCAGGTGTACTGTGTGCTCATTTGACACACTCAATATAATTTAAAAAAACACGCCGTTAATTATAAACTAAAAGCGTCCGTCAGAGCAGCTCATGGCAGTAATCATGAGCCACTGCCGGTATGCCAGGACGCAACTGTAAATGACTCTTGATCTGACCTCTGAACTCTTACCTAAAAAATTATCATCGTCATCTTATTTTTAAAAGCGAAAAGAAAAAAAAATGTTATACTATATAATTGTATTGAAGTATTAATAAATTGTACATTAGTTTTAAAAACTATACATTTTCAGGCGAAATATTAGCTATTAATTACTAAAATGCCCGTTAATCACTTTAAAAAAGATTAAAAGCTAGATGGTTCACGACAACGGTCTACGAATTCGAACCTATGATCTCAAGGTTTCGTAGACCGTACCCTAAACCATATTAAGGATCGCGTAACAAAGGTATTATAAAACAAGAAGACGTATATATATACTTATGTTTACCCGACTTACTGATGCGAGGTGTTATTACGTGCAAATTACTGTTAATAATGCATTCACGGTACGCATATAACCGGACATAATGCGTGACATAATACACTCGATAACTACGGAACCAAAAAAACAATGCGCTTCCAAAGCGTGCACTTTTTTTTATAGTATGGAGCGTGACAACCCTCGTTAATCAATAATAATGCAGGTGCGTCACGAGATGAATGACTCATCCTCTGTAATAAGTATCTTTTGATCTCTATACCCACCACACTAAACACGTATGTATATTCTGTAAGGGCGTAGTCCTTCCCCGATCGCGCCGACCCATTCGTGCAGCAGACAGTGACGTACGTGGCTCCAACACAGTGAACTACTCTTACGTTGTCAATTGATGGGAGTTATTGAAGTATTTTATAAGTGAAAACGAGAAACAAACGTTTACATAAAAAAATAACGCATCCACTGTAATATTTAACTAAATATAAATTTTTGACGACCGCGTCGTGTAGTGGTTGGAGCGCCTAGCTGCTGCTTCAAGGGGAGTATGTTCGATTCCCAGTCGAGGAACATAATGAGTGCTTTACAAATGGTTTATTTTCGTGTCTGGGGTGTGTAGTACGTAAGTCCCGTGTCCCTTACATTGCAAGTGAACCTTGCCGCGATCCTATCGCGCACATTCTTACTGTAATGTTATGGGCCGCAGTCGACAGTAACCGTCCGGTGAACTGTGTGCTCGTTCGTCACCTCTTATACTCAATAAAATATGATAATAATAATATCCTCGTGGTCGACTTCGACTTTCGATATCTTTTGGATATTGTCAGATGACATCAACTACGTGTATACTTTACAGTGCCGTAAGTTTTTTTTTTCTTCTTTTTTTCGGGCTGATGGCGTCTGTTGGTCCGATGTCTTTACAATTTAACCGGGTTGAAAAATAATAATAACTAGAAGATGTCGCGGAGATCGAAATCACCTTTTAATTTCCCCATTTTAATTTCAATGCAATGCCATTAATATTACTAATATCCCAGTTAACCACTCCAACAAAGCTGAAAATGCTTGTGCTAGGAAATAACCAGGGGAATAACTATACTACCTACCCAACCTCGGGGGCCTGATGCAAGTTGCCGTCAATTTTACATGGGGGTGGTACGGTCGATGGCCCTATATGGGGCGCCCATTTGGTACAGGCCCTTACTGAGAGGACCATCGCCTTCCTGAGAAGACCTCAGCGGGCGATGGTAGTCGGAGTCATTCGAGGTTATCGCTCCATCTCTTACGAGGTGGCGTGTATACTGGCGGGATCCATGCCTTGGGATCTAGAGGCGGGGCCTTGCAGCCATTTACCACTGGCGTTTGGAGCTTCGACTCCGGGGAGAATGGCTCTCACCAAGGGAGTGGGCATTACGGAGGTTCCACGTTCGACAGTCATTGCTTCTTAATTGGAAGGAAAGACTGTCCCATCCTAGGGCAGGCAGCAAGACTGTCGAGGCTGTTCGTCCGGTCCTTGAAGACTGGATGAACAGGCGGCACGGCGCCCTGACCTTCCGGCTGGTGCAGGTGCAGGTGCTATCCGGGCACGGTCGCTTTGGTAAGTACCTGTGCCGCATAGCCAGAAGAGAGCCGACATCCATGTGTCACCATTGTGGATGGCACGAAGACACGGCAACATACTCTAGAAGAGTGTCCAGCTTGGGCTGAACTGCGCCAAAACCTCGCCGCAGTAGTGGGAGATGATCTCTCGTTACCAGCGCTCATTAAGGCTATGGTTGAAAAGAAGAGGTCGTGGAGCGCCGTTGTCGCCTTCTGCGAACAAGCTATGCCCGCAGAAGGAGGCTGCGGAAAGGGAGAGAGAGAGATGCACTGATGTCCCAATCCGCAGCCAGAGAACTGGTCGCCGGAGGAGGGTATATCACGCCCTCCTTCATCCCCCATAACTAAGGCCTAGGTGACGGACACCGTCGCCAAATAGCTAAGGCCTCAAGATGGCGCGCGCGCTGTTTACGCACGCTCGTACATGAAGAAGGGGTCATTCAAAGATGGGCCTGCAGCGGGCTAACGCCGTCGAGACTACGGTAGTGTGCGGAAGCGTTCCCGTAGTCCCGACCAAGGGTGTCGAGAAGAACACCGTGGGGTTTTAGCTGGTAGGAGTCCGGCGTAACACTTCCGACGGCCCGACGAGAAAAAAAAAAAAGAGATAACCGTGTCGTCGTGATAGTTCCGCGACCTTCACGCACGCCCCCGAGACGGGCTATCCCAGCGAAGCGCAGGGGGGTTGCGGTTGCGTTCGTCACGGAGATCCCGCGATGCGTCGGGAGCATTGGTGGCGACCACTGTGGCAGGCGCAGGCAGTTCTAAGGCTTAAAAAAAGGAGATGGATTCGAACCTACGACCTTAAGTTTCGCAGACCGTACCTAATCCATTAGGCTATCATCAAGTATGATTTATTTTCCTGATCTACGACTAGAACCTAGGTCCCGCGACTCGGCACTCAGTTCTACTTCTTCAACTCAAACCGTCGTATTACTTTATATCTACGTAGTAAATTGTTGCACAATCCGTACTAAAACTAATTTAATATATTTTCTCCATAGAATTACAAAAATCAAATAATATTACCGGTCTTATAGTTTCGTAAGTAGAATAGAGTTCTTTCGTCAAACGATTTCATATACGAACCGCAAAACCGCAGACGCGAGTCTCGCTCGCGTTTGCCACTTCGATATGACAAAGCTAACCCCCCACCCCACTCCCACCCCCCAAAAACAGGCCCCCCGAAGGTTTCAACCACCATTGTTCCAGAGCAATACATACAATACATTCCATGCAAACAATCCCACTCGGGAAATATTAGTTAAATATAGGGCTGGCAAAATTATAAATTACAAATGTCGATATAATATAATATTTGTTATCATTATATTATGTATACTCTTGTAGTTTTGAGGTTTCGAAATGTTCTAAAATCGCTCATGTCAGAAAATGTAATGATTAAGTAATTAAATACTATTAACATGTATATATTAACGGTTTATACGAGTTACACGAGGCAGCTGGTTTCTAGCAACATGAATAGATCAGCTGAATCGGAAAAGGACCACGCCTTTACAGAATAAAGAAGTACCACAACGCTGCTATGTTTCGTACGTTGATTGTAAGAATCCGAAGACTCAATCACAGACGTTCACAGTTCCACCTCAGTCCCAAAAGGTGACAACACTTGGGCATCTTGAATCTTTTTGAAGATGATTGTGTCACGGACCGTCTTCAACACTAGATTAACTGTGTCACCCCGAATATTATAAAAAAAAAGGTTATCCAGATGCACTTCCGGCTTATTATATAATTCAAAAACGATTGCTAAGTATAAATAATTACAAAGATGTTTGTACGTAATCTAAAAATAACACTGCAAAGTGGGCCGTCATGATGCTATATACCTTCTTGCTTCATATATATATATATATATATATTTAATAATAATATGTTATATATAAAGGCAAAATATCTGGACCCGGCACACGAGATGACCGACATGTGGGGTGGTATGCTGATTGAAATGATCCCTATAGTCGTATCTGCAAACGAGTTAATCCCAACCAGCCTCTCGAATCATGAGAGGCGGCTGTGACACCGGGACGGGCAGCTCCGGACTTAAATGCAGAAGGCGGTACTTCTCAACACCGTTCTTATAGTCCGCAGGTTTCTCTCTTTTACCCCAGCCCTATTGTACTCCCTTAACGATTCCCGTCTGCTTAGCCCATATGTATATGTCTTGTTTTGTAATAATAATAATGATAATTATTTATTTATTTCAATTAATACAATTTATATAAACTTAAATTATACTACAGGCTAATTATATTTGTTTTATTATAAATTAATTAATTTAACTTTTTTATTGACTAACTAGACGTAGCTGGAAATGGATTTCCCCTTTATTCCCTCGCGACAGCCCTAAGTCCACACGCGATTGATAATCACCGCATTGGAACGAGAGCTATTGAGTTACGCCAAGTCTTTTTGAACTTTTGTTTTATTGAGTCTGCACGTTCTTGAACCCTACAGCTCTGACTTAAAATGATTGGTAGTTTCTATTTATATAAGAATCAAACGATATGTATTTATACTTTGTTGGATTTACCTTTAACAAAAAAAGTTACAATTGGCATTCTCCGCCCATGGTATGGTGAAATAATATGACAGGTGCAGCAATCAAAAATAGCTAACTAAATGAAAATAAAATAAACATAATAAACCAACAAATATGTAAAGAACAAAATAATATAGTTATTAATATACGCTTACTGACATAAGAAAATAATTTAATAATAATATAAACATATTATAATAAATAATCTTTGTACACATATAAATATATATAAAGTACAAACGTGTATAAATATATGTATATGAACATATATTTGGATTTTAAATAAAAAAATAAAAATGCTTTTCCTTTCTTTGCTATAAAAGTTGTCAGGTCGATTAATGAAAGGCAGACTAATCCTTACCACAACTAATCGTGTATCTTTCATAAATGATGTTTCTCTGGTTGTTCACTCTCCTTCGTCCGTTGATGCAGTCTACACAAATTTCATCGAGGCTTTTGATCGGGTTAATCACGAGCTACTAATACGTAAGCTTTCTGTCAGTGGTATTGGCAAGCCATTTCTGAGTTGGTGTGGATAGTATTTATCGGATCGTAAATCCTTTCTCATAGCCAACGGCTTCTCGTTTGATACCTTTTCTGTGTATTTAGGGGTTCCTCAGGGTTCACACCTGGGGCCTTTAATTTTTTAATAACGATATTTGTACTTGCTTCCTTAACTCTAACCACTACTTATTCGCAGATGATCTAAAGATTTTCAGTGTAGTTGACACTATGTCAGATGCAGTTAAGATGACCTTAATCGTCTCGTTGCCTGGTGCGACATCAATTGAATGGGCTTGAACAAGTCAAAGTATCTCATAATGCGTTTTACCAAAAACAATCTAGTATTAATTGTTAACATAATATAAAAAACATACCAACACGGGTTGACCATATCAGAGATTTAGAAGTCTTGCTTGATGGAAAGATGAAACTCAATCTTCATATTAATAGTATTAGTTCTAAAGGATTTAAGAGTCTCGGTTTTATTCTTCGTAATAGTAGAGATTTTAATGATCCTAATACTAAGATTACAATGCAAATACGCGGTGGCTTAGGGTATTGCAGTACTGCCTGTAATCCAAAATAGATTGGTGTTTATGTTAAAAGATTAGAGGGCATTCAGAAAAGATTTTTGTGGCACCTAACATATTCATGTCTCTTGGTAAAAGGTGTAATGATATATAATGATAGACTTAAACTCTTCAAAATGAAATCACTATGTGATCGAAGACGAATGCTAAACATTGTGTTCTTGCATAAACTTGTGAATGATTCTAGATTCCTAATTTACTGTCTTGCCTAAACTTTTTGTTCCTTCAAGGCTGCCAAGAACTTCTAGGTTTAATATGTTTACCGATCTCCTTAATAAATCTTAGCTTGGGCAGCACGCACTTTTTAATAAAATAGCTAGAAAATGTAACAACCTCTCGAGGACTACAGATGTAGATTTGTTCTCGGATAGCATAGATAAGCTCAGGAGAAAATTCATAACATTCTAATTCAATTTACTGAATTTTTATATATTTTTTAACTTCACAATACGTTGTTCATATTTTCTTATTCTCATAATTATGTTTAACATTTGCAAAATTTTACGGATTTTAACTAATGTTATACAATTTTCTTTTAAATTGAAACTTAACATTAACCTAAAATTTACATGTTTAAATTTTGGCTTTTTTTGTTATATTTTATCAATTTATTCTACAATTATTATACTGTCGCTCATTATCTTAGCATGCAGTCTTCGCCTATAACTGTAGCGGCACTAATCCATTGTTCACATCGTTCTCATCTAAGATATTATATCAGTGTGCACTATGTTGGCGCTCATTAAATAAATAAATAAATAAATAAAAACAGTCAGAAAACTGCAACCGGGCTTGTATCTTGAGAGCATAAGTCTTTAAACAAATTGATAAGTAAACAGTTTGACAAGTTTAAGGCAAAACTGCAACTAAATTCAGTTTTCCAATTTATACAATTTCTGCCAAAAACTATATTAGTTATTATAATTCAGTGAACCAAACATCTGTTAGTTGCCAATTCAATGAGCGGTGAACGGAAGTGGAACCCGTGTGGTCGCAAAAAGCGCCAAAATAAACCACTGTCATTCCATATGAGCCACGACAGCCACGGAATATTAAACTCCTGGAAACGTTATGACCAGGAGTCGGGACGGAGAGGACAATTTGAATACAATGGTAGGATTATGCGATCTTTTATCGTTCCATTGACATCATCGAGTAAAATGGATTTATTTGGTGAACATCAAGTCATATTATCATGATGATGATCATTGCCAGATGAGAACTGCGCATAATATTTTTTTAATGCCGTAAGCGTTTGCGCAAAAACACAGAGGCACTCGCTTGTCGTCCCCTTCCCCATTCCGATGGAACGCATGTGCAATAACATCGGAGGAAGGTTTAGATACAGTGTCAGGGTCAAGGGACGTTCATACAATACACCAAACACGAATACCAATACACAATGCGATGCACAAATATCGTTCTTCGGCTGGGGATCGAAACGAGGACCCGAGACAGCTACAGGCAGCTACTCTAACAACCACAAAATCATATAAAGTGGTGGCGAGGATCAGGTGGAGCACTGACTGTCAGTAACTGGCGGCTGGCACACAGAAAATCACATCTATCCATGATGAAAATCCTGAGGAGTTTTAGGGAATGTCTCCTAACCAGGTATATAGTTGGCCTGACTAGGGAAAGAACACGTTGTCACTGAATACCTGCGTAAATCAACAAAATTATAATTGCCAAATAAAAAATCCAAAGACCTTTAAGCTGCTAACGAAGTCTCGTTACCTACATACATATAATGATCACATCTTAATTCTTTATTTAGGATAGATGGATATCCCGTAATCAATAACGACTTTCATACAGAACTAAATGAAATTTTCCAATTAGCATTCCCTATAAAGTTTCAAAATAAACATCCCTTATCATCCCTGAGGGCTAAAATGGAATGTCTCGTTATTCGTAATTGAGTCACCGTATAGTGTAGAACTCACCGCACGCAACACAGAAGCATTATGGTGTTATTTCATGCTTATTAAATGTGAGAGCGTGGTACCTCTCTCTTCTATCCTAGCTTGCCCAAATCTAGACTGTATTTTAGCTAGATATAAGCGCTCCACTATCTCTATATATATAAATAAAGTATAGACGTTGTAATTGTATTCTCGGTGGACAAACAAACGTAAGATATCAAAACAGTTCTCGTAATAAAACTTATATACTATCGATAAAATATACCATCACAGCCATAACATCGATACGTACCTTATTTTATATTCAATAAGCGAACATCACTCTTCAACAATTATGCCAAGACGTTCATAATAACACGCGCTGAATAGTAAGCGCTTTTCAATCTTGATTCTTACAAATAATCGTTATCCATTGCTTCTTCTATAAATAACATTTCGTCTGCATTATAATCGAATCAGCATTGTATAACATAAATAAAACAAACGTTGTTTTTCGTTTTATAGATTCAGATTGTGTGTGCTTGATCTCTCTTATTTGAATTACAAATACCTTTATAGGAATGTCGACCGTTTCAAATTATAAATAAATGCGGTTTTAGCAAAAGTGTACACTTGCACTTACGATAAATCAAGGACAATTGCCTACCTTAAATGTGACAGACATTAAAACTGTTTTTGCTGATTGAATGCGTTACTGAGAAATATATGAAGGATAAGGTTCGGTTAGGGTTTAAAATATTATAATGTGGCGTCTATTCTTTCATCGACAGTTTGATTATGACTCTAATCATAACACAGCACAAATTATTTTGTTATTTATTATTATTTTATATTTATTTATTATTAAGGAAAAAAATAGTCTTTATTTACAAAAAAAAACAAATAATATAAATAAACAGACTGTCCTTAATTATCTACCGAGTGTAAAACTGTAGAAATAAATGTGTATTAATTTATTACACCGACAAGCCAGTGGATGATATATATATATATATATATATATATATATATATATATATATATATATATATTTATATATATATATATATATATATATTTATATATATATGGATTATTGAATGAAATATATGCTGGCAGTACATAATACAGTGCAATGTTAGAATTCCGATTAAGAACTCAAACAAAAATATTATACTTGTGCTGCTGTTTGAAGACAATAAACTTACGGATTCGAACCTACCTACCTACCTACTATCGTACCATAAACCTTTAGGCTATTGCAGCTTTTGCTTTTGAGCATTCCTGAAATAAGCTCTTCGCCACGCGGTCGCCACAATAAGATAACAACATTTGAGTGTTAAAAACACGATAAGAACATTGTCGATCAAGTAAAAATAATGGCAGGAAGAAATTATCAAAGCTCTTTTATCAAAGTCACTCATTTCGTACGGGCAGGGGTATCACATTTTTCTTATTATGTATTTTTTAAAATATAAATTCACTATAAAATAGAAATAAATAATAAAATAAATAATTCTTATCGCTATCGTACTCGCTAAAGTATACATCTAAATTAAAATTGTATATGTCCTTATCAAATGGGGAAGAACCACGCCCACACTGAATACCAACGTAAAATAGCAACTTAATGCTGCTCTGTCGTTTGAAAATTGCATTTTTTTATAGAATATAGGAGTAAGCAGCTCACCAGATGGTTACCACCGCCCTGCATAGTTATCACCAAATGCATTTCATTAATATTCTAAAAAACAATACAAACTTGAACCAAAAACTGAAAGGACAATGTACCCATTTCGATCAAGCTGTATTCTGATCAATGCATAAACAAACACACCTTTGTTACCTGTATTTAAATTTAGAGAGTAGTACAGAAGTATCTCTCAACCCCCCTACTTCTCATTGATAATTGGTAATACGATTTCTCTAAAAGCCGAAATAAAATAAACTATATGTACGTATTTTATTGCTTCTATAATATAAAGCAAGTGCATGTATTGAATCTTCCTCCCATGTTATTGCACGTGCATTACATCGGAATAGGAAAGGAGAGCGCGAATGAGTGCCTCTACGTTTGCGTAAACGCTTGCGGCTCTATAAAAATATTCTGCGCTGTTCTCATCTGGCTATATAGATAAGATATAGCCTTGGTCGAAATCCAGGAGGACATCGTCATAAAGCAAGTTAGAAGTAAAGTTAATTATAATGCAAGATTGGCAACCCTATACACAAGCGACAATACAAATATACATACATACGTTCGTACAGCTTTATGAGAACCCAGGCTAATTGAACTGGATTTCCCCGCATTGGAAGTAGAAAAAGCACACAAAGATTATTCCCACGATACGTACATTATTTATCTATATATAAAAAAAATTGTACGTTTGTTCAACAAGCTCCCCTTATATGGATATCGAACTAGAAATGCAATGCGAAAAATAAGAATTATAATGACGTTGTATTGTATCGTGCTCATTGAACTTTGTTAATATAATGCAATATTTTTTATTACGGTGACAAAATAGCACAGTTCACTCGGTGGTAAACCTACGGCCCATAACATCTACATTAATCTTCGAGAAGGATTCATAATTCTCATGTGTTGGCACCTCTGAGGAATTCTGAATCAAGCATTATTTTTTCATTTATTTCGTCACCTGTAGTAATGATCTCCGGATCCTTCAGTTCGGATACTCACCAGACGAAACTCGGCAAGTAGCAGCATTAACTTTAGAATCTCAGACTGGCAATCGCAGTGTAGCACGTGGCACTAGATGGAGCGGCGGCCTATGCCAATCTGCAGGAAGTCGATAGATACGGGTCGCTCAAGATCGTACTTGGAGGTGGATTATGTTCAGGAGTGGGCTGCGGAGAGATAATGATGGTGACATGGACGAAGTACGAAACTTTCTTTCGAAATCACCATTTTCAAACGAAACACACGTTTACACAATGGACGCAATTACTCGTGAGAAATGTAATTTTTGTCTGAGCAACGCAATTTGAACGATTAACTTTTCTTCCATACGTAAACCTGAGTCTCCGTTTTTCTAATGGACTAAATTGCTTCATATCGTCTAAAGCTCACGTGACACTTTTTTTTTGTATTGAGCGTGACAAACGTGCACACTGCTTGAAAAGTACTCGACACTTAGTCTACCCTTACTCACACCCAGTACACGCGTAATCATTTATATTGAGAGCGTGAGATAATATATTGCATTAATATGAAATACAACTAAGCTATTACGACGATGGCCACGTGATGTTGAGGTCATCTAGTGGCTTCTGCAGTTTCTGGGTTCACTTAATGGCAATATTAAATGATTATGTATTTATATATATATATAAATCATATATATGTATGTATATTTTATTTGTTATATATGTATAGTTATAAATGTATTTTATAATTACGCACATATTGTTTGTTTATATAATATAATAGTATTTTACGACAAGTTTTTTAAGCATACACCTACCTCATTTCATCTCTGCGTTGCCCGAAGGTTGACTGGTAGAGAACGCCTAAGGCATTAGTCCACCTTTATACATACTGTATATGAAGCTTTAATAAATAAATAAATGATTCTTGCGACCCAGGACACCTTGAACCACAATAACAAATCATAATGTAACTCGGGCTAAGGGCTTTAATGATGAAAATATAGCTTCCATTTAGCCTAACGTCAAAAGCCCGGCTTTACCTAGTACCAATATCTGGAATAGCTAAATAGTATCGTCCTATTGTGGCTTTTTGTATATCTGGACAAACTTTCAAAAGTATTTTATTTATTTATATTATGTGTGACAAACGAGCACACAGTTTACTTGATGTAAGTGATTCCTACAGCTCATGAAATTTACGTCCATCCACAGCAAAGATTCGAGATACATGTGTTGTCACCCTTAAAAACGGGGACGGGACGTCTCGCTTAATGTACCCCACACTCACAACACGAAACACAGCAGCATTATGGTGCTATTTTACGCTGGCATTCTATGAGAATACGGTCCTTCCGACGGAAGGGAAATCTTATGAGATATAGGCTGTGATGATAATTATGAGTATTAAAAGGTGGTAGCATGACGGTAACTCGTCGTCGCTATATACTATCTGTGCCCGAAATGAGTATTAAATTTCCATTCTCTAAGCGAGACGCACCTAAAAATTGACGTATCTACTTTTATTTGTGAATCAATCTATTTAAATAAAACAAAAATATAATAATTTCTCAAACTTATCTGTGTACATAACTACAACCACATCCGAATTGGTTCAGTTATTGCGGAGAATACCATACACAAACATACAGATAAACGGACAAAAAGTTTATCGAGTTTATTATACGTACAGATCATTGTTTCTCAACCATTTTTACGAACAAGTCAAAATTGTTAAAGTAAATTGTTGAAGTAAAGTAATTGTAAATTGTAAAGCCTTCACCATAAAATTATAACACTGTAATTAATAGTTTATTTACGTTTAAACTGTCAAGGCTCCCCCAGGCAGTCCTAATTTTATTGCAGCAGTAGTATATAAGATCACATGCGTCCTAATACGAAATGTACTAAGAACAGATATCACAATATCGCCGCCGATAAAAACGCAAAATCGTGCATTACAAAAATAAATTAACGCGCGTGTAAATCGAGCCTTTGTAAGTTTTTTTGATGTATGCGCTTTTCTCAGGAATTTTCATTGAACAGGGGACGCGGCCCCCACACATCACATCGTGCCTTATCACTCATATATTGTTTCTATTTTAATTTGGATGATATAAGGAAACCTGAGACGTCTTTCTAGAGATTAAAAAAAGCACTGTCACATGTTATATTATAAACAATATAGCGTTGTACATTTTTAGTGTTTATTCTAGTGAACAATAAAAGATATTAAATGATTTTTTATATGACATTAGGGGTGACAAGCGAGCACATGTACATCTCCTGATCCTTACATCCACAGCTGCCGTTGTGTTTATTTTTTATTTATTTTTTTTCAATTAAACATCTAATAATATTTATTCTAATTCCTTAATGAGGCTCTACACCAACTTCTTAGCAGGAACCTATTATAGATGTTCCTATGCCACCATCTGTCGGTATTTGTCAGTCTAGTCGACCCATGCATGCCGTTGCTATAAATTGGCTGTAGTGTATCTCTACCAGTCTTCCTCTTTTCCATCACTAACACACCCTGCCCCAATTATCAATTAACCCGTTGACGTCAGAAACGCAGGCAAGGACGCGGTGTACATAGGACGGCCGGTCCAATTACAAGCTAATTGGGTGGAATCAACTACGCCGGGCGTCACTTAAGCCGATCGAGAAGATGCCGGCATCCTTATTTCGTCCCTGGGTTCACGTCAGGTTGTCCTAGTTTGCCATGTAGGGGCGATGTTTACACATTTACCCATATTTAGGAGATGCTTGATGAATTATTAATGAATACTTGGTAAGTTTGCAACAGGTGTTTCCAAATCTTTGCGAAAGCGGCAGAGGAAACGGATCTTTTTACTACTTATTACAAGGAGCTGGGTAGATAGTCAGTAGCTGCAAGATATTCAAGCGTAGGCTGACTCCAGTTAGGCACGGGTCATCCTATACTGCAACTGCCAGTCTTGCTACTCAAGAAACTTTCTTCCTCACCGACTGTCCATAGCCAAGCAGCTATATAAACAACACATTTATTTATTTTCTCTTTCAGAACGGTACAGAAAATTAATAAACAATATAAAATATTCCTCCCTTGTCCGATAGATCATCAGGCCCTCGACTTGATACAAGGATATTGTTGTGCCTTAAACTTTGCAAGAAAAATAGTAGAAAAATACTAATAAAAGTGAAAATAAAAATAAATAATTAAAAAATTAATAAAAATAAACAACGGGAAAATCAAAAATATCTGTGAGTGAGCATCTAATTGTGTGTAAATACTGTTACATAAAAACTTTTCTTTTTTATATTAATATATATCATTAATTATTTTTAATTTGGAACACGTAGTATATTATTTTAAAAACTTCTTTCGATTTTGCGCCATTTCACATATTTTTTCGTGTTCATTATCAAATTACAATATGGAATGGGGTGTTAAAGAAAATAGGATTGCAATGATTGCCTTGCACAAAGTGGTTATGGAGCCGTCGGTCATATTCCAGACACTTCAAAAGCTTGGTATCAGCCGTATGTTCGTATATCATACTATCAACAGATACAACAATACTTCCTCTGTCGAAGACCAGAAAATGTCTGGGCGGCCGCGTGCTATTAGAAATACAAAAGCTGTTAATGCTATTAAGGCCAGAATTCGTCGAAACCCCATTAGGAAGCAAAAAATCTTATCGCGAGAAATGATGATTCCCGCTAGGACTCTGTCGCGTATTATAAAACAAGACCTGAAACTCGGTGCTTATCGTCGATATACAAGACATGCCCTAAATCAATCTTTACAATTAAAGAGAGTGGATCGATCAAAACGTCTTCTGTCGCGACACGCAAGTGAAAGGCGCAGAAGACGTACTCCTTACCAATAAAAAAATTTGACGATTGGAGAACACTACAATAGGCAAAATGATAAAGTGTACGCTCACAGTTTTAAAGAAGCTGCTCAAGTAGTCGGAAAGGTACAACGTGGTCATCGTCCTGCGTCAGTGATGGTTTGGTGGGGCGTGTCTTATCAAAGAGTCACAAAACTACATTTTTGTGAAAAAGGAGTGATAACT
Organism: Teinopalpus imperialis; assembly: GCA_029286865.1. Lineage (NCBI taxonomy): Eukaryota > Metazoa > Arthropoda > Insecta > Lepidoptera > Papilionidae > Teinopalpus > Teinopalpus imperialis. The sequence goes on from JAGSMU010000012.1 coordinate 16,657,771, forward strand.
TCAGTATATCAGGATACAGTCTTGGATTATGTTGTGAAACCACTCAGCCATACACTTTTTAAAAATATACCGTGGACTTTCCAGCACGACTGCACCTGGTCACAAGACACGAACAACCCAAGCCTGGCTTGAAACTAATGTTCCGGACTTTATAAGAACTGAAGACTGGCCCTCATCTAGCCCAGACCTCAAATTATGGTCACTTTTAGAGGATATGGTCTGTTCTAAACGATACGGTGACATTGAGTCTCTTATAAAATCTTTGGAGAAAGCAGTGGCAAAATTTCTTTTGGAAACAGTGCGTAAATCCATACATTCGTGGCCAAAGAGATTAAAGGCCTGTAGAAAAGCCAAAGGGGCCACCTTTCGAATAGAATATATATATTTTTTTTTTGCTGAGACTAATAAATATTATAGTAGGTATAAATTTTAATAATATTACATTAGTTCATTAAAAAAAATGCTTTTTCATTTGTAACAGCACTTATGGCCGGACTAGGTATTGCGTGTATGGGTGAGTATTATTAATGATGTATGATTGTGTTTTTTTTTGGTACTTTTGTGTATTAAGCCGGCTGTTGGATATTCTATATATATATGTTAGTATTTGGTATTCTATTTTTCCAGTAGTTTCATTGCTACGTCAGCTCGCTGATCATTTGAGCTTTAGCTCGCTTAGTGTACTCTGAGCTTTCTGCCTAATAAGCTGTGTAATATTGTTTGATAATTATTTCCTTTATAATCCATATGATGTTAAAGCCGTACGTAGAGTTCAAAATGTACACAAATATTGGATATTAATAACTTTTGCAACACGGACCTGCAAACTCGTACGCGGACAGTTTTTGTCTAAAACTGCAATGAGGCAGTGCAACCGCGACTCCTCTAGTGTCACGGACGTCCATGCGCGGCGGTGATCACTTGTCACCAGGTGAACTGCGTCTGAGGAGTCAAGTGGAATACCCCGTCACCAGTAATAAGGGTCACCTGATCCTTACAGTCACCAGATGAGACTCCACCGCGACAGTTCATTCACGCGTGATAATGATAACGAAACTCACATAGCCACAGCCGTGATAGGTGCTCGCTCGCTTTTAATTCACCGTGTTCGATCCCCGGTGCCGGGGAACATTGTTATTTGCTAGTTGAAGTGTGTGCCACCACGTGTTCGGTGGTGAAGGAACACATCGTGAGGAAAGAAAAAAAGGATGTGACTTAAAATGTAATATAGAACATTTGTATTCAAATGTATAAAAGATAAGTACGTTTCTTGCGGACAATTATAATTACAATTGACAACGACAACTTCCGTTCAAGGAGAGAAGCTATGATCAGTGTGTTTACACGGAAGCGAGGGCGTCCCGTGGCTGATGGAATGTTTGATTGCATATGTTTCCCTTTGTCGGATCACACGGGGAACGGTTCGTAAAGAACGTTCCTTATCAACCAACAACGGTGATGATCCGGATGAAATTTATAAGGAAATGTATCTATAATTTAATGTAATGTATCTACTTTTTTATTATTACATTGTGAGTAACAGACTAGCATGCAGTTCACCAGATGGCAAGTGATTCCTGCGACCCACGACATCTACATTCATCCCGGATAAGGAATCATAATGCAGATGCGTTGTCACCCTTGTGGACTGAGATGGAATGCCTCGTCACCAATAATAAAGGTCTCCGGATGCCTACGGTCACGCTGGTATTCTGTGGTGCAGTTAGAAACAAACTGCAGTGTAGCTATAGCTCTGTTAAATATAATGTAATGTATCTATGATCTTTTACTATTTGTATTATACTATTGACTTGTAATTGGACTTCTTTATTAATTATGTTATTGGTTTGTTTTAGTATAGCTAATGCTATATGTAGGTCTTCCGAAAATAGTAAAGATAAATAAATAAACGAATAAAATTGTCAGTGAGTAGGGTATTTGTAAAAGAAGGTTTTACAGTGAGAACGACGTTATAGCTTGTATCTAGAGCTAATGAACCTGCTAGTGACCCGTCACCACGATAGGGGAAGAATCACTATTACACAGAATATGAAAAATCAGCTGTGTTTCGTATGGTGGGGAGAAAGGATGAGATCACAGGTAAAAGGCAGAGATGAAAACGCATTATATCTTATGTGTGCTCGTTTGTCACCAAAATATAAAAGTCTTAATATAGAACTTGTGGGTATTGTCAAGCGCGTGTCGATTTATGGTACGTGTATATAATAATCTATGTATTTATCAATCCGTGTCATTGAACCCGTGTACGTAGACAATGCCATACGTGCTGCCGGCACAACGACGCTTAAGGCTATCGACACTGTCGCGACGTCACCTAGCTCATTTTAAGTTATGTGTTTTATGGTCATATTGTCGTAAATGCAACTACATGTGGACAGTAACAAAAGTAACAATACAGAGAATAGGAATATTTAGTTAATCCGTCAGAAGTAACTGACCGAGCCGAGGTTATGACCGCTCGGGCACCCTCGAGTAAGTTGTTTTCGCGCTCAGGTTAACGGTCCAAGCAGAGGCTCCCTCTCGGGAAACCTTGTGCTGGTTACCCATTAATAAAGGTCTCGGCTACCTTTCTACCCTGTGAAGCTGTATAAGCTCTAACAGTGACCATCAGCCATTAAAATCGCCTTCGTCTATTTAAATTCTCCTTACTATATACACTTAATTCGGAGTCGCAGATATTGCTAACAATCAGGTGAACTATTTGTCAACCTTAATGAAATAAAAAGACATAAACACATAAACACAATAAAACGTGATATTTAGAACCACTTTATTACTTTAATAACATATCATAAAAACCACTTTAAAGTTATGATGGAAAAAAGGTATCATTATTGTCGTCCTATCTATATCGAAACAAAAACCCCCATTATCATTTTTGGGAAATGTGACTTTTGTATGGTAAGCAGAAAAAGTTATTAATTTTAAAGTTTCTTAGAATAACTTAACGATATATTTCCCATCCCGAATAACGTCGTTTCGCATGACTATCGCAATATTAAATGCTTAATTACCATGTGCTCGACCATGTGATCTTTTTTTCGGGCTGATGGCCACCGTTGTTAACACAAGGGCTTTTACAGTTTCGCCGGGTTGAGAGGTGACCGAGCGCTTATGGCGCTCAGTCGAGATCTCTATTAGTGGGTAACCAGCACAAGGGCTCCCGAGAGGGAGCCTCGGCTTGGACCGTTACCCTTTTCCGCGAGAGCGTCTGACTCGAGGGTGTCCGAGAGGGCCGAACCTCGGCTCGGTCAGTTGCTTCTGACTAAGAATTATCGACATTAATTATTATTAGCTATCTGTACCACGACTGGAATGCATGGGCGGTGGAAACATTGTGAGGAAACTTGCATGTCAAAGAGAGAAATAATATAATATATCTACGAAGTCCGGCAATTCGCAGTGGTGCCGAAAGCTTAAGGCCAGCAATGGGATTTATTTATATAAAAATATATATATAAAGGCTCAGGGTCCACCTAAGCTGAAAATGCTTGTGCCTGGAGATGTCTCCCGACTATAGTTGGACTCAAAACCACGACCTTAGGTTTCGTAGTCCGTACCCTAAACCATTAGGCTATTGATGATTCAATAAGTATAAGTATATAGGTGATGGGCTGAAATTATGATAGTATTTTTTTTTCTAATATCGTCGCTTGTTCATAAAGCCAAACTGTAGTGCGTAATAAAATTCCATTATTATTGGAAAAAAAAGATATAGGTACGTATTAACACAATTCACTTTACGGATGCCCACACAACGGGCCACTTTATACGATTTTAAGTCTTATAATTACAATTATATAAGACGCATTATTACTTGAAATAACTTGACCCTACATAACCCGTGGTACGTTCAAGCACAAGAGATTTTTTAGCAAGTGAATGTCAATCGTGTATAGATGCGGTAAGGTTGGTTTTATTTCTTTCGCGTTATGACCCTATTCGCATCCCGTAGTAGGCACTATGAGATGGTATCGCGGACGGCAGTAGACCGCGGCGCCGTCTTCACTTGTTTCAATTGCCTTCAGCTGCCACCCGCCAGATTACTCATCAGGCCACAATCACACTATAAATATACTAGCATGTGTTGTCTATACGGTATTTTCGTTTTTATTGAGACAAATGGGCGCACACTTCATTTGACTTAGATATTTTAAATAGAGGTGAGCTGCTCGCTCGTTTGCCACCTATTCTATTATAAAAAACTAGGATGTAATTCCTCGTCCCCAGTCAGTGATTCAGTCAATGGTCAATTGAATTCTATATTGTATTGAGGGTGACAATCTGACGTTAAATGATTCCTGCGGCCATTTCGTAATCATCCTCGGTGCGTTGAGAGGGGCTTCGGGATCTCCCACGTCCATCCTCGATAAGGAATCATAATGGATTTGTCACCCCTCAGGACTAAAATCGAATGTCTCGCTAGAATATGTAGGAAATACCAGTAGGTTTTTCATTTTTAAAAAAAATTACAAGGAGTCATGGCAGCTCAGCATCTACGGGTTGGCTTTTAATTCAAGGTAGTTTCATAGTGGTAGAGCTACACTGCAGTTTGTTTCTAGCTGCAGAATGAATGGGTCAGCTCGACCGTGTCGGGACCACTCCCTCACAAAATATCAGCATAATGTTGCTGTTTTTCGTCTGTTGAGTACAGGGATCCGGAGAGCTTTATTACTGATGACGAGGCATTCCATCTGAGTCCTCAAGGGTGACAACCATTACCATCAAGTGAACTGTGTATGAGTTTGTTACTGTCAATGATATAACAAAAATATTAAAAAAAACTCTTGAAAACCGAGTTCGATCCCCGGCGGCGGCGACAATGAACTTTACTAATCTCAATTTTATGTGGCATTTATCAAGTGCTTGAACATCGTGAGTTCGTGAGTAAACCTGTATGTCTAAAAAAAGGAATAAAAAATATTCCAACAACATCTCAAGTCCACCAATCCACAGCGGATTTGTGGACTTTCCTCTAACTCTCTCTAGAGAGAAGGCCGAGCCCAACTGTTTACTTTTTTTCCATTCAAACCGAACAAATTTGCAATGATGTATATTAATGAACAATTAAAAAGCTATAAACTGTTAATAATACCGCAGGTAATAACATATATAGCTTATCATCTAAGCTAGCCGAAGCAAATGTTTTCTTAGCGCGCGGTTTAATCCGTGTTTGCGATTGTACACTTGCTTGCAATAAGACTTGGAATATTTTTTTATATTATTGGGTGACAAGCAAGTACACAGTTCAGACGGTAAATGATGTGCCGCGACCCCAGTGGCCCATGAAGGAGTACCAGCCAACAATAAGTGTATTTGGAAGCTCACACTTATCAGGTGGAACACAGCAGTGTTTTGAGACCGAGCCGTCTACACTACTGTAACGTCGCTATTCCACTGGAAAACGTATACCCGAGCCGATGCGACTTAGATGCCTTCAAGAAAAATCTTTTTCCTTTTTCCAAGGCCGTACGTACGTGAAACTCATCTGGAATTACGGATATTGACTTCGGGGATCATTTAGCATAAGGTGTGTAATTGTTTGTTTATAATTATAAAAAATGGAAATTCAATTCACCAGCCAGGCCAAGTACTGTGAAGCCATGCGCTCTGTACAGTAAGACTGCACGCGAGTGTATGCGAACTACATATAAAACGATTCTTATCAGTCCGCTTGTTCAGCCTTGAAGCGGGCGGATGCTGGCGCCGCCGATAGTTAAGCAAATACCAACTCCTATCAAATACTTTATCGAGGGCAAAACAGTTTTTAAGGTCCTTCTTATATTTTTTGCTCAAATATAACTTTATCATATAATGTTTCTTGCTATACGTAATTATTTGCGTTGATAGGGGATTTCATGTTGAAAAGAGAACCACGTTTATATATTTTTTTATGTTGTGGAGCCACGACGCAATTAGGAACTAAATTTAGAATACGGCATAAATAGCAGCTTCGAGAATAGCAGATAGTACACTAAACCATTAGGCTTGACGTGTCAATAACTATTCATATATGTCCGATTTTTATATTATTTTATGAACCATAGAGCATGAGCAGATTCATAATATATAAATAATAATAATAATTACAAACAAAATAAATGCCATAAAATTTTAGGTTATTGCAACTTTCTCTTGTTAACCAATTTAAAATTTGGTCAAGGGCGTTGCCCCCCGTCGGAATGCCGGCCGCGGATGTGAACCTCGGACACTCGGATCGATTGCAACAAAAAATGTACTGCGTCATCGTGTTTATTATCGAATGTAAGAGATTATTCTAAACGATTCCTGTTGTCGGTGTCGGAATGCGATCAGTGTTAGCCGTGAAAATTACAAACGTTACTAGTCTAAAAAATGCTTTAGCCGAGGGAATGTCCCATCTATACACGAATATTTTATTAATTAAAAAAAAAACGCGTTATCTATTACCGGTATTGAAAAAAAATATATAAATATACCGTTGTCGAAAAATTTCACACAAAATACCGTAGCGTCAATCGTAGATTCGAGTCCGTAATTGGAATATCGTCGTGGACCATAGTGCGAGATTAGTTAGAACAAGTGATTAACCGGAATGTTACTAATATTATAACGACAGTCACAGGCACGCTGTACAACAATAAGCTAATGATTGGGGAATCAGAACGATAAGCCGCTCGAATTTGTTTTACTTTTTTTATTACATTGAGAGTAATAAACGAGCAGCCTTTTCACCTGATGGCAAGTGATTCCTGCGACCTACGACATCTACATTCATCCTTGACAAGGAATCTTAATGCAGATGAGTTGTCAACCTTGAGGATGCCTCGTCACAGAGGATGTAATAGTGGTCTCCGGATCCCTACACTCACCAGAAGAAATACATCAGCATTACGCTGCTATTTTTACGCTGGTATTCTGTGAGGGCGTGATCCTACTGCGGTCGAACTGACCCATTGATTCTGAAGCTAAAAACAAACTGTGGCGTAGCCCTACCACTGTTTCCGCCATTATGGTCGTTCACTGCTTACCGAATGAGAAAACTCAATCAGTAAGCAAGCTATAAAGCAAGCTTCACTCCGTGTTTCTCTGCGGGATAGAATGCACAGCGTTGACATTCGCATTAGAGGGGCATTAGGTTACCGGCAAAAGCTCAGAAGATTAGCAAGTTGAGTACAATGTGCTGGCTATAGCTAGTAATAACCGATGGGAAGAAAGCTTCTTGAGTGGCAACATCGAAAAAGCAGTCGCGATGATGAACGACCCCTCACTAGATGCAGAGACGAACTATGCAAATTTGTGGGAAGTCGATGGATGCAGGTGGGTCATAATCATCTTTGTGGCGATCTACGGGCGAGGACTGTGTCTAGCAGTGGACTATGGACAGGCTGTGATGGGCACATGACATCGTATTTGTTAATTTATCTTTATATTATATTTACATGTCTCACGTTTTGTGTTTGAACGATAGCAAAAAAATAAATAGACCACGAGATATTAAGAGAGTTTTAATTAAAAACCACAGTCTTCTTAATCAATTCCGTCCAACTACGTAAATCAAGCAAACGACCGTGACAAAAGTCGCAATTTATGGATGCCTGAATTTTTTTACATCTCTGCTCACGCCACGTCGCGTGCGGCGTGAAGAATGCGAATATTTACGTTTAAACATTTATTAACTTTCGCTCAAACTGTATTCGTGTCGCTTAATGTTGGGTTAATTGACAGCAAACCTGTATTTAATATGTCCAGACGTCCTAGACTTAACAAATTAAAATTAAATTTCAAGTCGACCAAGGAAGTATGTTAGAGATCCGCAATGTTGTTGTGGATGATAAACGACCCGTCCAGTACCTTAAATAACACTAAATGGATTGGCAATCAATGACAATGTCTTCCACGTTGATCTGGACAACAAATAGTAATGCCAGATAATGTCAAACGCAAAAGATATTTAATACTACTCTTACTTTAATGAATAAAATATTATAGCCCTGTGCTCTGCCGTAAAGGAAAAAATCGCGAGGAAACATATAAAATAAATTTACGACATATATGGTACGCCAATCGGGATTGGAGACACGTGGCGAATTATATTTTTATAATTTAGAATTATAATTATATAATAGGATGTTACTTTTTATATTAATTGGGTCCATATCAGTCAGATCTGACGACATCATCAAATACTGACGACTTATCCGCGGAGTGAAGGTAACCCACGATGAGTAAGGAATGACTCAGACGGCTTTGTACTTTAAGAGGTTGACGGAATTTTCTCGCATCGGTTTCGCAAATTGAGACAATGTTTCACAAACATACATATACTTGTATTGCAACGAAAAGTTACATGATGTCAAGAGGTTACCAAGTAGCGATATGGGTTTTTTTTAACGCTTCTTATCATTTTTTTATGATAAAAAACCCAATAGACTAACGGTTCTGATTATTCTATACTGGATAAATACTGGATAACCGGATAAATAAAACTAATTTTACAGATTTTTTTTATACCAACGTTTTCAGTGTATACGACATATTTGATCGGAATATAAATAATTAAAAAAAAGTTACGATAGTTCGGGTTAACGACGACGTCAGAACGTCAAACACCGTCAGTACCCTTCAATGATGGTCACGGAGCATTCAGCACTCGAAGGATAAAAGTTTAAAATAAACGCGATAAATATTAGCAATCATCATGAAACTCTGAACTACCAGGTTATTGATGTCTATTTAAAAACATTAATAACCTGGTAGTTTACAGTCGAAGTTTTTCAGGAAGAGCAATCCACATACGAATTCTCTACACAGTGAAGAACGTTTTATTGAAATTAATTTTATGGGAATAAACGAAGGGAGGAGGCTGTGATTTGCAGGACTCAACTAGATGTATTCCAGATTTATTTTGTTATCTCCTAAGGCAGTTTGGTTCTAAACAATCGATGTAGCAATTTAATTTAAAAATAAAAAATAATTGCCATCAGTTGACGTTTTAAGGGTTTTATGATTATAATTTATTAGATATTAGAACGGTAAGTATAAAACAATGTAAGATCAAAAAAGCAGTATTGTTTCAAATGTTTTAACGAAAACGTGAATGGCAAAACACGTGTTAGGTATCCGGTAAACCAGACACGGGTGACGAGGTTGCATTCCATCCCTTGTTTCTTTGTCCAGGACGTCGATGTCACGTGCCGCTGGCATAATTGATCATCAGGTGAACTGTGTTCTTCTTTGCCATCTTTAACATTATATATTAAAGCTCAGATAAATCTAATATTAAACATCAGATTTTTTACGGCTAAGCCTGTTAGTCCGAGGGCTTTTACAGCTTTACCGGTTTGAAAGGTCGAGTGCTTAGGGCACTCATTCCAGACCTTTATTAATGGGTAAAGGGGAGTCTCGGCTTAGAACGTTACACTGCACGTGAAAACAACTGACTCGAGGGTGCCCGATAAGGCTGGACCTCGACTCGGTCAATTGCTCCTAACGGATTAAACATCAAATGTACCGCATAACGATTTATCTTGATTTATAGACATATTGTTGATTCGACATAAGTAAAAACTAAATCAGTATATAGAGTCGTAGCCACGCCATTTAATACATTCACCAATGTACTAAACGACGGTCAAATCAAAACAAACCAATCATCTTTTCGTATTGCTCCTAACCTAAATTTCTTGTTTCCATTATTCAATAGTTAATGCTATTATAACTGATCGCAACGTGACTATCCTCGGTAAAACTAAGGTAACGAGTTGCTGTAGAACAGCGAGGGTTCCAGGGAAGGCTCGACCTCCCCTGGGACGTGCTCAGGCACCGTGCAGAAGGGCGGAGGTGCGTTCCTTAGGATATATTCCGGAGCCCCTCTCAATGCACTGAGGATGACCGCCGATGATGATGTTCTGTGAAGGCGTGGCCTGGTCAAACCACGGAACGGTTCTTTCATGTTCCAGATAGTTTATACGTAGGTAATCTCTAAATACATAGTATTTTTATCATTGAAATACAGAAATAGATCGGCCTATTGTAATATTAGTTTCCGGTAGTATTTAAAGATATACTCTGCGTCGATGACAATTGATTATTCATCAGGCTATAATTCAGGCATTATCGAATTGTTTTTTTTTACTCCATTAAGAGTAACAAACTCGCACACAGTTCACCTGATGGTAAGCGATTCCTGCGGCCCATGACATTTACATTCATCCTTGAAGACTGAGATGGAACCGTTCGCCACGAGTAATAAAGGTTTCCGGAACCCTACACTTACCAGAAGAAACACAGCAGCGTTATGCTGCTATTTTACGCTGGTATTCAGTGAGGGCGTGGTCCTACCACAATAAACTTCAGGTAACTCTCCACTAACTCGAATTCGACAATAACCTTTAAAATACTATTGGAATAATTCAACTTAGTAATTCAAGACAGAAAGTACATTCACGTCACAATAGAACATAAAATGATTGACAAGAAACCGATTACAAGCGAAACCAACGAATCGCATAAGTACCGAATCGAGATCAAGATTCAATCGAAGCCGTAAAGGACTCCGACAATGTCTAGCTCGAACGAAATGTCGCAAGAGCCACCCACGAGCGGCGTGGGAGAGTCCGTGGCTATTGTGCCCCGACCAGTTCTCACACAGGAACCTTCGCAAGAGCCATCCGTAACAGCGGACCGTTGAGCACAAACCGCGAGAATTGAATCTTTTCGCAACTACACGGTTTCATTGCAAACGAGAAAACTTAACGTAAAATTTAACACAGCATTTCAAATAATAACTACGAGACTAAACGAATAAGAACGAGAACAAAAACTACTATTGGATTATTCCCGAAATTCAAAAAATTTTGTTAAGAATAAAATTATTTAAAAACGATATTTATTAGAACATTAACTTTAGCAGTTTAAATATAAACAAATTGTTTGTATATATGTAATATAACATTTAATACATTTATTTTCGCCAACAAACTGCTCAGTGTTTCGGTGATATCATATCTCATTAACTACGTACATATGTATATTTGCTAAAAATAAAGAAAAAAAAATATTCAACTTTCACAAATAAAAACGCGAATATTGTTACAGTTTTATATTTAAGGAGAGTCGTTCAAATAAAATGTCAATTTTCAGTTGTTACTGTTTAAAAAAAATTAACAGTGTGACTCCAGTTTGTTTTTAGCTGCGGCGTAAATGGGCCCCACACCCTCATAGAATACCAGCGAAAAATTGTTAGTGTATTGATTCGGAGACCCTTATATCTATTCAGTACCTTGGTCTTCAGTGATCACAACGCATCTCTCGGGTGTCAGAAATCACTAGCCATCAGGCGAACCGTGTGCTAGTTTAGTCCCCTCAATACGATAAAAAAATACTGTTAAACTACATTTTCTTACACTAACAAAGCTCACCTCGCCACATTCCTGACGAAAGGATTCCTGGTAAACATCCTAAGCAAACACACAAGCGACAAAACTTACCGTAAAAGGTGATAATAGGGGTAAGGTAGTTCTTTATAAATTTACACAGACATTAGCTTTACCGCTCTATATGTTTAGAAAATTATAAATACATCGACAAATACTTTCTCTCTATCAGACCTATTTTTCTCTCAATTCCATCATTCAATCCATCATTTTTTTGTTTCAAATTCGTTTAGAATTGGACCTATATAGTCTACGGTTTTTACAGTTTATGTTTTTTAAGGGTCACAGTATAAATCAAGAAAATATAGAAAACAGAGCAGTTTTCTCTCTCTATAGCACATTTTATTATTTTTTAACGATTGTTTAGGTATTTTATTAATATTTTATAAAATTTTATTATGAATATTTATTTTTTTTAATTAATAAAAGATTAAGATAAATTGAGGTAAAACTTTCAAATTAAAACTCAAAAAGTTTCCGCAGGTACTTAAATTATATAAAAATCTTATTTTATGCCAATAAACCCAAAAAAATGTCAAGAAAAAAAATAGGATTGCTAGTTCATAATGTTTCATCAAATGGTTTTAATTTTTTTGCCTAGTTAAATTTTTCGGAATCATTCAACATTCGGTTCAAATTCTTATTAGACTCAAAACAACCTCTAACTTTATTTGAGCTTAAAACTAAGTTATTGTTAAAGAAAATAATGTTAATTATAATCACCCCAAAAAGGGAAGAGTGCGTCTAGGTAGTCCTTTCATCCCTAGTCTGCCGAGTTATGCCCTCGGTATCAGGCGGTTGCGTTATACAACCATCACCGGACCGACATGAGAGCAATAATGCTGTACGATATTTCTAAAAATAAATTTAAAAAAATGCTAATAAGGGTGTGCTCCTACTCGATTAGAACTTGACTTTTAATTTTTTTTGGATAATGATTTGTTTTTGTTTAGATTTTTTTATACATTGTATAATTTATTTCAAACAATTTTATCGGTAATGAATAAATAAACGAACGTAATAGAACCGACGTTAAACAATTACTGCAAATAAACGCTAACTGAGATAAAATAACAGAAGATAACTGGCGTATAATTGATTGATAATCACTCAATCATCTCGAATTAACCGCAAGATGTCCATTACCTGAACTGGAGCATTCAGAGGAATCAATCGACTTTAAATAACCACATAAACTTGCCAACAATTTATTGGTACTTGGATAATGTTGGACTTCGTAATTGGTCCTCTTCAACTGACGATGAACTCACATCTCATGGTTTAGGATTAAATAGATAATTTTTGCCGGAGACTTCAATATAGTCTAGTTTCGTTCCTTTTCATTTTTATATATATTTTTGTATTTTGGAATATATTATAAAACATTTCTTATATATTCTTGTCCTTTATTGAATTTGGTTCAATATATGTCTCGATTCTCATTAGCCTTACCTTACCTTTCAAACAATTAACTTATTTAATAGGTTGGCAACTAATTTCTTTCTGTATTTTTTTATTTTACATTCTGTATGTCAGTAAATGTTTTTGGTATAACGTTTAAGATTGTTTGACAGTGGTGCGCGGATTTTCCTTCAATAATGATGCAGAAATGAGAATTTGGTTTTATGAATTTTTCGAGTCGAAACCGGGTGATATATACTAATCAGATATTGAACGTTTTGTTGAACGTTGGAAGAAAGTTGTACACAACAAGTGAGAATACATAATCGATTAAAATGTTATTTTGAAATATTTTTTTAAAAAACGTAAAGGATTTAGTTGCCAACCCAATATACCTAAGAACAAGTAAGCCGGTTGAAAAAATTAGTAACGTAGGTTTTTATTAAATTTAATGATGTTGTGAAGTTTAAAGAAAATAATTTCGTATTATCCAAAACACGGCTACGACATAATTCCCAAACATTATAAAACATTACATGCACTTACATACATCCAGTAAACCAATTATATGTAAGTACAAGAGACATTACGTGATTATCATGACAACTTTACATTTTTTATTTTCGTTTCTAACCGACTCCTTCATAATGTTTTGGGTGCGTTAATTAATTTTTTATTTATTTATTACATTAAGAGCAACAAACGAGCACACAGTTCACCTGATGGCATATGATTCCTTCGGCCCATTCATCCTTGACAAGGAATCATATGCGTTGTCACCCTTGAGGACTGGATGGAATGCCTCATAACCAGTAATAAAGGTGTGCATATCTCTGCAGTCGCCAGACGTAACACAGCACCATTATACTGCTATTTTTACGCTGGTATTCTGTGAGGGCGTGGTCCTACCCCGGTCGAGCTAAGCCATTCATTCTGCAGCATGCAGAAAGGAATGATAATGATGTTCGATTGCGACTTCCAATTTCATGTAAACAATGTGTGATAAGAAGGAATCTAGGTTCTGAAACGGTGCTAGCGAGACGAGACAATTACAAATATATTGAAAACCAATCATTTTTATCGCAAATATTGACTTAAGCTGAGACATCTCAGTACTTAGTAGTTACTGTAGTCCTTACTCAACATGGCCGTCTGAAAGGGATATTTATAATTCCACTTACATACAAATAATAGACACATCTAAAAAACAAAAAGCAAATAAAACTTAAAAATAATATATTTCTTCATTATAATCCATCGAAATAACAATGAAAATGCGAAAAGATTTCAACTGATTCCACTGAAAAGGTAAGATAAAAAATTATATCTGCAAAATGTTGCAAAAAAACCCGGACTGGGTTTGGAACATTGTTTTACTGACAAAATTTATAAGTAACAGTTAACTATTCAACCATGATGAATCAAAAAATCAAAACAAAAGGTACACTTAAGAAAGTAGTGCAAAGAATGATTCATTAGCTATATACCTAAGTGTTCAGTTCTTCACCGCAAACGGTTGCAAGTAAACATAAAGGAGCTGATTCACTACGAATTTGTTGAAGTAGTAGTCTACAAGTTATTTACGCTTATCTGAGTCTTAGTACGATTATAATTATTCTTATTGTTTTCTTAAGGAAAATCATACACATGTTATTAAATAATGGTAGTCTAACTTATTTTAGTAAATTCAGTTTTATTATAACATTAATATAACAAACCGCGAATACCGTTTCAGGAACAGATCAAGGCCGGTAAACAATAAAAACGAATCGGCCAACATAACTTACATAATTAAATATGTTAAATGCTAAACAAAAGTTTTATATATGTACATTAAAGAAAAAACAGTAGCCACATAAAATTGTGTGTGGGCTTCCAATTAATTTATCAAAAGCACCATGAAATTGTTCACAATGGACTATAAACTGGACGCAATTTTAAACTGCCTATGTTATTTTAATGATTTTGCCGACTTACCTAATAATGCACTTGAAGTCACAAAATTAACAAGCACAATTCAAGCCCTTTTAAGGGGGCGGTCACTGTAAACAAACTCCATAGCACATCGCACAGAAATCCTAGTACACAGCACGCGGGTTAGATTGGTCGATGCGCGGTTCTACAAGCGTCGCGACATGTGCGTCGCGCGAGGAGGTTCGGCGCGGAATGACGAATAGACCGACGAAGACCGACGCATTCCGGCATTGAATTGTAACATGCGCTTGCGCAGCGTCAAGTAATTATCTTGTTTGTTTTCTAAACATATTAACTAAAACATATGGTGATACCAATATAATACTCGATTACTGGTATAGCAGGATTCAGTTTTAGTTCTCCGTGCGACAAATAATAGACCTGTCTTAAATTCGTCGTGAGGATAGACGTTGATCTTGATAGGGTTGCCACCCGTATTTATAACAATGTATTGTATTCTTTTTAGATCTAACTTGCTTTACACTTTATGTAAGATATAAAGTACTTATAGATACTTTATTTTAAATCGGTTTTTACAGAAACAGCGATTTTACTTAATAAATCAATAGAAAGAAGAAATAGGGCGTGAGATATCTTAAATTTGGCGAGAGCATGGACGTGGATCTGAATAGGGTTGCCACCCGTACTTTGTAACAAAACAAATTAAGTAAAATAATATAGGCATAAATAAAATCCCACAGCTATAATAATTCCCCTCAACAAAGTACGTGAAAATACTCTATTATACATCCGTTTTTATAAAAACGGTGTTTTCACTTGTGGATAAAAACGGGATAAAAGAAATAGCGTGTTTCTAGACTTAATAGTAAAGAAACTTCCGATTTATTTTTAAGTATATTTACATTATTAGATGTAGGATATCTAAAAGCTTAGAAATAATAAAGAACCTAAAATCGTTACATAATTATACCATAACTTAACATTCTTCCACAGTGGTGGTGCTATGCTGCAGTTTGTTTCTAGCTGCAGAATGAATGGGTCGGCTCGACCGGGGAAGGACCACTTCCTCACAGAATACCAGTGTGAAATAGCAGCATAAGTGTAGGGATCCGGAGACCTTTATTACTGGTGACAAGGCATTTCATCTCAGTCCTCAAGGGTGACAACGCATCTGCATTATGATTCCTTGTCAAGGATGAATGTAGATGTCATGGGCCGCAGGAATCACTTACCTTAAGGTGTGCTTATTTTAGAAGATATTTCAAAGACTGATGTTTCAGGATAGAAATAAATATTGCTTGTAAACATAAAAATTGGAGTTCTAGTACTAATTAATGATAATATGAAAGTTTTATTGGAGTTGTAGTGGTCCATCTCGCAAAAACGCCTGAACTGATATGAATTAAATTTAGTAAAAGTATTTTCCACCTTCAACCTTCATTAACACATGGGATACTTGCGTGTATTTTAGTTAATAAAATCAATCACGTTTTCATGAATGTATAGAAAAGAGCATGCCGCCAACTGCTGTATTGGAAGTTAGAACATATTTAGATGAATTTTTAGGGTTCTACACATGTGATATAGAAACGAAACCCTTATAGAATCACTCGTGTCTGTCCCTTTGTCCGTCTGTTACAGCTCGTTTCAGGCAACAGTTGTGTATGTACGTTGCAAAGAATTTTCACATACATATGGCTCACTTGGAATTCATCTCCAGGTAACAAGAATGGTTGGTCTCTGGGATAAGCCACGCCTTCACCGAATACAATAGAGAAATAACATCTGCTATTTATATTTCAGAGTGGAGATCCTAGGGCCCAATTACAGGTAAAGAAACATACAATATTAATCTTTAGGTTAACGTAATCTTGATCGTTGGACATTTATGTCCAACACTTAATTTTATTTATTTATTCTTAAGTCCCTTAAGTAAGGTATACAAGTGCAGACTTAATGCCCAGTGGAATTCTCTGCCAGTTAATCTTGGGTGAGTGGTAGAAAATGTACGCGTAAATATACATACATACATAACACAAATAAAATTATTTATATATATATGTATATATATATATATATATATATATATATATATATATATATACATACCACCAAATGCCATGAGTAAATATATATCAGATACAGACAGAACAGAACACCTACATTGAAGGTATAAAGGTTTTTAAGCAAAAAAATGTTCTTTACTTTTTTTATTTTTGAGACGGATGCACTATCAACAATATCGTTTTGTATTTAACATAATTACTTACGTTTACTAAATCCTAATGATTTGACTTTACAGGTGCATACAGAATTCGTATCTTAAAATCTACGTATTTTAACAACATTATATTCCTTAAATTAATATTATAATTACGGTTGTATAAAAATATACATATATTAAAGTCCATATAAAAACTTCAATCGTTCTTATCATAACAGCGGAAAGTCTTAACATCTCTACCTTATAATTAACTGTAGGTATTAAATTATGTTTATAGGGATAATTTACATAATGAAGTACGTAGTCATTACATTTTATTACTAATTAAGGCGTTAATACCGCGGTTACTTGAAGTTATTTAATAAAAAAAGTTAAATTCAGTTGGTATATCGTTAAAAGTAATGAAAATGCGAGCGATTTTAGTGATCAAATTGAAAAAATGTTTTTTTTTTATAGCATAGGCGGCAAACGAGCATGCAGCTCATCAGAGATGGTAAGTCACCGCTGCCCATGAACTTCCGCAACACCAGAGGAGTCGCAAATGCGTTGCCGGTTTAAGAAAGGTGTAGGCTCTTTTCTTGAAGGTCCCTAAGTCAACACAGCTGGCAACAGCTGATTCCATAGAGTGAGATAGCAAGGGGAGTGTTTTCAAAATAAGGAGATGCGACAAAGGCTAGACACGTCTAGATTTTGGCCCCAAACCTGAAACTTTGTTTAACAAAGTCTCAACTTCATACACAAGTTTGTTCCGGCACTCATTGACTTTTTCTTGATAAATATTGGCGTGGCCAGTGTATGCATACGCATCCCCAGTGCTGTCATCCGCATAGCAATGAATGTTAGTAATAAATTATTGGCCCTATAATCGGTCTAAAAACATGATATTTGTTTTTTTTTTTAGTAAGAAACGAGCACACAGTTCACCAGATGGCAATTGAATGACATCTACATTCATCCTTGACAAAGAATAATTATGCATATTGTCACTCTTGAGAACATGAAGATGGAATGTCTCGTCATCAGTAATAAAGGTCTCCGGATCCCTGCACTCACCAGACAAAACACAGTAACGTTATGCTGCTATTTTACGCTGGTATTCTGTGATGGCGTGGTCCAACCCCGTACGAGCTGACCCATTCATTCTGCAGCTAGAAACAAACTGCAGGGTAGCTCTACCACTGTGAAATTATTTATTTATTCAGATTTAATAATTTCCACTTATTTTATACAACAATTATAATGTGATAAGAGTTCACCATAATCAAGAGATTCTACTGAACAATTCGGATATAACTAAACCACCCACTAGATAGAGGGACGATCTATGCAAGTTTGGGAAGTCGATGGATGCAGGTGGCTCAGGGTCCCACTCTATGGCAGTCTGTTCTGCAGTCAACTGGTGATGAGCTGATGATGATGATGAGAAATTTCAATTAGATTATTATAAAAAAAGGTAGTCAATAAGTTTTCGGGGGCGTCAATTGGTCTATTTGTAGGTGTGTCACACGCGATATCTATATGAGAATCAATATATATAGTAGTATATATAATTTTCTTTTAAGTTGAGAATTTAATACAATAGAACAATAAAATATATACATATAAAATATAATCTAATTTCACTACAGGAACTATTATATTTGTGTTTATAATAAATAAAAGAAGTGATCACGGTCAGATTTTTTTTAAAATAAATTATATATTTTTTTATCATTAAAGATATTTAATGACTAATTATTTTTTGTGTCTTGTGACCTTCCGAATTAAGAAAAAATTTCAAGCGTTAAGAATATATAATCGTCTGATGATTTCTTATATGTTAAATAAAACTAGTTTTACGGTTTTTATCGATTTTTTTTTAATTTCTAACGTTTCGTGTTACAGCACTTCAATCTTCAAGTGCTCAAGTTTTAGTGATGTCACAGTTAACCAGTTAGTTATCATCTATAATCTTCGAAATATATTAATCTTTGATACCCTCCTCCTTTTTTTTTATAGAATAAGTGGTAAACAAGCGAGCAGCCAATGGTAAGTAAAAATTGACAAATATTTGACAAGGATTACAAAAATCATTCTTAGATAGCGTTTATAATAGATTACATTGTTTATATAATGCCACCGTAGGGCCTTTTTTCAGGATGAATGGGTCAGCTTGAACCAAAAAGAATCATGCCTTCACAGAATAACAGCATCACGGTAATGTTTCCTCTGATGGATGTAAGGGTCCCTATACCCTTATCACGGATGACGGCGCGTCTCAAAATGAATGTGGGCATCGTGTGTCACGAATAATTTACCATCTGCTGTACTGTGTTCTTGTTGACACCTTCATTAAAAAACCTTAGTAAATAGCCTATGCCCTCACGTAAGCAGCGGGTATTTACTCTATTTACTCATCTGAAATCTCGTCGTGTCACTCAGTATATTCGCAACAAATAAACAAAACATGACTGCGATTGCGGTAAAATTGTTTTTTTACGCGTAGTTATTAAAATCTACCACAAGCTTACATTGTTATTACTTGAAATATTTATACGAACACTACACATTGAATGAAATTAATTTTACGTATTTTACCGCGTTTATTTTAGCTTTTAAATTCTCAACATTGTAACGAAATGACGGGAATTAAAAATTCAAAATAAACGCGATAAAATATGTAAAGTTTTATAAGTTTTATTCTTGAATATATGATTCATAGTAGAATTAGTATGATAATTTTAATTTTTAAATTATGATATTTTTAATTTTTAAATTTTGATTATGATATTTTTAATTTTTATATCTTGGTTATTATATTTATTTTTTTCCATAATTATTTCGTTTCTTTAATTTTTTTTATTTAATACTATAAACGTTCACAAATAGTTTTTGACAGTGGTAGAGCTACCATTCCGTTTTTCTAGCTGCAGAATCAGCTCGACTGGGGTAGGACCACGCCCTTAAGTATTAAGGAGGAAAATAGCAGCATAATGCTGCTGGATTTCACCTGGCATAAGGATTCGGAGACCTTCATTACTGGTACCGAGGCATTCCATATCAGTCCTCAAGGGTGACAATGCATCTGCATCATGATTCCTTGTCAAGGATGAATGTAGAAGCCAGGAATCATTTACCATCAAGTGACTGTGTTCCCGTTTCTTACTTTCAATGTAATAAAAAAAACAAATGGTGTGTTCTTCTTCAATTAGTAAATGCATCAGATATTTTTTTATAGATAAATGAGCACACAGTTCACGTGAAGGTGAGTGATTCCAGCAGCCCATGACACTCATTGTTAATTTATATCGTAACATATATCGTGCTTATATTTGAAACTGATTTGATCAATGATGGATCTAATTCAAATCACACTAAAAATCAGAGTAGTTCTGAAACCGGACCCCTAAGATAATACAGTCAGGAGACATGAGGATCTGAGGAAAATAAGCGGTATACGAGCTTCGCATTATTTGCATATTATTGTTTTCGTACAACGTTTCACACGACGCATATTACGCATAACCACAAACGGATAATCACAGTTACAGAATATTAACAATATAAATATATGAACCCTATTTTTATATTTCTACAACAAAGCATTTGAATCACTTCTTTTAAACACACAATAACATATTTATTGCATATATATAATATATATATTGTATACATATACATATTAGTTTTAAATAAAAAATGGGAGAAACAAAATTATTATTTAAAAATAAATATAATAACCAAGATATAAAAATTAAAAATATCATAATCAAAAATTCAACTATGAATCATACATTCTTACTACCCTTTCAACTCTTAAAAAATCTTTAGAGCAAGTAGTGGCGAAATTTCCCTTGGAAACAGTGCGTAAATCCATACATTCGCCTGTATAAAAGCCAAAGGGGCTACCTTTGGAATAGAATATTTTTTGCTAAGACTAATAAATATGTAGGTATAACTTTTAACAATATTAAATTATTTCATTAAAAAAAACGCATTTTCATTTTTAACAGAAGTTATGGCCGGACTAGGTGTATACATATGTATATATATATGTATATATATATATATATATATATATATATATATATATATACACATAACTTCGTAACATTTTTATATATTTCTTTCATAAACACACAGTTTTCACGATACTGTCTTGCACCATGAAGCACGTGGTAATTCTATCAATTTAATTATTCATTTAATCATTACCATCAGGTGAACTGCTCGCTCGTCTACAACCTGTCCTATAAAAAAAAACTACGGTATTTAAAACTGCATTTAACATGTTCGTCAGTGCCCGATCGAGTCCGGATACCGCGAAATTACAAGCACACAGTATACATGAGGGTACGCGATAATTGTGGTCCATCACATCAACATCCGTCCACAACAAAGATCGATCCAAGATACACAAGCTGCACCTGTGAGGACTAGGATTGAATGCCCCATTATGCTACTATTTAACCCCGGTTCTTTTAGGGCAACGTCCTTCCCCAGTCGAGCCGATCCATTCACTTCGGAGCTAGGATCTACCTACACTACTTTTAAAGGTTATCAATTATTATCGTTTTGGGTTTGCTCTAGTGTAACTTGTGTATGTTTTCTTAGTTATTATAATACTTATTGCAATAACTACATGTAACCTTAATGTTTTCATAATATTATATTGTATTAGGCGTTATGTTATACATGCATATGCTGTTGCCAGGCTCGACCGCCAGTGTGATTACGAATGTTAAAAACGTGAGGCGTTATCGTAATCACCAACGCGTCACGTGTTCTCCATAACGAGTCCCTCGTGCGACCTGATATCTCCTCACGTGGCAGCCCCAATTAAAACTAAACAACGTTAAAGTTTATGTATATATGTATATGTATGTACATATATAAATCCCACTGCTGGGCATAGATCTCCTTTCTAGGGTGTTACAACATACTCCACCATGCAGCTCCACGGTATGGCGAACTTCACATGTCTTTTTTTTAGTTTTTCTCAGTCCTCAAGGGTGACAACGCATCTGCGTTATGATTCCTTGTCAAGGATAAATGTATTTGATATGACAAGGATTTATGATAAGGAATCACTCACATATAAGAAACCGTATACACAAACCCCGCTGACAACAAGGGACCCAATAACAGTAAACGAGGATTCCTTAGTCTTCGGGGTGGCAACACATGCGTGTTGAATCTTCATTTAGGATGAATTTGAACTTTATGCTTTCTAGTCATTCCAAATATATTAAAAAAAACAAAGCGAATTTATGCTCGTATTTCGTGTCCAATTATGGTCTAGAAGACCATTCGCGATATAAGTAGTTTATAACTGCAACGAAATACTACGTGTATTTATGTAATTCGATGATATTCAATTGTTTAATTGATCGATAGCTACGATCGCCAAATAAAACAGTTTTCAGACGTGGTAGCTCTGTGTATAAAAACTCGCTTTTAATCCACTTTTTATTACTTTGTGAGTAACAAACGAGCACACAGTTCACCTGATGACAAGTGAAGTGGTCCATAACATAAATTCATCCGTAACAAAGATTCAAGATCACGTCACCCCTAAAGACTCAGTATCTGGAGCCCCGATTGCTAACCCCCACCACGCGAAAATTAGAAGCTATAAGCTCCTGTTTTACGCTGTTAATCTGTGACGGCGTCGTCTCCGGGCCACGATTCATGACGTAGCTAGAAACTCACAGACACTTAACTACTAACTAACAAATAAAACTCTAAATCAAATTAAATTTAGCTTACTAAAGAGATTATCAAAAAACAAACAATTGTACTTCAATAGAGAATTATTTGATAGAAGCGATAACAAAACACCAGCTCGATCTAGTTCCGGGATACAGTTCCCGGGTTGTGAACAAAAGCGACCCATTGTTCGGCGCAGCCTCGCCGGTGACGTCACGCGGACAGACATCGCACCTCGCCAAGCCAACAACATATCGACTCCACGGATCTCCAATTCATTGGGGAACACGCTTCGGTGATTTAATACTATAGAACAGGGGTAAGCAACCTTTTTAGCAACGGGCCTATCCGAATTTTGATTTTTTTTTAGCCAAAATCACACTTCTTAATAAAATTTTATTGATATTAAAAACATTAGAACACAACTTAATATATTAGCGGTGGAATATCTGTAATATAAATAAACGCTTGGCGGGCCACATAAAATTATTACGCGGGCCGCGGGTTACTCACCCCTGCTATAGGGCTCTTGGCTTTGTTCTCTGCTAACAAATGTTTCGTTATAAAGTTCTACCGACAAATGAAGTATATTTTGATAAATGGAATATTCAACCGACATAGCTCAAAGGTCTTAGCTCAAAACTTTTAGAACCAACAACCGACGGGTAACAAGGTTTCTCCAGTGGCAACCTCGTATTGGCAGCATAGGACAACCCCCTAATAGATGGAGTGACGACCTATGCAAAGCGAGAAGTCGACGGTGCAGGTGGCTCAGGACTTATGGCAGTGTGTAAGGTAAACCAATGTTCAGCGGTGGACCAGTGAAGGGCCGAAATTATGATGATGATTTAAATATTAAACTTATATATCTATATATATATATATATATATATATATATATATATATATAGACTAAGGGCAAAATAAAAAATATGCCAATTGCCTTTTTCGGGACGGACTAAAAAGATCAATGGAGAAGACTACTCAAAAGAAAAGAGAAAAAAAACCACAAGTCTCCTAACCTTTTATTGGGTCCTTTGATCCCTACAACCTCACCAAACGAAACAACAGTATTGTGATGGTTTACCCTGATCTTCTGCGAGTCTATCCCCGGTCGAGACAACTCCTTTCAATCAAAGCTAGAGCAGCAGCGTTGCTCTACAAACATTACATAGGGCTTTTAGGGCTCTGTCGTGCCTTCTCTGAATAAAGCACGAATACAGAAGCGTGAGTATTTGATCATTGGACCTTGATAACTAACCTGAAAGGGAATATAGTAATATATATTTATTTAATACTATTGTAATAATGGTGACAAAAGAGCGCACTTCACCTGAAGGTCTGCCTGCAGCCCATGACATATACATCTCAACTCAAAAAAGATGATGAAGCAGTGTCATCGTTGATCCCACCTGGTGTTTAGTGCTGATGTGGTGCTGGTGGAGTGCACTAGCTCAGCTACTACCTCTCCACTTTTCTCTTGAAGACACCTCATACTAGGACGGAAAGACTGCCGTAGGCAAATAATTCCAAGCCATTCCTTGTTCGCATTAAAAACTGAGACGGATCCTTGTATTAATCAAGCTAAACACAGCGATATTATAATACTTATTTCACGTCGAGATTCTGTGAAAGCGTGGTCCCTGGTGCAGCTTGTAACTAGCTACAGTGTAGCTCTACCACGTTTTAAAACCCGAACATATGATTATTATTTTGTTACTACAAATTGGAATATTCCCGCTGACCATGGATCCAAACACTTTCAAATGAATTCCACTTTGATCAATAAATCCTTCGAGCACCTTTCCCTTTTAGTTACACTTCCTACAAACTATATGTACGTACAAATATAAAAGCTAGTTATCATACAAAACACTTTAACTTACCTTACAGGGCCCAGTTCCACCTACATTGCTTAACTTTTGATTTATAACGTTCCATTACAAGCGTAATATTTAGAATTGTATCAACACTGCGTAAGTGATAATAATAAAACCATTATTTATTTATTGCTAAAATGATCCATTAATATGGTAACATTTTTACTGCGAATTACAATAATACACGATCACCTTTTCCTCACTGGCACACTTCCTACATCTACGTACAGATCAACAAGTTCGTTATCATACAAGACACTTTAACTTAACTTGTAGGGTAAAAGCTCAGTGTCACTTAAATAGTATAGCTTTCGGTTCTTGACGTTCCATTACAAGCAAAACATTTAGAACTTTATCACCACTACTTAAGCTACAATAATTAAACTATTATTTATTTGAGAGCTAAACTAGAGCCATTAACATGGTAACATTTTTACTGCAAATTACAAACAATACACGATCTCCTTCCCCGTGAATCTGGACCCGACCACTTTCCAATTCATTCCACTTTCATCGATAAATCCTTCGAGCACCTTTCCCTCGTTGTTACAATCCTATAAACCGTATCTACGTACAAGTTATATAAACTCGTTGTCATGCAAAATTGTTTAACTTAACTTGCAGGGCCCAGTTCCACTTACCTATATAGATTAACTTTTCTGATGTGACGTTCCACTTTTTCAACTACAAGCAGAAAATTTTGAATCTTAACAACACTGAACAATAATAAAAAAAACATTATTTATTTTAGAAGCTAAAATAGTCTTATTTTAAATGATGATTATAGAATAAATCAATGATAAAAAGTACCTAATGCATTATAGTTTTATTTTTTTATATCCAGGGGTGACAAAAAATTATACCGTTCACCTGATAGTAAATGATAATTGTGGCCCTTAACTTCTACATCTTTACGATCTTATCTTATACCTGTAATTGTGTACACGTACTAAAAGAAGCAGCAACGATATGCTGCCATTTCCATGATAGTGAAGCATTCCATTTATCTCTCTTTATTGGGGGCGGACGTAGCGCAGTCATCCCTCACCATCAGGTGAACTGTGTGCGCGGTATATTGTATATAGGTACATGCATAGAAACACTAAAATTGATACATTTCTTTATATACCATAGACTAATATTCGTTTTTTTAATTCAATCAAAAGTAAACAATCTAATTATACAATACAGAACTTAATAGTGGTAAAAACCGCGCATAGCGTCTCGGCGCGTGCGCAGTTATCAGTCAAGATGGCGCGGTCTTGATGGAGCCGTCACGCTCCACGCCCGCCATTGTTGCCCGTTGCCTTGGCGGACCGCACTAAACTACGCTAGCTCACACTTTTAATACATAAATCTTTTTTTTCTTTAAGAAAAGGAGTAATGGTGGGTTAGTGATGTTTTATTTTCATATTGTGTCTGAAACAAATCGGAGACCTTCCTACTGGCGTTGTGGCAATGGTCTCTGGCTCTATTTTTTTTTAATAATATTTAATAATAAATATTATTATTATATTTAATAATAATATGTTATTAAAAAACAATGTTAGCAATGCTTTTTTTTTTTTTGTGTATGAGTATTGCTGTTGGTCCAGTGACCTCTACAGCTTTTTCTAAATAGACCCGCGAGCGGGAGGCCCGCCGAGTAAGGAGACAACGACGATGCTGCGAAGCGAAGCACGAAGACCGCTGCCGCACCACCGTTGCGCTCCGACCCCTGTGGACGAAGAACGTCGACGACAACAGAGGGGGGCGATAATACAATCCAAGGGCCCCTCATAGTGAGGTACGAAACCTCGACTCGGATCGCTATCTAAAGGGAGGGTTAGCAATGCTATTAACATGGCTTACATTCCGGTCAAGCACTCC
The DNA here is from genome assembly GCA_029286865.1 of Teinopalpus imperialis. Classification (NCBI taxonomy): domain Eukaryota; kingdom Metazoa; phylum Arthropoda; class Insecta; order Lepidoptera; family Papilionidae; genus Teinopalpus; species Teinopalpus imperialis. The sequence continues at coordinate 16,684,206 of JAGSMU010000012.1, forward strand.
GGCTAACTTAATGCTTGTGCTAGGAGATGGTTCACGGCAACAGTCTCAATAGGCAAGATTCTCGAAAATGGCGAATTCGAGCTTACAACCTCAAATTTCATGGATCGTACTTTAAGCCATTATGCTGTCATTGCTAGCGAGTAATGTCTGCGGCCCACGACGCCCACATTCATGCATCCCTCGTAAGGAATATATATGCATTCCGTGAACAAAATGAGCTATTTCTTATCAGATGGTGAAGTTGTATAGTCCTATTGCTATAGTCACTGGACTATAAAATCATAAGTTTTAGACTATATTTGATACAGAGGTCAATAAACGGACCCATCTCGGATGGCCAGCGTTCGAGTGAGTTGGTGATGGCTTATGGTATACAAACATAGTCCTTCTCTGCTGGTCGTATGAGAAAGCTCACTCACTCAGCGAGCTATGGAGCGGGCTATGTTCTCTGCGTGATAGACATTCGCGGGATAGACCGACGTAGTTCAAAAGATCAGCAAGCTGAATGGGCTGACCATATAAGTCATAGAACAGGTAACCGATGCAAGAAATGTCTTGAATGGCAACCTGCAGGGCGACTCCCCACTAGATGGACGACCTATGCTAGTTTGCTGGTAGTCGATGGATGCGGGTGATTTGATTCGTGCTTTGTAGCAATCTATGCGGGAGAACAATGCACACCGGTATACTGTGAATAGGCTGCGATGATAACGTTGAATTATATTTTTTTATATACCGTTTGAAATTCTTAAGGAATTTCTAGTAACGCAATGCGACCGTGTAAACAGTTACAATTAGTGGTAATTAGACGGTTCATCATCTTAAAGTTTTACGTTTCAAACGCGTACGTCGCTTCATAGCCCATTTTTACATTTACGTTTCGTGTATCCGAACGTAACGTCACTCAATTTTCGATTCCTACAAGTTCAAGTTACATTGCCGGATGGCAATATGGCGTCGTTTCCGGCAGTCCACTTCCGTTTGGCGGCACGCTCCAATATACGCTCGTTTCAGCGTACCGAGCCGATTTTAATAGGGCGGGTGTACACCATTCTCTAAAAATAGTACTAAGTAACATTCCTCTCCAAGTCACCTCACCAATACAGTACAAAGAAAAAAGATTTGTTCTATTGACTAAGATTGGGATTAGGATGGAATGAAATGGGGGAAGAACGACTAACTTGGCGACTCCGCCCACTAAGATATGATTTTTAAGAAATATAATATAGTGGGAACTCGAAAACCTTTTATAGTAAAAAGTTTAGTTGTTACTTTACTTTTATCTCTCCCCAATCCCAATGACAGGTAGAGGCCTCCTCCCTGGAGAGGGTATTGTAGCTAAGCGTCTCCACTGCGGATTTCGTCTTTGCATTTCTTTACTTATTTCTTAGATATGCAGGTATCCTGACGACTTCGTCCTTCACCGCCAATTATGGTTTAACTGATGCTTAATGATTCCTGCTGCCGATGGGATCCATTATCATCGTTATACGAAACAAAAACAACATGTTTCGCCACTAGAGCCGGAGCCTGAGATATCGTCACTGCCAGTAAGAAGTTCTTCGAATAGTTTCACTCATAAGTTGAAAATAAACATCCCTAGCCCCCTATCTTATTTACTCTGGTAATACATGAAATCGCGATCGTTATTTGCGGTAGAAGTATTTTATAAATGCGGCGTTGTTCCAACACGTAACAAAAAAGTTCTATCGCTTATGAATTTTCGTAGCAGCATATACAGTAGACACAGTTTATTTCAAGCTGGAACATGAATGGATTGAAATAGGAGCAAGGACACCGGTGTGTTTCGTATGGCAAGTGTAAGCATCCGGAGTTGTTACGAGCGCAATCACTTACCATCAGTTGAACTATGTGCTCGTTTGTCATCCTTAATATTATGGAAAAAAAACATAGTCAAAGACTAATATAATGCCTCATCAATAAGATCTCCGATTGTTCGCTCGCTTGAACAGCATATCGCTAACTCACATTTTACGCTGGTATTCCGCGGAACTGTGTTCGTGTCTACCATGGTCTGCAAAGTTACCTGATCATGGTAAAGATAGTTTATAGCTCTGACGTGGTACTAGTACGTAACAAAAAAGAAAATACTTTGTGTATCTATAACGTGAGCCGTTTCGTGTAGAAGTTGTGTTAAATTCTACATCCTCCAGTGAATCACTAAATTGCAAATCATTGTAATACACGGAAGCAATTTAGAAGGAGTATTACATGCATAATACCGCGTAATGATACGGTAATACAGGTAATTACAGCAATTTTAGATTTACCCTAAAATGACGTATGATGAAGCACTATTTTAAGGCTACGCATATCAAACGCTAATTTCTAGTAAAAGAGCGTGTTTTGAGTGGTGTATAAAATTACTAACTCAAGTTAAGAACATTTTTGGACCAATTCTAGAGATTCGCCTACGGAATCAAAAAATAATCGCGCAAATCGGTTCATAGATTTTGGAGAAAATAACTATTTCTAACATGCCTATATCATATATAAAGAATTCGCCACGAATATCAAACCTTCTTTTAAGTCTGTTCAAAATATATGCATTAATTAGTTGTTCGATTGCACAAAAGCCATAGCATATTTATAGGATTATTATATCCTCGTACAGTTACATAACAAACTGCCTAAAGAATTAACTTTTGCAGAAATTTAAATTAACGCATAGTAAATAAGTAAATACAAGAATTTATAGTTTTTTCTTTGTACAGATCCATTTTTATTTGTAATAGGCCTTTCTCCATCATTTTCTTCAGTTCTTCACAGTACACATCTGCAGTAATGCTCATACCGTTTGGTAAAAAACTGTGATGAGTCACATCGGCACTGGACTACCAAACAGTGACCCTCAACTTTCTAGAGGTCATTTTTCGTTGAGGCATTGATTTGGTGCTGAACCAGGATCTAACCAACTTGCTGAGCGCTTTCGATTGTCGAACAGAATCCACTTTTGGTCGCACGTAAAAATTCGATTCAAAATTGTTTTATTTCTGTGCCTGTTGAGCAGCGCGAGGCAGGTCTCAACGCGTACGTTGCGCTGGCGATCGTTAAGTTCGTGGGGCACCCATCTATCAAACTTTTTTACATTGCCAATTTGGACCAATATTGTTTTGATGTTAACATCAAAAGTTGCTGCTAACTCGGCTGTAGATTGAGTATCATATGCTTCCACAATCGCCTTTAATTCATCATTGTTGACCAAAGTGTCCGGACGACCACGAGGTTCATTTTTCAAATCAAAATTTCCAGAACGGAACCGGGAAACCAATAACGGGTTGTGCGTTCGTTTGTTAAGTTCTCTCCGTACACGTTGTTGATGTTACGTGCCGTTTGTGCCGCGTTGATGCCACGACGGAACTCATATTCCATAATTAGGCGAATTTTTGAAAAGAATGTGTTGTTTTTAATACAAATTTAGAATTCACAGCCAATCAAAACATTTTTTGGTTTGAAATGGCTAATAATGAAGAACGGCAATTTCATAGGTAAAGTAGTATTTAGGGTAAGAGAGGAGTACACAGTTCGCTCGATGGTGACCTCTCGGACTAAGATGGAAAGTCTCGACACCAGTACTAAGGGTCCTAAACTCATCGAACGAAACACAGCAGTGATATGCTGCTATGTTACGTTGGTATTCTTTTTTTTATAGTATTGTGTGTGATAAACGGTCACTCAGTTCTATGGTATTCCTGTAGTGATTCCTGCTGCTCATGACACCTGAATTTACATCAGTAATCATAATGAAGATGAATTGCTACCCCTGAGGATTTAGATGCTATGATATCTATTCTATCTATCTCTGAATCCCACACTTACCGCAAGAAACACAGCGAGACCGTTTCGGATCCTCGTTCTATATTTATAGCCGAATTATATTTATCTATCATATATATAGTCTTCCACATAATTAACGACGACATCTTAAAAAAAAGAACTCTCAGTAAGGCTGGATTTATCTATATAAATAAAAATTAAATGATATTTGTTCTTATGCGCATCACTTGTACGGCCGGAGCGATTAGATTTGTTGATAAGGAAAGAAAAATTGGAAAAGTTAGCTTACGCTTTGTACGATGGATATTTCTCCCAAATTCACAAAACAATAACAAATAAATGTAATGTAATTTGGACAGGAGTCTGTCAGATCAGCTAGTACATAAATATTTGAAATATATTAGAAATATAGGTTAATCCCTGTCTCAAACCACAAAGTTGAATTTTAAATATTTGTGTAATATGGATGTTAGTATTTAAGAGCTACAACATTAACAAAACAACAAAACTACAAAACAACAAAACAATTCACATGCCATCATGTGAACTGTGTCCGTTTGTCATTCTTGGCTCAGAACAATTGCACAAGAATGATCCAATAGTGGATTCAATTATAACATCTTTACTTCTCCCGACCTAACGCAGCCTTTCGAACCCCAGCGTTTACACGTGCGTGTGCGTTTTATATTATAATTAAGTTTTACTTCATGCTGTAAAGAGAACAGTTCTTTGTTCTCGTATTTCAAAGTCCATACTGTGCTAGCTCAGTGAGTCAAACGGACCACGTACACATGTGTACCTAGGGTTGCCAACACTGTAAAAAAAAAATAACTACCTATCTATATATTTATGTCCCACTACTGGGCATATGCCTTTTTCTAGAGAGAGTGTAAAAGTATAGTTTTTTCTGTTATCTTAGGTTTCTTCGTGACTTTTTAATTCGTCACCGAACACGTTGTTAGCCGGCACGTAAAATGAGCAACAACTAAACTTTTCCTTGCCTTGGCCTTTAATCTATCTATTTTTTTTATCGCTGATGAACACTGTTTACCCGATGGCTTTTACAGCTTCACCGGGTTGAAAGATGGCCGAGCGCTTAGCTGAGAATTTGCACAAGGGTTCAAGCGACGGACTCAAGGGTGCCCGAGAGGGCCGAACCTCAGTCGAAGGTCAGTTGCTTCTGACGGATTAAAATCTATATATACGTTATTCTTAATACTTTAATTGTTCAATTTTGCAGGACTAATGTTGCCTACATCAGTATTAGTATGCTCCTCTGAATGCAATGTACGCACTCAATGAATTGAACAAAAAATTGCGATATTGGTATCTTTAATAGCGTAGAGAATAAGTTTAAGAAAAAATAGCCCTAAGTAATCTGTAGTTTACGTTTTTATACCTTTCGACAATGGTCCGTGCCGAAGTTCGAAATTCCTTATTAGGAGCCTTCGGATCGTATATCACCCCCCTTTGTTTTGGTCAACGTTCTTCGTCCACAGTGATCGGAGCGCAGCGGTGCAGCAGCAGACGTCGCTCCAGCATCGCCAGCATCGTCGTTATCTCCCTACTCAGCGAGCCTCCCGAGCTCGCGATTCTGCTTCGATAAAGCTGTACAGCTCACTGGACCAACAGCATCACAGAAACATAAAAACAAATGTTTCTGTTAATTATCTTCTCTAACTTTAAATTGTTTCTTAATTATATTTTCTAATTTAATTAAAATCTTAATTCAAGGATTATAATGTTGCTTTGATACAAAGGTTTTAAGATACTATAATTGTGTATATACCTTTCGACGCAAATCATTAACATTTAGTAAGCCTAAACCATGAGTGTAAAATGCAAAATGTAATTGTATTTCTTTCTCTTATTAAAGAGTTTTTAGTTCCCCTTTATTATAAAGTAATTTTGGCAACCCTATAATGTTCAGCCTTTTAAGTTCACTACAGGACATAGACCTTTTCAAGAAAGCGCCTCCAACACTGACATTTCTTGGTAGATTTTTCCACCAACAATACCCTGGGATACTTATTGGTTATAACAACGTTTAGAACTTTGCTTTCCACGACGACCGTAAAATTGATTTGGGTGGATTGTCCACCAAATATCCAATCCAATTTTTCGAGACGATTATTTTTATTGGAATCCTATGTGATCGATTTTAATATATTATTGCAATCTTAAACGTAAACGTAAGGGTAAGATAGGCTGACGGGATACCAGACATAAAAATACCGAGAAAAAAGGAATCAGTGTTACAACTTTCTCAAATCCCTATTAAAGGCAATAATTGAATAAATATAATTAATGACTTTTATTAAAAAAAAAACATTCATGAAATTGATCAAAATGATATTTGAATATGGTAATACAATTAATTATTCGAGAGCATGTAAAAAAGTTAATAATATAATTATCTGCTTATTTTTTGATTAACATTTACAAAAGATAGGTTTTCAAGGTATATATATAGATATATATATATATAGATATATATATATATATATATATATATATATATATATATATATATATATATATATATATATATGCTTATGATAATATATGATGCTTAGCTGATAACAATCAATCATAATAATTAAAATGATCACTAAAGTTTCTAGTGGTTAATATTGTGACAGAAAAATCATTATTCCATATTTCCTTCATCCGTGCTAGATAGTGGTACGTACGACCTGGGTAAGGTCTTTGAACAATTATGGTAATAATGGTAAACTCGATGAACAATTTTCAACAACTTGCAACACAAAAACACAGGACAGCAGTGTTTAGAGGTGTAGCTTCCGGTACGTAGCAGCGAAATGCTGAAATAATATTCCGCCGCCCATAAGATCTTTGAGTGTCAAAAATAAGTTTAGGAATAAAGTGAGAGAATTTTTATTTAATATACAAAAAGAACTTAGAAAATTGCTACCAGTATGGAAAAATAATAATTGGAGGACGGATGCTTGGTGTTTTGATAAGCGTAATTATCATGAATAATGGTGAAAATTATTTTACAGTTTTGCCAACCCTAAAACCTATTAAATCCACGCGTGATGGTGTCAATATGATCAGAGATCCTGGCGCCTACAGCTGGTTGTCATTTTGTAATCTATTGGCTAAAGAGTAATTTAATATAGGGTCATAATCATATAGCAGTTGAAGTTAAAAAAATAAAATTATTGTCTACAGCAGGTTATTCATAAGACAAAATTATTTAGACCTGAATATACATTAAGCGTGGCAGGAAACTGGCATATGCATGAATGAGTCGATCCGACCGTGGAAGGGGCTCTCTTTCACTGAATAGCAGTTTATAAGTGGTGTGTTTCATATGGTATGTGAATGGTATCGAATATTTCATGTTTTGCAGGTAATGGTATAAAAAAGGTAAAAAAAAAGGAAAGAATTCCTTTCTACTTTTCTTTAAGGGATCCTGAGACCCTTATTATCGCGATAACTCGTTATCCATCTTAGTCCTTAGGGTAACATTGATATGATTACTCATCAAGGATGAATGTGGGTTTCATGAAGGTATCACATAGCATCAGGTCAACTATGTGCTCGTTTGTCACCGTTAATATAATAAAAAAATACTTAGTCCTAGGGGTAAGAATGGATCTACAACTTGATTTCTTATCGAAGATGGATGTCACTCAGGTCAGGGATGTCAGTCACAGGTCCCAGGAGAAAGTCAGAGCAAGTAGTTATGAAATTTGGACACCAATATCTTTGAGCAGAAATGGATGTGGTTGCAATGGCAACCTTAAGCACTAGGATAGCCTTTGCCTTCATTCATCACACGAAATTGCACTATTTCGTTTATATACAATAAGATTAGCTGCAGTGTCAGCGAAACCAGATGGATTCCATACAACATACAGACCACGATAAAATAGACCAAACAATTTATTTGAAAATATTTACTTACTTTAACCATTAGACACCACGCAATTGTAATAACAAAGTTTACGCATAAAATAGTATTTTATTTTAAATGATATCCACAAGTTGAGTGTTTAGCATAATTACTTGGTCGTCTATCTCGCTAGGACGCGTCAATTGCGCATTTAATTATCTGGCCGGTGTGACGTGACGCTGTTTTCCTGACTCCATTAGTGATGACTCTTCGATTTACGGAACCAAGCATAACACATAAACATGTAAATGATTCAGTGATTGGTTGAAGTCATTTTTGTTATCGATCGATTTAGGTTTGTTACGGTGTTGTTTCCGAGATTTCTTATTCGCAATACAAATTTAAAGGTAAAAAGCGTTTAACTCTTTCATATTTTTATTTTTGCGTTAAAATTTTGAAAAACACATTATACATTCATTTCTAAGACCAGAAGCCGGTATATGAAATTTCGTAATTCTTACTTTGAAAATAGGGACTTCCAACACAATACAATATATAATACACATACAATATATATATACAACCGATCGTCCCCTATTTTACCACCCCCCCCCCCTAAGGGAGAAATTTCCAAAAATCTTTCCTTAATGGATGCTTACAACATCAAATGGATCAACTATCAAAATTTTAAGTTTGTAGCCCCAGCGATTAGGGCTCTGCGTTGAAGAATCAGTCAGTTCGTCAAAGTTGTATAAATAGTCTTTATTTGCTGGACAAAATGAATGACATTTATAAGAAAATAATAATGGAATAAATATTTTAACCAAACAGATAAACGATGACTACAAATTTAATATTGTTTAAATTCAAAATGTTGCTACTGTTTGCTCTCACCTGATCGTAAATGATGAAACAGTCTTCGTGAACGCACTAGCTATATGATTGTTGCCTCAAATTATACTAAATTATGCAGGAAATACAGAGTGAGTGAGTTTTTCTCCTCAGCTATTCCATGGTTTGAATGTCAACAATAAATATAATTTGAAAGTAGCTAACAACTTAACTCAAATCGTATGAATTATAACAACAAGTTTTAAACGAAACGTTGAGCTTAACCACAAACAGCGTCAGTAATGCCAACAGCAGCGTCTTGACGGTGGCGATATCTTGGCCAATGCCAATGAGGTGGTTCTTCAAAATACTTGGATATCCAAGTAGGATATAAAAGATTTATTTATCATTACTACCATTCCAACTAAAACCCTCAAATAAGTTGAAATACTTGCGTACACAACAATATTCGAATGGCGGTTTCGAACCTACTTTCGAACGTATCTTTCGAACCTACTTTCGAACGTATCTTTCTTAAGTTTTGAAACGTACCCTAAATGATCATTAGTCAACTGTTGGATATTGACGCTTCTAAGATTAACAATACAATATAATTTCATACACCCAAAAATATTTTATTATAAAGGCATAATGAAGTCGGAAGAACAAAAAAGAAATCATAAACGAAATAAGTTTATTCCTGAACATATATAACTTTTAATACAATAACATAGTTCATATTGTGTGATAACATTCCAGGTAAAGACTTGTTGCAGCTCAAATAGTTAAAAATGAAATCTAGAATGCCTAAAGCATATAATATAAATAAATATAAATCTTAATATTATATATAAATGCTGTTCGTTGGTAAGCGCATCATCAACCTTGAGAACGGCTGTAGAGATTTCATTTTATTTTAAATGTTCGTAATAGTCTGAACTAGGTTTTTATGGAAAAAAATTGGAAAAGTTTGACCGGAAATTGGCAAAATCGGGAAAACTTTAATTTTTGTTATTGAACTTAACACCATAACTCACGAATCGAAAGATAAATTATTTACAAAAAACTATAAGGTGATTACCATGTGTGATTAGACAATGACAGACAGTTGAGAATAAAGAATTTATAATATTAAAAGGTTTATTACATATACATACTGTATAACAAAAAATATAAATACAAACTTTAGGCAAAGGCAAGAAATGTATTTATTATTGGTGACGAGGCATTCCATCTCAGTCAGTCCTCAAGGGTGACAACGCATCTGCATTATGATTCCTTGTCAAGGATGAATCTAGATGTCATGGACCGCAGGAATCACTTACCTTAAGGTGAACTGTGTGCTCGTTTGTCACTATTTTTGTGATAAAAAAATATGGTAATAATATGTAATAATAAAAGACAAGTTATCGTTAATATAGTTTGGAACAGAATTTGTATGTGCTCTTAACTAATATATTAATGGGAACGTTGGGACGATCAATTCAATATAATATTAGGCGTGACCCACATAATACCCACCATATGGGGCATATCTATAGTGCATCGTGCACCTTGGGGGTCGCAGTCTGTTCAATAAATGAGAACTGTATACAAAAGATTCGTTTATTGAAGGAACCAGTTTTAATGTGCTTTTACAAAATTATATATTACCATGTAACGCGCGACTACGCTGTCGCCAGCGGTATTTCCGAACCGATAATACTAAGGGGCCTTCAGGAAAAGAGCCGGCAACGCATTTGCGACTCTTCTGGTGTTGCGCATGTCCATGGGCGACGGTGATCAGTTACCATCAGTGAGGTGCTGGCTCGTTTGCCACTTATTGTACAAACAAAAAAAAAACAAAAAACGTTATGTATTTAGAGCCGTTGTTGGTGTACATATCGCTAATTAATTATATTAAGAATCAACCCCTAAAATGTTCGATGTTCTTTTCAAATAAATAAAGACCTATTCACACATAAACTGACCCACCTCATGCTCATTACGATATCAGACAGATTCTCCGAGCGGAATACCTCGCGGTCCTACGCTCTCGGTTCCCACGGAGACCGGTCCGTCTGTCGCGGCGTGTCGACACGTAAACACGCAAAAAACAATCCACTATAGCAACTAAAAAAATGTCGAACGCATTGCGAACTTGCTCTTATATATATAACGCACCTGGGACAATTTTTAACTTGCATCAAAAACTAAATGTAATTCTGTCGCTGTTACATCTATAAATATCTACAGATTTTTTTTATAAAATATATATAAACAGAGATATATATACATATACAATGTACCCCGTAAGCAGCACGAGAAACTTAAGGGAAAGATAACTATATATAGTTCACCACCAGACAAAAAAATGACCTTAGTAAACGTGTCAACATTTTCGAAATATTGAGATTTTGAGAGACCTGTCTCTTGTAACAAACGAACACACAGTTCACCTGATGATAAGTGATTCCTGCGACCCATCATATCTACATTCTTCTGGTGAGTGAAGGGATCCGGAGACCTTTACTTACCCTACTGGACCCTTACTTGTGATGAGTGAATCCATTTCAGTCCTCAAGGGTGACAACGAATCTGCATTATAATTCCCTGTCAAGGATGATTGTAGATGTCATGGGCCGCAGGAATCACTTGCCATCAGGTGTACTGTGTGCTCGTTTGTTACTCTCAAAGTAATAAAAATAATCACCCTCTATAAGGAATCATATTGCAGATGGGGTTGTCACCCCTGTGGACTAAAAAGGCATGCTTTGTTATCAACATTAAGGGATTCACTACAAAAACACAACAACGTTACACTACTATTTTATTTTACGTCATACTAAGTGGTCTTTCACGTGGCCCACTGACCCTGGCCTAATGTTATTTTATTATGTTAACTTATACACACTGCCAAAATTAACACTAAGTCTACCTCAGTAAGTGCACGCTTTTAAAAAAAGATCTGACTTCAATCTTCATTGGCGGCACCGATGAAATTGTTAATCGCTATTTTAAATGCTGATTTATCACGAGCTCCCTGGTGAAGGAAAAACATCGTGGCAAAAGCAGAATGTCTAAGAAATGACACGTGAAGTTCGCCAGTTCGTAGTGGAGCTGCTTGGTTAGACAATGCTCTAACACCCTCTCTTGAGAGGATAGGACCCAGGAATGAGATTTATATATTATATATGTACAACCGTAATGATCCCGTCGATGGATATTTTTTATCAACTAAGCAGAATATTTTTCAAAAAGCGTACTTATTACATTAAAACCAACTGTACATGCAAAAGCTTTCAGCTCTGTGACTCGGACACCGAGCATAATATTCCGACAACCAACCAGTTCTCTACCACGATCCGGACTATAAAAAATTAAAAAACTATAAAAAAACACTACCGTACGCCACTCCGGCGCAATGGCCTTGCCGACCGATGTATCGGTTACATCAGTGACGTACACCGAGTGTTTGTCCGCGTCCGCGAGAGGAAATGCCCATCACCGCCCGTGACCGGCTAACTAATGTCCTTCGATTTTTAACTTATCAATTAGGGTTCCGTATGTTAAATTGTTTATACCATAAACCATATTAGTTATAAGTATCACGATATTATACAACACTGCTTGAATCATAAGTAATTGACATCAACATTCTTTTTAAGATATTAGGGTGACAAACGAACACACAGATAATTTGACGGTAAATGATAACTTCAGGCCATGATTTATCGTCATCCCTGAGGGCTGAGATGGAAACCTCATTACTGAGGGCTTGGTCCTTCCACAGTAAAGCTGCCCCATTAATGTCCAACAGGTGAACTGTGTGCTCGATTGTCACCCTTACTTTCAAAAAAAAACTCTGGTTAACTCTACTAAACAGTTAGCGTTAAAATCTTTGCGCAAACCATTATTAGTGGTATGATTTATAGTTTTTAAGGTTCCGTACATCCGATAAAAAACTCTCGTGCCCGTTTATCTGTTAAATGTAATGTATATTGTTATACCATAAGCATATAATATATAAGTGCTATAGCCTAAAGCTAACGTAACAGCCTATGTGTATAGATCCCACTGCAAAGCACGGGCCTCTTAGCTAGAGAGGGAGGATGAGCAAAGAGGTCCACACGCGGCACTGCTAATTTAGGGACTTCATTCTTCAAAAAAAATATATTTCTATCTTCTATATATTATATCACTGGTAGAGCTACATTTCAGTTTGTTTTTAGCTGCAGAATGAATGGGTCAGCTCGACTGGGGTAGGACCACGCCCCCAGAGAATACTAGCGCAAAATAACAGCTTAATGCTGCTGTGTTTCATCTGGTGAGTGCAGGGATCCGGAAACCTTTATTATTGGTGACGAGGCATTCCAACTCAGTCCTCAGGGGTGCCAACGCATCTGCATTATGATTATTTGTCAAGGGTGAATGTAGATGTCATGGGCCGAAGGAATCACTTACCATCAGGTGAACTGTGAGCTCGTTTGTTACTCTTAATGATATAGAAAAAAAATAGACATGCAGGTATACCGCACGATGTTTTACTTCATCGCCGAGCTCGTGGTAAATTAGCACTTAAAATTGAAATGTACAAATTCATTAGTGCCAGCACCGTGGATGGAGCTCGCGTATCCCGAATTAAAAGCTAACGTTTAGATTCTTAGCTACCACGGCGTCTGAAGTACTCACGTGCTGTCGCCTCATCATCATCATCACGAATCTTCTTCTCCGTCGGTTGTAGGTTCTACGAGCTATAGGGTTAGCCCATTGTCACTGCTAATCTGTTGAGCTTGGCCCGTCAGCGTCGTTCTACTGTGGATGTCTACGTTGCGTGTTCTATACTCACTGAGTGACTAAGTTTCCTCACACGGCCAGCAGTAAATGACCAAGTCTCGGTACCGCATTTCATTACTGGCACCACTCACTGGTTAAACGGCTAAGGAAATCAATAATTATAATGTAATCATATAGTCACATCAAAAAACAAGAAGGATCAATAAATACGTCACATAATAAAGAAAAGGGCGACGAAAGGAAATTAAAACTAAATGATTCTCGGAATGGTTAATATTAGAAACGCTATAGTATGCACAGCGAATGGGTAATTTTATTTTGTTTGAAACAAAGTTCCCGCTTTGCTCGGAACCAGATTATTTTAAATGGATATGTTACAATAAGATTGAGCAGAATGGAAGAAGAAAACCATATATAGCTACAGTTCATTACTAGCTACGGCATAAATGATTCGTGTGGTATAGTTCTATACAGATTCATCGTCCTAACCACAAATCGCTCAAATATATGATCTAATATTATGAATGTGCTTAAGAAAAAAAACTATTCAATAGTTTTGTGTTTTAGAATAGAATTGACTATTTGTACTTGTTTCTTATTCTTACACTATGTTAAACATCTTCAAATAACGTAGTGCCGTGAACTTGAAAATTAAAGCGGAATTTCCTCCAATCTGAATGATTATGTGTATACATGTTTGTTATTCTTATATTATTAAAAATATTCTAATCCTAGTGACTTGAAGGTGAAAAACATTGGGGAATATCCCCCAATGTACTATGTGTACAATTGTTTGTTATACTTACATTCTATTAGAAATCGTTAAATCGCATACTGTCTCGAAGGCGAGAAACATTGTGGAATAACCCCCAATCTGAATAACTAAACGTATATTTGTTTGTTATACTGAAGTCGAAAGGGAATATCCCCAGATTTGAATAAGAAATATACTTTAAAAAATAAAGAAAATTATTTTAAAGAAATAAAATTTACATGAGTAAACAAGATACCGGATATTATAACCGAACAAATAACTATTTTTACCATTATTGATTATTTTACTACCCAAGTTTTCGGGGACTGGACGTGTTGCAAGGTCTCGTGCATTACATTGCAACGGAACCTTCGTCCTATGTTTTTGGGTATGCATTATTAGATCAGAATCGAGAAGGGCACTATAAAATATTCTGCGATAAACAAATAGACAGAAGATCGAATCGGTCGAAATCGACAAGGAGTTCATCATCATTTTAGATTGATTTTTTTTATGTTAAAAAAACTTTCCATGATATTAATATTACTAACATTCCCTTCAACCACTCCAGCTAAGCTTAAATGCGTCAATAGTAGAGTGGAGGATTCGAAACCTTAAGGCTAAATTTGCCAGACAGAACCCTAAACAATCAGGTTATTGACGTTTTTTATTATTGTACACGGATATTAAACCCAAGACATGCAAGTCCGTAGTTAATACTCTAATGATGGAAAAATATGGATGCTTACGAATCGGAAGTAGATATTTATTAAACGTCTGGCAACACGAGGGCTATTACAGCGTGCATACGGCGTGACAGAGGAGCGGCCGCGGACAGGAGCTAAACTTAGGGTTACCATGTATAATTCATTTATTTGTAAATTGTTTATAGTTTTAGATTTGTATTATATATATGACCCTTCGACGAAAAATATCTATCTTATCAGATGCACCGCTTTAGTTTATTCCATTTTAAGTTAGTTTATTTTTAATTAAATAAATTGTAATTAACTTAGAGAGATATTGGGCAAGATACACAGTTTTCCAATGGAGTTGGACTTCCCAACAAGAATACTTCCTAAATATTAGACGACAACATCCAGAGCAGGTGTAAATTAAACACGATCTTAACCTTGTTCATTTAAAATTTGGGAAACAATGCCCTGAAGGTGCCCGAGAGCGCTGAGCCACTGTTAGTTACTTCTGACGGATTAAAAAGTATTCTACTTAGCAATACGTTGACATAAAAGTATAACTTCTAACGCTCGATCATTACCACATGCATCCTTTTATTTACAAAGTCTGTGTGGTGACCCTAGCCACACACCCACTGTAGTGTGACAGACACAATTGGGCAGAACGGCTTTGTTTTGTTCGCTTTAACCCCAAACTGCTAAGTACTCGATGCCAGTATATTTCGGTGATCTGCTAGCGGCCCAAATGAGCATAGCGGTAATTCGAGCACAAGCACAATTTCTCCGTAAATTAGCCTTGTTTTTTGTTGTTTTGTCGTATTAAAATCATTATCTATGAACAGCATATATATATACTCGAACGTATTAAAAATATGTGTATAATATGAAATACAATGGACAGTTATCATGTGGTAGTTTGTAGCATATATATATGATCAAAGTTAATTAGAAGAGTTTTTTTAACAATAAGGATAATCAGGCTTATAGCCTGATTCGTCTGGTGAGTGTATTGTGTACCATTTAACCTTCCATCTCAGACCTCAGGGGTCACAAGGCATTCGCATTATGATTGCTTATCGATAGCTACTATAATGGAATACTTCATGACGATATTATTATATTCGTTCTCAATACTATGGCTCATTAAGTAAAGACTTACGCATCTCGTGCTCTTTTTCCGGTGGAAATATTTAATCGATAGTATCCAGTTGTAGGACATTGACCTTACCTACACCGCTCCGATCACCCAGACGTTGGATGTAGAAGTCGTGAACCGCATCATGTCATCACTTTTCACCACATGGTGTACTCGTTAATTTAAAGCTTTGTTATTAAAAAAAACGTGGTGGGAGCAAGTTGAATGTCCTACAACTGGACAACACCGAGTAAATATTTCGAGCGGTAAAGAACCATGTCCATAGAAAAAACTCGCGTAACGCGAAATGCGTAAGGCTTTGCTTATTGAAGCGTAGTGTAGAGAACAAAAAATAATATTGAAACGAAGCGTTCCATTTTAGTATCTGAGGAACATCCTTGAGATGTTTTTTGAATAGTATTGAGATATCTACTACGACACCCACATTTTTGCTGTCAGCCCTGAGGACTGAAATAAAATGATTCGTTATTGGTTGGATCCACGGGTCTCAACACTGGCCATACAAATTCGGTTCAATGCTATTACTAAGTGACAGCAAGGAACCAGCTGCAGCCTATCTCTACCAGTGTGTTCGTCGAAGTCTTGTAACTGTAAATATTTATCGTGAATTAGTTAATTAAAAATTAATTATTCATGTTCTTAGCTTTTATGGCTTCATCAATCTTAGCTTTAGGTTACGGAAATTAAGTGACGGACGATCCCCCGTGAAATTTAATTTCCGCATCCGTTTCTTAAATATAACGTGCATTTGCCCGCGGCTTGAAAGAAGAATTGTACTACATTGTATGATTTATCATTTTCCGCCAATTACGTGTAAGTGTTGGACACTCGATACACTTGAGCAACCGACATAAATATGACCATGTGAGAAGCGAGGAATGGCCAAATGAACTCCTCACTTCCTCGCATCACTTTCATCTTTTGGCCCTGGGACTTATTAAGGGCCATTGCAAAGTGTTAATCCCGGTTATAAACTAAATGCGTATGCTGAATTTCATTGAAATCCGTTCAGCCGTTTTTGCGTGATTAAGTAACATATATAAAAACTTTCACATTTATATAAGTAGGATTATATATTGCAACAAAAACATATATTTTCTTTAAAAACAAATACATTACCGTATAGAATGATACCGACCGATGCCGTAGCGGATATGTCTATAATTTAAGGATGGCGGTGGTCGGTAATAGATTTAAGAGTAACAAACGAGAACACAGTTCCCCTGGTGGCAATTAATTCCTACAGCCCATGACATCTACATTCATCCTTGACAACGAATCATAATGCGTTAAATCACGTTGTCACCCTTGAGGACTGGGATGGAATGCCTCGTCACCAGTAATAAAGGTATCAGTAACCCTACACCCACCAAACGAAACACATCAGCATTATGATGCTATTTTACACTGGTATTCTGTGATGGCGTGGTCCTCGGTCGAGCTGACTTATTCATGCTGCATCTAGAAACAAACTGCAGTATAGCTCTATCACTGTCAAAATGAATAGGACGGCTCCTACCTAACCCTCAGGTTAGGTTCTTCCACGGTCGAGCCGTGTATATATAATACCAGTGTAAAATAAGAGACACTCTCACTACTAGCGACGAAGTCCATTCCGTCTTGATCCTGTGGGGTGACAACGAATCTACATTATAATTTTAATCGATGTACGAACATATACGAATAACAACATTACCGTTAACCAGTCATGATTCACGCGCGGATTAGAGCTTCGACGTTCTGTTATACATACCTACGAGGGCACATTGAAAAGTTTTGAGCCTAAGGTTGACATTTTAATTCAAAAGAAAAAATAATACTGGCTCGTAATAGCCATTTCTTTTTAATTATAATCTGCTATCTTTTGTTTTTCTTCTGTCAAAATTGCAAAATTTATGATCGATTTAACAAAAGAAGTTCACGGTTTTCGTAGAAAGAACCGTTCCGTCATAAAATATTTACAAAAAAAAAGGATTGACGCCAAAACAAATTTATGAAGATATGTACGAGACTTTGATGGAATCTGCTCCATATTTGCCACTGTCAAAAGATGGGTAGCGGATTTCAAACGTGGCAGAGAAGTAGTGCAAGATGAACCTAGGAGTGTTAGGCCGCCGACGGCTACTACAGACGAAAATGCTAATTATATTTTATTTATTTATTATTCAATTATATCAAATAATTTGAGTTAATTAAAGTAGTGTAAAGAAAACGGTTTATCCTTCTCTTGTCTACTTTGCCACCTTAACACTAAGTTTCAATCAAGTTTTTTAAAACTCTAAATTTATTTTATCATTTAGAAAATAGGATCGGTTAGAAAACACCTAAAATGTACGTATTCATATCATCGTTTCAATTTTATAACGTTGTGATAACGTCGAACGTTACGTTTTTTATGAAGAAAAAACGTTAGCTTATGTAGTGAAGTAAATGTTATTTGTTGCTCGTTCGTTGCTTATTAACGTGTTTTTTGTCACTGAATATAACGTTTATTTTCCTGTTTACATAAAAAGTATAGATTTCCTTACTTTTAAGTAAACTTTAACGATGTAATGTAGACGCAAGAAATAATTCTTAACAGATTTTATCTTTTTATATTAACTTATTACAAGTTGCCCAGGTTTGGAGGTGTCTTATGTTATAATCAACCCGGGCTAGACATAGTGCTACGTGTTTTTCTTTATCGTATTGACGGTGACACGTTATATGTTTGTCTCCCTTCATTGCATCTATAAGCAGTATTTACAATTGTGTGCAGGACTATCACGTTTAGAAGTCAATCCAAATGTATTTGCGTCCCATTCCAAAATATGGATAGCGCATACTATCTGTCTCCCTTCATTGGATCAATACCGTACAGACATATACACATATCGCGGTATCGATTTGTATGTTTATGATACGTTTTTTCAATAAACACGAGTTATGAAGACGTAGGTCTCTTCAACACCCACGTAGCCGTTGGATACAAAACCGCTTGGTTACGGAACGTTTGAAAACTACTTGCCATTAGATAAATTAATAGGTCGTGGGTAAAGGTGTAGTCCGAGTGATAGCTGCTTAAGAAACAATCACATAGAAGTCAAGCACGAGCTGCCTCTACAGTTTTATTTATTATCTCTCCACAAAATCGATACGTGTATCCCACTACTGGATATAGGCTTCACTAGAGAGCGTATTAGCTGACTTCACCTCTTGAAATATTGTATTTTCCTTCACTGCCATTGCCATGTACGTGGTAGTTTAGCACTTGTAATCGGAATTAACAATTTAATCGGTGCAGGTACCGGGGATCGATGTCGGTTTGCTCGCGTGCAAGAAAAACCCAATCGATTAGACACTGAGATATCGCGTTTCTAACTATATTGTCACAGTCAAGGCTACAAAATGATAATAAAATAAATAAATAAAATGTCTATGATATAATAGATATAAATATATACATAGGTGGTGATCTAATATTTTGTGAAGTATTGTTAGACTGTCGTTACATGTCAACGGATTGTTTAGTCAAACTGTTCATATATGTACATACATATAAACAAAAGGTTCTTTAGTTAATCCGTTAAAAAACTTAGGCGTCCTTGCGACTATGGAGCGGTTGGAAGTGATTGAATGTCAAAGAATAACTTCTTCAGTTCATCGAAGGAGTGCTCGTGTAGTCAACGGTTAACGGGTAATTACTTAATAAATGCAATAAAATCCAATAAATTAGTTCTATAAAATCATAATCATATATTATTAATAGATTCTCGCTATAAGTACGAACACAACGCGGTGACAGACGGTACCGGCGACTCCTACGCAAAGTTGATAATTGAAACGATGGCGCCATGCGCCCGCGCAGCTTCCTACCGCATAGTGCATAACAAATAGACAATTAGCCGCACGTGCGCGTCGTACATTAACACACACACACACACATCATCAGCCTGTATCATTCCACTGCTGGATATAGCTCATCTCCTCCAGTCTCTGGCCGCTGCCCTACGAATATCATTGCCTCACCTACAGTACGTTTGCCGATTCGCGGTCTCCGCTCAAGAACCTATCTGCCCCAGCGGCCATCAGTTTTGCAGCATATATGACCGGTCCACTGCCACTTTAGCTTGCTACTTCGTTGACCTATGTCAGTTACTTTAATTCTGTGCCGAAGGACTTCGTTCCGGATTCGATACCTAAGAGACACTCCGAGCATAGCTCTTTCCATAGCTTGCTGTGCGATCTTAAACTGGTGGACAAGTCGCACTGTAAGTGGCCACGTTCATTAGAAATAATTAAAAAAACTATTTTTTACCGTTTACAATTCCAAGTTGTTAATATAAAATAGACATATACAAATCGCCCACCTGAACTTCAATTATGATAAATAATAGCGTTTATTTCTTTTAAAATAGATTTTTAATTGCAGTGACTAATTGAGCAGTGCATTGAAAACAAAAGAACAACATGCTTATGCCTTCACACCCCTGAAGGCTGATACGGAATGCCTCAGGTACCTGCAATTGATAAGATCCCTACACTCACCACGCGGAACACTGCAGAATCGTGCTGCTATTTAATACTGGCGTTCTACGAGGGCGTGGTCCTTCCCAATCAAGCCGACCCTATACCCCATGTCATAGAACAAACTGCAGTTTGCTCTATCATAAGATACAGTGATGCAATAAAACATTTTTTTTTTACATTTATAAATTTGTTTTCCAAGAATAATTTTTATACATAAATATATAGTACAGCTCACAACGTATACAAGAATATATACTGCTGTAGCTAGCACCGAAATTAAACAACGATTGCGAGAAGTGTTATTAAAACAATCCGAACAGAAACAAACGGAAACGTGGCTCGCATCAGGGTTGCCAGCCTTGCTCACCAGTACTGATAATAAATATAGAAAAACAATGATCTGATTAGATAAAAGGTCTTATCTCTATTGCGTCCACACCAAGGAGGATTGATAGGCAACTAGTGTTGCCTTAACTAAAATGCACTAGGCGAAAACAAGCTATAAAGCTGCCAGTAGAGGTAAAAAATATCTATAATAAATAAAGTTAAATGTTTTTTTTTTCTATTTGAGAGATTCATTAAACGATTTAATGCTTGAAGTAATATACGAACCCATTGAGGATTAAATAAAAGAGTTTACTGAATTTATTATTAGTTTATACATAACTGCCAGTAGCTGGCAGCTTCGCATGCGAAGTTATATGTGTACATTAAAATATAGCTCGTAGTTATATGTGTACATTAAAATATAGCTCGTAGTTATATGTGTACATTAAAATATAGCTCGTAGTTATATGTGTACATTAAAATATAGCTCGTAGTTATATGTGTACATTAAAATATAGCTCGTAGTTTCTCTTCGTCTACGTCATCTATCGAGCTTAGATGAAAACTTATTTATAATATTTTTTTATTAGAGTTATTGAATATTATCGGGATTGAAACTTTTCAACATTTATTTGTGAACTATGAAATTTCGTGTTTCTTACACTGAAAATGACGGAGTTCCGTACATCCGATAATGTTATATTTTACCCCTTAGGGGTGCAACTTCCAAAAAAACCTTCCTTAGTGGATGCTTAGAACATAAAAGGCCTGCCAAAATTTCAGCGTTTGCCAAAGCCTGCCAAAGTTTGTAGCACCCACGATTTAGGCTCCGCGTAGATGAATCAGTCAGTCAGTAAGGGCAGGTAATTATATATGTATAGAATATCGGACCAAAAATAAATCATTAAAAGCTGACGGTAGTTCGTGTTAACTATGACATCGGGACATGAAACGGCTGTCCTCCCCTTGACCACGAGTGGAAATGGTAAGGAATTAAAAAAATAATGAACAATAAAATCCATAAACGTAATGTTGTACGTATGTTTATTGCGCTCGTAAGATAAAGTTAATCATAGATAGACCATGATCTTCTTTTTAACTTCTTATTATTATTATTATAATTAATAAATAACAAAAAGTTAAGTATAGATCGAATGGTGCCTAATAATATATGTTTTACGAATTTACGACGCATTATTATTAAAATTATTACTATAATGATTGCGACTTATAAAAAATTATATTATTTTCTGTTTCCATTTGATTCCCGTAACCCTAAGAGAAGGCGATGCAGGAACACTCCGAGTGGAACAAAACTTCCTCTCCCCACCACAACAAACGCTATTTCCATCTCTCCTCCGGTTTCATATTTTGTTTACAGGTGTGAAATATTATTGCCTCCTTAATGGACCACATCAAAGGAGAGCCCTTCTGGCGTATGTTAATCTTTCGATATACATTGCTTCTTTTTTGACGCCTACTAACATTGAGGTATTATGATTAATAATAATATTACAGTCAATTTATTATCGGGTTGAATTGTAAATCATGTTTTGCGTAGTGATGTGCAAGTCCAGCGCGCGTTATCGACAACCCCGAGGTGAGTGTATGACGTTCACGCGCTTGAAGTACTACTTGTAAATAACTCATATATACAATTGAATAGTGCATATTACTGTCTGTTTTGGTACTAAAAATAACGAGGTAATATAAAAAACAAATTAAAATAAAATAAAAATGTATTTGAATACTTAACGACACGTAGGCTATTTTACAAGAAATATTAAAACTTTTGGTGTGAATATTAATAAAAAAGCACGGGCTGTAAATAATACAGGGAAACAATATATGTATTTTATTTAAATTTTATATTTAATGATAATATGTCAATAACATACGCGAGCGTGAGTACCTGTGAGTGCAAGTGAGTTTAGGTATCCGGAGACCAAGGTGTAGGCATGATTTTTATAGAATAGGTGGAAAACGAGCGAGCAATTCACCTGATGGTAAGTGATCACCGCTGCTCATTAACATCCGCAATACCTGAGGAGTCGCAGGTGCACTTAAGAAAGGTGTAGGCTTTTTAAGGTCTTTAAGTCGTACGGAAATACCGCTGGCGACAGCTGATTCCACAGATTAGTTGTGAATGGCAGAATGGCAGCAAAATGGTGGTTAGCTATCGAGATGGTCATGATGAAATTTTCTTTTAATTCTCTCGCGGTGTACGATTTTTAAACTCAACGGCTGATATTAATCCAAACAACTCAGAACACAACCCGTGGTAAATTAGATAAAAAATGCATAGAGATGCATCATGAATCAAGTCTATCCAAATATCCTCAGATTTAATTATTCTTTCAAAGTCCTCAAGGCTGACAACGCATTTGCGTCAGGGATAAATGTGAGTGGATGGCAGCAAATAACTTACCATCAGTTGAACTTTTTTACCCGAAATACCATCAACAAAAACTTAAATGCTGCCTAACACCTAAATTAATTTGTGGAAATGGAGAATTATTACACTCGTAGCTAACCGACTAATTTGCGAATGTAATGTACGTTCTACTAAACTTAAGCTGCGTAGACTCGAAGCCGCCAGACTGTAGTCGTGAACCATCTCCTAGCGCAATTATTTAAGCTTAGTAGTTAAATAATAAAACTAAATTATTAGCCCTTTAATCTGTTCAATCCTGCAATTATTTAGACTGACAATAGATATTCTGATATTGCGATTTCTTGTGAATCACGCTAACGTGGGGAGGTGTTTAACTTACAAGTTAGTTCCAAGTTAAGTCTTGGTAACACACACAAATATCCAAAACAATAGCTTAGTCATTGCTATGGCAATAAATAAAGGAGGTATATATAAATAAGTCTGATAAATATAATTAAGGCAGTGAGATTTTGTCCAGATATTAAGTTTCCGTCATCCGTTGTGCATTACACAGATGTAATCCCGGTTACTGTTATTATCATTTTGTGTGGAATATGCCTTATATATTTTGAATAAGATTTTGCGTTGTATACAGGACTGTATAGTATTAGGCGTCCAACACACACACAACTATTGCTTAACATCATCGCATCGGCATCGTTTATCCTTATTACAACATAAGACGTTAGGTGCGAGTCGCATTGACAGCTGTAGGTGTCGTGGCCCATGACAGGAATCTTACTATTTTCACTGTGTACCCATTTGTCACCCGAATTAAGGTAATTAAAAAAAACGTGAAAATGATTTTAAAATTACCTAATTCTATATGTATGTAGATATGTGATTTTTTTTTCTGTTCACGTCACTAGATTTAATGTAAGTAATAAGAACGGATGTGCATGAAGAGTGTTTAGTTCTTAACTTTATAACATTTAGGTGTATGCTACCGTGTCAAGGTCTAATCTGGCTTATGTTAAAATGTTTTGTTCTCGTTAATCATTGAATGTCCTGTTTACAACTAACGATATATATTTTGGAATAAGATTTTGCATTGTATACAGGACTGTATAGTATTAGGCGTCCAACACACACACAACTATTGCTTAACATCATCGCATCGGCATCGTTTATCCTTATTACAACATAAGACGTTAGGTGCGAGTCGCATTGACAGCTGTAGGTGTCGTGGCCCATTACAGGAATCTTACCATTTTCACTGTGTACCCATTTGTCACCCTAATTAAGGTAATTAAAAAAAACGTGAAAATGATTTTAAAATTACCTAATTATATATGTATGTAGATATGTGATTTTTTTTTCTGTTTCACGTCACTAGATTTAATGTAAGTAATAAGAACGGATGTGCATGAAGAGTGTTTAGTTCTTAACTTTATAACATTTAGGTGTATGCTACCGTGTCAAGGTCTAATCTGGCTTATGTTAAAATGTTTTGTTCTCGTTAATCATTGAATGTCCTGTTTACAACTAACGATATATATTTTAAAGAATACTAGCAATGCTTTACTAACATTCCAATTAACCAAACCACTCCAACTGAGCATAAAATGCTTCTGCTAGGTGAGGGTCCACGACAATAGTCGAATGGGTGATTCGAGGATACGACATATATATATATATCTATGTTAGAATGTTTTTCTTTTGAGATTTAATAGTCGATACCATCGAGCTGATATAGAAACAAATTCCGTGTAATTTGTTTATAACTGTCACATTACGGTTAGCTTTAACATGGAGGGCAAAATAAGCATTTTCGACACTTTTACTTTTTATTTTCATAGCGGCTTAGTCCCACGAAATATGTAAAGTTTATCGTGTTAAGTGTTTAACTGAACGCACGTATCAGAATTGGCTTAAAAGATTTAATTCGGGAGATTTCTCACAGAAAGATGACCAACGTTCTGGTCGACCTTCTAAAGCTGATGATGACAAAATGAAAGACATCATTGAATCGATATATACACAGCTGTGCAAGAGATTGCAAAATAGTTAAATGTATCACACACAACAATTGAAAGTCATATAAGAGGTCTTGTTAAGAAGCTCGATATTTGGGTCCCGCACGAAATGAAATAAATCCACCTACCATAACTAAATATTTGTAATATGCATTTGAAAAGTACTGCAATACACGCTTATTTGAAACAAATTATCACTGGCGACGAATAATGAATTGTCTACAATAATGTTACTCGAAAAGGTTATAGACCAACCACGATAAACCAGCACAAACCATATCAAATGCTTCAAACTTGCATCAAAAAAAGATCATACTGTCAAATTCGTGGGCTAACAAAGGTGTTGTTGTGTATTTTGAGGTGCTTCATAACAACCAAGCGATCAATACGGAACTCTGCAAACAACTTGTAACATTGGAGGAAGCAATCAAAGAGAAAAGGCCAGAATTGGCAAATCGCAAAAGAATCGCATCGAATGCGAAGCCTCACACATATTTAGCAACACGTACGAAATTATTGGAACTTGGTTGGGAAGTGATATGGGGGGATGCGCCCCCGTACAGCCTCGACCTTGCACCGTTGGATTATCATTTATTACGAAGTTTACCATTTTTTTTATATTGCTATTATCATGTTAAAAATTTCAGTAATAACGATGACCTCAATTTGCAATTGGTTGAGTATTTTGCTGTTAAGGACCAGAAATTCTTCGAGCGCGGGATCACGAAGTCATCGAACCGAATGGCAAATATTATGATTAAAGTTCATTTTTTGTATTGAAAAATCTAGTTTTTTTTACACTAAAACAGAAATTACTTTCTTGCTAACCCTTCTTGCTGGCTTCTCCTGATGACGAGCTATATGGCCATATAGCCAGCCGTAGAATCGATAGCCAATAGGACAGGATCTTGAGTGGCAACCGAACTGGCAGTCACAGTGTAGGTTGATCCTAGATTGAGCGACGACCTGTACAAGTGTGTGGGAAGTCGATGAATGCAGGTGGGTAATGGTCAGGAATGGACTACGGATAGCGATTTGATGACGATCATATAACAGCAGATCTACGCTCCTTTTAAAAAAATACAATCGTAATTTTACGTTATACGATTTCGTTTCGTTTGCTTTTTTTTTTAATTTCTTTGTCAACTTAATTCAGAAGTCAATTAAAGAGCCAGCTCGTTGGATACCCGAGCTCGGCAATGGTGGCGTTTCCTAATTGCTCTGAAAATAGCAGGGGGCTCGAACTCTTGCCAAGCCACCTGGACTATTGTGTCCACGGTACAGGTTCGGATACGGACATCTATAACAAAAAATCCGGACTCTAATATTATCATGCAAGCCGATCGACCTCGGTGATATCCTCTCGTTAGTACTAGATCGTATTAACTGAATATATTATAGTCTCGTAAGCATCGTAACTCGCCGTCCCCTTCCCTATTCCGAGGTAATACATGTCTAATAAGATTGACAGGAGAATCCCTACGCCCAGCTGCAGGACATATTTATATATAGCCTGTTAATTTACTTTTTCATTTATGAAACCTATCGCGAATGTCTATACGTTGAACTTGGATACATCATTTACTTCATCCTAATTTAAATTACTAAAAACATGGTCACCCCCACCACCCCTGGGAAAACAATAAGCCCTCGATACTTCCTGTAGGACGTCCCCTATAGGCTCGTCACGTACCGACGGTAAATAACTCTCCCGTTTACTATAGTACTTACTCATATCTATTGGCTGTCTATTTTAGTCGGAACAAGCTGGAAGGGTGTAGGTATATATTTATTTAAATTAAGTGTGGAATGCACTAGTTAAAAAACTTCGTAACAGCCTGCATATATAAAACACACTGTTAGACATAGGCCTTCTCTCTGGAGATGATGTTAGGACATAGCGGACTTCACATTTATCATCATTTTTTTTTTATTTAGACTCGCAGGTTTCCTCTCGATGTTTAACTTCACCGCCGAGCGCGTGGTGAATCATCACTTAAAATTGCCATTAACAATGTTCATCGGTGTCGGCACCAGGGTTACGGTTACGCTTAGACAGCGAGCTACCACGGATCGTGTACATTCGTGTTAATGTTGTGTTCAGAATACAATACTGTAAATTTAAAGATTGGGGTTTTTATATTAACACCCAAATATATGAAGTCATCGGGGGACTATGTTCCTGGACGACCAGAGGCCCTCCTAACCCTGAACGCCCGTGAACCCGAAATTACAGCTAAGAGACAACTTAGTCATATTACAGTACATCCAACAAGATCAAACATTCAAGAAGCACAGGCTTATTCTTTTTAGAATATTCCCAGCAATGCTTATCACTTCACTAACGTTCTGGTTAAACACTCCAACTGAGCTTAAAATGCTTGTGCTAGGAGTTGTTTCATGACAATAATCGAATGGCGGATTCAAAACTACGACCTTAAGCTCCGCGGACCGTACACTAAACCATTAGGCATTGTCATTCCTGAGGATTGAGATCACCTGTAATTGGGTAACGGATCTCTTCTCTCGTCATACGAAGCACAGTAGCATTGTGCTGGTATTATATGCTGTGAGATCTGGCTCTTGCTCAAACTATTTTTTTATTACCTTGAGTGTAACAAACGAGCACACAGTTCACCTGATGGTGATTCCTACGACCCAAGACATCTACATGAATCCCTACACTTACCAGACGAAACACAGCAGCATTATGCTTCTATTTCACGATGGTATTCTGTTAGGGCGTAGTCCATCTCCGGTCGAGCTGACCCTTTCATTCTGTAGCTAGAAACAAACTGCAGCGTAGCTCTATCACAGGAAATTAAGAACAGTATGTGTGTCCCAAAACTGTTACTATTCGAGTATGAGTTGTGTTTAAATCCCGGGTTTTTGGGACTGCGTGTAAACCTCCTCCGATGTTATTTCACATAACATCGTACTAGGTAATTTCACATAAGATCGTCTTCGTCACCTCTGTTGAATATAGCCTTCTAACAAGCACCACCACTTAGCTCATCTCAGCTTCGTTACACACGAAGTCACCGCGTATTTCAGCAGGGTAACTAGCCAGAATAATCACAATTAGCATACTTACAGGTGCTACGGAAAAAAAATGTAGGGGTTAGTATGTCAGTCCGTGGGAGCGGCTTGCAGGGCGACCGCGGCAACCGCAGCCCCGAGCGACCTGTTCCCAAGGAAACTGGTGTGTTCCACTTGCGAGCGTACATCCGATATCGCATCTGTGTGTATGTGCGACGGCCGCGTGGTGTAGAGGAACTATTTTCGTGTATCACAACTACTCACGGCACTATAAAATACTCTGCGCAGTTGATCAAGCATCTGGTAATAACCAGAAGATATTGCCATGAACGAAGTCGATCAAGTGGACTACATCACTACATTCAGATTATCCTAATCCGATATTTTTGATAATACCCTTATGCATGAAAAGGAATTAAAACGAATATGTTTTCCTCTTTTACTGTATTCACCGTACTGGCACTGGCAACATTAAATAGCATAAGCAACAATATGTTCGATCGCGGTCAACACTAATGCACATTCGCATCACTCCTGCACTACACCTTTAGACGCGGACATAGCAACACGATTATTTATAGTAGGGTGTCACATGTATATGCATTAAACAGTTATCGACACCTTTTTTTTTTCATGAGAAACTTCTCACCGGCTAAAACCCAACGGAGTTTTACGTCTTGGGTCAGGCCTACGGGAACGCTTTGACACACAACCGCAGCCTTGACGACAGATAGCATAGAACAGGACAGGCATCGCATAGAGGCCCTCCTTGGAGCTGTAACTCTCCAACCTTTCAAGTCGGGATCCGCATGAATACCACATGCGCCACCCGAGGCTTTAATTATATTCACACTATTGGCACACAACGGTGACCACCGAATACTGACAAATATTTGCGTTAAAACTAATGAAGTAAAAAATAAAGGGAATAGATTAAGAAATAAACCTAATGTTGTCTAGCAAAGCGTATGTGAATGCCGCACGTGCTCATTTAAAAAAAACAAACAATGCACCTTATGTAGTAATTTAGTGTTAAAGAAGTAATAGCAGATGATATCAGAGGTATTTTTCCATCGTGTTATAAACTAATATTCCAGACATGAAAATATTAAGGGATAATAAGTTTCGCTTCTCGTAGATTCTATTATTGAGCATTCTAAAACGAACACATTAAATCGAATAGAGAATAAATCTATATTCGAATATTATATTAATATAATAGCAGAGTGAAACGCCGATTTACATCAATTCTTTAATTATACAAGTACATAGTACAAGCCCTTATCTAATGTCTACAAAAATCTATAATAAATTACCAGTTGATATTAAAATGACGAAAATGTAGCATATTCATTAACAAACCAAACAAAATTCTAAAAATTACAATATAAGAGAATACCTCGATTTTTTTTTCTCTATTTTTCTTTTTTTTTTGTAAGTTCAATATGTTCTCCAACGCCTGGCCTGCTGCAAGAGATTTTAATAGTATAATAAGCGGCGCCTTTGTACATACCTCCCCTTATATCACTTCCCTTATATAAATGCTTTGTGTACATAAAAGTTACATAAATCATTACTATGCCCAACCGCGTACATAGTCTAAATTAAACTAAGAGAAATATTATATTTCCATGTAAACACTACTTCAAAGGTACAAGTGGAACTAACCGTCACACTCCAGCGGCCGAGTGACACCGGTGGGAGCCCGGCCTCCAAACGTCCGCGCGCGGGACTTCCCAACCCCAGCCCCCACACCTCACACGTGGACGCGTGGGAATCGCTCGAATTACGAGCTGATTGTGGAAAGTTTATGATATCATTATTTAATAGACCGTAAAGTTACAGACTTCAGATCAGCGGATCGTTCGTCGGGCTTGAATTACATCGCGAGCTACCAATGTTTGGCCCAAGCAACACTAATATTGTTAGTTGCAATTATTTATAAAATTTATTGTGACAACAGAGCACACATTTCGTCTGATGCTAAGCGATAATTGCGAAAAAACCCATAAATTAATATTAAAGTTCAACCAAAATTCAAGACATGCACTCTCATCCCTAAGGATCAGTACAACCTCAAGGAAAGAGTCTACACTTTTTTTACAGGCCGGCAGATCGCGACTCCTCTGGTGTTGCGGGTGTCCATGGGCGGCGGTGATCACTTATTATCAGTTGAGGCTCATTTGCCACCTATTCTATATATTATATATATTAAAATAGGATGGAAAATAAAAGAAGTAGCCCCAAACAATAAACACTTACATCTATTCTATCTTGAAGATGCACCCCTCAGGAACGAGTTGGAATACCTTTCTACCTGTACTTGGATCTTATCGAACGAAACACAGCAAATAAAATAGTGGCGTATTTATGCGCGAATGGCTTCCGGGCTTATATGCAACATGTGTTATATAAAAACAAAAGGCGATTGCGTTACTATATTATTTTAAACCAATTTCCTGTCTCACTGTGTAATACCAATGTAATTACATTGTTTTTCACTTTTAACTCTTCCAGGGAAAGTTTTAAATAAATATCTATAATAAATATCTTGAATACCAACTTGCCCAAAAAAAAGGTACAACGGTGTCGTAATTTTAAAGTTATCGCCGCCCACCCCATTAGCACTAAAGCATCTCTCATTACTTATTTTTTAAAGTTCGCGTAATCTTCGCAGATTCATTTCGGCCAGAACTGTAATTGACTTGCCGATAAAGGTCGGTTGCGTAAACAGTTCATTTAAAAATGGTTTCGAATGCCAAGTTTATTTTTAAGTATTAATTTTTTTTTATAAATGGTTTGTAATTCACTTTCAATTTTTAAATTGTAATTTACACGTATCTCTTTATACAAGTGCTACCAAATAAACACGTGCGATGGTATTGCTCTATTATTCTTTAAATGTATATTCAAGATGTTGTTCAATATTCCCTTAGTATACTGTGAATTGATCGAGTGCAGACGATAGAGATATTCAAATCTTGCACTAGTAATCTATAAAAGGACAATTCACGTGGTAATTAATTCTTCCCCTGATATTCTGTGAAAGATTGTTCACGCGATAATGCAATGTTACCTTGTATTATGTAAATAGAAGCCTTGTAAAGGCTTCCCTGATCGAGCTAACACATCTGTGCCGTGGCAACACTTTAACTGCAGAGTGGTCCTACGTTGTCGTTATATATATGTATTAGTATACTATACATTTATATATACAATAGATATTTACATAGATTACTATCTCGCACGGTGTTGTCAGGCTTTATGGACTATCTTTTATATCTTAAGATAATATAGAAACAAAAATCACTTCGGAGAATCCAAACAAAATATGCGTTACATATATATTCAAGGTTATTGTCTCTACGTTCCCATAACGCATCACTTCACTTTAGTTCAAGCAACAGATGGACGGACAAACAGACAATGGCACAGAATTAGTCGCGGCATGTAATGAGCCGCAAATAACTGACAAGGTTACTGTACAAACTGAATACAAAATACCGTGGTAACCGCTGCCTCTGGACTTGAGGTCTATTGTGTTAGGCGATAGACAGCGGCTCAGATGAATGCAATGTTACGATAAGTTGGTAGGTAATGTGATATTGACGGAACAATTAACCCACAAAAAAGCCTTTAATAACATTTTTTACTGTATTAAGAAAGACAAAGGAAGCAACAGTTCGTGTAGTTATGTCTATGATCAATGACATCCACATTCAACCTCGATAAACATAATGCAGATCGCGCAGATGCCTAGTCACCAGAATCTCCAGTTCCCCTCCCCCCACTAGAAAGACAATACAGTTATGCTGCTACTTTCCGCTGGCATGCTGTATAAAGGCATGATACTTCCCCGGTACCGACTTTTTCATGCTGCAGCCAAAATTAAACTGCAGCGTGGCACTAACATTTACTCTCTTACCATCCAAGCCCGCAACATATATATATATATATATATATATATATATATACTGAAATATGTTTTATAGTGGTTTAACATTATACTGAGATATAGCAAAGTAATATATATGTATGCATTACTAACATTTACCGTTGACCACACCAACTTTGAAACTGCTATGAGTTTTGCAGACCATACCCTAAAATTTATTCAGGCTAGATAAAAAAAGGTAAGAGATTGTAGATTAAGGAAGTATGAAGTCAAGAAAGATGATACGAGTTTTTAATAACCATGTATACGTACATATATTTAAGGATCCCACTGCTGCACAGACCTCTAGAGAACAGCATTCGCGATGCTGATACATCTGTCTCCAATTTTTTATTATCTTGTTAGACATGCAGGTTTCCTCGAGATGTTTTCCTGACGAACGAGTGGTTAATTAGCGCTTAAAATTGGAAATATCTAGTACGTAAGTGTACTAGGGATCGAATTCTATTTGCTCTGGAGCCGTGAAATTAAAATACTTTTATACTATATATAAGACTTTATTAATATAATATTTCTTACATGCAAAAATTGGACAAATATTTTGTTCCCTTCAAAGTAAATTATAAAGTTGATTAAAAAAATTAACCGCTAGTAGCAGGGAATGCGGAGTCAGAAAATTATAGGCAAAGGCAGCCGGCACCGTACAGTTGCGCTTGCGCCGGATACGCGGCCTTGCGAGGTCGTCGCTGCCCACACTCACACCGAAATTACACTACGAACATTAACACCCAATTTAACACGATGTTGTTAATTTGTATCTCCACTGAAGGGCAGTTTTGTGAAGTGAAGTTTGAAATCTTCCACACAATGATATCATTATAATAAAAAAAATATAATATTATATATATAATATTTTTTAATATTAGTGATTATCGAGCACACAGTTCACTCATGGGAAGTGATCCGGCTCATGATATGTACCTAGATCCAATCTCAACTAAGATTCAAGATGCACATGCGTTGTTAACTAATTCAATTCAAATAATTGATCTTCAATTTATTTAAACCATTTTTATTTAAAATATTAGTAAATTTATTATCAGAAATATTGTTTAGATAATTCCATTTAAGTTATTATACTCGATTTAATTATATTAGTACTGAATATATTAAGTGTTTAGAAATATCGAAAATGTCATGTAGCATACATAAAAAATAATGTACTCGTATGAAACATAAGGCAACATAATGAAAATGGAAACAAAAATCGACTTCATCTTTTTATTTTTAAAAAAAAACGATGAATTGACAGTAACATTAACATTAGGAACACCTAGCTAAGCTGACAACGCTCGTGCCAGATGATTCATGACAATATTCGAATGACCTAAAGACAGGAAAATATCTAGGACCTTAAATTTCGCAGACCGTATCGTAACTCGTTACACTATTGACGCTTCCTTATATATTTACATTACGTTACAGTGTTAACGCGGCCGGCGGCGAAACAAGTTTTATTTTCGCATTGGATCATACTCAAATTTGTTAGGATCGACACCGCCCCGCTAATCATCGCCTTACACAACGCCGCGAATATCGACACATATTACGCATTCATTGCGGGCACCGTTCATTTCCGAAGTATTGCAAACGAATACACGCAAAGCGGTGTAACGAGTCTTCCGAAACTCGTTACGCAACGGATACGGTGTCTATGTCAAATGGTAATAGTAGTGAGTTTTAGAAATAACCTCAAAAAATAAAACAGTTCTCTGTTATAAAGGTATCAGCTGATCAGGATTTATCAGTGTCCAAAACCAAACCAAAAACGTTTTAACAGTAGCTGGCACAGTTATTTTTAACAGTAGCCAGACATGTACAGGTATTTTTAACGGTAGACAGTCAGGTACAGCTATTTTTAACAACAATAGATCGTGTAAGCTTTTATTCGATTTGTTTGTCACTTGTAAACTTTTTTCCCAATTGTTTATTAGCTACCTGCAGTGGAGCTATGCAACGAGTTTAAACATCGTAGATAACGACAGAATTCAAAATTTCATCTTCATCATCTCGATGCTTGGCAATCCACCACTGTAAGCTTCAAGCAAAATTTCCTGCCACGCACTACTACTCTGTGCAATCTGCTGTCGTCAGCGGTGTTTCCGAACTGATACGTCTCGGAAGGTAACTCTTTCTTTAAGGTCGGCAAAGCACCCACAACTCCTCTGGTGTTGAGAATGTTCATGGGCGGCGGTGTTCACTTACCAACAGGTGACTGTTTGATTGACATCTATTCTTAAAAAAAAACAAGGCCATTACGTTATGAGTTGGAGTCCGTAACGTCCGCTCCATTTATCAGCACATTACGATGATAATCATTAAGTAAAAAAGCCGCAATAAAAATAAAACTGTTATTGGATTCAAACACGGTCTTATTAATGTAATGTACTTAGGTGTAACCAGGTGACGCAAGTGTGGCATGCTTAAAAAGTTATTGGCGTAACACAACTTTACATTGAAACGGATTATTGCGAAACTAAGGGTGACGTACGAGCACGCTGTTCTCTTGAAGATGAGTGAGGTCTACGACCTATGACATCTAAATCCACACTCAACAAAGATGCAAATAGAATCTTGGTTAAGGATATGTTGCTAAAATGAATTACCAGTGGTCGAGCAGACCTACTCCTGGTATAGCCACGTCGTATTTAGAAACTGGCTTTACCACTGTTAATCTAACAAACTGCCAGCGTCAAGTAGAAGCATAACGTTGGTGTAGTACACTGAAAAATGTAATAAATGAAATTGTGTGTAGTAAGTGGAATTGTATGTAAGTAAACTTAATTCTCATATTTATATTGTGTTAAATATACATGTAATTCTGTTGGTTGGTCGATACATATAAATAAATAAAAATAAATAAACATTTCTACTACATTAAACACGCTACTGCATCTACGATATGAATGCGGTGATAGGTAAACAAAAAAGTCGCTAAGCCTTTTTACGGGCGTGAATTTTAAAAGACGAGCAATGGACACGTGACTCATTGTAATCGTTACAAGAGATTATATACTGTAACCAAACGTTTGGCGAGTGTAAGGATCCGAAGAGCCGGTTGCAGGTGATCAGGCATGAAACGCAGTCAGTCTTAAACCTAAGGGATGACAACGCAACTTGAATCTTTCTTAAGAATGGATGTTTATGACATGGGCCGCAGTTACCATTTACCATTAGATGAACTGCCGTTTGCCCACTCAATACTAATAAAACATCCAACACTCGCCTCAAGACAAAGCCAATATTTTCTCACAAGTCACTGTGACACCATAAACATTAACGGGTAACGTTATTGAGCAATAAATGGTAACCCTGTCTCCGGGATTCGTACCCGACACCGCTCTCACACTCGCTCTTCTAGAAACGAAACCTGAACCAACGCCGTTATAGAGACTGCCACGGTTCTCGGAGACGATGCCGTTCGCCTGTTTTTAATTTCTTGCCTTCACTTTGAATTCACTAAATAAACTAACAAGTTTAAAAAAGAGTTGTAATACACCAGATACAGCCACAGTTACATTTACGTTACACAACATATCATTTATGTTACACAACATATCATATCAGGAGCATAAACTAAACACTACCACATACAATACAGTTTATAAATACCAAAAAGACACAAAATAGTAATATGTAAATAATGGGTCGGGGAAAAACTTTTTTCGTATTTTAGTAAAAGGTTGTAGTGAAATGTATTAATGTTACATAAAAACTTGGTTCAATTCAGACAAAGTTTTTATTAATATATACTATTTTCAATCAATTCTTTTAACAATTACACTATGGTTTCCGACGTGGTGGTATATTTTTTGGATATTTTCTTACGAGGAAAAAATACCAAAAACCTCAATATTATTGTAATTAATTTTGTTCTAAAAACATAACATTCTTTTTACAAAGTCAGTCTTTTGTTTATTGATTAGAACATTTTCGTCATAATGGATACTTTAAAAAATCGTGTAATTATGGAATATGAGTTCTGTCGTAGCAACATTTACGAAGAGAACTTTACAAACGAACGCACAAACCGTTATTGCCCGGTTCCATTCTGGAAATTTTGATTCGGAAAATGAACCTCGTGGTCATCCGGACACTTTGGTCAACAAGGGTGAATTAAAGGCGATTGTGGAAGCTACAACTATACTGCTATACTCAATATACAGCAGAGCTAGCAGCAGCTTTTGATGTTAACATCAAATCAATATTGGTCCATTTGCGACAAATTGGCAAGGTAAAAGAACTTGATAGATGGGTGCCCCACGAACTTAACGATCGCCAGCGCAACGTACGCGTTGAGCCCTGCCAACAGGCGCAGAAATGAAAGAATTTTGAACCGAATTGTTACGTACGACGAAAAGTGGAT
Organism: Teinopalpus imperialis; assembly: GCA_029286865.1. Classification (NCBI taxonomy): domain Eukaryota; kingdom Metazoa; phylum Arthropoda; class Insecta; order Lepidoptera; family Papilionidae; genus Teinopalpus; species Teinopalpus imperialis. The sequence continues at coordinate 16,720,684 of JAGSMU010000012.1, forward strand.
TCTGGTCGACAATCGAAAGCGCTCAGCGAGTTGGTTAGATCCTGGTTCAGCACCAAAACAATGCCCTAAACGAAAAATGATCTCTAGAAAGTTGATGGCACTATTTGGTAGTCTAGTGCCGGTGTGATTCATCACAGTTTTTTACCAAACGGCATGAGCATTACTGCAGACGTGTACTGTGAAGAACTGAAGACAATGATCGACAAAGCTCGCACATCTGCAACCATCTTTGGTCAATCGGTCGTCACCGCTGCTCCTACACGACAGCGCGCGACCCCATACTGCACAACAGACAGTCTACAAGCTGCAGAGTTGGGGTTGGAAGCTCTCCCTCATCCACTGTACTCACCAGACCTTGCACCCACCGACTATTACTTTTTCCAAAATTTGGACAACTTTTTAGCGGGAAAAAAATTCAATTCTCGAGAGGCAGTACAAAATGCCTTTGAAGAGTTTGTTGCCTCCCGTCCAGCTGATTTTTACAAGAAGGGCATCAATAAACTACCACTGCGTTGGCAAAGATGCATCGATTACATGGGTGATTACTTTGAATAACAGAAATAAAAAAGTTTGAAAAAAAAAATACTTTAACTTAAAAAGGTAATTTTATAGGTAAAGACCTATTATATATGATATCTCTCTGATCCATCGGCTATGTACAAACAAGTCTTTCATATTAGAGAATAAGACTTTAGATGTTTTATTTAAAAAAAAAACTAATATTTTTATCAATTCTCGGGACACAACTCTTTTCTTACTTCTTCTTACTTCTTTTGCAGTGTAGCTCTACCATTGTTACTAATGGTACGGGCACACTCGACGTACTTTTACGTTTTATTTAAAAAAACGATTATTTTAAATCGTAAACTCGTGTATTTTACATAATTTAATAAAAACTTTTAAAACTTAAGTTATATATATAACTATTAAAATTTTTAGTTATAATATTTAATAGCTATGTAAATCTCAAAATATTCAATAATATACAAAAATGAGGCTCAAATTAGACGAAAAAAAATTAATAGTGCTAACGGCACTCTTGGCGTACTTTGACGTTTTATTTAATAAAAAACGATTAATTTAAATCATCACCGAGCGCGCTACTTTGCGAAATTGAGGCATTTTTTTGTCAAGAACACTGGTGTTCTCACGCCACACGCTGTGAAATTCCCGACAATGGAGTAGCTGGATGCCTTCTGCGAATACACATATCTTATGAAGTGAACTATTTACAAAATCTTTATTTAATAAGTTAGAGCGGGCGGTAAAGCGATTTTTTTTAATTAATGGGCTAAAATAAACACACATATGTCATTTCAGTGATTCCTGTGCATTAAATCAACATTATTCACCCTGAACACGGAATACGTTGTCATTACTTGATGAAATGCCACGTAGTAATGATGATATTATTATTACATTGACAGTAACAAACGAGTACACAGTTCACCTGACGGCGAGTGATTCCTGCGGACCACGACATCTACATTCACCCTCGACAAGGAATCATCGCGACATCTGAAGATAACATCAGTGCTGTACGACGCTAGATAGTGGAAGATAAGAGAGTGACCTATCAGCAGATGCGGCCAAACTTAGGCATTGGTACAAAAAATATTACACGAACATCAAGGCATCAGAAAGCTTTTCACCATATCAATTCCCCATACTTTATTTCCCCATATGTTACAGAAACGCCTTTGCATGGATGTGTTGCGAAATGTTACAAAAGTTCAACGGAGGTGACTCGAACGCTATATTTATCATCGTCACAGGTGATGAAAGCTGGATAGATTGCTACGAACCCGAAACCAAAAGACAATCTGCTCAGTGAGTTTTTCCTTTTGAGAATCGGCCAAGAAAGGTAAAGAAAGTCAAGGAAAGAAAATGATTGCCTCGTTCTTCGGTCGGAAAGGTTTCATTTCACGACAATTGTTCTGGATGATGGAAGGACAGTTATTAAGGACTGCAGACTGGTATTTTAATTGCTGGTTGCCTATTGTCTTGTTCGATAGCAGCGACCTCGAAGCAGGATCATCCTTCACCACGACAACGCTTCAGCGTACTCCGCAAAATGAACAATTGAACTATGGCAGGTGTCCAGATAGTGAGTCATCCGCTATATAGACTTTCATTCCCAAGAACCAAAGATAAATTTAGTGGTATTCGATTTACGAGTCCTGAAGATGCGGTGAGTGCGTTTGAAAATGCCATAGAAGAGACCCCTAAGGAAGAAGAACTTTAATGACACCCAAGTATATCCTGTACAGATGATATTATTTTCTGTGATAGACACATAGTGCAGTCAGTTTGTTGCTGCAGCAAGAATGGATGGGCTTGACCGCACAGGACCACGCCATCACCGAATACCATCGTGATATATCATGATATTGCTGCTGTGTTTCGTATGGTGACTATATAAACCCAATTACATGTGTCGAAGCATTCAACATCTTAGTTCTTAGAGGTGATGTGCATGTATCTTTACTGAGGATGGATGTAGGTACTTATAGCTGCATAATATATTTACATGTGCTCGTTTGTCACCGTACGCTTCTTAGTAAAATGTTCCACTTCGAAGGAAAACTGTTCTCATATGGTAATATTTCGTTGAACTTTGTTAACCATGTGGCAATGTTTAGATTAGGCTTTTTACCAATTTAGGGCAGACGGTGGGCGCCGCCCCCGTGACAATCACCGGCATTGACGCGCCGCTGAGGTTCCTTGCACAGTTATGCAATCAATAAACAACTGCCCACGTATGTATGTTTATTGCCTTCGAACATATTAACCTTTTATTTATGTACATATCAAGCTATAAAAATATTAGATATATTTAACTTTATTGTACACCATTGAAAAGAGTCACAAATATACAAAAACAATATCTACATATATGCCCTTATCACTAAAAAAAAGTTCCAGGTAAACCTACAGAATCTAAAAGATCAAATACGCGCAATGTAGCAACTTTGCATTACTAAAACAAAATTGTAAAATATTCAGACTCAAAATAAACGGCCGTGTAGCCACACCCCAAAGGATTTTTGACTATAATTAGATTTTGACATTTTGCAGAATGAATGGGTCTGCTCGACCGGGGTAGGGCCATACCCTCACAGAATACCAGCGAGAAATAGCAGCACAATGCTGCTATATTCCTTTGGTGAGTGTAGGCATCCGGAGACCTTTATTACTGGTGACGAGGCTTTCCATCTCAGTCCTCAAGGGTAACAACGCATCTGCATTATGATTCCTTGTCCAGGATGAATGTAGGTAGATGTGATGGGCCGCAGGAATCTTGCCGTTAGGTGAACTGTGTGCTCCTTTGTTACTCTCGATGTAATAAAATATAAAAAATAAATGATCACACACTTCACGTTACCCCGTTTGCATTGACTTGAATAGTATTAATTTTATATTATCTTTCATATTACCACGAAGTAGGATGGCCATATGTCTTTTTGTTATGTACTTTGTATCTCTGGAGTCTTGGGTAGCACTTTTGCCAGTCGTAAACCAACTACGACGACGGTGGTTCAGGATCTCAGCTTAACGCATTCAATGCCATTATGAATTATGTAATATCGCCCTTTCGAACTTTTTTTTAAGTTTGTTTTGATTATATAAAGTATATGAATGTATGAAAATATATGATGAATAAATATTTGCACTATCAATAATATACAAGAAAACCTGTGATCGCCTAAACATTCGAATCCGTGTATTAATTTTACACAACTAGGGATGGTAAAGTACTTAATCGTAAAAAAAAGTTGGTTCCGACCCGAGTAGGCAGCACTACTACAATAGAACCGGTCACACCCGGGTCCGAGGGGGGCGGGGAGGTGGTCGTGTCAAATGGGCTCAGATGTCCTCGAGATGCTTTCTTTCACCGCCGAGCGCGTGGTAAATCAGCGTTTAAAATTACAATTAACAATTTCATCGGTGCCGACAGCGGGGATCGAAGTCCATATGTTCGCGTGTCGTGAATTAAAAGCGAACGCTTAGACACTGTTTTTATTTTTTTTTGTGAATATTGCTGTTGGTCCAGAGACCTCTACAGCTTTATCTAATTAAACTCGCGAGCGGGAGGCCCGCTGCGTAGGCAGACTTAGACTCTGATGTCCTTGCCTTGCCCTTCACTATTGGTGCGTCTATAATAATTAAGAACCTTAATTGGTCCCCAGTGGGTGGTAGACTGTCCAGGGACAGTGATAGTCACCACCGCATATTTTCTGACGGAGGGTCAACAGTACCACCCACGGACCTGAGTGGGTCGCTCGATTGGATGGCCTTATAAAAACGTATTGCCTTAATTAGGAAAATTTGAATACTCAAATAGTAAAATAAATATTATACGGTATTCAAATAACGGTCCACAAAATATGATGTCGATAAAAATATTTTGAAATATACTTAAACTATATACGTTAGATATAAAAAGAAATATTGTCATCTTACGTGGTGTTCCTGATTCAAATCCAGGGTTCACCTCGAGTCAATCCAAATATCTAGAGTAATGTGGTTTGTATATATGGAGGACTTGCATACATCCGAACTACACTAACTCATATAACCCGAAAAAAGTATATACATTGTTACGTCAGAGACAATGACATTTTTTATATTTTGTTGTTATTATACATACATATTGTAAGGAGAGTTGGCTTTACCTTATTTGATAATAAATTAAGTATTTTTGTATAAATCTGCCATACGGTAAAGAAATGGTGTTTCTTGTTGACACTAGTAATGCATAGGTTTCAGTTTGGCGGGAAATAACAAATAATGCGCCAACTTGACATTGTCTATTCGTGCAGCGGAAACGCCGCACCGGAAGCGAAGGGGTAACAATGTTTCGAGGAAGCGACTTGGCGACAAACGGAACTAATTCCGTGCGCGCAATGTTTGTTGTACCGAGACACGCGATCTACAATCGTGTCGTTTATGAATCGATAGAAATTGTTTAGTTTTAATGATACTTCATTTACGTCAGAACAATTAAAATCTTCATAAATAGATAAAGAAAAGTTTTCTTTGCATCCCGTTTAGCGCAATAAGTGTATCATGATTGACTTTATTTAAAAAAAAACAAACAAACAGTATAAGAATCCTAATTCTATTATAGCAAGTAGTTGTATAACAGTTATAAACACGATTGACATCCCAAATAAATACTTGATGCAATAATATTACAGATTGAGTAGGGCTGCCACCTTTTTATGAGTTTTAAAATTTATAAATTTATATTTGACATAGAAGAAAATGGACTATGCATAAAAATATAACATTATTTATAATCACATTTATGAATTTATATTATATTTATGAATACGTTATACGTTTATGAAATAAACACGTTTCGCACAAAATGCCGTAATAAAAGTATTATTTTAAGATATTAATTTCGCGTTATACATATTAAATAATCATGTACTTTTACGGGGAACTGCAACAGATGAACGTAATTACAAAGAGATATTGTTGATAAACGTGCGATGCTGCGAGGAACGCCACATGCCGGAGATCCGGTGGATGAGACGCATCTGTCCGCGATTCCCACACCCCCGCACTACGTTTTTATTTAGAACTGATTTTTTTTTGGCAAATCTATACGGAAGTACAGGTTTTTGTCTATGAACAATTGATTTTTTTTTAAGAAGGTAACATTATAATCGAGATAATTTTTTATACTACACAACTTTAATAATACCTCATATAGCTTGATAAAAGATATACTATATTATAGTGAAACGCTAGAGCTTGTTTCTAATTGCACCAGGAATGACTCAGCTCAACCGAGGCAGGCCTTATAGAATACCAGAACGAATTAGGAGCATAAGGCTGCCGTGTTTCGTATGGTCAACGCAAGGACCTCGTAACTGGCAGTAAGGTATTCCATATCAGTCTTCTCGTGTGAAAACGCATCTCGAATCTTTGTTGAGGATGGATGGAGATATCATGGGCCGCAGTCATGGTACTGACAACAAGATTTTTCTATATACTACTAGAAAAAACAAAGGAATTACAAAGATAAAGCCTTATAATAACTTTTTGAACAATACTCTATATTTATAATTTGTTTATGTTATTATAACTTATAACTAACTAGTAATAGGGGCTAGAATATTAAAAATAAATTCACGTATTAGAAAACGATACAGTGGCGTGTAAGATAGCGGTGTTCCACAACAGGTGGTAGATCTCGTTCCCACAGAGCACAATAGTTTTTTTTGCATCATTCAAAAGTGGCAACTCGAGCTCTCACAGACATTTCAAAAAAAAATAATGAGGTTAATGATGACCGAGTATTTCTTGTGACAGTGTTTATCGATAATTTTCATTTCATTAGAATCGATTATTTCTTATATTCTAATATGAGAAATAATCGTTAATTCATAATTATTTCGTATATTCTATTTCTATAACGTTCCGTTATTGCTCGTATAAAGACCTGCCTTTTATTTATTTATGTTATAAAGATATAAATCTGCATATGTCTACAATCCCATCTGGTTTTAAAACATAACATAGAAGAGCGCACTGGTTCACCGAATACATTTTCATACTCCTCTTGAAGACAGCCACATTATACTAGGACCGTGAGACTGCCACAGACAAACTAATCCGGCCCTTCGTTATTCACACATCATTTTGTTCGTACGCGAGGAATACATGGTGGAAACCCGCCCTGCATCCACATGTCCGATGATGAAAAATGGATGTAAGAATCAAGTTATGTGACTTCCTCACTCTCCTCCAAAAAGTATCCTGTAAAACACCGAGAAGCTGTCTTTCTTTTTCTGTCCTTGCGCGTGTCCTCGAAACTAAGCAGGTTAGTTTTTGCCCAAATGGAGTTGACAATTAGTTTCTTAGCACACTTCTCCACTAAGTCCAAATATGAAAGTATATTCCATTATTTCTTGATATAATAATAATACAACTTTAGCCGATGATTATTCAAAACAGTGAAATTGAAATCTTGCATCATGAGATTGTTACACTTAGAGATAGACTCGCACCACAGCAATGGCGATCGTATTACCAGTAACTTCACACCATAGATAACTAGCTAAGCTCCAATTTGCCTACTTGGCATAACTAAATAAATATCTTTAAACCAAGTGTAAGTACCACCTACTATATAAATATATGTATCGATACATGCAAGTCGCCTTCCTACTTCTACACGTAAGAATCTTCCGTGCTCGCACGCACTTACGGCGCTAACCGCAACGGCACACGACGCCTCCTTCGACAATAACTAGGAAGCTTCATGAGAAAGCAATGAAACAGAAAAACAAATCACTAGATGTTGAAAACAGATGTACAATTGATTCGCTCTAGTCATATACTAAATTTCATTTTTAATTTTGCCTCTTGATGTAGTCGTTAGAATAACTAGCTACTTTTTGTTTTTATTATTATTATTACTTTGAGAGTAACAAAGGAGCGCACAGTTCACCTGATGGCAAGTGATTCCTGCGAAACATGACATCTACATTCATCCTTGATAACGAATATTATGATTCGTTGTTACCCTTGAGGACTGAGATGGAATGATGAAAATAAAGGTCTCCGGATCCCTACACTCACCAGACGAAACAGAAGCATTATGCTGCTATTTTACGCTGGTATTATGTGAGGGCATGGTCCAACCGCGGTGGAATTGACCCATTCATTCTGCAGCTAGGATCAAACTGCGGTGTAGCACTACCACTGTTAAAACAATACTACCTACCACTGTTGCTATTGCGTCGGTGGTCCTGGGTTCGGTGGGTGGTTACTACGAACAATATTTACGTATCACATACTGTTGATTTTCGGGTCCATGTGTGTTGTATGTATTCCCATGTCCCTGACATTGCATGTGTACTTCCACCGGTCTTATTGCATGCGCATTACATCGGACTAGATCTGGGGCGAAGAGATGGATTACGACGTGCCACCGTGTTTGCGCAAATGCTTTCGATACTATAATATATCCTCATCATCACATCATCAATCATATCATCGTCATCAAATCATCTGGCAATGTCTAGAAGTTATCGCGGTGGTCGAAATAGACCAGGAGAACATAATCACCTTCCAGTTTATCGTGTTGCATAAAGTTTTATTTTTTTATGAATTTATATTATTTTTAGTTATACTGAGCACATAACTATTCAGAGGAGAGGTATGTTGTCTTAATTTATCACGACGTAACTATCAATACATCCTACTCTGCCTAAGTGCTAGGGTTGCTCCGTATTATTCTTAAGTTTTAATTTAATAATAAAGTTTAGAACAGTGATGCTCAACCACCGTGCCGCGACACTTTCATGTCGCTGAATTTAAGAAATGTAAATATTAAAAAGATAATGAAAAGTACTTATATATATACGAATATGTTAAAATGTTAAATAATATAATTTAAAAAGAAAAGTATATTAAGTTATAAGTAAGTAAACAACTTTTAAACTTATACTTTTCTTTTTGTGCCGTCAAATTTAGAAAGTGTGCCGCCACTAAAAATAGGTTGAGAATAACTAGTTTAGGAGTTCAGAGATAGATACCATTAATATTTTACGTCAGGCCTTACTTATCAGTATATTATTCATAGCGTTTTTTTTATTATTATGGTGTCAAACGTGCACACAGATAACCTCTTGTTAAATACCAGAAAGTAGCTGTGAAGTGGTACTACCACTTTTAATTCACCTAAATCCTTTTTTAAATTTATAAAATAATACGGAAAAATATCATTAACGCCTGCACGATTTATTTAGCAAAATTAAACGAACAATTTTCTGCTAATCGCACCACTGGGTATAAGGTTCGTTCGTATCTACGTGTTTGTGATACGGTATTGAAGTACAGCCCACCACGCGGACTTAACATCTCTTGGGAATATTTATTTATCCATTTCTTAGATTTGTTTTCCTTACGATACTTTTCTTGACCACTGAGCTTGTGGTTGATCAGTTTAAATTGCAATTAACAATTTCTTTGGTGCCAGTAACACCCACGGAATGGTCTTAAATTTACCTATTCTTCTCTTCTCGACCTGGATTGCTTCTGAGCAAGGTTATCAATGTCCTGTGAAATGCCGCAACGTAAGCAACGTAAGTGGTAGTAAGGTCATGCTGCAATGATAATGGTGGAATCAACCAGGTAAGGACCACATCAACTGCGTAATGTGATAGCGAACGGAAAACCGTGTTACTGGTAAATAGGCTGTCCTTCTCAGCCCTCAGATGTCGAGATTAACGAACGTGTAATAGACTATAAGGTAAGCTAAGTAACCATGTTTAGGCAATTCACTAATAAAAATAAATAAAAATAAAATAAAGTATGTATATATGCATTTGAATGTATTATTATTATTCTTTATTTGCACAAGTTAAGTAAGTAAAAGCATTATACAAAAAGGAGGACTTAAAAAATGCCAAAAGGCCTTCTCTACCAGCTAACTTAGGGTAGAGTAGGGAATATAGTGTTTTCTCTCTCTCTCGGGTGCAAGAAAAGAAACATTATAATTTTAGAACTATATAAATGTAATAAATAATATATTAATAGAAATAATATAAATATTAATTAAAGTTATGTTTACTGTACTACTACTGTATACGTGTACCTACTACTATTGACTAATGTCTAATAACTTAATGTAAAAATAATACCAAGTATGAAAAGAGAACACTTAATATAGAAAAATAAACAATGACTGCTTCAGGATTACGTAATATTTCCAGACTAGCCGCTCAAATGAAGCTCTAGTAAGCGAGCAGCTCTCTAGTCATCACTTCACCCGTCCTCAGGGTTGACAACGCATGAGCACCCTGAAATTAGTTGAGGACGGACGTAGATGTCGTGCGGTCGTCATCAGTTGGAAGTGTGTAAGTTTGTCACCACTATTATGGCACGTCTTGCAGCACCGCTACTCTGCACGTCAACGTGCCAGCCCTACCTTGTTTCTTCAATTGAATGATGAGTTGCCTCAGTGCCCCGCTTTAATTGGATAAAATTCGCACCTAATTCCTACCAACGTGTACCACCGGAAGAAATCCATTTACTGACTGCATTTACTACGGCCACGTAATGTTTAAGGAATGCCGTGAGCTTTATTACATACTAAGATCTGCCCGCAACTTCATCTGTGAAGAGTTCACAATTGGGACCAAAGTTTTATCATTTACAATGACCGTCAATAGGTCCCAGAGCCAAAATTGCCTCACATGGTCAGCTTTATGTCGGTGGTCAAGAATATCGAGTGCCCAAAGTGCTGTAAATAAATCATACAATATCGTCTTACACAATTCTCAATTGTCCGTGAACCCAGTTCTGAAGTCCACTCAGACGAATCTGCGGGCAGATGTTTTTAAGCCATCTCATTTACCGGAACAAAAACATCCAGTGGTAGATGCCACAGGATCCAGATGAGCCACCACACACCACAGGATACAGGATATTTTATTTTATTTTTATTTAATTTAATTTGATTAGGAAAACTTACAGCTATTACTTATAATAATACAAAAATAATAATAAATTGAATACAGACAATTAAAGGCTTCTTCGTTTCATTATGTAGAGTAAGTGAACAAACAATGCAGATGTTTACAAATATAAATAGTATAATGTTGAGGTCACGCATGTTATTAAAGTATTTTTTGCTTAATATGTTTTTTGCTGCATTTGGTAAGGTGCAAAAAGGATCTATATCCGTACCAAGCGAATTTATATGATTGCGAGTCCTGAACATAAAATAGTTACTTCTATAGTTCGTACGAGTCGCAGGCACGAAAAGCAGTTTCCTTCTACGCATTTTCGCTGCGGGAACGTTTAAAGTTACATTAGACAGTAATTCCGGAGAGTCTATTGATCCGTTGCAAATTTTGAGATACTTGCATACATCGTACAGAAAAAGGAAGAAAATTATTGCGTTTGCATCTTTCGTTATAGTTCTGAGATCTCTTAGGCGTTCTATAATCGAGATAGGTTAAGATTTTTTTCTGGTTAACCTCAATTAGATATTTATAAATCTCATATTGAGGGTTCCAGACTTGTGAGGCATATTCAACAATAGGCCGCACAAAAGAACAGTATAATATTGTAATGGTTTTTAGGTTGCTGAAAACTGAGGAACTGCGTATAATGAAACTTAATGCTTTGTAAGCTTTTGAAATAATGTTATTTATATGCTTATCTAAAATAAGTTTAGAATCATGAAGTATTCCAAGGTCTCGTGACTCATCTACTCTATCAATGAGAGTACCCTATAAATGATAATTACCATTATATAAATGGGTTTTTCTTGAAAATGACATAAAACAACATTTAGTGATATTTAAGTCCAACTTATTAGTATCACAATATGTCACAAATCTGTGCAGATCAGAAAGAAGTTATTCAGTATCCTCTTTATTGGCAATTACTTTTAGTATTTTCATATAATCTGCGTATAAATATATTTTAGAGTATAGGAAACATTTCTCTATATCGTTCACAAAGATGATAAAAAGCAAAGGGCACAACAAGGAGCCTTGTGGAACTCCTGAGGGGATGGGCAACCAAGCCGATATGTAACCATGGAGAACAACAGCTTGAATCCTATTTTCAATATAAGAGGAGAACCAACGCAATAGGTCCCCATGTATACCTGCCATGGGCAATTTGCTTAAAAGAATTTTATGGTCTATTTTGTCAAAACATTTGCTATAATCAGTGTAAACACAGTTAACTTGCAACCCATTATCCATGCCTTTAGTGAAGTAGTTGTTTGTTAGAATCAGATTGGTAGACCTTTTCTTAAGAAGGCCGTGTTGAGTATTACTTAGTATGGGAGAGATAGAATCATAGACTTGTTCGTGCAATATTTTTTTCTAACACCTTAGCGAAAAGACATAAATTAGATATAGGACGATAGTTATTTATTTTTGTAGTGATTTTTATGGATTGGCGTAATGCTTTCTTCCAGATCACAGGAACAACGCCTTCACATATGGAGCGGCGGAAGATAATAAATAGAAAGGTGTTCGGAAAGTTCAGTAGCACAGCTAATTATAAAGCAAGGAGGTATAAGATCTGGTCCTCCTGATTTTTTGAGATCTAACGATTTCAGTAATCTCTCAATTTCAGTCTTAATAATACAAATAGTGTGCAGATTGACTGAATGAGGAACACACTCATGATTAGAAGCCGGAGCGGGCTGGGTGTTATCAACGGAGGTAGAGAAAGTTGAATGAAAATATTTAGCAAATTAATCGCTTATATGCTGTCCGCTGGTAGCTGTTTCATTTTCCAAAGACATATTGGACGGAAGAGAATTCACTGCCTTGATAGATTTAACATAGTTCCAAAAAGATTTAGGATTATCAGTTATAAGATTTTCAGTGTGTGTAATATAATCACGATAACATTCTCTCTCAACATCCTCAGCTCTAGCACGTAAGCAAGAAAATGATTCAGAGTCACCCAGGTTACCATAGGTCTTGTACTTTTTGTGATATTTGTATTTATTGCGTAATATTTTTATCAAAGGTCTACTATACCAAGGTGGATACCGATAATGTTTAATAGTTTTAGTCGGTATGTATGCCTCTCTGAGCTCATACAGTTTACCATAAAATAATTCCGTCGCGCTGTCCAAATTATTCATACTAAGCTTAGTATTCCAATCAAACATATTCAATTCTGTCCGTATTTTGTCATAATCGCCTTTATAATAAATATATTTCGTTTGATTTAAGACCGGGAGTACGTTGCATTTTACAGATTCTATGAAAATAGACAGGGCTTTATGATGAGAATCCTCCGGAATGAGCGGATCACATGTTATGTAGGTGTGAGAATTGCTTGAAACGAGGTCTACGATCACATTATTAGAATTGGACACACTATTGTATTGACGTATTTCTAAACAGGAAAGTGTGTTTATAAAGCAATATTGGAGATAAGTCGAATAATTTATTGACGTCAAGTGTAAGCAGTTCGAATTTATTACCTTATTTTATTATTTAATTCTAGGTAGATTAAAATCTCCTGTGATAATAAATTGGTCGTTCGGATGAGATAACATAATGTAAAAGAGTTTATCACAAAAGTTACGCAGTTGTAAGTCAAACGAGTTGCCCCTATTCTCTTTACACAAATATAAAGTGCAAATATGTACGGCACATCGGTTAATAGATGTGCTCACCCACATATCTATCTCACTCACGGTTGCTTCCACAGGAGATATCCTACATATTGCCACGAAACACCATATTAAAATATCTGTATATATTTCTACATATACGTTAATGACGATGTATAGAAGACGGGCTGAGGTGATGAGACTATCTCACTCACTCTTGCTTCCACAGGAGGTATCGTACATGTTGCCACGAAACATCATATTAAAATATCTGTATATATTTCTTCATATACATTAATGACGATGTATAGGAGGCGGGCTGAGGTGATGAGACTATCTCACTCACTGTTGCTTCCACATTAGGTATCCTACATGTTGCCACGAAACACCATATTAAAATATCTGTATATATTTCTACATATACGTTAATGACAATGTATAGAAGACGGGCTGAGGTGATGAGACTATCTCACTCAGTCTTGCTTCCACATTAGGTATCCTACATATTGCCACGAAACACCATATTAAAATATCTGTATATATTTCAACATATACATTAATGACGATGTATAGGAGACGGGCTGAGGTGGTAAGACTATCTCACTCAGTCTTGCTTCCACATTAGGTATCCTACATGTTGCCACGAAACACCATATTAAAATATCTGTATATATTTCTACATATACGTTAATGACAATGTATAGAAGACGGGCTGAGGTGATGAGACTATCTCACTCACTCTTGCTTCCACAGGAGGTATCCTACATATTGCCACGAAATACCATATTGAAATATCGGTATATATTTCTACATATAAAAATGATGACTATATCCTCCTGACCTATCTCAACCACTTCAATTAATTCAATAAAATAATTATAAAGCAATAAATGATTGAATAAAAAAACGCCATACTTTGGTGATTTATGATACCTACACTTCATTCCTCAAATCTTATCAAAAATTAAATGTGGAATTTTCAAATATTAAGTATGACAAATGAGCACACCTGATAGTTGTCATTGTACCCCAGAGTACTGAAATAGAATGCCTCAATACCTGTAAATAAGTCTTAAATCCCCTCACTCAACGAACTAAATACAGTATTATGCTGCTATTTCTTGCTGGTATGGTGTCATCTATACCTGGTTGACCCATTCATGTTGCAGCTAGCAACTAGTTGCAATATGCATCTACCAGTTTAAAATAAAACATTGTATTTAAAATAGAAGTGAAATGTGATGTAAATTTAAAAATTCCAGTATATAAACAAAATGTTTTTATTATCAAAACTGTACATTATATATTTACACAACAATAATAATATTGCATCGGGCTATAGTATAGTCTGTTTATTATGTCACTGCAGGCTGGGTTTTAGAACATGTGAGTGTAGTATCACTATCTAATTATTTACTATCCATATATGTAATACACCCAACCCAGGATTTTTATAGATAACGCGCACTTGACGTGCACATCACTAAGCATAACATGATTTGTAGTGAGATAGTAAACACACATTACAGATGTGCAATCTTGTAATGTATTATTCAACATTATAGACTATAAATTCAATAAAATATAGAAATGCTATTAATTGTATATATTAACAGTCCTAAAGTAGATTAGGAAAGATTTGACTAGTTGTGTTAATTGAACTACTATGCATCAAACACTGACTTCTAGTGTAACATATTAAATAACATTGTTAGCTTTCATTTCTTTGCTGTTTAAACATTTTATATAAGACCGAACAAAGCCTGTACAGTGGTAATCCCACAACGGTGAAGTAGTCTCCATCCACTTTTTCCACAAAAGTCCCACCAACTCCTTGTATACCATAGCCACCAGCCTTGTCCCTGAAAATTATGTTTTAAGGTTACTTCTTTATATTATATTATTACTATAGAAATTTGTTTAATATATGTATAATTAGACCATTGTAGACCACATACTTGGTGGTGAAGGATAATATTAGAGGAAACCTACATGACTAAAAAATATTTATAATAAAAAAGAAAATATTTCAGAATGAATTCCACCAATCCACAGTGGAGCCATGGTGCGGACTATATTCTAACCTCCCCTCTCTAGAGAGGAGGCCTATGCCTAAAAGTGGGATTTATATATATAGGCTGCTAATTTTCATTTTTTATAGACAAACAAAAAATAAAAAGTAAAAATGGCCTATTGGGGGGTCCTGGGTGCCATTCCCAGCCAAGGCACCATATTTGTATATAATAAATTGTTGGGTGTTAATTTCTGGGATTGTTGTTTATGTCCAGATGTCCTTGACATTGCATCTGTACCTTGCTCCTATCTTATTGCATTATATTGGAATTACATCAGAACAGAGAGGAATATGATGGGTAAGTGCCTTTTCGCTTTTAACATTCCATAAGGCACTAATAATAATAATATATCTTTAACAGTTGATGTTATTTGATATCTGAAATAATGCCACATTTTTTATTTATTTAGTTGCTACATAAGTCATTAAAACCATCCACTGCATGGGTGGTGGGTCAGGATCTTACTCTGTAATATTCTGTGGGGGAGGCCTATGTTTAGCAGTGAACTAGTGATGGGCTGAAATAATGATAATATTGATATATCTTATTTCATAGTTTTGTTGTAAATAAATTTATAAATAAGAAACAGAACAAATGCCATCATCAACATCAGGTGAAGTAAAAGGTTGATAAAGTACCTAACAATTCTGAAATAAAAATAAAAAATATGAAACTTACATGGGTTCTCCAGTAGAAATGTAGCCTCGAATTTGGTCTTCATCCATTTTACCAAACACAACATTGGTCTTTTCAGTAAATTTAATTATTTCATTGTATGACTTAACAACTACACCTGTATACACAGTATGAGATCTGCCGGATAACCTGGAATGAACAATACAGTATTTCAAAAATTCACATGTTAGTATAAATATAATTCAAATTCAATTATTTGATATTGGGGTGACAAAAAAACAAGCAAAGTAATATGGTCTCCTACTAAATGGAATGGTGACATATTGTTTAAACAATTCTTACAGAGCTTATAACTTTACTAAAATTCCAGTAGACCATTCCAAGTAAGCTTAAAATACTTGCACTAGATGTTTCATGAAAATAATGTTGAATAGTAGATTCAAAATTACAATCTTAAGTTTTGCAGACTGTACCCTAAATCATTTCAATAAAAACACAATTCTTATTAGCCATTTTAGACCATAAGTTTTATTAACCAAAATAAGTTAAAATATCCACTCTTGCTGACTTGATCGGATTAAATTATACTCATCATTATTCAAGAGTTACTAAGCAAATATTTATTCACTTATTTATTAAGTTTACCAACATTTGTTAACGCTGATTACATACATATGAAATTACACAAAACTAAAGTGTAATAATTTATCATAGGTAAACTCGCAACATGTAACTTTTATAATATAAAATATAAATATTTTTAGTTTTAAATTATCGCTTTAGGACATGCAAATGCAATGCAATTTTTTTCATTGCATGAGAGTAAATCAAAATCAATTAATTTTGTGGCTACAGCCAAATCTCTAGCAATAATACAAATAGGAATAGTGTATTAGAATACACTAGTCCAAATAAGAGCTTACCTTGTCAACATTTCAAATGCTTCCTGCTCTGATGTTGGTTTGCCAAATAATTCACCATCTAAGGTGACCATGGTGTCAGCGCCAATAACCACATCCGATTTGTGGCCCTGGTTTTTTAACCGATCATCAACTTCAAGCACCTTTTGCAGTGCCGTTTCCTCAACGAAGTCAGAAAATGTTTTAAAACTTTTAGGGTCCAAGTTTTCTTCAAATAGTGATGGGCACAAACTGACTTTTAGACCCTTAAATATATTAATATGATTAAACCCTAACACGTACAGTATTAAAAACAAACTTAAACAGGCCTCAAACCAATATATGTCTATTGGACCGAGATTTAGGTTATAAGAACGTACGATGTTTTCAATGAGTTCTTTTCGTCTCGGCGACCCACTGGCTAATATAATGGTTTTTTGTTTAAGAATATGCATTACAGGTTGCAACATCTCACTTCCTTTTAAAAATTATGAGCATTTATATAAAAACAATTAGAGATAATATTACCAGTGGTCTCACATACCATAGTTTGATACAGTTTATTCTATACATACTCTATGGATGGAATATATTGAATAATATGTCTGGGTATATGTATGTATATATATGTATTCATATACATTTAAGTTATTGTGACAACAACTCGAACTGAAAACAAGGACTCGCATTTAGCGCTAGAAATAAATCATATTTTTTTTATTTATGACCCTAAAATAATTGTCTCTATAATTCCTCTAAATTTAACAGTGCAAGGCGGTGTCAAGGAACAAAAACCGCACACGTGCGCCGTATACCGATGTAGACCATTACTTAAAAACGAATAACACTTTTACGAAGTTGAAAATCAGCTTGGATGTTTTTTGATACAAATTATCCTATTTGAATAGCTAACGAACAAAGGAAGTTAATTAATTAATTTACTATATTGATTGCCTGATAATTACATCATTTCATATATCTGTTCCGAGTCTTTGTTTATTTACCTAAAAAGTATTTTTTTTTATCTTACAATTTTTATCATACAAATTTTTATCCAAAAATATGTGGTTTTGTAGCCCTAACTTAAATAGCTTTCTAATTTATTTTTGATTTGAATTAGTGTCTGCGTGATGAGTTGAAGCTTTTGTTATGGTCAGATCGTATTAGAATTAATCTCATATCTATTATATATTATAAGCATAATCGAAGCTTCTAATTAACCGGCGAAAAATTTGCAATTAGAAATCTAAGTTTTGTACAATTTTTATCAAATGCACACACAGCATATTTTCAAATGTTACCAAAATTACTCAATGTAACTTTGAAAAATATCATACTTAAGTTCTACAATAAAAATTTAGAGTCATGTCAATAATGCGTGTACCATATAACAAGTGAAGCTAAGAAAAGTTTGCTGACAAAGACATCTTTTGTTAACGTGATTTATATAAGAAGTGCTATAACTTCTTTTGTATATTACTAAATCACATGCTTACTATTTCTTTATTCTGGAATAGCAATTAAATATATTTACGATCTAATAATTTACCAAAAACTTTTTATATCATTTTATTGCACATCAAATCATCACATTGTAGATTCATTGTGCATTATACCCATCTTAACTTTCAAGTTATACATTATCTAATTGTTAACACGATTAGTTTATTTCAACTCAAAAGCTATGTAATCTTTTCTTTCATGTTTCCCTAAAACTATAAATATACCAATTTTTTTAATAAACATACCAGATAGGCGTATCATACGCATTAAAAAAAAGTAACAAGAGCTTACTGATACTGAATAATTATCTGTTCTTTTTAATTCGTTGTCTGTGGTACAACTCAGCCGCTTCTGTCGGACTCTGATTCGGCGTGATTTTTGTTTTACTTATATTAGGAAAAAGAGCTAAACAATAAGTTTTTAATGGTGATGGGAGAATAATTCGTTAATAATGAAGTCCATTGTGGCTTATGTTCGCAGTCTCCTTGGTTGGTGCGAAGAAGCCCCCTTGACAAGAACAAGCTTCAAGAGAGACAGGTACGGGTTTGACATATCTTGTTTACAACATTATAGTTTCGTTATGGCGGTAAAGCTTTTAGGTTTTGGATACTATTAGAAAGTATTAAAACATGTTCAAGGTACCATTACGCCAGGCCACAAAATTTTGGAAGTGGGTAGACTTTAAAGAATCTTAAAACTGTCAACACGGTTCGGAATGATACTGTTTATTTAATTGCAGGACTGACGACGATTTCTCATCCGACGATGAATTACCTGCGTTGAAAAAGCTAAAACATTTAAAGAAGACCAATTTTCCTGATATAATGGCAACAAGAGGTTCATATATTTTATAAATTGTTAGATTAAGACCAAAAAACCTTTCAATTGAATTCAAATAAAAATCTCTTTCAGATGTCTTGGAGAAGGAAAATAAACAATCCAAGAAAGTTCGATATGTACCTATACAAATAGAACCTTGTCATCCAAGCACATCAACACCTAATGAAGTGCCTGTGAGAACAGCAAGCAGGATTAGAACTGCCCCAGTTAAACTTGTTGGTGTTCCAGAAAATGGTCTGTCTACACCTAGGCAATCCAGATTACACTCACCTGTAAGGCCAATGCTACATGCTGTACTAGATAATGATGATGAACAGGTTAGTTACAATGTTTAAATACATAAGCCTTAATATATTCTTGACAGATTAAGTCATTTACTACATTTAAAATAATTTCTAATTTGACAAAATTGTCACCATTATATTGATACATTGTCAGCCTACATTATACCAAAACTTTATATTTCATTTATCTCCCACCAATAATGTTTTGTGATTGTAAACATAGTATTTTATTAATGGCCATGTGTTGCATTGGAGTGCCTGGCTGCTATGTTGCGGGTCCTGGGTTCGATTCCCAGCCGAGGAACAATATTTGTGTATCTTATATAGTTGGTTTTTTGGTTTGGGTGTGTTGTTGGTACTGCATCTGAACCTTCCCCTGATCTTATTGCACATGCTTTATATTGAAATAGTGAAGTGGATGGAGGGAATAATCATTATTTTATTAATATAAAATATTGTATGTCAATTTTAGGTAACAATAATTGAAAAAAAACCTAAAAATGCTAAAAAGGTGTATATTAATTTAGAAGAAGATGAAAGTGATCAAGAACAACAAAACAATGATGTTATTTATGTTAAAAAAGTCTCTGCACCACCACCAAGCAAACCTTACAAGTTCTTTTATACCAAAAATAGCGGAAATGAGTCTCGAGATGAAGTAGACGACATACAGTATTATAGGGTTAAAAAAAATGATACTGTACCAAGAACCTATAGCAAGCTAAAAGGCCCTGTTGGCATCACTAAATCTTATAAAAGAGAATCTAACCCTATGCCAAAGTGGATGCAGGGAGAGAAATCCAATTTGTCTCCAATAAGAAATAGATTTACTAACCTAAATGGAAATGCTAGAGCAACTCTGTCTCAAGTATTCAACCTTGATGAAAAAAGAAACTATCAGGAGTTGATCAGGAGGGTAGCGGATACCACTAACCCTTTATCAATGAAAAAGCCAAAAGACATCATCAATATAGCAGAAGATGCTGCATCGTTCAGAATGACACAAAAAGCCCAGAAGAAAGCACTGAACGAAATCAAATTAGTGGAAAGAGGTCTCAGCAATGAAACAGAAAATGTAATAACACAGGAATACGACCCCATTACCGTTGCATCTATCAATTCATCAGATTCTGAAGTAGAGATTGTACCGTCAGAGTGTTCAACATCTTCCTCGGTGAGGATTGATCCAATTAATACATTAAGAGAATCATTTAGAGACAGAGCCATTATAGCAGACGACTGGCTAGCAAAGTTGAATACTAAATATAAAAAGAAAAATCAAGATACCAACGTGAAATTACTAGACGCTCGGCGTGAGTCGGACATTATATCGAAAGTAAATTACGAACAGAAATTAGCACATTTAGAACATAAGCTTAAATATGAGTTGAGTATCCCGGAAAGTCTAATTGAGGAGATTCCGCCAATTGTGGAATTACCTAAGCTAACATTGGAGCAAGATATATTAATAAATAAGGCTCTCGGGTCGGGGCCTCCTGGCCAGCTGCTGGTTGAAAAGTTTAACTTAAGGATACACAGGTAAGTTGATTATTATTAATGGAAACTTTGTATGAAGAATAGACACATAAGTAATAATATATTACACTATTGTGCAATATAAATACATAGCATACCATAATATTAATACATACCATTTTTTATTCATTAATTATTTATATGATATAAACATTTATAAATCAAAAGTTCAAATCCAAAAAAGAAAACATGTGACTATTTATTTATTTATTCTTATTGTCCTTTTAATAAGGTTTACAAAGGCAGAATTAATTGCCAGTGGCATTCTCTGCCAGTCAGGGTGAATGTAATATATATATATATATATATTAATTTTTAGTTTAATAATTATTTTGAATTTAAACAATAAATAGGACAACAATATGTTCAACGATTTATCATTTATTAGTAAAACAATATAAATCCCATTACACAAGTGCAGTTTCAATGTTACATTACGGACAAACATTTAAATAAGTTTTAAGGTATGAACAATAATGGTCTAACTAATTAGAAACAACAACAAAAAAGTATAAAAAACAATATTTTTTTAAGTATTAGTAATTAGTATTGTTATTTACAAAATAGCTACTATCCACAGCCTACCAATAGTTATAATTAATATTTAGTGGCGTATCACTTATTTTCAATAACAGCATTGCTTTTGTGGTGGCATTGATTCAATCAATTTCATACATTTTTCTAGGGGGATGCTTCAACAAATGTTTCATATAGCTCGTTTGACTGGTGTTACATTTGTTTGAGACTTTCTTTTTAACAATATACCAGATTTAATATCGGTTTTAAATCCAAACTATTTGCTGGCCAGTCTAAAACGGATATACGCTGTTTGCTAAGGAAAAATTTGACGCTATTGGCCGTGTGTTTAGGGTCATTGTCTTGCTGAAAGATCCAGGTAACAGGCAAATGATCGTCCGAGTAGGGAATCATTGTGTGCTCTAAGATATTTTTGTATTGCCATTGATCCATTGTGTCTTCAATCTTCGGAACGGGTCCAATTCCACATCCGGAAAAACACCTCCAAACTTTAATGTTACCGCCACCGTGCTTGATTATTATTATATATATACTCCTTGTGTATTTATAATTAAAAGCATTGTTTACAGGACATAGCGCTTTCCATCGGAATTTACCATATTTATTTTTGTTTCATCTGAAAATAACACTTTTTTCCATTTCGAGAGATTATTCCAAACAATTTAGCTTCCACTAATCTTCGGCGTATCAGTCTTGACGAGATGTTTCTCGGGTCATCAGGCGAAAAAACTTCATTTTTAATCTGGTTGGAGCCTTTACTTGGGTCTTTTTTAGCAACACGACCGATTAGCGTATCTGTTTAATAATGATTAATTGCATTAAAAACTTTCTTAACAGAACAATTTATATGCTCAGCTATTCTTCTGTACGCCCATTTATGATCTATATGTAAATTAACAATTATTTGTCTAGTTGACGCGTCACAACTTTTATTTTTCCCCATTTTGAACAAAATAAAATTCAGATGAAATTTTGAATTGCCCGCCAAAATAATAGAAAAAGCCAAGAAAGAAATGTTGTTCTCCAATTTCAAAATAAGAACGAGTTATGGATGCTTTTTTAAAATGTTTCTAATCAGGCGTCCCAGCGGCCAGTAACAAAAAATAAACTCCTACATGTGTAAGACTCATTTTGTAATTAAAACTAAGATATGTTTTATGTTTAATGCATTTAATGAGTTTTTTATTGCATGATTATTAATTATTGAATTACACAAATTCTTTGAGAGAATATGTTATCAGATGGATATATATACTATGTGGATAATGATACAAGGAAAGCATTGCTGAAAACTATATTGTGAATTGAGAACTGTAAATTGTACTGTTATTAGAAAATGTCACCCTCCCACACAATCACACATACTGACATTTTAATTTAGTTGTATTGTTTAATTTCCATAAATTTTCTCTTTTAAAAACAGAAACTAGACTGTAAGGTCATGACCAGCTGATCTATCAAACAGAGCATATTAGTTTAGACACCAGTCCCTCACAAATAGTATGCACATTTATCAATTTGTGGGAGAAAACCATAAACATTATATAATAATAATAATGTTTTGTTTAATACTTGCCGTGCAACCCAATAACCCGATTCTGAACCACCAGCGTCCATCGAATTCCAGCTAATTTGTGAAGGTGGTTGCTTTGTCCTACACTGCAATTATCAGTACACAAGGTTGTTAGTCAAGAATCTGTTTTCCTCGTTGTTCCACAAGCTATATGGCCAGCGCATTGCCACTTCAGCTTGCTAATCTTTTGAGCTATGTCCGCTTCCCTCGTTCTAGTGCGGATATCTTCATTGTGTTCTATCATGCAGAGAAACATCGAGCATAGCCCGCTCAATAGCACACTGAGTAACTCTTAGCTTTCACATATTTTCCATACAAAAAATATTTTTTGCGTATGCCATAGGAGCTCTAACATCACACTAGAACAGTATACAATAATTTTAATGCCGTTGTTGTTATTGGTCTATTCAGTACCACCACTCTATTCGGCACAAGAAAGTACGTAGCAAGTGTCCATAACATGTTTTGTAAAATGTTATTATTACTTCTAGGAGGGACTTGATGACACTGGCCGGCTTAAATTGGCTGAACGATGAAGTCATTAACTACTACATGAATCTGCTGATGCAAAGGAGTGAGGAGCGCCCTGATCTGCCCAAGGTTTACGCCACCAACACATTCTTCTATCCAAAACTCATGCAGAGCGGACAAGCTGGTCTGCGGCGGTGGACAAGGAAGGTACTACTATATATTTATAATAGTAATAATTCATTCTATATGACGAGAACCTCGTGAAAGCCAAAACAGACAAAAAAACAAAATATATGGACCTGGAACACGAGGTGTGGGGTGGTGTGCCGACTGAAATTATTCCTATAACCGTATCAGCAAAGTTGTTAATCCCAACAAGCCGCTCGAGTGACCTGAGGCAGTTGGGCATCAGGGACGAGCCAGATAAGGGCTCAAACTAGACCAGGACAAAGCATGAGTGCATCTGCATTTGTTCCAATGCTTACAGCACTATAATATATCCCACCCAGTTATTACATCTGAATCCGGCATTATGTTACATCATATTGAGTTTTGTAACGGATTTTATTAGGGTTGCCATCTTTATAAATTTTATGTACAAAATCAATTGTTGAGATTTCCACTTGGTGCACCCTTTAATTCCTTAGATTGGGTTGTGAGCTGCCTTGGCATGTTTGAATTGTATGCTTTAAAGGGACAGGTTGATAACATTTACTTATTTACATTTGGTATTGCTTTCAATATTCATTTATTTTTATACAGTCTGGGCAAACAGTGTAAGATGCCCCCGCAGTAAAGAGTTGCAACCTATTCAACAAGGTTTTCTTTGTTTTATATTGAAGTTGATAAATGAACACACAGTTCATCTGATGGAAGTAATTCCTGCAGCCCATGACACATTCATCTGCAATAAGGAATCATAATGCAGATTGTGGACTAAGATGATCATCACCAGTAATAAGGGTCACTGGATCCTACATTCATCAGAAACACAGCAGCGCTATACTGTATTACACTGATGTTTTGTAATGGGTGTTATTACCCAGTTCGTCCCGACCCGCAGCTAGTAAGAAACTGCAATGTGGTCCTACCAGTGTTGAACAGACCTGTTGCAGGATCGGGTGCCTCAGGAGTTTACTATGAAGCAATCCTTAATGTAATTAATTGGTGGCATTTACTTACGACAAAACGCAACGTTTCCAGGTGGATATCTTCGCGCACGATCTGATCGTAGTTCCCGTACACTTGGGGGTGCATTGGTGCCTAAGCCTGGTGGACTTCAGGGCGCGGCGCATCTCATACCTAGACAGCATGGGATCTCGCAACCAGCCATGTCTTGATGCACTTATGCAATATCTGCGGGATGAGCATCAGGACAAGAAGGGACAGTGCTTCGATGATAAGGACTGGACTACGGCCAACTTGAGGGTATTTATTTTTACGATAAAATTGTGTATTAATAAATATATACAATAATTAAAAAAAAAGTGTAAATAAAACTAAATCATTAGTCCAAAAGAAAAGGCCCAAAAAGTCCAATTGCTCCAATCTGTTTATATTACATTGAATGACAACAAAGTTTTATCGCATTTTGTTTTATACTTTTCTATCCCACATTTCGAGTGCTTTACAGCCACTCAGGGTCATGGGGAGGACTGAAGAATTTGATGTTCTAATGTCACAGTGAACACATACTATCATCAGCATTTAATTATTTATATTTGGACCTTGATTGATTGCATATATCGGTTTAGGTTTCTATGTATATTAATATATTGTAAGGCATTATTTGAACAGAAATAAATGTCATGTAGTGCCAACGTTTTAGGGCTTAGGATCTGCATATCACCTACATTCATCTACAACAGGTACTCACCTGACCCATGTCTGTTTCACCTGTCATTTATATTTGTTTTTGGCCTGGGTGTATCAAAAAGCACACAGTTACCTACATCCAAGATGCTCTGTCTCATCTGTTGTCATCCCTGAGGACAGAGATGACAGGCCTGCATCCAGTAACTAAAGATCATCTCACCATCAGGTTTTCAGTGAAGGTATTATCTTTTCTCGACCTTGTCCATCCATATTGCAGCTTGCAAACTAGATTAGACATCAAATAGACAAGAATAATATTATTTTCTTATGGCTTACATAATTCTTTACTGATTGGTGCTTTCCAAATGTTAGTTACCCTCAATGAGAGTCTCTATATGAATTACCCTAAGTGAGTGTTTCTATGTTAGTCACACTAAGTGAGTGTCTATGTTAGTTACCCTAAGTGAGTTTCTCCATGTTAGTTACCCTAAGTGAGTGTCTGTTTGTTAGTTACACTGAGTGTCTCTTTGTTAGTTTCCCTGAGTGACTGTCTCTATGTTAGTTACAGTAAGTGAGTGTCTCTATGTTAGTTACCCTATGCGAGTGTCTGTATGTTAGTTACCCTAAGCGAGTGTCTATGTTAGTAACCCTAAGCGAGTGTTTATGTTAGTTACCCTAAGTGAGTGTCTCTATGTTTGCGCAAATGCTTACGAGGGCACATTGAAAAGTTTTGAGCCCGACCTTAAAAAAACGATTTTTTTCTAAATTATTATTTTATTTCTCTACATAGTCTCCAGAATGATCTATACACTTTTCCCATCTTGTCTCTAGCTTTATTATTCCTTCTATAAAAAAATAATCTTCAATTTCATCAAAATATTCAGTCACAAGTTCTTGTACCTCGATATTCGTCGAAAACTTTCGTCCTGCCATGTGTTTTTTTAGATTGGGGAAAAGATGGTAATCAGACGGGGCCAAGTCCGGTGAATAGGATGGATGCGGCAACAATTGAAAGCTACAATTGTATATTTGTGCAATTGATTTCGCCGCAGTATGGACAGGAGCGTTATCTTGGTGGAACAAAACTTTCTTAGACAAATACCAGGCCTTTTTATTTTTATTTCTTCACGCAAACGTTGTAAGAGTGTGCAATAATAGTCCGCATTTATGGTTTTACCTTTTTCAAGGTAGTGAACCATAATGACCCCTCTACAGTCCCAAAAAACTGAAGCCATTACCTTCTTGGTCGACAAAACGGCCCGAGCTGTTTTAGGGGGCGGTGACCCTGCTCTTTTCCAATGCTTGGATTGTACTTTGGACTCTGGTGTATTGTGGTGAACCCAAGTTTCGTTCATAGTTACGAAACAGCTAAGAAAATCTCGAGGATCACTTTGGAACAGATCCAAACAATCCTGTGATACAGTTTGACGGGTGCGTTTGTTTTCGGCTGAAAGCAGTCTAGGTACCCTGGCAGAGACTTTAGAAAATCCAAGATCGTTGGAAATTATGTTCTGTGCTCGTTCATAGGAAATGCTTCTGCTATCTCTGCAATAGTCAATCTCCTGTCATTCAAAATCAGGTCAAATATTTTATTAGTATTTTCGTCTGTGGTAGCCGTCGGCGGCCTACCACTCCTAGGTCCATCTAGCACTGCTTCTCTGCCTCGTTTGATATCTGCTACCCGTCTTTTGACAGTGGCATATGATGGATCAGATTCCCCCAAAGTCTCGTACATATCTTCATAAATTTGTTTTGGCGTTAATCCTTTTTTTTGTAAATATTTTATGACGGAACGATGCTCTATTTTATCCATTTCTACGGAAACCGGGAACTTCGTTCGTCAAATCGATCACAAATTTTGCAATTTTGACAGAAGAAAAACAAAAGACAGCAGATTATAATTAAAAAAGAAATGGTTTAATAACCATTATAATACCAAAAATAATACCGTGCCAGTATTATTTTTTCTTTTGAATTTAGATGTCAACCTTAGGCTCAAAACTTTTCAATGTGCCCTCGTACTATAATATATCCTACGTAGACGATCTGCTACGTGATCTGACAATATATATAATAACCTGAAGGTATCTTCCAGGACGACATCGTCACTTGACCACCAATAGCCATTTATATGATCAATTTGTTGCAGGACATTCCTCAGCAGATGAACGGCAGTGACTGCGGCATGTTCGCCTGCACGTTCGCAGAGTTCTCCTGCAGGAACGCACCGTACACCTTCACGCAGACCAACATGCCCTACCTCCGGAGGAAGGCCGTCCTCGAGATCTTGCAGGGGAGATTGTTGCTATAGATGTACGTCCATCGTGTCGTCAACACTAAAAGGATAGGAATATCGGAATTCTATAGCTTACTACTTAGGATACTGCACGTTGGGCTTAGCTCGTCGTTATCGGGAGGTGGTTGAATCTTCAACGATGTGGACGGCACTAAGGTAGATTCTGAAGATATTTGCAATCTCGTATTTATATTTTTCACTTATGTACATATCATCCAAACAAACCGACGGTGGTGTAGGGGGGCATCTTGCGCCTGTCCAAGGTTGAACGGATGGATGATGGCGATATCTCTAGGGGTGGGGGGCGTCCTTGCAGCCTCCAGACCATGCACCAACAATTAAGATTGAACTCTACCATCAACGTCTACAACCCCGGGTAACCATTTATAGAAAAAAGATCCCGGTCCTGGTGTTACCTTGCATTGTTGTACTTTTGGCATTAAACAAGATAGGATAATTACCATCATCTCTTCTTTCATTCATCGTTCTCTTTTTAATTATTAGTGGTGACAAACGAGCACACTGAAAATAATGCTAGAAGTGTTATTAAAATGCCTAACATTCCAGTAAACCACTGCAATCACACTTACATGCTTGTGTTAGGAGAAGGTTCACGAAAATAGTCGAAGGGCGAATTGGAACATATCACATTAACTTTCGCAGACCGTACCCTGAACCATTAGGCTATTGACGCTTGATTATATCCTTACGTTCACGTTCTTGGTGGAAAAAAAGAACAGAGTCTACAAGGACTCGAATGTTTCGTGCGGAATAATGTGAAAATAATTGCACACCTCGGTGAGCAAAGCGGCGAGTGGCCCGTCGTCATCACCGGAGATAAGTCAGGATCCACTCGGGTCGAGCTCATTTCACCAAACACGCCCACAAAGATAGAGTTTTATAAATTAATATTAATAATAAACAAGAGTCAATTGGAAAGTTAACACGGCTCGGCTGAAAGAGGACGCGTGGTCTTTGAATGCTTGGAACCTATGTCCTAAACTCTGGTTTCCATTATTGGACTCCTCTCTCCAGAACATTAGAATGCTACTAGAACGAATCAATACTATGCCCTGAGATCCTCTCTAGAGAGTGCGGACATGCAGGACATGCTCACGTTTTCCTTCACCGCTGAGAAAATGTTTATCGTGAATTAAACGTGAGTGAAAATTCCATAATCATGTGTATATATAGAGATATCTCGCATTCATTATATTATATATATATATATATATATATATATATATATATATATTCTGGGTATTAGGAGACCGCTTCCGAAAACGAAGACGATAGTACTGATGAAATATACATAGTTTCATAAAAATGCATTACTTTACTAAAAAAAAACCAGCAATGAAACACAAAATGAAAAACAGCTGACGCTCAGATCAACGAACGCACGGGCGAAACTGTTTTTTTAATCAGGATCCGCAGCGAAGCTCCACCGCTGTTTTTTGTCATGTCCCTTCACAAACGGATAAATTTGCAAACCCTGCAGTCACCAGCCGCGGGATATAAGAATGTGCGAGGAAAGTCTGTTCTGAATGTTTGTGAGGTAGATACAAAAAATTCGCTATAGACGTAATCCGCGTCATCACACCCTGTCCTGTAGTATACTCCTGAACATGGATTGACACCGAGCACGACTCAGAGCCACGCAACCCTCAAGTTCCTGCAGATTGGCATAGGACCTCGCTCCTCCGAAATGTCCATAACGCCGCTGTGTTTCGTATAGAGCAGGATTCCGGGGACCCAATTACAGTTCATTCTCAGTGTACAGTGGTTACAAGGCATTTCTGGAATCTTAAAGGATAGATGTGGATTCCCCGCAGAGGACCCGTAGTTCGCACAATCAGATAATTTGTGTGCTCGTTTGTCACCCTTGCTATTATAAAAAAAATGTGTATTTATTGTATATGAACAAATTTCAATACGAGTCGTGGGTATTTTATTTCATATAAATTATTAAATGAAGAATATTTCACGATAGAAACATATAGTGTGTGCCGGCCCGTGTAAACGGGGACTGATCATTTTCCATCTGCTGTTAAACCCAAAAAAAACGGTATCACCATATTAAGTATTAAGATCATAATTGTCTACAAGTATAATAATATAGTAGAATAAGGAAAAATATAATCTATCATTTCATCCCACCACTGTCCACCGCTGAACACAGGCCTCCCGCACAGACTGAGGCGGAGCACGACCCTGGGCCACCTGCATCCATCGATTTTAGCAAACTTGCGTAGGTCGTCGCTCCATCCAGTGGTTGACTCGACTCGAGAACCTTACTTTGCTGAAGTCAGCTTTTAGTGATATGTAAATAATTTCACCATACACCTTGGCTCGGATGTGAGTCGTTTAACTTGCGTGGTAGTTACGTAAGTTGTGGAGCCACGCTGCAGTATGTTTCTAGTAACGCCATGAATGGGTCGGCTCGGGGACGGGCCGCGCCATCCCAATACCAATGTAAAGGTGAGTGTAGAGATCTGGAGACCGTTATTACTGGTGACGAGGCATTCCATCCCAATGCTCGAGGCTGATAACGCATTATGTCTATCGATGTGGGTGTCGTGGGCCGAAGCACTTACCATTTGGTGAATTGTGTGCTAGTTTATCACACCCAATACAACAAAAAATATGTATATTTCATTGTTATTTCATTTTGTATGGATGTATGCTTTAGTCTATATTCTTCTCGTTCGCAACAAAGAATTTGTATCATCTGTCTCTTTCCCACCATGAAAACTACCAGAGGAATGCCAATACTTTTACTTATTGTCTGGGTAAGAAAAAAGTCTGGCCGTCGTTTTTTTAAATTGAAAAAAAAACCATAGAGAATTTTAGTTTTTAGGTATAATCTCTTAGCTAAATATATATATGTTTTCACCAACATGAAAAGCTGGGGCAATGTAACCTATATACACTTGTGTATACAAAACAGCGTAGGCAATGTTTCAGGGAGATCAAGAAATTAATTAATATTCACAGATGGCGGCACATATGTACGTACATTCACATATGTACGTACATTCACATATGTACGTACATTCACATGTGTACGTACATTCACATATGTACGTACATTCACATGTGTACGTACATTCACATATGTACGTCATTTTCAGGATGAACAATAGTATTTTTAAAATATTTATTGTGAATAATTTAGTCGTAAGTTTAGCAAAACACTCTACTCCCCCATTCTACGTTCTTTTCTAATTAGTGTAAGGTTAAAATAGAAAAAAACGAGCGGTAAACATTAATAAAAATACATCTGGACTTCATTGTACAGAAATCATTTAGACTTAGAAATAATCAAAATATTTATTCGTAATAAATAATTACATTTAATATGTCATTTGTAATTAAATGTGTTTAGTGGATAAGATCGACGTGGTCGTTCGTGTGTGTCATGAAGGAAAGGTATTCGGAATTAGTTTCTGTAAATATTATTATAAAATACATGTAGCTGGCGACGTTTCATTCGTTTCCGCTGATAAATGTTTTTTTTTACGTTTGAGAATAAATAAGGAGTATCGAATCACAAATGTTTATTTTATTTCGTAAAACAATAGCTTGCCTTTTTTTATAGCATGACATAGTTAACTTAACGGAAAATGATACATGCACCCTCAATAAAGATTCAACACGCGCATGTAAGGATCGAGATGGAATGTATAGGAGGAGTACCAAACCAAACAGGAGTATATAGATGTGATACCACTCTTTAAAGCTTTTCAGAAGGCAGCTTCTACGAAGAGACACGAAAAGAAGGTCGTTCGTGTAGGAATAATTAGAATTACGGATTGTTATGCACGTTTTGTATTTAAAATTGACCAATAAATGCACAATAAATTTATTTGAGTCTCGTTTCATGCTTCAATGTATTGACTGCCAGTAATATTACCTTGTCAGGTATACACAACTATTTTTTAATAGCAAAAATAATATGTTATCTGTTATCGTTACTGAGCACTTACTATGGAAAAAAAATATGTCGAAAAATTAACCTACAAAAGCTAATTATTGGTAAAATCTCAAAATTTTTTTATTCATTCACCTCTCGTTTAAGTTCACCCCTCAATCTCGCACTATTCCCGCCCCCTCCTGCCTAAGCCTGCACATTCATTAAGAAACAGTATGTTTTAGTAAATATTATGTACATATAGTTCACTGCAGTTTGTTTCTAACTACAGAATGAATAGGTCAGCTCGACCGGGGTAGGACCACGCCCTCACAGAATACCAACGTGAAACAGCAGCATAATGCTGCTGTGTTTCGTCTGGTAAGTGTCGGGATCCGGAGACCTTACTGTTGACGAGGCATTCCATCTCAGTTCTCAAGGGTGACAACGCATCTCCATTAAGATTCCTTGTCAAGAATGAATGTAGTTGTCATGGGCCGCAAGAATCACTTGCCATCGGGTGAACCGTGTTCGTTCGTTACTTAGAATGTAATAAAAAAAAATTTTTCCAAGATTTATTTTTAAGAACTTTGCCATTATTAAGTAACCCAACTGTTAGAATATTTACAAACTATTCTATATTGTCGGTGTTTTTTTCTGGCAATTAAATTAAAGTGTTACGTATGTAAACCTGTGTTTATGGTCTAATGAATTTGAGTATTACCAATGCTTCTCATAGACGTTTAATTTGGAACGATTTCCTGGCACTATATTAATGTGTTGTGACGGCTGCTTGGGGTTAGTCGGTGACGCGGATGAGGCGCAGCTTGCCACCACCGAGCAGCACCACGCCGGAGTCGTTGGTCCCGCCGCAGTACCGCGACGACGAGAACACCGAGACCAGCTTCCCTCCCAGGTGACACTGCCGTGCACAACACGTGGAAATTTCTACAATTAGTCTTTTATTTTTCCTTATTTTACCGGATAACCTATAACTCAAACTTATGTTCTATACTCTATGATTCTACCATAATTATGTCAGCGGTGGCCCAAGCTCCGTTGGTATGCTGTTATAGTCCATCCCTTTCCCGCCTAGTTCCGGGCTCCTAGAATAGTACCCCCTGCCTGTAGTATGAGGTGACTAAAAGGGGATTACGGGTGCGGGCTCTGAAACGGGGAGGACGGCAACACGGAATGGTCCTAGTTGGCATAGGCAAGATAGGATAGCATGGGGACGAGGCTTCGTACGACGAGTACGATATCTTAAGTGGTTAGATTGCATAGCTGCTGACATGAGTGGGGAGATTCGAATCAGCCGAAACCATTGTATTTGTGCTTTAAAAACAATTTCATGGTTTTATAGTCTGGATGTATTGTTACATGTACAGACCGCGTGGCGTAGTGGTTAGTTCGATTCCCAGTCGAGGAACAATATTGGTGTGTTGTAGGTGGAAGGGAATACCGCTGCTGGAAGTTGATAACACGTTCACGAATTGACGATTAAAACACTGGTGGACTGCCAACCGTGACGGAATTTGTTTTTAAGGCTTTTATGGTAATATTTCAATGATAAAAACTTGAGTTTATAAATATCTAGTCTGGCCATAAATACTGTTACATAAAAACTTTTCTTTTTTCAACTTTTTAATCATTTTAAATTTGAAACACGTATATTATTTTAAAAACTTCGTTCGATTTTGCGCCATTTCACATATTTTTCTATGTGCATTATCAACTTACAATATGGAATGGAGTTGTTAAAGAAAATAGGATTGCAGTGATCGCCGTGCACCGTCATACTCCAGACACTTCAAAAGCTTGGTATAGCCGTACAGTACAGTACGACAACACTACCTCTGTCGAAGAACAGAAAAGATCGAGGCAGCCGCGTGCTGACTACTGCACTCTTAGCTGGGGCCACCTTTCAAATAGATTTTTTTTTTGCTGAGACTAATAAATGTGTAGGTTTAAATTTTAATAATATTACATTACTTCATTAAAAAAAATGCATTTTCATTTGTAACAGAACTCATGGCCGGACTAGGTACAATAGAGATCAATCACGGCAAAAGGAAGTTATGGTCACACAACAAACAGCTTAGCTTTATCCAACGGTAGTGTCCAGGTAACACATTCCCTAGCGGCTGTTAGGTGTTTGGTTATCGTTGGAAATGTTATTACATAGGGGTAAATTTGAAATTTAGAGAAACCAGTTCAGTTCATGTTCAAAGTCAGCGCCAAGGGTACGCTTTTATTTTCGGGCTAATGGCCGCTGTTAGCCCGAGGGCTTTTACAGTTTCGCAGGGTACGCACCATGAAGCCGTTCTGCTGCAACTCGTGCGCGCGCACTACGTGAGTGAGTCCGTTGACGAGCAGGAAGCGGTCGAGGGCGCGCTGGTCGAACACGTGTCCCGTGCCGCGCCGCGTGTTCACCGCGAAGCCCTCGTTCACCGACAGCTCCGTTGCGAGCGACGCCGTTATCTTGTTCGGCCTGGCGATAACATAAAAAAAAGTTAATGCTTAGGTCTCCTCTCTAGAGAGGGTGTTAGAACATACTCCACCACGTGGCAACTCTGAAGGATGGCGGACTTTACACGTCTTTGATATTTCTTTATTATCTCTTATAGAAATGCAGGTTTCTTCACGTTATTTTCCTTGAACGCCGAGCATCAATTGAATTGGTGCCGATACCGGGGATCTCGGCAGGTTTGCTGGCGTACAGCGACATTAACACAGAGCTATATATTAGACGCGGAGCTGGCACGGCTCTTCACGACATAATGACGTGTAAAAGTTTTGTTTGGGGGCTTGCCTAACGCCCGCTCGCATACGGCAGGACCACGGGAGATCCCGAGACTTTTCGTCCGCGCTGATGCTAGTGGTTACCATGGAGTTTTCGTCGCTCAGAAACCGACATAGCCCAGTTGTCTTCAGAGCCGTTCTCTAGGGTAGGGTATCCAAATGGCTTTCCCCGTGAAAGCATATTGGTGGCGCGAACACACAAATGTGGGTTTCTACCAGCGGCTAGTTGGTACACAGTCTCAACCTCATCTCCAAGTGTCTTAACGGGAATAGTTCCGCGTCAACTTCTATTAAGATAAGCGATAGTGATGTAGAATCTCAAGGCATCGGATCTCACTTGACTGGGTCATTCCAGAGCAGCTCCCAGGCCATGTGACTCTGCGTGGCAGGCCGTGGCAGCGGCACTGGCACGCGATCGATGGCAGACACGCGCGAGCACACCCACGGGGGTGGGATGCCGCCGTGGCAGCAGAACACCTGCACATCCATACACATTGACCTTCGAGTCACATTAAACAGACTGCTAGTCAGTAAAATCTGTACAGGACTTCTTAGGTTAAAAAGGCCTTTGACTTTCAAAGGCGATGATACTTTTTGTAGAACAAAAACTGTGTATAAATATTTTTTGAAGAGGGCAACTTCTTACTTTCTACACCATTTCAAATGTCAAAAATAAAAGTAGTATTTAAAAGCAAAACAAGCAACTTCATGGTAAATAAATGATTCCTGCTGCCCATGACACATTTGTTCTTGATAAGAACTCAATATAAAAAGCATGTCTCTTCACCACTAATATGGTATCCACTACCCCTACCTTACGAAACAGAACCTATAGACTATATACTATTTCACTCTGATAATAAAATCCCTTTACCTATCGTTCTTTACTTTTTTTAAAAACAAATAATGACCATAGAGGATGAACTATGTACCTATTGCAAGATCATCGCTTAATATAGTAACACTCACCTTGTCGTCGACGACCGCGGCGAGTGGCAACACATCGAATACGTTGTTTATTGTGTTCCATATCTTGACACCATCCGTTTCACCAAATTTCGTTGTACACTCACTACAAATACATAGAGAATTATCTCTATTAATGAAAAAAAAAATTGTTGTAATAAATAAATAAAAGTAGCGGTAAAGGACACAATCGAGTGGTTAAAGCCGCTCCCCGTTGAATGAGGTCAAATGGAAGGAGCTGGTACTGGGTTGCCACGGCCCAGAGATAACAACAGTATTCCATGTGAGGCCAAACTTGCGCTTTGTAAAGTTGCACACAGTGGGCCGACATGAAATACTGTCTCGCACAATTAACCTATCTAGTTTTTTGGAGGGCAATTTGGCCTTACCCTCCAAGTGACCGCGGAACTGAACGTCGCTCGATATATCAACGCCAAGGATTCCGATACTAGCTGAGGTAGCAAGGGGAGTGTTTTCAAAATAAGGAGATGCGAAAAAGGGATTCTTCTTAGCGGTAAACGCGCAAACTTTTTGTGGGGTTAAATCGGACTAGTTTCAGTAGGCCACAATCCGAGACCTTGTTTAATAAAATTTCGACCTCAAGTTCAGGACGACGCCTAAAGATTAAGAGTACCGGAAAAGATGTGTAAGTACCGGTGGGGACTCGAGCACACGCCCTCAACACAATAGGAAGGATACCATTAGACCCACTAGACTTAAGGATGTCCAGGGAGAGAAGTGCTTTGCTCACTGATGTCTACAGAAATCGGACATCTGACATGAAGCTCTTCCACCGCATGATGGTCAGCGATGAGTTAACACTGTCGTCAAGAGTCCAGTTGGGCGCAAAAAAGAATAAGAAATCGGCTTTCTCCTTTGCTGCATGGTGTCAGCGTGTGTGAGCTTTGTGTAGAAATGGAAGAGATAGCTGACAGAAATCCTCTTGGACAGCTTTGGCGAGAGTCAAAATGCACGGGTTCCTGAAGGAAGACGAACTAGTCTCTCCCAAATTAGGCCAATGTTCACAGACTTTGCCTCTGCAATAACTTTTTTTTAAACAAGATGGATTTTGCATCCCGTGACGCCTACGCATCTGCCCAGACCCGGTAACTCTCTTGCTTGTGTGACGTTTATTTTACAGAAGTGACTTAACCAAGGCTGGGATCGGCCTCCGATGGGCACCATTGAGGAATGAAATTAAGAAGTTAAAATTCACCGTTCGCGAGATGAAGTGTAAGTAACTTGCCCTGAAGGAGAAAATAAAGTCTGACAAAT
Source organism: Teinopalpus imperialis (assembly GCA_029286865.1). Taxonomy (NCBI): domain Eukaryota; kingdom Metazoa; phylum Arthropoda; class Insecta; order Lepidoptera; family Papilionidae; genus Teinopalpus; species Teinopalpus imperialis. The sequence continues at coordinate 16,757,225 of JAGSMU010000012.1, forward strand.
AAATATATAAATACATTAGTTCTCAAACTAAGCCAGTCTTGTATATTGGGAGCTCGAGTTGCGTTTTAATATTGCAAATAGATAGATAAAAAATCTGATAAGATTTATTTAAGTGGCGCAAAACAATAAATTATAAATATAATATAATATTCATCCTTGACAAGGAATTATAATTCAGATGCGTTGTTACCCTTGAGGACTGAGACGGAACGCCTCGTCACCAGTAATAAAGGTCTCCGGATCTCTAGACTCACCCGACGAAACACCGTAGCTGGTATTCTGTGGGGGCGTCGTCCTACCCCGTTCAAGCTAACCCATTTATTTACAGTGATACCACTGGTGTGTGTGCGTACCCGAAGTTCTGATCACTCGGGCACTCTCGAGTCAGTAGCATTCACGCGCGGGATAACGGTCCAAGCCGAGGCTCTCTCACCCTTGTGCTGGTTACACATAAATAAAGGTCTCGACTGAGCGTTCGACTCCCTTTCAAACCGGTGAAGTGGTAAAAGGCCTGGGGCTTTTTAAAAAATGTATGTGTTTGTGTATATGCGTGCTGCTTTTGTGAGTACTAGTGCAAATGAGCTTTTGCTCACTAGCCCAAGATGCTATCTTCAGCTGCCTGATATGACTTTTTGTAACTTATTACGTGTAAAATTTACGAGTTCGGCAGTGTGTTCTACAGTTTATATTGAAGTTGTTGTGGAAATTTGAATGGAGGTAAATTCGAGAGCATTTATCAGGAGCTTCGTAAATAGTAAACTGTTTAAATATATATGATATTGAAATACCTACACCGTCATGCGCACGTCAGATATGTTACCCGATTTTGTTTATCTCTCCGCGGTTCTATACTTACGTGTAGAACGTGAACATGGTCTGTATGTCCCTGACCTCGTGGTTGCCGCGCACGAGGTGCAGGGCTCGCGGCCGCTGCAGCTTGGCTGCCAGCAGGTAGGCCAGCAGCTCCACGCCGTACGCACCGCGGTCCACGAAGTCCCCGAGGAACAGCAGCCCGGCCGGCAGCAGCGCTGCCCCCGACGGCCAGAGATTCGCCTCCATCGCTAGGAGCGCCGCTAGGTTCCCATGCAAATCGCCTGCGAGTGGTCATATCATAAAGAGTTCATTTAAGAAAACATACCAGTAATTGCACTTCCGTTAGGGTACAAAATATTTAGACAATTTGTGTTAAATATATATATAAATAATACGGATTGCGGAGCTCTGTGACGTAGGACGGAATCTAGAACTCGACTATTGTTATATGTGACAAACGAACTTACAGTGCATCTGCTGGTAATTCCTGCGACCCATGACACCCGCATTCATCCTCAATAAGGAATTATAAGCTAGATGCGTTGTCCCCCGTAAGCATTGAGATGTAATACCTTGTGACCAGCAACAAGGTTCTCCGGATCCCATCACTCACCAAACGAAACACAGTCGCGTGGAAGTGGAAGCGGTGTAGAGAGTTTAGTAACAATTAATATTCTACTAAGATTTTGTTGCGCAGATGACATCTGGTAATAATACAATAAGTCTACGGGGACTGGCCCATCATCATCACGGATAGGACTATTCTTGTTTGTAAATATGTGTGTGTACAAACATTCGTGAATGCTTAATAATTGCACTTATGTTCTGTTTATCTAAGGGCACTTAATACACTATATAAAAAAGAATACACTCAACACGTAGTCGAAATTGTCAGATGAATATAATAACTTCGCTTTTTCTGATAAATGATCTATCGCTTCCCCAACTCCTTAGTTGCTGGAACAGGTTATAGTCCTCAGGAAGATCACTCACCGATGGCATAAACAGGAGATTTGAGACGCAGTAGTCGCGGTTCCGCGGCGCAGGTGGCGCGCACCGCCTCCGACATCTTGACGAGGCTCGCGCCGAGGGAGGCCAGCTCGGACGGCCGAGCCCACGAGTACGCCGGCTTCACCTGATGTGCAACTGGACGTTCAATTACAAGCCCAATGATCTAGGCCAGGGGTCAGCAACCTTTTGAGTCGAGTTCTAATAGTTAAATATTGCAATTTACAAAATTCAAAGATATTAAAGAGCCACAAGTTTTTTTCACGCCAGCAATAATGTGTTTTTCATAACAAATTAGATAATATATATATGTATATATATGGTATTATTAGGTATAATTAATAGATAATAAAGAAAGTAAAACAATTAAACATTTATTTGCAACACTAACTTGTACCTCAATAACAAACAATTGAACAAACAATCTCAATGGGAACGATGACTTTGCATGCTTAATCACGATTTATAAATGTTTTTTTTTATTGCCGACCCCTGGTTTAGGGTACGGTCTGCGAAGATTCCAATCCATTATAGCACTGTTGTCGTGAACAAGCATTTTAAGCAACTGACCGAACCAAGGTTGGCCCTTTCGGGCACCGTCGAGTCAGACACTCTCGCGGAACAGGAACAAGGTAACGTTCCAAGCCGAGGCTCCCTATCGGGAGCCCTTGTGCTGGTTACCCATATATAGAGGTCTAGACTGAGCGCCATAAGCGCTCTGTCACCTCTCAACCCAGTGAAACTGTAAAAGCCCTAGGGCTAGCAGCGGCCCAAAAAGCATTAGCATTGCAGTTTTTCACAACAAAAGTATAGGAAACAAGTTATGTGTATTATGTAATAAATTAAATAAAATGTCATCTCGAATATATATAAATATAAATAATAAAATTAGTAAAAGATTCAAAATAATATATAGAACATCATGTATTAATAAAATGGACGTGACCCGTTTCACAGAGTCTAAGGTCACCGGATCCCTCCTTAACAGTCGCGGTATGCTTCTATTTCCATCCTGCTATCCTTCTCGTGATACCCCTCGGTGCAGACTTAGGAATGGGTGATTACTACTGCTTCATGGCAATCTAGAGATCATGTTCAGTAGACTAATGTCGATATATGGTATATCATAGTTGAAAAATGTCGATGCCGATACCATGGCCGGCGTGTCTATGGCAGAGGCGAAGTAATGAACGGCGGCCAGCATCTCCATCGGACTCGAGTGAGTCCCCAGCACCTCCAGCGACGTCGATGATATGGACATCATCTTTATCGTAGACGGACTCACAGCGTCTTCTGCGAATATAGTATAAGTTTTAGTAATGCCTAGAGCCTAATGTAATGGAGTAGCGTTCTGAGAAATTGTCTATTGTCGTGAAACATCTTATACCATAGTTTAATTGGAATGGTCAGGGAATAGGTATTCTATGAGTGGCCCACGGTCGACAACATCTTGAAGCGGCTAAAATCTAGCTAGCTAGCATCGTGGCTACATATTTATTGCAGTAGACTTGGGAGACTGTAATAACAATAAATGGTTTATTGTTATTCAAGCTCAAGACTCATATTCTGAAAGTAAATATACACTAAATATCTCATGTTTAATTTACATATATTATAATTAAAATTTATTTACTTTATATGATATATTACTATATGCTATTACTATATACTATTACTACCATTTATTCTTATTATATACTGTATATTATATTTGCATATATCAGGTGCTAAACATTTAACTTAGTGAGCCGTGTGACGAGAGGAGAGCTGTCGTATGTCAGGGTGATATTATTAGACTACTACGTTTAAGGAAGGAAGATATCATTAAGCACTGGCTGATTTTCGAGGTTTATTTTTTATGACTGATGGTGGAAAGCTGGCTGAGCGCTGGGGGCACTCAGCCGAGACCTTACCAGTGTCGGGCGTGAAAGCAACTGACTAGAGGGTGCCCGAGAGGGCCGAACCTCGGCTCGTACAGTCACAACTGACGGATTAACTAAATTAATAACATTATTGTTATTAACGACATTTACCAACACTTTGGTGCTGGAGATGAAGTCGCACAAGAAACTCTAGCTATGCTACTATCTAGACTAATTCGTGAAATATGGCAGTGACGCGAATAATTCTGTTTGCGACGGTAAGTTGGTACAATTGGTATAGTGTTTTGCTCAGGGCTTGGGCCTAGTGGTCGCGTTGTCGGTCGGTCGTAGTTTGCGTGCCTTGGTCTCCTTCGGCCGTTGGTGAATATGTGGTTCGAAATGGGATTGTAAGAGTTTTGAAAACCAAACTATAATTTATAGGATTTTCTTAGTCAATTTAAATTACAGTGTACACAATATTTTGGGGTCTATACAGTACATGTTTACTTGTTCATATAAAACTATTAGCTGATGATCAACAGTTAGGTTACATTAATGCATGCCTGTCATACCCTCGAAGCTGTCGAGCCTCAGCACGTCGGGCACGGCGTCTCGCTGCAGGCGGATCACGCAGCCAGCCAAGGAGTAGTCCCCACGACGCCCTGAGCACGCGCTCTCCACTTCCTCAGCAAGCTCTGCCTTCACCTTGGTAACTCGCGCCTCTTCATCTGCCTCTGTTGAACGAGTCCACCACGTAATATCAAAATGCAATTACTCTTAAATGGAAGTAATGTCCTCGCTTCTTGTAAATGTGTGGTGACCATGAATGCTGTAAAGTACTTGAAAAATCGGGATATTAAAAGTTAGTAGGTATGAGTTGAAATTTGTTTAATTATGAAGAATTTATGTAATTATTATTATTATATAATATATTAACGTTGATGTTCTTCTAGTTCTTGTGCAGAATATTTTTATAGTGCCGTAAGGCACTCACTCGTTATCCCCTTCCCTATTCAGACGTAATGTATGTGCGATAAGATCGGAGGAAGGTTGAGATGCAGAGTCAGGGTCACGGGACACACAACACACCCAGATCCGAAAACCTACTATTTGTGACTTGATGCAAATATTGTTCCTCTAACTCAGGGAATCCCAAAGTGGTCCCCAAGGGGTCGATATCGGTTCCCCAAGGGTCGACATAAACGAGAACTGATATTGGGAGTCGACGAGGTCTAAAAATCGACCCCTGTTAATTAACGCAAGTTCTTATTTGAATCCTTTAAGATACTGGATAAGTTGTGTTCAACATCGACAACATTCACACTGAATTTAATATTTTTTTATCTTTACTTAGCGATTTTTATGTTTTTTTTTTAATTATTTTTCAGTGTTAGCCAAATATTTAAAAATTTGGGAATCCCTGGTCTAACTTATTATATTGTACACTAACCACTACAACATGAGCCGTTAAAAGAATGTATGTGATACGTTATTTTGTGTCGCCTTTTCACATCCTTACAATTGTCACTAAGGGACAAACTGGAAATCAGATATCCCATTATAGCCGAGCTGGTCAACTTTGCGGTGCTAATTTGTTCAATTGTTTATATAATTTTTTGAATGTTAGTGAATAAATTATTTTCTTTCTTATTACTTACTAGTAAGTAGCCATGTCTGAACGGAACGTCGACAGAATGGCGATATGTTTTAGTTAAAACCTGCAATTCTCGTACAAACAATAATATGCAGCGCAAATTCTTTAATAATGTTTACTTTAAGTATTCCACATTAGTCATTAGGACTTTTCAATTTTTATTCGTAGTCAAGATTAAATATATATAGTATTTTATGTATATACTTAATTATACTTTATGTGCATAAGTAAAATAACATTGTACGAAAAGGGAGACTTAATACCAAAAGCCTACCTTTATTATTACCTATATTGGCTTTTTTATTACCTATATTGGTATATATAAAAAATATTACGGGTAAGATTCGTAGTCAGAATGAAATATAGGTATATTATATATTTACTTTTTTATACTTTATATGCACAAGTAATCTCTGTCGCGTATTATAAAACAAGACCTGAAGCTCGGTGCTTATCGTCGATATACAGGAAATGCCCTAAATCAAACTTTACAATAGAGAGAGTGGATCGATCAAAACGCCTTCTGTCGCGATACGCAGGTGAAAGGCACAGAAATATCCTCTTTACCGATGAAAAAAAAAATCATGATTGAAGAACACTACAATAAGCAAAATGATAAAGTGTACGCTCACAGTTCTAAAGAAGCTGCTCAAGTGCGCGGAAAGGTACAACGTGTTCATCATCCTGCGTCAGTGATAGTTTGGTGGGGCGTGTCTTATCTAGGAGCCACAAAACTACATTTTTGTGAAAAAGGAGTGAAAACTTCAGCCAAAGTGTATCAAGATACAGTCTTGGATCATGTTGTGAAACCTCTCAGCAATACACTTTTTAAAAATATACCGTGGACTTTCCAGCAGGACTCTGCACCTGGTCACAAGGCACGAACTACCCAAGCCTGGCTTGAAACCAACGTTCTAGGATTTTATAAGAGCTGAAGACTGGCCCTCATCTATCCCAGACCTCAACCCTTTAGACTTCAAATTATGGTCAGTTTTAGAGGACATGAGGACACGACATTGAGTCTCTTAAAAAATCTTTGGAGCAAGCAGTGGCGAAATTTCCCTTGGAAAAAGTGCGTAAATCCATAGATACATGGCCAAAACTTGGAATAGAATGTTTTTAATTTTTTTACTGAGACTTATAAATATGTTTTTTTTTTATTACATTAAGAGTTACGAGCGAGCACACAGTTCACCTGATGGTAAGTGATTCCTACGGCCCATGACATATACATTCATCCTTACCAAGGAATCATAATGCAGATGCGTTGTCACCCTTGAGGACTGAGATGGAATGCCTCGTCACCAGTAATAAAGGTCTCCGGATCCCTTCACTCACCAGACGAAACACAGCAGGGATATGCTGCTATTTCACGTCGGTATTGTGTGAGGGCGTGGTCCTACCCCGGTCGGGCTGACCCATTCATTGTGCAGTTAGAAACAAACTGCAGAGTAGCAGTTACAATACTTCATTAAAAAAAATGCATTTTCATTTGTAACAGAACTTATGGCCGGACTAGGTACGAAGAATGGTATATAAAAAAAATATTACGAGTGCAAGAAAAGATTCTTACTTAGACTTATTTAAATTTTAAAAATATTTAAATGTATAATAACATTCCTCGCAGTTGGACGAAGCGATGTGCTTCGTCGTTTGTAATTTGTCTGAATCAATCTTTCCGTCCGTGTATAAATGAATTCCGTTTGAAGCGTCGATAGCCTAATGGCTTAGCGTCGGCGTAACTTAAGGTTCCACCATTCACCTATTGTCGTGAACCATCTCGTAGCACAAGCATTCACAGCTTAGTTAACCGGAATATTATCAATGTTAATAGTAGTGCTAATATTATTTCTTAAAAAATAATAATAATTTGGTTGTCTTCAAGAGAAGAGAGAATAGGCTTAACTGAGCTAACCCAATTCAGACACGTTGTTGTCACCCTATGCAAGTTATGGATCGGGAAGTTGATGGATGCTGGTGGGTTAGGATCGTGCACACGTACTTTGAGGTACAAGCTGTGGTAGCTAGCCTCATAGTTCGTGTGCACGTGTGGGGCACGTTCACCAGTAGACTATTGATAGGATGTGATGATGGTGATGATTGATTACTAAACTTTAAAGGTACTCTTACCGAAATGCGTAGCGCTCCTGGCCGACAGGGCCTTCTCCATGCAGTCTCGCTCCCTGCTTATTATTAAATTATTGTACTGATTTGAGCGTGATGCGTTTGGACATCTAATCCTTTCTTATTGAACTGAGGGTGACGAATTAGCACTCATTTCACCTCGTAAGTTATACATTCATCTGCGATAAGCAATCTGTCACTCCAGAGTTCATCATCAGAGCAACGCCTCATCACAAGTAATAAGGGTCGGCGTATGCTTCTATTTTACGCCGGTACCCATTCGTGCTGAAGCTAGAGGCAGACTGCAGGGTGTCTCTACAAGGTGAAAATACTACTTAGTATCACGGTTCCGCTGCCAACCATAATTCAACCTGGGAGAGTATCAAAGAGATCGACGTTATACTGACACTACTCTGGTCCCGCGAAACTATTGCGGCATGGGCAATGGGGCCCCGCTGCCAGTGCGGAAAGTACAGGGATAACTTACTCCTTTTTCACCGCGTCTCCATCTCGGCTGCGATAATAGGGCATCACAATACCACTCTCACCGGCAGTCTACTTCCATTCCGAAAGCCTAAATCTAAACCTTAGCGCCAAGAAATCTGTTCAGGGTTGCATAAAATCAGACCAAATAAGCTGAGCTATTCGACCCAAGGAATCGCGACTTCGGCTGGTCACATACTACTGTCACAGCGCGTGGACTTCGTATAAAGCTGTACCAATCCATTGTCCACTTACTGCAGATCCACGATGTACCCGATGGTACTCCTCGGCGCTCGCAGCAAGGAGCTGGTGCCCCGTATGCGCAGCTCTCGCACGGCTCGCAAGAAGTCGATTAGAGACAGTTGAGTGTTGGGTTGCAAGCCAAGCTGCCTGAAATTATTCTACGGCTTATCATAAATAAGATTTATTTATTTACTCTGTACGTCCCCTTAAATTACGGCTTATGTTGTCAAAGAAAGGTTTGTACTTGGTACATTCATCATCCGGATGACCCTTGCAAAGGAGTATAGCCTGATAGATAAGTGGATTAGATTTTTTTATAAAGAGGTGGCAAACAAGCTAGTAGCTCTTCTGATGGTAAGTGAGTGTAGCCTTTGGGAAAGAGGTAGACATTTTTCTCTTTGAGGTTTTTTTTTAAAAGCAGTCCGACAATCGACAATGTCCTGGCCAGTTACGACCCGCTTGGTATCTTTCTAGTTCAATTGACCAGGATATATATTCTTCACTCCATTCTTTACTTCTATCGTCTGATCAAGTCTAATATCAACAAAACATCGCAGTGTCAGGAATATGGGACTTCAGACCAACGAAAACCAGTACTTTGTGAGTCGCAAATATTTTTTCTAGACTGTGAATCGAATTTAGCAGGTACTTGGATATATGGATATTCGCGACCTTCAAGTGATGTCTTGAAATAGGACAATTATCTTACACTGGTGAAAGATAAAGGCGAGTTTAGTCAATGTATTTCTGGTATTAATCCGATTATCAACTGCGCAGGATATCGTCCCCTTCTCTCTCTATGGATTGGAAGAATGATGTCACTTGCAGTGGTGTCACATAGGACATTCATACATCTCAGACCCGATAAAAACAATTTGTGATACACATATTTTATTTTGAAGTCGAATTCAGCACCCAGCTGTAGCAAACATCGGATCAAGGTTCACATGCAGTGTCAGGGACACGGTATATACACACAACACACCCAGGTCTGAAAATCAACAATTATTAATACACAAATTTTAGTCTTCGGCTGATAACCGATTTCAGTCAAATAGTTGTCACCCTATGCAAGTTATGGATCGGGAAGTTGATGGATGCTGGTGGGTTAGGATCGTGCACACGTACTTTGAGGTACAAGCTGTGGTAGCTAGCCTCATAGTTCGTGTGCACGTGTGGGGCACGTTCACCAGTGGACTATTGATAGGATGTGATGATGGTGATGATTGATTACTAAACTTTAAAGGTACTCTTACCGAAATGCGTAGCGCTCCTGGCCGACAGGGCCTTCTCCATGCAGTCTCGCTCCCTGCTTATTATTAAATTATTGTACTGATTTGAGCGTGATGCGTTTGGACATCTAATCCTTTCTTATTGAACTGAGGGTGACGAATTAGCACTCATTTCACCTCGTAAGTTATACATTCATCTGCGATAAGCAATCTGACACTCCAGAGTTCTAAGATGCAACGCCTCATCACAAGTAATAAGGGTCGGCGTATGCTTCTATTTTACGCCGGTACCCATTCGTGCTGAAGCTAGAGGCAGATTGCAGGGTGGTTCTACAACGTGAAAATACTACTTAGTACCACGGTTCCGCTGCCAACCATAATTCGTCCTGGGAGAGTATCAAAGAGATCGACGTTATACTGACACTACTCTGGTCCCGCGAAACTATTGCGGCATGGGCAATGGGGCCCCGCTGCCAGTGCGGAGAGTACTGGGATAACTTACTCCTTTTTCACCGCGTCTCCATCTCGGCTGCGATAATAGGGCAGCACAATACCACTCTCACCGGCAGTCTACTTCCATTCCGAAAGCCTAAATCTAAACCTTAGCGCCAAGAAATCTGTTCAGGGTTGCATAAAATCAGACCAAATAAGCTGAGCTATTCGACCCAAGGAATCGCGACTTCGGCTGGTCACATACTACTGTCACGAAAGCGCGTGGACTTCGTATAAAGCTGTACCAATCCAGTGTCCACTTACTGCAGATCCACGATGTACCCGATGGTACTCCTCGGCGCTCGCAGCAAGGAGCTGGTGCCCCGTATGCGCAGCTCTCGCACGGCTCGCAAGAAGTCGATTAGAGACAGTTGAGTGTTGGGTTGCAAGCCAAGCTGCCTGAAATTATTCTACGGCTTATCATAAATAAGATTTATTTATTTACTCTGTACGTCCCCTTAAATTACGGCTTATGTTGTCAAAGAAAGGTTTGTACTTGGTACATTCATCATCCGGATGACCCTTGCAAAGGAGTATAGCCTGATAGATAAGTGGATTAGATTTTTTTATAAAGAGGTGGCAAACAAGCTAGTAGCTCTTCTGATGGTAAGTGAGTTGCAAGTGTAGCCTTTGGGAAAGAGGTAGACATTTTTCTCTTCGAGGTTTTTTTTTAGAAGCAGTCCGACAATCGACAATGTCCTGGCCAGTTACGACCCGCTTGGTATCTTTCTAGTTGTTACCGAATAACTTCAATAGACCAGGATATATATTTTTCACTCCATTCTTTACTTCTATCGTCTGATCAAGTCTAATATCAACAAAACATCGCAGTGTCAGGAATATGGGACTTCAGACCAACGAAAACCAGTACTTTGTGAGTCGCAAATATTTTTTCTAGACTGTGAATCGAATTTAGCAGGTACTTGGATATATGGATTTTAGGAGATATTCGCGACCTTCAAGTGATGTCTTGAAATAGGACAATTATCTTACACTGGTGAAAGATAAAGGCGAGTTTAGTCAATGTATTTCTGGTATTAATCCGATTATCAACTGCGCAGGATATCGTCCCCTTCTCTCTCTATGGATTGGAAGAATGATGTCACATGCCGTGGTGTCACATAGGACATTCATACATCTCAGACCCGATAAAAACAATTTGTGATACACATATTTTATTTTGAAATATATGTATGCAAAAACATCGGATCAAGGTTCACATGCAGTGTCAGGGACACGGTATATACACACAACACACCCAGGTCTGAAAATCAACAATTATTAATACACAAATTTTAGTCTTCGGCTGATAACCGATTTCAGTCAAATAGTCTGTCTGACCATGCCACGGTCAACAATAAAGATGAAGGAATACTTGTAGCAGAGCTCGACGTCGCGCAGCACGCTCAGGGCGTCCACCGATAGCTGGCGTGAGGAGCGAGCTGCTCCGATCAGGTCCTTGAACTCCAGGTACTGCAGCTTCTGGTCACGGTCGCTGTCATGGTACCTGCGAGGTTGGTACAATACCACTTTAACTTGCATCAAACCTTACTGGTGAAGACACCTTTTTCGTCACTCCTGGAAACTCCTGGCCCATGAAACCCATATTAATCGTCGATAAGGAATCATAATCATATCCCTGAGGACTAATATGGAATATCTCATCGTTAGTAATAAAGGTCTCCCGAATCTCCACGCTCACCCGGAACACAGCAGCATAAGGATGTGGTCCTTCCCTGATCGAACAGACCCATTTATGCCGCAGCCAGCAATAAACTGCGACATGTCTCTAGAATTGTAAAAGATTCTGTAAAATATTGAACCACGTCCTGTCACCTGGCATCAGCTAGCCAGGAGCTAATGTACTTACCTAAAGATGTACCGGCATCGTATCTCGGCGGGCAGACCACTGTGCTGCGTGACCGGCTCGCTGGCTGCGCACCACAGCAGCAGCTCCAGGAACGACAGCCCTCCGCGCTTAGACACGTCTGCCGACCTGATGACAGATCGATTGTTTGAAATTACTTTTATAGTATTGAGGGTGACAAATATGAGATCCTCTTGGACGTTGAGCAGATATCATCAGATGACATCAACTACGCAGGATATATTATAGTGCCGTATGCATTCGCACAAACACAGAAGCACTCACTCGCCATCCCATTCCCATGTCGAATAAAATGCATGTGCCTCAAGATCGGAGACAGGTTCAGCTGCTGTGTCGAGGAAACGAGATATACTTACAACACTTTCAGACCAATTTGTAATACAGAAATATTGTGAATCGAACCCACGACCCGCGAAGCAGCTGCCAGGTACTTTACTACTAGCACTTCACGCGCTGTCAAGAGTGATAAACAAACACACTTTCCACATGACGGTATGTGATACCCGCGACCCCACAATTTCGTTATCTACCATGAACACTAACATGGAATGCTTCGTCACCAGTAATTAGCTTCTTCGGATCCCTAAACTCACCAGACGAAACACATTATCGTTATACTCTTTACGTGCCTGCGACTCGTACGAACTATAGAAGTAACTATTTTATGTTCAGGACTGGCAATTATATAAATTCGCTTGGTACGGATATAGATCCTTTTTGCACCTTACCAAATGCATCAAAAGAGGGAGCCTCGGCTTGGACCGTTACCCTGTTGCGCTGGAGCGACTGACTCGAGGGTGCCCGAGAGGGTCGAACCTCGGATCGGTCAGTTGCTTCTGACAATGGATGATCTAAATTAATATCTCTAATATTACTGACTAACTGTACTACCACTTCCGAATGACACACTGGAGAAGAAGTGGCGCAAGAAACTTCAAAGACGTTTCTATCGATTCTGATTGGGGAGAACCGGCCTGTGACATTGCGGTATTGCGAATAATTCTATTGTTGTCAACGCCCTCGCCGTTGGCAGGGGTGATATGGAGGTGCAGTATATGTGTGTAGTGGTTTTATGGAGAGATTGGGCCCTAGTGGTCCCGTCGTCGGTCGGCGGACGGTCCCTTCTTTCCTTCCTTCGGACGGGGGTGAAGTTGTGATGCGAGATGGGATTGAAGTGACATCACTTACGCGGGTTTGGGTGTGTGACGGCAGAGTCGAAGTATCGTCAGGTACTGAGCTATGGTCCGGATCTCAAGATCTATGAATAGATTTTAATTACGTAAGAACCACGGCGCACCAGCGGCCTACCCGTGAATTACCTGAAGTCGGTAAATGAGTAATTTACCGACTTCAGGTAATTCAACAATAATTTAAGGGAGGCATGCGCAAAGACGAGATATTGTTGCCATTGTTAAAATATTTTTCTTTATTTTTTTTAATATTAGTTAGTTTATTATTCTTTTTATTTAGGTTTTAGTTTTATATTCGTAAGGAGGTTATTAAGTTATTACGTCTAGCGATTACGACCTACGACTGAATATCAGTGCTATGGCAACACTTCCAGTCGTTGTATGCAAGCCTGTTTTTTTTTAAATATGTGTGATGCTGTTGGTCCAGAGACGTCTACAGCTTTATTGCAAAAGAGTCGCAATCGGAAGGCACGCTGAGAATAAGTAGTCGATTACCTTTTTATTGATATATTTTAGTGAAAACATCGTGAACTTTCATTTAGTTCTTTTGCATATTACACGATATCACATTGTCATTATTATTGTGAGGATATTTATTTCAATCTCCGCCTGATTGGTCGATAAAATAAATAAGTAATTCAAATAAAAATATAGTGAAACTAATATACACAATATAATATAATTATTATTCTTATTTTGCTTTTTTTAATATTTATTATTAATAGTTGATGATGGTACTCTCCTCCCGTACTTTATCTATTCTAATATCTTAAAAAAATATTACGGTGAAGTACGTGGTGACTTGCCTGAAGAGGCAGGAGCAGGAGGTACGCTGCCAGCCCACGTCCAGCATGAGCTGCGTGAACACGTTGAGACTCATATACATCGCCGGGAAGTTGAGGGTCACGAACTCACGGAACAGCCGTAACTGGTCTGCAAAATTTCTTTATATTATATACCTTTATATTTATAATAATGGAGACACAGATCACCTGATGGTAAGTTATGACTGCAATCCCCACACTCACCATACGAAACACAGCAGCGGTAAGCTGATATTTCAGGTTGGTATTCTGTAAGGTCGTGGTCCTCCCCCGATCGAGTAGACTGATGAGAATGTTGCAGCTAGAATCTAGCTTTACTCTGTCACTGTCACTAGGATTACGTTTGGGCTTTACTGTTGACTGGTTTTAGGAATTGCTTTGATGTTTCATATTTACGAGCTACAAGGGGATACTACGATTGGTGACAATTGATACTCATACTTTGAACAACGGATATTGGCTGCTCTAAGTGATTGGATTCTGTAAACCATCGTTTCAGAACCTCGGAGTCGCGTTTTGTTATTAAAGGTCTCAATTTGTTCATAATTAACACCTGTTTCCAAAAATTAGTTTATTATAGGAATGAATTTTAATGTAGATTTATAAAATCATATATTACCATGTGATAACAACATGAAAAATAAAGCGATATTGAGATTTCTGTTCTAAATTTTTTTATTAGGACGCATGTGATCATTACATTACATTCTATATCGAGATAGGTTTTTACTTTAAATTCGTGTGTTTACCATGTTTCGTGTAGTTGGCAGCGGCGAGCAGATGCGCGTGCGCCGGCGAGCCAGCCGCTGCGCCACCGGCTTCCTGTGCGCCCACCACCACGCCCTCCTCTGCTATTTCTATCAGTTGTCCTTTTTCCATGTCCTACGATAGATAAAGACGGCGATACCATTTTCTACTCTTAATTTACTCATCTTGTTTTAATTTACGTTTCATCATTAAATTATTTTTTATAGCTTTTAGAAACAAAAGCATGAAAGGGTCGGAGACCGCAATAAGGCAAGGCTCTTTTAGAATACTCGTAGGAATAGCAGCGGCGTGCTTCTGTGATTCGCATAGTGAGTGTACAGATCCGGCGACCAAAATAAAGGTTACGAGGCATTCCATCTCAGTCCTCAGGTGAGGCAACGCTACGCATCTTGAATCTTTGTTGAGGATTGGTGTAGATGTCGTGGGCCACAGTCTTCAATTGCCATCAGGTTCTCGTATGTCATCTCTCATATCATATAAAAACTGTCCTTGCTAATTTCATAGTATCAAGCTAAGTTCGATTTCTGATGCCGGGACCAATATAGTATATATTCCAGTGACCTAAACGGCTTTATCGAAACTGACTCTGTGTACAGAGGCAACGACGATGCTGGCAATGCTGGCACTAGGACTGCTGCAGCAATACCGCTTCGCTACGACCCCTGTGGGGGCGATATACGATCCGAGAGCTCCTAATAAGGAGGTTCGAACCTCGGCACGGACCGCTACCGAAAGGGGTAAAATAATTATATTCATTATTAAATGTACTGTTATTCAAGAGATGGACTAAGGTAACAAGCCATACAGCCAATTCTGTTATATAAGAAGGTAATTAATTTTAATATCGAATTTATAAAAATAAACATTAATGCAACAGAACACTTTCTTAAGACGTTTATCTGTAGAGAGTGGGCTCCGAGTCCACGCTGCGTAACATCATTTTAAATTTATTACACATATGTGTACGTTAAAAAAACATAAAAAGGCACGAATAATATATACTAAATTAATGTGATTATTTTAATAAAAGAAGAGGACTTTAAGAACAATTAAGTTCCTACCTACATCAGTAACTTTCACAAATTTTTTAATATGCGTAATATCGGACTTGTGAAACTGGCTCTCTCATGAGTGCCTCCTCTATGTCTGTGAATGCTTGCCAGTGTAATTTAATAAGTACATTTTGACATATTTAATTCAGTATTGCCTTTGTCAAGCAACAATTATCGTGAATTTTATTCTTTTTCAACATAGATAATCTTTTATTTTTGTATTTGTGTATACTTTCTGTTAGTCCATTAAAATTTATATACTTGTGTTTTGTCCAAAATAGTGGATCAGTTCTTTTTTTATTTCAAATTACTAGGTAATAATTTATAAGCATCTTTGTTTTGTTATATAACTATTGATTCTAAATAAATAAATATGTCCTAGTTGACGCCATCTGACAACAATCACAAGATGTCGTATATGTTTTATAGATATTGTTTAAATGTAACTGTAATGTTAGTGGTAGCAACATTTTTTTTGCATACTATGTTATCCATTTAGTTAAGTATAGTATTTTACTTTGTTTACTATTGTTGTACTAATTTTTGGAAAATTAAACAAAATTAGAGAAAAAAGAGTGTCGCCGTGCAAACTCGTCGTGATCGATCGCAAAATATTGTTTACCGTCCAACTACCTACCGTCACCTCCGCATCTTTACCAGCGTCACTGGAGATCATTTGCGCCAGAACTATCAGCTCCGGGCTGCGGAGAGCGCAGTGCGCCTGCAGACGCTCTAGCTCGCCCTCGGACACCCACTGCATCCGGACCCGGACAATCTACATTCCCATATAGATATAATTTAAAGTGCGTTTCCAAATAAGCAAGAGCATCCCAAGAACGTAGTCATCAAAAGAAGTCAAATGTCAGTTCCTGTTCGTCCTGCATATAATACAATTAGCAGACACTGTGAACGCCATAGTGAAGTAATGGATATGAGTTATTGCTCAAGATATCAGGATTAATCAGAATTAAAGCTTATTCAACTAACGGGTTTAACTTTCATTCGTTTTTTGGCATCGGCTCTGATGGTGAGCTTATAAATGGCGTGGTAAACGCTGGACGAGGGGTGATACGGCAGCCAGACCTTGCACACGCGGAGCGGTGACCACTGCGAGCCGCTGTCGACGCCGAACAACTGGGAAACGAGGAGTTATACTCATAAGACTGCAGATGTTATTACTAAATAAATTTACTAAGAGTTTAAAAAAAATGTTTTTGGGCGTTGTGGTCAAGAGTCTAAGAACATGATACCCACATTCATTCTCCATAATGAGTCCAGATGGAGATGCTTTATCACCTCTGAGGACTGAAAATAGAATGCTATCACTACTACTACTACTTTCTATCACCAAGGTACTATTCTACGCTGGTATTGTATATCGGTCTTCCCCAGTCGTGTGGACCTTTTAGTTCTGCAGCTAGTTTATAACTGCGAGGTAGCTCTACCACCTAAAAAACAATGTCACACATTTTCACACATCCAACAAAAAATCCAAATTTTCTTTGATCTTCCTCTCGTATCCTCCATCAAGGGTGAGGTTAAAGCAATGCTGCTGCGTAACCAATTTTCCATCCCTTCCTCTTCCGATTTTGCCGCTGTGGACAAGAGTCCACATTCCAGGGCTGACTGGCATCTTCATATTCGTCCCGCTCCTGAAGATATGGCCTTCATCCATTATTATATTTCCAATGCACGCCATCTAACCATCGTTACCTGTCCATCGCGAGGCTGCTTTCACAATGCCTCGTTATTTTTTTCTGTTTTTGTATCCTCACACACACCTAATAATACACCTCAACATTCTTTTAGCCAAGTGACGTCAGAGCTTAACATTCGTAATTAATTTTAGTCGTCTTATAGTAGCGAATGTTTTTCTATCCATGCATGATTGTACATAAAGAAACGTAGTGGAACACCGCTCAGACAAGGGGACAAATCAGGTCAAATATGTCGGTATATCAGGACCATTTCATATTTTTATATATATTTTTATCGCTACACAAAAACGAATAGTATGTTTAAATAATATACAGCCAAACTGAAACTGCCGCTACCCCATTACTCCGTAAAGGCTAGCTGAAGGATTGGCCAGTAAGATCGCATACTTTTCAAAATGTGCTAGAATTATCATCACCAGTATGTCAGTCACTTTATTAAACTCAATAAAAAGAAAGAAGAACAATTTGCGGTGCACACCCCCCTTTTAACAGAAGCTCGAATCCGGTGCCCAAATTACATTTAGATATCTACTTCAAGAAAAGAGCCTACACCTTTCTTAAAGGCCGGCAGTGCATTTGCGTCACCTCTGGTGTTGTGGATGTTCATGGGCGCTTACCATCAGATGAGCTGCTTGTTCGTTTGCTACCTATCCTATAAAAATAGGACTGAATGTACCTCAAAAAGTATTTTATGAGCTGTCATTTTCCAAGAATTCTTTTCTGATTTAATAGACGGTATCCAATATTCACCACTGATTTCTTTGAGCAACAGAAACGATTTATCCGATGTGCAGTACACCATTAGAGATACCACGTCCTGCAATTCTCTGTAGTGTTTAAACATCACGCCAAAAAATTTATAATTCAAACCAAACGTCGTTAAAATTATTATTGTATTTTGTACTATCCATAAATATAAGCAAAGGCTAGAGATACATACAGCCGTTATAGAAGCATATTAAACGTTTTTGACGGGAACGGTGATCTTGTATATATTTATTTATTTTATTAATACAAGCCTACTTTATTTTAAATTATATTGCATAATTTCTGTGGAATTATATGCGATTTGTTTTTTTAAGTACTTATTTCGTTATTGCCAACCTTGATACTAAAGAAAAAGAAGCCCTCAACACTTCAAATTGAATGAAAGGGTAAAATAAACAATAAATATAATCGTTTTACAACATCATCCAATCCTAGGCGTGTCACTTTGATAACTGTCATTAGAATAGCTGTATTTTATTAACTACTAGCATCTGGATACGACTTCGTCTGTGGAATTCAGAATTGAGTCCAGAGAGAAATGAAAAATGTATAACATTTTGATTTATTATTTCTGCCAATACGTGTTAGTTTTCGTATAATACTAAAGATATTCTTGAGGGCCCAAATGCATTCCTGACACTTTAAGCTTTTGGACCTGGGACTTGCATATAAAAGGATCATTAAATGTAACCACAATTGTAAATGCAAGTATTCTATGTGTTAATCCAATCCGTTCCACCGGTTTTGCGTAATTGGGGTAACAAACATACAAACTTTTATATTTATAATAATTAGTGAGATAAAATTGAAGAGGGGACTCCCTAATGTATGTCGTAAGTAAGTTAACTAAGGACACAAAAAATAAATGATCGTCTTCATACGATTTTTTCCCCTTAAATATTTTACTAGAATGACCAGCCTTGAACTCTAAATTAAAAATTGTCACTCCCACAGAAAAAGAGTCATTCTATGTATTCTTTTAAAAGTGGCCATTACAAAAAAAAAACAATAAAACTATAACTATAGTCGGTAATCGTAGGATATTATTCTTGAGTAGGGCTCACAATGAACTGAGCGTATGTTTTGATAGCGTATCACCTTTATGTATAATTTTTAGATATTTATTACAATATATTAGTAGTGAAGGAGGGTCGAAGATATTGTCTATGACTGCGGGTGTAATATTGGAATTTACATTTATAAATTATGTAGAGGTACGGATTTTTTTTTTTTTTTTTTTTTTTTTTCGGGCTGATGGCCGCTGTTAGCCCCAGGGCTTTTACAGTTTCACCGGGTTGAGAGGTGACCGAGCGCTTATGGCTCTCAGTCGAGACCTCTATATATGGGTAACCAGCGCAAGGGCTCCCGAGAGGAGCCTCGGCTAGACCGTTACCCTGTTTCGAGGTGCCGAGAGGAATGAACCTCGGCTCGGTCAGTTGCTTCTGACAGAGGATTATCTTAATTAATATCACTATTATTATTAACTACCTGTACCACCACTTCAGAATGCGTGGGCGCTGGAGAAGAAGTGGCGCAAGAAACTCCAGCAACGCTTCTATCTGTATGGACTGGGGAGGTACGGAAGAGTGTCTATATTATTTACGGGGTTTCAGCGATCATTGAGTATGAAACAAGAATATTGAGGATTTGACCTGACCGAAGGATTGACAACGATGTGAAAAATTATCCTGTCCGTCCAACCTCTAAGTATACAGCTTTAAGTTTATTTTATATAAGCGCCATCTATTAGATCTGCCACATAGCAAGACTAAAAGCTGCATGAACTTTTTTTTGGATACTATTTTATGTATGAAACATATATTATGCTTAGTAAAGACAAACATTGTTTACTTACTTAAAAAAATATAATCAAGTTTCTTATTCGTTTTTAAACAAAAGCGTTCGCTTATTTTCAAAACGTCGTATAAATCGCGTTATTCTTTATAAATAATATGCATTAGTACAAAAAGTATTTTCAATTTTAAATAGTTAGTATTTTAAAAAAGTTGGGGCCATATCACAAGTGAGTAAGGGAAACTGCATCAATCGCAAAGCATTTGTGAAGTATTGATCTGATGTTCGCATGTTCTGTGGTGTCTAGGTATATGTATGATGTGACGTAGGATCACGCCACCTTTTCGGAGCACTTACTCTATTCTGATTGGTAGATGTCCCCACCCCTAAGCGAAAGTGGGATACATTCAACATGTCTAGGGTTGTTATGAGTAAACTAGCTTAATATCGATACAGAATCGATTGCGAATGTATGAAAAAATTTTAAGCAAAATCTAGTAACTTTTTTGATTTAAAATATTTCTAATTGTAAGGTCATATTCTCTTTTAACAGAATGAGTGAGTTAATTCATTAAAATTCTCTCCAAAACAGAAAACAGATTAAAATCGATAACTGTTAATTTGACAGTTACAAACAGACAGTACAACACGTACTATACAGATTGTTCGAATTTGCAGTTTGCAGACGTTTACCTTCTGCTAGTGTTTATTTCCCATTTATTTCGATAATCAGTGATAATTTATAAGTGTAATATATCTAATCAACAGAGAAAGCGAGCAAGATAAAGGTATGTACAATTTATCTAATTTTCACATGGTTGTCAATATTTTTCCCAATACCGCTTATAACCTAATGCGGTTAAAATAAATGTGTATGTTTGCGATTTATTAATTGTCGACAAAAAAACATTCGTATTTACTTAATTTATTACAGCTGCGTATGTAAAACATTTTTTATAATTGTTTTTACTTAAAAATATCAATCGGAATGGTAGTATAAATATTTTACGATTTAAATCAAATAATATAGGGGTTCATAAGAACAAATATTTGTGTAAATGTTGTTTAAAAACTGAATAGCCATATGTACTCATGTTTTTATTTATATGTACATAATATATGTCAATACTTAATTACACTGAGTTTAAAATATCTTAATTTCAGAATCTTCACTATTATTAGTAATACCCGCGCTCAATATCTTTTTAATTATAATAGATATTTTAGCATCCAGTATGATATCATTTTTTAATCTAAATGAATAAAAAAAAATATCTTCTATAATCTTTTTATGCGTTATATTTAAAAGCAACTATTTCAACAGTCTTTCTTGTATTATACAAGTCAAAACATTATTTGCATGAATTCTTAAAAGAACTAATTTTGAAATAGGTAAAGTTTGTATTTTTATGTGCTAATAATACCATTAATTACAAAAACAATATAATGGCCTCATTTCATATGGTGGAAATATGTGTATGTTTTAATAACAAGGGCATACTATATTTAAAACATATTATTGAAGGTATTTTCTTTAAAAAAATAAGGTTTCTGTTATATATCAATGGCATATATAATAAATTTTGTTGGTTGCAACACTATTATTTATTAATATATAATATATAAAACATACTTATTATATTATTATACATATATACATGTATGAGCAGTTTCATAAATTATGAAATTAGTATAAGAGAGGGCTTCCTCCTTTTCTTTAATTTTTATTATTAAGCTCTTCATCTTGGTTTTCAGTGGTCAATTCTACTTACCAAAATACTAGTTACTACAGTACTGAATGTATATATGAAAGAATATATATGATTTGTCCATTAATTTTGTTAATTTTTATCGTTATGGAGCCCCATGCTGCAGTGTGAGTGAAGAACTGCTCAGAATAGCAGCATAATATTGCTGTTTCATATTCTAGTGTAGGGATCAGGAGACCTTTATTACTGGTGACGAGGCATTCCATCTCAGTCCTCAAGGGTGCCAACGTATCTTCATTATGATTCCTCGTCAAGGATGAATGTGAAATGTATGTATTTTGCAATAAGGTCGGCCTTCGTGCACGTTGCATGCGGCGGTGAGATTTCACCATGCCCCGATAAGTACGTGTAGGTATCGTCAACGTAATATCGATATGCGAGTTAATCGTGCATATTATGATTCGATCTACGAGTAAATTTATCGATTAATTAGAAAACATTACCTTGCTTTTTTGTACTGTAGGGTAACCAACACGAGCACATAGTTCACCGGTAAGATATTGGCTCATGACACCCACATTCAGCCTCGTTAAGGAATCATAATTGTTTTTACTTAAAATATCAATCGGAATGGTAGTATAAATATTTTACGATTTAAATCAAATAATATAGTGGTTCATAAGAACAAATATTTGTGTAAATGTTGTTTAAAACTGAATAGCCATATGTACTCATGTTTTTATTTATATGTACATAATATATGTCAATACTTAATTACACTGAGTTTAAAATATCTTAATTTCAGAATCTTCACTATTATTAGTAATACCCGCGCTAAATATCTTAATTTCAGAATCTTCACTATTATTAGTAATACCCGCGCTAAATATCTTAATTTCAGAATCTTCACTATTATTAGTAATACCCGCGCTAAATATCTTAATTTCAGAATCTTCACTATTATTAGTAATACCCGCGCTAAATATCTTAATTTCAGAATCTTCACTATTATTAGTAATACCCGCGCTAAATATCTTAATTTCAGAATCTTCACTATTATTAGTAATACCCGCGCTAAATATCTTAATTTCAGAATCTTCACTATTATTAGTAATACCCGCGCTCAATATCTTTTTAATTATAATAGATATTTTAGCATCCAGTATGATATCATTTTTTAATCTAAATGAATAAAAAAAAATATCTTCTATAATCTTTTTATGCGTTATATTTAAAAGCAACTATTTCAACAGTCTTTCTTGTATTATACAAGTCAAAACATTATTTGCATGAATTCTTAAAAGAACTAATTTTGAAATAGGTAAAGTTTGTATTTTTATGTGCTAATAATACCATTAATTACAAAAACAATATACTGGCCTCATTTCATATGGTGGAAATATGTGTATGTTTTAATAACAAGGGCATACTATATTTAAAACATATTATTGAAGGTATTTTCTTTAAAAAAATAAGGTTTCTGTTATATATCAATGGCATATATAATAAATTTTGTTGGTTGCAACACTATTATTTATTAATATATAATATATAAAACATACTTATTATATTATTATACATATATACATGTATGAGCAGTTTCATAAATTATGAAATTAGTATAAGAGAGGGCTTCCTCCTTTTCTTTAATTTTTATTATTAAGCTCTTCATCTTGGTTTTCAGTGGTCAATTCTACTTACCAAAATACTAGTTACTACAGTACTGAATGTATATATGAAAGAATATATATGATTTGTCCATTAATTTTGTTAATTTTTATCGTTATGGAGCCCCATGCTGCAGTGTGAGTGAAGAACTGCTCAGAATAGCAGCATAATATTGCTGTTTCATATTCCTAGTGTAGGGATCCGGGGACCCAATTAAAACTGATGAGACATTCACTCTCAGTCCTCGAGGATGACTGTGCATATACATGTCAAACCTTTTTTTAGGATGAATGTTGAGGTCATGGGCTGCAGTCATGCCAATGGTATGCATCAGATGAACTTTGTGCTTATACATCACATTTATAGATATAAAAAATAACTGAATAATTATGTCTAGTAAATTAACATTATTTCTAATTTCATACTACTTTAAATCTTTGTTAAAATGTCATATGAGATAAAAACAAACTACCAAAAAAATTACACATGTTAATAATAATTTATGCATGCATACTTACAAACGTTTCCTTTTTTGTTGGTATTTTTTGAATTGTCTTTGGATTTTGCATAATTACAACTCGGAATTGTTAATTTATTTTAAAGGTAAATTTCAAATATAATAATTGACAAATACATATATTTGTCAATTATTATGTTATAATATAAATTCTATGTTATTACTTAAGAACATAGAATAACAACAAAAAGAATAATAAACAATAAAATGATGCGGAACGACATGTTTTTCTTAAGCAAACAAATTATTTATTAATAATAAGAAAACGTTTACAATGAAGATGTTAATAATAGAACAGAAAGGTTGACTTTTTATTGTATTGATCTTTTTTATTATTTAACGAGTTAGCAAAGTTCACCTGATGGCAAGTTATTCTTGCGGCCTATGCCTCCCACATTCATCGTCCATAAGGAGTCATAGTGCAGATGCGTGATCGCCCCCCAGGACAGAGGTGGAATGCCTCGTTACCGGTAATAATGGACGCTGGACACCTACACTCGCTTTTCTGCAGTGATATAGCTACACTGCTGTTTGTTTCTAGCTGCAGAATAAATGGGTCAGCCCGACCGGGGTAGGACCACGCCCTCACAGAATACCAGTGTGAAATAGCAGTATAATGCTGCTGTGTGTCGTCTGGTGAGTGTAGGGATCAGGAGACCTTTATTACTGGTGACGAGGCATTCCATCTCAGTCCTCAAGGGTGCCAACGTATCTTCATTATGATTCCTCGTCAAGGATGAATGTGAAATGTATGTAAGATGTCATGGGCCGCAGGAATTACTTACCATCAGGTGGACTGCAAGCTCATTTGTTCCTCTCAATGTAAAAAAAAAAGAAAACTCCAGACTCCTCTATTTACGCTGGTACTGTGTATAGGCGTGTTCCTTCCTCGGTCGGGCCAACACCATCCATGCCCCAGCCAGAAGCAAAATGCAGCGTAGATCTACCACTGTTAAAATTATATTGAAAATGTATGTGTATTTTGCAATAAGGTCGGCCTTCGTGCACGTTGCATGCGGCGGTGAGATTTCACCATGCCCCGATAAGTACGTGTAGGTATCGTCAACGTAATATCGATATGCGAGTTAATCGTGCATATTATGATTCGATCTACGAGTAAATTTATCGATTAATTAGAAAACATTACCTTGCTTTTTTGTACTGTAGGGTAACCAACACGAGCACATAGTTCACCGGTAAGATATTGGCTCATGACACCCACATTCAGCCTCGTTAAGGAATCATAATTGTTTTTACTTAAAATATCAATCGGAATGGTAGTATAAATATTTTACGATTTAAATCAAATAATATAGGGGTTCATAAGAACAAATATTTGTGTAAATGTTGTTTAAAACTGAATAATAATAATATTTTTAGAAAGAACATACACATTAAAACAATTAGAAAAGAAACCAATTTTACAATTATTTTTTTCTTACTTCAGCAGCCGCTAAATCCTATACCTGTGTTACAGCTGCTAAGTCCGGTTTTCCGGTCCGGTTCCGGTTAATTTCTAATAAAACTTAGAATTAGTGTTACATTCAAATTATTATTGAATTACTTATGCTGTTGAAAAAATAAGAATATCACAATTACGGAGGCAGTAGTAAAATAACTTAGAGTTTAACATCGTACACATACCATAACTAGTGTAGTGAATTAACGTTCTTGTTATATCGTAATGGAGTGGTACAAGAGAAGGTTAAGGGCGATTTATGTAAACGACTCAATAACTAATGTTTCTTTAAACATACATTTACAATAAAAATGTGTTTATTGTATATAAATAAATATAGATATATATTCGTTACTTTGTCTTTTTAATTGGTCGTCTAATAGGTTGTATGTTGACACGAGAGCTGTCATATTTTTTTAATATATATATATATATATATATATATATATATATATATATATATATATATATATATATATATATATATATATATATATATATATATATATATATATATATATATATATATATATATATATATATATATATATATATATATATATATATATATATATATATATATATATATATATATATATATATATATATATATATATATATATATATATATATATATATATATATATATATATATATATATATATATATATATATATATATATATATATATATATATATATATATATATATATATATATATATATATATATATATATATATATATATATATATATATATATATATATATATATATATATATATATATATATATATATATATATATATATATATATATATATATATATATATATATATATATATATATATATATATATATATATATATATATATATATATATATATATATATATATATATATATATATATATATATATATATATATATATATATATATATATATATATATATATATATATATATATATATATATATATATATATATATATATATATATATATATATATATATATATATATATATATATATATATATATATATATATATATATATATATATATATATATATATATATATATATATATATATATATATATATATATATATATATATATATATATATATATATATATATATATATATATATATATATATATATATATATATATATATATATATATATATATATATATATATATATATATATATATATATATATATATATATATATATATATATATATATATATATATATATATATATATATATATATATATATATATATATATATATATATATATATATATATATATATATATATATATATATATATATATATATATATATATATATATATATATATATATATATATATATATATATATATATATATATATATATATATATATATATATATATATATATATATATATATATATATATATATATATATATATATATATATATATATATATATATATATATATATATATATATATATATATATATATATATATATATATATATATATATATATATATATATATATATATATATATATATATATATATATATATATATATATATATATATATATATATATATATATATATATACATGTATGAGCAGTTTCATAAATTATGAAATTAGTATAAGAGAGGGCTTCCTCCTTTTCTTTAATTTTTATTATTAAGCTCTTCATCTTGGTTTTCAGTGGTCAATTCTACTTACCAAAATACTAGTTACTACAGTACTGAATGTATATATGAAAGAATATATATGATTTGTCCATTAATTTTGTTAATTTTTATCGTTATGGAGCCCCATGCTGCAGTGTGAGTGAAGAACTGCTCAGAATAGCAGCATAATATTGCTGTTTCATATTCCTAGTGTAGGGATCAGGAGACCTTTATTACTGGTGACGAGGCATTCCATCTCAGTCCTCAAGGGTGCCAACGTATCTTCATTATGATTCCTCGTCAAGGATGAATGTGAAATGTATGTATTTTGCAATAAGGTCGGCCTTCGTGCACGTTGCATGCGGCGGTGAGATTTCACGACTCCACTAATACCGTGTACTTTGTAAAATAATCTATTTGTCTATTAATAATGATTAATTATACAGTTTACATAAAATCGTTAGTTCGTAAAATAATTATCGTACATCTTAGCAGTTGTTTTCTTGTATTGTATTGTATTTTTTTCTTTTTAAGTGTGGCAATAAACTTTTTGAATAAAGCTAGTTTTACGTATTATATAGCGATTGTTTTAAACTTTATTATTCCGACATTATAAATATTTATTTTGTTAGATTTATATATAAATAAACAAGCTGTCAGTAGTTTTAGTTAACAAAGACATCGTGACGTCAAACACCCCAGCCCACCCCGTGCCTATGAGTGAGTGTAAAACACTCGAAGGATAAAAAAAAAGTTTAAAATAAACGCGGTAAAACCTGAAAAACTAGATTGATTCAATGTGCAGTATCGCGTAAATATAACAA
Source organism: Teinopalpus imperialis (assembly GCA_029286865.1). Lineage (NCBI taxonomy): Eukaryota > Metazoa > Arthropoda > Insecta > Lepidoptera > Papilionidae > Teinopalpus > Teinopalpus imperialis. The sequence goes on from JAGSMU010000012.1 coordinate 16,784,994, forward strand.
ATCGTTAAAGTTATTCGTATTATTTGTTAAGAACATGCGTAAATGTATCATGTAATGTAATATAATGTATGCACTGAATAATAATAATATTTTTAGAAAGAACATACACATTAAAACAATTAGAAAAGAAACCAATTTTACAATTATTTTTTTCTTACTTCAGCAGCCGCTAAATCCTATACCTGTGTTACAGCTGCTAAGTCCGGTTTTCCGGTCCGGTTCCGGTTAATTTCTAATAAAACTTAGAATTAGTGTTACATTCAAATTATTATTGAATTACTTATGCTGTTGAAAAAATAAGAATATCACAATTACGGAGGCAGTAGTAAAATAACTTAGAGTTTAACATCGTACACATACCATAACTAGTGTAGTGAATTAACGTTCTTGTTATATCGTAATGGAGTGGTACAAGAGAAGGTTAAGGGCGATTTATGTAAACGACTCAATAACTAATGTTTCTTTAAACATACATTTACAATAAAAATGTGTTTATTGTATATAAATAAATATAGATATATATTCGTTACTTTGTCTTTTTAATTGGTCGTCTAATAGGTTGTATGTTGACACGAGAGCTGTCATATTTTTTTTAATATATATATACGAGATATATATGAATGACACGCGATATCAGGCGGACGATGTGGCGATGTGGACAATGGTCAAGGATATCATCTTCATCATTTCAGCCCGTCACTATAGTCGACGCATTTTAAACTGAGTCGTCGGGCAATAAATGTCACTGATAGTAGGAATGTGCACGCAATGCAACCCGTTATCGATACTTAGCTACCAGTGCACGCGGGTTCGATGCGTCATCGTGACCTTCAATAGCACTTTGAATCCTGATTGATCGATACGAGTAAGGGTTGTTGTTTTTCTATAAATATAAAAATTTTGTTATGACACTCATTACATTACTTACGCTTCGTTACGCAATACGCACAATGGAGAATTTATTTTCTAACGTGGTGGATATAATTAGGATTTTTGATTTTTCAAATTCAATTGGGCGTTTTTATCTTTTCTTAGTTTTCTAAGAAAAGAACTTTTTTAGAAAACTTTCTTTTCAGGGCCACATTACGATCTATACAGTTTCTCTATGATTACGTCAAAACAAACATTTTATCTTACATATTAAAATCTTTTATTTTCAGATAGTGAAAAATTATTCCTATTAATACTTAACATAATTTAGCATATCGATCGTACCTATCTCGTTATCGATATGCACCTCTACAATTCTTACGCATATCACTCCACCTCTCCATAAGACCTGTAAGTGCGAGCGAGACAGACAGATAAATATGATTTATGACCCGAAGCCTCAGTTCATAATGCGTCGACTATAGTCCACTGCTCCCCTACTGACCAGATATAGGACCACGACCTCAAATATTACCTGCGCGAAAAAGCAGCATAATGCTGCTGTGTTCGACTGGTGAGTGTAGGGATCCGGACAGCATTATTAGTGGTGACGAGGCATTCCATCTCAGTCCTCAAGGGTGACAACGCTTCTGCACTATGATTCCGTTGATATTTTTCCAAGGTTGAATGTAGATATCATGGGCCGCAGGAATCATTTACCACCAGGTGGACTTTGTGCTCGTTTGTTACTCTCAATGTGATAAAAAAAACCAATTATGATTCCTTAACGAGGCTAGATGTGGAGTGTAGGATCCGCGGACACTATTACAGGTAACGAGGAGTCCACTTCAGTCCTGGAGGACTACGCATGTGCTCCTAGAATCTATTGCGGATCAATTTTGTTTTGAAAACTATTAATTCGTAGTTGAAACTCAGCCGCAACGCAAATTTCCATAGTATTATCTAATCTTCACATTTTTTGTCGAGTTTTGTGAATATGGTAGAAATGTAGCTGTTAATAATCAACCGGCACCAGCTCAATTTTGAAAGACGTCTATGAGAAAAAAACGTCTGGGAACCTCTGGTTCAGACCATGAACAACCAACTAGATTTAGCGATTTAAAACAAGTAAATGTTGAATAATATCAATTTTACCCGCCATTTCTCAACTTTTTAATTCCTAACGTTTCTAGTGTTGTGCAACACTCGTGACGGGACGTCTCGATATCAAACTTCAGAGCTATCGTTGGCTTATAAATATTAATTTTAAAAACATATATAATATAATGTATCACTTAATTTATCTGTGCATAATCTGTCAAATACAAGAATACAGTACGGTTGTAGAGTCTAACCCTTTCCAATTCCAATCTTTTTTTTATTATTAAAATAATACACGCCTCACAACGCGGCCATCGTGTGTTACGCCTCACGACTCGCGTGTGAGAGTGCTCTACTCTCGATTTTTTTTTAAAGAAAAACAAATGTGCTAGAGTGGCCTACTCGCGATATTTAAAAAAAATCATCATCTATAGTCTTACGTTATACATTAAATTTATATTGAACGAAGACAACCAAACACATGGAATTATGGGATTAATGAAGTTTTAAATTTATTGGACCAAAGTGTAATTCTCGTTACCTGTAATCGTGGCCCGGATTCCTACACTCAACAAACGCTGGTTCTCTACCTTTTACGCTCTATCACAGATATAAAAAAATGGCGAAAGTTAATTTACGTTCACACAAACATACATATAGTAAAAAACTAGATTAGAAACATGTAAGTAACTAGGCGAACAGCGGGAGCACGGCACTGGGTCGCTTGGCGCAAGGTCACGCACTTTGCTCTTCCCGCCGCGCCCAATTACTCTCCCCTTCAATCCTTCGCCCGGGTTGGTACACTCCACGACCTGTCTTTGTGTGATCACAATACAACATTAGGCTACCTATTGCGCTCAGGGGTCCGTTTAACCGACTGCGATGGAGGAAGAAAGAATGATACGAGTAATGTTTTCGACAGGAGTAGACGGGTATAGTTAGTAAAGGCGTGAATTAAAAATTAATTCTGCTTTAAAAAGGCCAATAAGGAAATAACATCGTAGGTTATGTATATCACAGTAGTATCGAGAATGGTACTAATTAATTTTGAAACACGCATCGGTGATATTAAACCACGTAGCCATGTCAGTGTTAGCTGGGTGCAAAGTCCGGTTCAACATGTTATCGTGCGTCGGCTTGTGTCCGAGGTGACCCACATGGACAGGGTTGCCAGCATTGTAAACATATATGTATATATGTGTATATTGAACATCGAAAGTTGTCGTATCTTTTTTAGTATTTGTTATAAAAGGAGGGAAATGAAATTTATATCATTCGAAAGGTACTGTGCCATAGATAGACAAAAAATCAAGGCATTAAGTTAAGGCAGCTAACATTTTGTTTATAGTTTCGACCACTAAGTATGCGTAGTACATACTTTCTTTTACATTTGTACATTTACACTTGTGAAATGGCAAGTTGGTTAAATGTGATGTGTTATAATATGACAGGAATAAGATAAAAATAATTATTAGATATTTTATATGGCGATTCTTAAATTGCGGAAATTTTATTACAATTATGATTAGAGTATTTTTTTATATTAATACGGGTAGCATCGTTTACACTAAGTGATGACAGCTGGCAATCTAAACTCATCCTCAACTATGTTGACGCGTTGTCACCCCTGAGGACCGAGATGGACTGCCTCCCCTTACCTGCAATTGGATCCGTCGGGTCGATTTTTATAAATCGTAATGAATCATGTTTTTTTATAAACTTTATTGCTATCTATTGTTATCTCTTTCGCACACACTTTTATATTCTGTTTTGTATGTATCACGTGTAAGAGAAAAGCTTATAAGTATGTATGTATAACTAAGATATATTTTTTTCCAAAAGTACAAGAAATAATAAATTTAATATTTATTAATAAATCACAATTATTTACTTTATTTTTAGCATATATAATATGTAAATACATTTATATACATCGAATAATACTCCTTTATACTTAAACTTAAAAGTTGTCGATAGTTTGTGTTATTTATGACATCAGGATGTCAAACACCTCGGTTGTCCCCGTGACCATGAGTGTTTGTAAAACACTCGAAACGTTGGACATAAAAAAGTTTAAAATAAATGCAATAAAATCGGTACAACTTTGTTTTTTTTTAATATTTTATAAACATATTACAGGTAGACCGTTTAGGTTATTAGGACTGTAAAAATAAAAGTATTATTTTGAAAAATATCGACATTAAATAGATAAACATATATATCGCTGTCACGGCAGCAATATAATAATACCTGGTATTGAGCAGGAAATAGGGTTGTTTGCCGATATCGATGTATCAGTAATTTGTTTGCGCGATTGAATAGAGTGATTTATCAATTCAACGATTGAATCATTCAATCGCAACTCTAGTTCATTTCGAACTGTCACCTCGCCAGGGTCGCACTGAGATAAATTACGAGCTGTATATTTATATATATTTTTTTGTATTAATCATTCGTCTTTGTCTCAGAAAGGCGACGCTTGTCGTTGTTTCAAGGTTTCGAAGAGGAAGGTACAAGGTTCATTTGATATTTGTTTTTTTTTTGTATCAAGGTCAAATGGATTGATTGCATCCTTACCACGTTCCACCGATCTAGCCCACTGTTCATCGTTTTTCACATCTTTATAAAATAACCAACCTTTATAAGACAGGACCCAGAAAGTGAGGCGTCAAGCGTCTATAGTCTTCCGGTTTAGGATACGCTCTATCAAACTTAACGTCGTATGATCGAATCCGACATTCGACTTTTTTCATGAACCATCTCGTAGCACGAGCACAAGAGTTGAGATTTGAATGGTTAACGGGAATGTTGGTAATATTAATAGCACTGCTAATATTTCTCAGCTGCCTTCCACCACAGCTACGGATTCTTCGTTTCCTGTTTCTTTTCAGGACACCCAGTGGCTCGTGCACACTTCAATACCTTTCATTGATACATTTATTTTTAAATCATTAAAATTTTTGACAATACAGCCCTGTACATGTTTTCTAAAATACATTCATCCATTTTTTGTCCACTTCCATATCAATATCATTTTTAAACGATCCTCTTGATTGTATTATCCTTGACGGAAACGCGACGATATGGATTTTGTAGTCAAAACATATTGTTGTTTTTCCGCTGACTTTTGATATTTCTAGTCTTTTTTTTGTTGTTGAGATATCGATTGTAAACTATATTTAGTCTTAACAAAACAATTCAACGCTATACTGGTGTTGAAGTTGCTATGTGTAGAGTAGTAGAGTCGCGCTATAGATTGTTTCTAGATGCAGCACGAATAGGTTAGCTCCACCGCGGAAGAGCGCCGCGGTTACAGGATCCCAGCTTAAAAGCTGAAAATCAGCACACCGCTCCTGTGTTTTTTGACTGGTCTGTATAGGGAATCTGAGACCGTTGTTACTGGTGATGAAGCGTCTTAGTCTTCAGGTTGACAAAGCATCATTCCAAAACAATAATAATAAAATCTTTAAAATAGTTTATAATGAAAAAAACAACAGACCTACCCCACCCTAGTCCTACGGATGGGCGGGCTCTACGAATATTTAGATTTTTTAATTTATAATAAGCGTCAATAGCCTTATGGTTAACGGTGAGGTTTACAGAAGTTGAGGTCGTAAATTCATTAACCACTCTCAACTAAGCGTCAGCGCTTGAGCTAGGTTATGTCACGGCAGTACTCGAATGTCGGATTTGAACCTACGATTTAAACTATTAAGTTATATCTAGGTCGCAGACTGAACGTATAGGAAAACATGTTTTTTTCATTCTTTGTTTATTATGCGTAACATTTACTACCTGGTACAAAGTGCAACGTCATCGATCTGTTTGCCACTTTACGATCAACAGCGGTAGTTACTACTATTTATTTATTAATTATTTTTGTTACTTAAATTTATTTATTTATTCTTTATTTGCACAAGTAAAACAAACATTGTACAATAAAAAAAAGGTATTCTCTACCAGCCAATCTTGGTTGAGCAGAGAATATAATGTACGCTCTCTCTTGGGTGCAAGCAAAGAAACATATATAATTTTTTTAAAGTATTATATAATATATAAATGTTATATAATACTTTAAATAATATATTTGTGCTATTTTGTAGGTAGTGACATAATCTCATTGCCGTAGAAATTTTGCGATTTCTGATCAAAAAACTGTGACAAGTAGTTTTGACAGATCTAATACTACTTAAAGAATTCTGAAGAGACAGAAACAAGAGAAATCGGAGGGTGTTAGGTCAGGGCTACATGGTGGATATATTAACATTTCCCAACAAAGCTCTTTCAATATTTGATGAGTGGCTTAAGATGCGTGTGGTCTGGCGTTATCGTGATGAAAAACACACCCTTTCAGTTGATCAATTCCGGCTGTTTTTTCTCTATTTCTGGCTTGTGTCTCATCAGCTGTTTGTTTGCAGCAGAAATCCGAATTCATGATTTTGTCCTTCGGTAATAGGTCATAATGAACGATGCCCTTTCAATGCCACCATACACATAGCATCGCCTTATTGTGAGTTAATCCAGCTTCCACAATAGTCTGTGGAGCTTGAATGCCCGTTGATCATGATATTTTTCGCACGTTCTTGTCGCACGCTTTAAATAATTTTGTGCTACTCTTTCTGACACTGCGTTGAGTCCATAAACGTCACAAACAAAACAAAATGACGACGACTAAACCGTTTTTACTTTTGTGTTTTTAAAATGTCATCTATTTAGTGGTATCAAAATCAGCCAGATACAAACAGTACAACCAAAGAGCAATTTTTTACTTATAAAATACGAAAAAACTTTTTCCGACTGAATTATATTAATAGAAATTATATACATATTAATTAAAGTAATCTGTATATACTATATATTTTACACGCATATATATTATACACATAAATACATACCGAATAAGGTTCGCAAGGGCGGACTTAATGATCCGGTGGCATTCTTGGCAATCAACCTTGGGTGATTGTGAGATTATGATGGTAGGAACAAAAATGACAAAAGTTTTTAGTTACTACTATTTTTAATTTTTTTTTTTTTAATTATGCGCCTGGTGGAGTACGCGTTTATTCTAAGTCACCTCAGGGGGCCACCTTTTGTAATGTGTATAATATAATGTTAAAACAAGTAAAGTAACCTGTAAGTATTAATCCCACTGCTGAGCAAAGTCCACCACGAGACTCCACTGCGGTTTGCCGGACTTCTGTTGTCTTCGAAACATTTCTTTTATTATTAATTCTTAGACATCCGGAATTCCTCACGATGTTTTTCTTTTAGCAAGTGGTAAAATAAAATTGCAATTAACGATATGCCGGCACCGAGGAGGAGGATCCAACTCTGTTTGCTCGTGTACTATGAATTAGCTACCATGAGTCTGTAGATATTAAATAAATAAGTAACCAGGAAGTACAACGTTCATTGATAGTCTTTAGTATAGACGGATGTGTTTTTATCGTTAGATGTGCCCACTGACCTTTGACCATGACTGACCTTCAATTGCGCGAAGTTTGATTGTTGTCGGTACCCAGAATGAAAGCCAGGTTAAAAGCGAGCGTCCGGACGCTGAGCTATCACGTGTACCAGAAGATTAGGTAGGAACACATCGTGAAGAAACCTGTATGTCTATGTAATTGATAAAAATATTTTAAAGATATAAGAAATCCTCGGTGAGGCGTGTGCGTTATGCTCGAAACTATATACACTTTCATTACCTATAACAAACCATGCAATGTAGATTAGATAAGAGATTGTAAATATTCATTATTATAAACATATTAATTAATAAGTGATTAAAATCAAAGTCCAGTAATCCTGAATAGAATTATGAACATAATAATACTACAAACATTTATAATGTTTATTAATGAAAGCGCTTCCGGGTCGAGGGCGGCGGGCGGCGGGCGGCGGGCGGCGGGCGGCGCGAGACGATACACGATAGAGCGATAACCATTTTAAAACGTCTTGTCTTTTCATTAACTAGCATTTCCGTGGGATGATTTTTTTTTGTCCTAAATGTTTTCAGCAACAGTTTACATATAACGGTTAGACAATAAAACGATATCGGGATTCGAGCAAAGCGCAGTGACGCATCACCCTTTGTTGTGTTTCGTTTAAACGCTGTTTTATATTATCTTACATTTGTTCTTTGTTTTTAAAATCACTTGGACTTTTTTGTACATAGCTTACGACAATCACGAAACGTCAAATAGATATGTTAGCTGGTCTTGTCGCCTTATGTATTACTATTTCTAAGTAAATATATTTATATTTATTCCTTTTTGTATATATAAACAGCATATGTTTTTTATTAGTATAATTACTTCTAATTATAGATTTTTTTTAGTTTTTTTAACTTGTTGTTTGTATATGTTGCCTTGTATCAATTAAAGACACTTACTTCTGACATGGAAATAAAGTACAATGTATAAAAATAAAATATTGTTTATCATCATATATATTACTTTGCTATAAACGATTTTTTTTAAATTAGTACAAACTTTATAGAAATTGTTTAAATAAATAAGGAGTTTATTATTATTAAGTTTAGTGACGCCCAAGAAGGGCCGTTTCCGTTTGTAAGTGAAAACACTAGTTCCTTGAAAGCTAATGTTAAATAGACCCTTCTAGTATAAAGCACGTTAAAGCGAATTAGAGTAATTTTATTATAAATTACAGGTGACAACCCTACGAATAGGGTCACTCGAAAATCGCTTGACGCATATGTTTTTTCTTATATAGTAATAGTCCTAATAAGTTCTTTATGGAAGGAAACATATTACCCAGATAATTGACAAATTCGAGAAAAACTACGTACTTTTTTCAAAAAAAATTTTGTATGAACTCATGATTCGAACGCTGGCCAATTTTCCTTCATGAAACGATCACAGACACACATATAGTAATCTGGGCAGGACGTCTGTTGGGTCAGCTAGTACGCGATAGTTTCTAGTTGGTCATTGTATGCGACGGCAGTGATAAACCCCCGTCTTGTTACCGTCGGAGCGCATGAGCTATCTTTGACCTTCAGCCGCCGACAACAGAGTCTGAAGTTCAATGAAAACAAACCGGCGGAGCTCTAATTACTCGATTCATAGTTTGTCAATAACGCGGTCAATGGGTTGTCACTGATAAAATTATGTATATATGTCTAGATTGTATTTAATTAATTAATCTCATTTAGTTAGTTCACTAAAGTGTACGAGGTGGGATTGTTTTGGTAACTGTTTATTGTAACCAATCGCTGGTTATTACCAGATTTTTTCATACAATGTGGCCGCTGCCGGCGCTTAATAAAGGTGTAGGGTTCTTTTCTTAAAACTTCCTACGTCGTATCGGTTTCGAAATACCGCGAGCGACAGCTCATTCCACAGACGTAGCAGAAAATTTCTAGTAAAGCTCACAGCAGTGGATCGCCAACCATTGAGATTATGAGGAAGTAATTTTGAATTCATTCGTTATGTACGATGTTTAAACTAAATTCCTGGATTGAATGCGAACAATATAGGGGTATAGTCGAATTAACAAAACGCACGCCTAGTGTCATGTAATGCATGTGTAGTATGGTTTTTTAAAATTATATTAGAGTTGGCGAACTGGCACACAGTTCACCTGATGGTATGTGATGACTGAAGGCTGGCTGACGGAGGAAGCTCCAGATGCTATGTCAAACACACGTGACATACATACAACATACTAAGAATCGAATAGCAAGCAATACGCAAGACGCCGCGTCCGATGGTTTCCCAATCTAAAACAGACAGCACTCAACCCTCAGGGGTGTCCAACGCAAGTGTATTATAAATACTTGTAAATCAGGTTGACTATGTGCTAGTTTGTCGTCGTCAAAACAATAAAAAAAATATAAATATTCGGTAACTGTGTCAACTTTACATGACGTTAGACAAACGAATAGATCAGTTACAATTATCTATGTTCAAATATATAGATCTTCGCTTGTAAACCCAGCAAGTCTTCAAGTAACCCTAAGTGCTGTGACCACTTACCCCCACGACGGGCACACGTGGTCAGTTCTATTCCCGTCCGCCGCGTTGGACTTCGGCCGGCGTCCGACCGCCCCATTATCCCGTCGGAAGTCTGCGAGCATCGCCTTCCGCCTTATCTTCTCCTTGTTTTAACGGCTAGAGATAATTTTACAACTGATAGAGATATCTATTTTTATTTATTTACTTGTAATTGCTTATGTGGCTTCATTAACCGTTTATATTTGTACGGTTTAGTCGAAAAAAAAACTGAGAGTTTCTATGGGATTTTATATTAACTCAAAACCATAACTCACGATTCGAGGAATGGATAATTTTTTACATATTCACGAAACGATCACAAACAAATTTATTTAGATTTGGACGCGACAACGTCGGTTCAGCAAGTAAACTAAATATATCTCATATTGATAGTCATATAATATTTAACCATCAATAACATTATGGTTTTAAATACGGTCAGCAAAACTTAACGTCGTAGATACCGTTCCGAAATTCGGCTGTTGGGAACTTATTGGACAAGTTCTCAACATTGGTAGAATCACACTGCAGTTCGTTACTATCTGCAGCAAGAATGGGCCGCCTCGGGGAAGGACCACGGCATCACAGAATATCAGCGTAACGCTGCTGAGCTGCTAACGGTGATGAGATATTCGATCACAGTCCTCAAGGGTGACAACACATTTGCATTATGATTCCTTGAATGTGGCTCTAAAAATCATTTACCATCAACTGTGAACTGTGTTGTTTGTCACCCTGATATAATTATTAAAAAAAAAAAGTTTTTTAGTTTAATTGGAATGGTAACTGGAAGTGTAAGTATATAATGATAAGAAAATTGCTAGCGTTATGTAAAAAAATACAAATAAAACTGTACGTTTAGTAAACATTTAAATGTTAATTATTAAATCAATAAATATTTAGTTACACGGCAATAAGATTTGTTCGGTAACGGATGGATATAGGTCCAATGTTTTTATTGTTTGTGCCCGTGACTGCATTTTTAATTTAAATAACAGACTAACCTACACAAATGTCGTTCATTCGATTACATTCCATCAAGTCCGTAAGGTTTGTTTTCTGTCAAAAAATTCTGCAGCACTTGGCCCGGTGCCAGCGCAATCAATATCAACTACGGACTGTACATTGCGGACTGTTTTATGAAACGCTTTTATAATTTACAATCCCGGCATTGGACGCGCTCGAATAATTGTGACCGTATTTATGGTATTGTTTTTTTTTTCTTAATAATATTTTAAACTTTTGCATTCGTTCGATAGAGCCAGACTATACAAAATATATCGTTAACGTTGACGGCCGCGGGGTTTATGTACGTGGCTATTGGTTCTAGGTTCGATTCTCATGGAACAATATTTGTTTCACAAATTGTTGGTTTTCACTGACCTGAATTTTCATCAGATCTTATTGCATATGCATTATACACTACACTAATAATAATAGTAATACATTATTTATTTCTCACCACAAATATTAACTAAATCACAAGGGATGGAAAATAAAATTGACACAATTGATCTCAAGGGTGACAACGCATCTGCATTATGATTTCTTGAATGTGGCTCTAAAATCATTTACCATCAACTGTGAACTGTGTTGTTTGTCACCCTGATATAATTATTAAAAAAAAAAAAGTTTTTTAGTTTAGTTGGAATGGTAACTGGAAGTGTTAATATATAATGATAAGAAAATTGCTAGTGTTATGTAAAAAAATACAAATAAAACTGTACGTTTAGTAAACATTTAAATGTTAATTATTAAATCAATAAATATTTAGTTACACGGCAATAAGATTTGTTCGGTAACGGATGGATATAGGTCCAATGTTTTTATTGTTTGTGCCCGTGACTGCATTTTTAATTTAAATAACAGACTAACCTACACAAATGTCGTTCATTCGATTACATTCCATCAAGTCCGTAAGGTTTGTTTTCTGTCAAAAAATTCTGCAGCACTTGGCCCGGTGCCAGCGCAATCAATATCAACTACGGACTGTACATTGCGGACTGTTTTATGAAACGCTTTTATAATTTACAATTCCGGCATTGGACGCGCTCGAATAATTGTGACCGTATTTATGGTATTGTTTTTTTTTTCTTAATAATAATTTAAACTTTTGCATTCGTTCGATACAGCCAGACTATAAAAAATATATCGTTAACGTTGACGGCCGCGGGGTCTATGTACGTGGCTATTGGTTCTAGGTTCGATTTTCATGGAACAATATTTGTATCACAAATTGTTGGTTTTCACTGACCTGAACTTTCATCAGATCTTATTGCATATGCATTATACACTACACTAATAATAATAGTAATACATTATTTATTTCTCACCACAAATATTAACTAAATCACAAGGGATGGAAAATAAAATTGACACAATTGATCTCAAGGGTGACAACGCATCTGCATTATGATTTCTTGTCAAGGATGAATTAGATGTCATGGGCCGCAGGAATCACATGTCATCAGATCACGGACCCCTCAGTTCCGTGAGCCCTGTGTCCAATGAAGCTTTAAGAGCCGCATAGGCTAACAGCATCAACATCAACAGAATCTAGACTTGCCATCAGATGAACAGTATTTGTTACTCTTAATGTAATAATAGTAATAAAAAAATTGAATTTAAGACAATGCGGATTTTTTTAATTGGTGTGTGTGTGTATGTGTTAGTCCATGCGTGCATTTTCACTTAATAATAAGAAATTTAAGAAACAGGTTGGAGCTTCAGTTTCGTCATAATTAAGTTTACTTAAAGCAGTCGTTATTTTTTTAGATTTATAAATACATAGTTAAATGATGAATGAAAAGTATATCATTAATTTTACTATATAAATGTTTGCCTAAATAACAGATAAACCTAACACAACACAATGGCACCATGGTTTAAACGCTTACAATAATTCCGTTTAAATATATTGAACATTTAACAGACGAGGCATGACATGGATGATAACAATGGTGCATCCACGTTGCAGTTAATTTCTAGCTGCACCATGGTTGAGTCGCCCCGACAGAGGAAGAACCGCACTTTCGCATCGTATCAATAGCCTCATGGTTTAGGGTACGATCTGCGAAACTTATCATCTTAGGTTCGAATCCGCCATCTCCTAGCGAGCACTTAAGCTTCCTTGTAGTGCTTAACGGGAATGTTAGTAATAAATAGTATTGCATCCTTTGATAACAAGAAACAATTCCACAAGTACATATGCTAATGAGTCATTCCATCTCAGTCCTCAAGGGTGAGAAATGTTGATACTAAAAATTTCAATTGAAGATGTGTCAATATATATAATGTAGTTATGTTAAATATTGCAGAGCCAGTTCGCAGCTCGTATCTAGCTTCAGAATGAATAGGTCGGTTCAACCTGTTGAGACGGCGTAACATCGCTATTTTGTATTGTTCGTATAGGGATCCGGAGGTCAAATTGCTGACAAAGAGGCATTCCATGGTGAGCACTCGTCGTGCATCTCGAATCTGCTGAGGATCAATGTTTTTTTTATTACATTGAGAGTAACAAACGAGCACACAGTACACCTGATGGCAAGTGATTCCTGCGGCCCATGACATCTACATTCATTCTTGACGAGGAATCATAATGCAGAAGCGTTGTCATCCTTGAGGGTGAGATGCAATGCCTGGTCACCAGTAAATTAAAGACTCCGGTTCCCTTCACTCACCAGATGAAACACAGCAGCATTATCCTGCTATTTTACGCTGGTATTCTGTGAAAGCGTGGTCCCACTTCGGTCGGGCTGCCCACACTGCAGCCAGAACCGAACTAAGAGCTTAGCTCTAACACTGTCGTGTTAAATTATTTATGAGTCGTCATCTACCGTTCGCCACCGCTAATATGTAGCAGACTAGACTAGAGATAAGAAACAGACTAGAAGGATACCGTTACCAATCTCGCGGTCAGTTTACAAAACATTTTTTTTATTTCAAAAGTAATGTTATGAACATTACTACCATTTCCATCAACCGGGCCGACCAAGCTTGTCATTGATGTTCCATGGTTCACACCCTTTAGATAGCGATCCGAGTCGTGGCTTCCTACCGTCTTATGAGGGGCCCTCGGATTGTAATATCGTCCCCTCTGTTGCCGTCGACGTTCTTCGTGGTTCGTTCAGCGGTGCAGCATCGTCGTTGTCTCCCCACTCAGCATGCCTCCCGGTCGTCTAGTCTAATTAGATAAAGCTGTAGAGGTCTCTGAACCAACAGCTTCAAACGTACGACCTCAAGTTTCGCAAAATAATGACGTTTCATTCAGGAGAAAAAAACGTCACGATATAACTATTTAAGTTTTTTTTCTTCTGTAAAGTTATTTGATAGTATATCTATCATCCGATTTAGCAAAGGTCATTGGCCTCCGCCATGATTCATGTTTCGTGTAACTTATCAATGTATTACCTACGTTCGCCAAATTTATCTGTTAATTTAAAGAATTATTGTTGATAGTGCCTATCTGATTTGTATGACGTAAGGTATTTTCGAGGGATTTATTTGAATATCCATCCAATAGTGAGGAATAATTAGATCTATGCACTCGTATGTTTATGATATATATTTATACATGAATGTGATCGGGGCCGAGTAAGAACCACGGTTTCACAGAATACAAAACATAATATCCAATCTTTAGGTTAGACGTTTGTTTGTACACAAGTATTGACCGTATTATTATTATTAAAGAAACTTAGTGATAACGTATTTGCATTATGCTTCCATATTGAAGATGGACGTTGGTGTGGCTGCAATCAATCGACACTCTCAGTGGTAGAGCTACGATGCAGGTTGATTCTAACTGCAGAATTAATAGGTCAGCTCGATCACGGCAGAACCATGCCCTCACAGAATAACAGCATAACCGTGCTGTGTTTCGTCAATGACGAAATGCGTTCGTGGAAAAAACAAATGCTAACTTTAGTCTATGAGTACAACATACAGGAATAAATTAAAACATTATCATGGTCACCCTACCCGCAAGACGTGCGACAGCAATTCACTCGCCGCACGTTTCGCGCATTGTCTCACGTGTGTAGGAGTCTTTATAACGAGACAACAAACAGCAATGTCACCGCATCCGTTCACATTTACATGCTTATTGCAAAGATTTAAAGACTATTATGCCGTGTCGTCGGTCTCGGGGGAAATCATCCTATTACCGTGGATGTATTGCCTTGTACTAAGTACTCCGATTAGCGAGCGTCACGTATAATTTTGCACAATACATAAGCAATGTGTTGTGTCACTAAGTGGTGGTTCTGTAAGTGCAGTTAGGTTTTTTTTAATAATAAAATTAGGGTTGACAAAGAGTACAAGGTTCACCATTTTCACCGAGAGCTTTTACAGTTTCACCGGGTTGGGAGGTGACCGAGCGCTTATGGCACTCAGTCGAGATCTCTATATATGGGTAAGAAAATACACATGCGTTTTCACCCCCGAGGACTTAGATGGAATGCCTCATTACCTGTAATTCAGTTCCCGGATCGCTGCACTCACTATACGAAACACAATTCAGACGGGTATTCTGTGAAGGCGTGGTCCTCCCCGGACCAGTCGACCTGTTCATACTGCAGGTAGACAAGCTCCAGCAGGTCCACTGTCGTCGGTGTTACCAGCCACGTGGTCCGCCCATTGCCACTTCAAGTTGGATCATTCAATCGTTCCGTGTGTTCACAAAATTATAATTGAAATTAACCGTATATAGTAATTTATTAAAAACTAATAAAATTTAATATCTGCGACGATAAAGAGAACATAAAATTTTTATTAAGTAGCAAAAGTAATTATGTTCAAAGCAATAATAATAATGAAACACCCGTGCAATATAGTATTGCAGACAAATCTCGTTGGATACAATGGGTTACTGGCGTCGATGGGTGTGTTGACTTCGCCGTAGGTTGTTCACTCGGTACTGCTAATGAGTTATAAATATTTGTCACGTGACAACGACCTTGCGTTATCATATTTCAGTGTTTTTTTTGCGGCAATGGCGTCCAATGCTTTGCCCGGTGTGTTAAATTTTATATAGTTTATAGTTTTTTTACAAAGAAATAATTTTATTTTTACACTCACACAATGTCAGCGTGAAGTAGCAGCATAACACTGCTGTTTTTCGTCTGGTGAGCGCAGGGATCCGTAGACCTTTATTACTGGGGACGAGGCATTCCATCTCAGTTCTCAAGGGTGACAACGCGTCTGTATTATAATTTCTTGTCAAGGCTGAATGTAGATGGCATGGGTCGCAGGAATCACTTGCCATCAAGTGAACTGTGTGCGAGTTTGTTAGTCTCAATGTAATAAAAAGAAATCATCACTTACCAAGTAAATTGTTTAGTCGTTTGGCATATAGAATGTTATAAAAAAAAACTATTTCTGTATAATATATAAGAGAATGTATACTCTAGAAGAATAATATCTTAAAAAATCTATTAGAAAATATTCTTCTCATGGATTAATTGCTTGTAAATATATGTTTAAGATACAATTATTTGGGACCGCAAATATTATAGTTTAGATGAAAAACAACAGAAAACGGAATCCGCATCACGCTGATTCGATTCGTATTTGACCACCGTTGTTTTTTTAAAAATTGTTTTTAAAACCATTTACAAATTACAAAATTTGTAAATGGTCACATTTGTACAGGAACTGACTGACGCATCGGAGCGAAACACCCCGACAATGACTTGACCGTTCCACATGAACGGTTCTGTGATGAGGAAGAAGTTGAGTTTTTTTTTATAATATTAGGATTGAGTTCAGTTGACGGTAAGTAAATCACCGCGACCCACGGCACCCACCACCACTGTGGACTGATATTAGTAAATTTCTCGTCACTTGTACTTGAACCGGCACACTCATTAGACGAGAGCGAGCGGTATTCCTCTATTATAAGCTGTTACTTTGTGAGCGCGTAATATGGTCGATGCGACACATTTATGCCTTAGCCAGAAACATGCTGCACCTTGGTTCTAACATTGGCAGAATTTATATATTACTGGCTCAACCCTATCACATCTGCCATCCATCCCCAACAAAGAATTAGGATGCACATGCATTGCCACGTCTGAGGACTGGGAATTCGTCGTGTAAATAGGTTCTCTGACACCTCACACGCACCGTACAACGCAGTAGAGTTACGCTGCTACTTCACGTTAGCACCCTGCGAGGGATATGACCGTGACGCTACCACCGTTGAACTCGTTAATTTCTTTTGTTCGGGACGTAATCAAGCACCAATGAAGGTATCTTTAAGATTATTTCAAGCTACACTTCACAAGAGAACACAACCGCGACTTGTTTTATCTCTGTTTAGACTTTACTTCGTGTGGTTTTAGTGCGCACAGAGAAACAAAAGACGGCGCATTTTCTTTTGTTACGTCATTGTTGTTATGAATTTGCCGATGTAGTATATCCCGCTATGTCGCGTATGCCGAATTCTCCCAGCCGAGGAATAATATATGTGTATCACAAATCGTTGGTTTTCTGGTTTTGACCATACCATGCCATAGAGCATATGAGCATGCCACACACCTGAGTGTGTGGTATGCTCGTAAGTCCCGTCTCATTGACATGATGCATTGGCACACGCACAATATCGTACTACGGATAGGGACGACGAGTGAGTGCCTCTGGGTTTACGCAAATACTTACGGCACTATAATATTAACTGTACAGTTGATGTCATCTGGTAATAACGAGTACAATAATAATTCAATGTTCTATAACGATCGAGGAGGACACGAACATTGGTAGAAATCTATCTGATGTAGGCAGGAAAGCCATCGAAGACGCACAAACTCCAAAGGAAATTGACCAAATAAGGTTTTCTTTACACACGCATACTCACACACAATCCTATTCGCTCTTACACACAGTACTCACGCGCCTATTGCTCTTAAACGAACGAATAATTGAATATAATAATATTGAATAATAAAAATGTACAACGCATCTGTAGCAACTATAGGTGACAACGCATGTGCATCTTGAACCTGTTGACGACGGATGTAGATGCCATGGGTCGCAGACATCACTCACCATCAGGTCAAATGTGCGTGAGTTTGTAAACCCTAAAACTAAATTAAAAAAAAATCAAGGTGGGGCAAGCGCGACAAACAATCGATATCGACAATAATTATAATTAATAAATAAATATAATTATCTGTTTGAGAAGTTTATCGGTGTGTCTGTCGCGCAATGTGTTTGAGCAATCGTCCGTGTGTGTATTTTTTCTTTGTTTGAATTCCAACATGGCCATATCTCTGTAATTCAACAACGCAAGAAGATCCCTCACATCTCGACCTGTGAGAGTATTTTTAGCGCTGCTACTAAGACAAAGAAATTTTATATAGCTTATAGTATTTTATTGTAATGAGGGTGACAAACGAGCATAATTCACCTGAGAGTGATGTGATTCCTAATCATATGTTCTGATCCTTAAGGAATGAGATGGAATGTGTCGTTAATTGGTTCTCGGTGGTATTCTGTGGCCTTTTGTGGAAACCGTGGGAAATCTAAAAATCACCCATCTTCTGGGGGAAGTCAGAAATATGAGGGATTTATACCAACTACGGTACGTACCGTTGCGCCTCTGCACATGGCAGGGATGGGATCGCCTCCCCTAAAACTCTTGCTGTGCGCTACGGCAACCCATGACTACTCTGTGTTGTCGAACATTATTAGGAAAATCTCTGGTAACACCGTAAACGTATGACCTATATTATATAACACAATATATATATATATTTTTATATCTAATAATTTAATATCCTTTGTAAGGAGATAAATACTTACGGTATTAAGAACTCGTTCTAGTTACATTTTTATCTGAATGAGGTAATCCATTACTAAATGAATTACATTTGGAATTGGTACATTAAATTAAAATGCGAATGCCAATTTTATTACGTGTAAAATATATCTTCGATTGTCAAAGGATTCTATATCTGGACAAAAAAATAATTTCAGTTATTTTTATTTAAAAGTAAAATAAAGTAACAGACTATATAAAAATTCCATTTTTGGACATAATCTGCGGACTTCACATAAACATTTTATATTTTTTTTATTTATTTACTAGATCGCCGAGCACGTGGCACGGCAGCCAGCATTTGCAATTAAAAATTTCATCGTTGCCGACACTGGGAATCCAATTTGATTTGCCCGCGTGCCGTGAATATTAAAGCGACACAGCTAACAAGGCATTATTATTTTTATATATTAATGTCCATTTTTTCTAATAATATTACTAACACTATAATAATATTACTATGCTCAGCTATGAACTAGTACTGGTCCAATGCGAACTTGAAATTAATTAATTACTATAAAACAAATAAACCTTTAATTCTCGAATAACATTGTGTAAACGTTGACACGCTCGCTTGGTTGTTAACGACGTACAGGCCCTTTTTTTTTAGTGACGGTTCGTGACCTGCCATAATACGATATCGCGAGCGAGTTTATCGGTTGCCGATTCCCGGCCCAAAAAGCACACGACGTCCGGCGTGCACTTGCACCGACAACGTTCTATTTCTGTACGCGCGCTTTTGCGATATGTAGGGTTGTCCACCAAAAGCGTATAGATAAACAGTGTTTCTAGCGCGTTGACGGTAATAATTCTCTATTAAAAAAAACTACTTAACAGCGGTAGTGCCACACTGGAGGTTATTTCTAGGTACAACATGAATTGGTCTATTTGAACAGGAAAGGACCACCTCTACAAATATTAGCATAATGTATTGTATTTGGCTAGGTTAGGGATTAAGAGAAACTTATTACCCATGAAGTGACATTCCTCACGGGTGACTCTAAGGGTGCCCAACAGCAGCGGGTATCACTTACCATCAGATAAACAATATGCTAGTTTATCATCCTGAACACAATAAAAAGTAGTAACCTTATATGAGAAATAGTTGTAAATTTACACGTTTATTTAATTAATTACTTCTTAATAATATGATACTTCACGTGTGGCCTTATAGTATCCCCATGACCTTTTTCGGTGTGGTGACGTCTGCAACAAACTCGGAACTCATTACTCTTATTCATTCCTCTCTCGCTTATATCTCTCCTATCTTGGTCTCTTTGGTATCTAGTGACACAGATAAACGAATATAAATTCGAAAACAAATAATTGATTTTTCTTCTGAATATACAGTGTTCACTCGGAATCTACAATTCTTTACTTGTAGTAATCTGAAAATCTTATGATATATACCTCTAAAAAAAAATTGTGTAACAGAGTGCGACCATGGCTGAACACGAATGTTTATTTTTGTTGTATTGAGATGCGATAGCCCTAGACACAAGGCAGACGTACTCCGAATCACGGCCACGGTGTCGTACCGAGCGTCCGACGGCTGAACGCCCATCTCCCAGTGGCGGGAAAGGGACATAACACTAGCCCTAGCGTTCCGCCGTCGTTCTTTTCTACGTTCAGTTACCGATTTCGCGCCGTGCCGAATGCATGTGCGACGCGGACCACACTAGGTTAAAAAATAAACACTTTTTATTGTTTTGTTGTTACAAGTGGCTGTGTTAATTTGTAATTGTGCAATATAACATATTTATTTTTCACTGTAAAGCGAAACGGTGAGTTTTTTTTCGTAACATGATTTACAAAGTTTAACCGGACAGTTACGTGGAACGTGTTGCTCGTTTTAGAATCGTTTTTACGTAATTACTTACATAAATTGTGTGTTTTCACTATCGATATGTTATAACCATATCTTTATAGTTAAATTGTAATTTACGTAAACGTAAATTAGATTATACTGCTTTTTAATTTTAACAGTCACATTCTAACTTTAAGTGGAAAATTTTATTAAACTACTTCAAATTAAAAAAAATAAATCCTAAGTTTAATAACCTTTTTTATTATGCTGCCTAAATAATTGTTTTGAATATGTACAGGATTCTTATATATAATTTAACGTGACCTTTCCAAATTAAATAGATTACATATTCTATATGTATTGTATTATATTTTTCATTAACCTTACCACATTTTACATTCTCATACGATTTAACATTTCCGTAAGAATATTTTTCTTTTTGTCATTCCATAATGTTAACTCGTATATATGAGTATTACGGTTTCCCGCTACCTTCCGAGCCCGACCACGTGTTGGTTTTTTTTTATAATTTACTCAAAGCGAGTCAATAACTCTCACAATTATTGTGCAACAAAATATTTTATCGGAGTACGCAAAGGACTGATTTATGTTCATTCTTTTCTTATTACTAAATTTTAAATAACATTATTTAAAACAATTCGATACCCTGCTATATTTCTATTGGAATTTAATAAAAATAGATGAAGCCACATTATAAATTGTGGTATTCGAGTGTATTTTGAAAATAAAAAATAAAAAAATTCTAATCTGAAATTATTGTTTTTAGTAAATAATACTATTCTATGAGCGTCACAAATACTTGGAATTAGAACACGTTGATTCTTAAGTAGGGTGAACGACCTCGTGTGAAAATAATAACATTTAAGTATTGAATAGGGCAACTGCTGAGTTTCTCGGTCGCTCTTCTTAGCAGATCTTCCGAGCTAGGACAAAGCATTTTGTATGTTTGTTACCCAATCACCCAAAAACAAGTTTGAATAACATTTGTCCCACATATAGTTTATAAACTAGATTAACGTATAGGATACTAGCGTTTACGATGACCATTAATGAGTCCCAGGACCTACAGCTGAACGTGGCAGGAATTCATTTGGACACTCCTTGCTTCTCTCATGGTTAAGTTTATGTCTCTTGTCAAGGGTGTGGAGTACACAAAACTTACACGTAATGCGGATAATTATAAATCATACAATTTCGTTCACACTCTCTGGACCCAATACAGAAGATACGAAATCTCCGAAGAATTGGTGATGAGCTAATGAGACATTTCATCTTAATACTGAAAAAGATGTTTCCCTATGTTGAAGACAGTGGTTTAAGGGATTTCTTCCCAGTAAAACGCTCTCGACGGCCACCCTCAGCGCAATGGGAAGGGCTCCGGGATCTTTATGGAATCTAAGAGCGTCTCAGGGAGACGAAGTCCGCGCCTCTCTTAACACCCTCACCGTGTTGCTGTTCTACTCTGGTTCAATTTAGTGGACGATCAAGTAATACCTTGGTCTTATATTGCACGCCTTGGACGTTGTGTTCATCCCTAATTTCATATATAAAGCATAATTCACTCGTTTATCTGTCGGACTATCGTCATGAACCATTTATTAGCACAAGTATTTTAAGCTTGGTCGGAGTGGTTAGTTATTTTAATAAAATGTGTTCTCTGGTTGCAACGATAAGTCAGGACCTGAAGAGCAATCGCATAAAAAATTACGACAGACCCAAACATGTGGGTAGTGTCCTCTCGGGTCAATAACCTGTCCCTCCGTCGATTTATATTTGCAAAATTAAAAGCTTCAGTAAATTAAAAGCTTTGTTAATGTATTTTATTTATACACGTTCTACAATAACTACGGGTTTTTTGTTTTTTAATATTAGCAGTGCTTTCAAGTTACACGTAATCGATTCAAGGCGGAAAAATATTATAATTTGTGGAATTTTTTCATGTTATTGTTGGTAAGTTATACTTGACTTGCTCCCTTTGCCCAGCTTAAGGAATTGAGATGAAAGAAATTTTCATCCGTAAAGGTTTAAATGCCTAGTACTATGTGATATATTATTTTTACGTTTTATCTTTAGACCACTCTAAATGGAGCTGAAATAATAAAGAAACGAATAAAAAATAAAAAAACATTTTTTTCCTACTTATTTAAGACAGTTTGATTAAATAATTTATATATTAATTATGTATCGTATCTCTAGGTGGAATATAGAAACTTGTTCTCCATATTCTGACGAGTTCTGACCTCTTTTGACCTTAGCTGTGTTATTCATTGACTTGGTCAGATTTCGTCACGTGATGTCATGTTTTGACTATATATAAATGTGTGACATGACTCAGTAGTAGAACTATACGTTTATCAGTTTGCTTCTCTCGAGTTCGAATCAAACGAAACAATATTTATATTTTTTTTTTCATAGTTTTCATTGCTCTCAACCTTGAGATGTAGACTGAGATACAGTGGTACATAGCAAGTTGTGCGTAAGCAAATCCACGAGAAAAGGTTTAGTAAAAAAAATATTAGAAGATATGATTAGGAACCATGAGGTGAGCAGCTGCTTGCTCGTTTGCCACGTATTCTATAAAAAACTATAGAGACAAAAGTCAACCTGTCATTATGCCTATTGCCTATTAACCCTTTTTACTCTGTACAATTTTTAATATGTCCTACCAACAACTGCCGACAATTTCTTACAAACAGCTACTCGAGGAAAAATTTACATCGGCGCGAGCGTCTTCATGATTGAAATTCTTGCTGTTATTAAAAAAAAATGTGTACTTTCGAAATGTGACATAACATTACACGTGTTATACCACTCTGAAGATATACCTATTAAAAATGCACTTGTATAATATATTAATGGTGTTTTAGTTTGTACGACATAACTATTGGACACATTGTTGGTTTATGTACTATTTTATTGTATATTCTGTTGTATAAAAGATATATAATTTGTATGTAAAAAAAAATAGTGACAAAAAACGACAGGCAATATAAATATTTGTTTTCATTGTAAACAATCTCGACAACGGAGTTATGTGCTTGCTTGCTTACCTTATAATGTCGCCTGAGTGTCGACAACGATTTTGTTCGGTCAAAATATTCCAATAACTTGTCACGAGGTTGGTGTCTGATTGCACATGACGTACATAACGAAGTGCACCGCAGATAAGCTTCCGATAATTGCGAGGACTCTAAACGGATGCGCCGTCGCTGCAGTGTCAGGGGCTATCTCGATATCTTTAGGCGGACAAAGTGCAAAACAATAAATCGATAATTATTTTACCCTTCTACAATTGAGATGTTCTATATAATTATAAAGAAACTATATATAATGCTTCATTTATCGCTTATTTTTGTCGTAGCAATAATTAATAAGTCGGTTCAACGCATGCGCATCTTAATGTAGACGTCATCGGCCGCGATCATCTCGCTTACTACAGGTGAACTATGTATGTGTTGATTCAGCCATAGTGAAGATTAGTTATATGAATCCCACTGCTGGGTACAAGCGTCATCACAGAGGGTGTTGGAGCATGACCCTTCACGCGCCTCCACTTCTAATTGGCGGACTTAATACAGATTAAAATACTTTATTTTTGTACATTGTACTTTTAAAAGTAAAAACTTAAAAACGAACTGGCAACTCCAACTGTACCGTTCAATAACTTGTTGATTGGTTTCGAAAACTTGTTTCCCAACTCCGGTCAATTGAGGTTTATTTGTTTTTTTCATAAGTTAAGCATATACAAAGGGCATATATGTTTGTAAGTGACGGTGATAACCGACGTAGCTACAAGGATTAGGAAACCGATGTGGCAATAGGCCGGTCATCTAGCTTTTAGAACTGATAAGCGATGGGGAGAGGTAAGTTCTCGGGTGGCAACCTTGTATTGACCACTGTAGGACGCCCGCCACTAGTTGGAGTGACGACCTATGCAACCCTACCCCGTGGACCCTAGCGGTCCATGACTACTAACATCTTTAACAGATATTCACGATGTCATACTCGGCGATTGTGATAGAGTTCCTCGTTACCTGTACTTGAGTCTCTAGATTGGTTATGTTGCCATTTGACACTAGTATACTGTGAGGGCGAGGGTCTACGGCCGAGCTGACCCACAATCATAATCTTTATTTGCAGTAATAAGGGTTGTACAAAGGTAAAGGTGTTCTAATTAACGTAATATCCACCAAATTCTATGATAGTGGCACGCAAACATTTACTTTAAGTACAATGAACATTATCATTATTAAGGAATGTCATTATAACAAAAAAAAATGAGGCCGCCGCTAGAAACTAGCTGTAGTATGTCTACCGCTATCACAATTTGGATTGTTATATTTACATTTAGCACATAGATAGCTCTAAATCGAAGGCTATATAAAAATATATAACCTTCGCTTATCTACTTGCAATACGTATTTCAACTATTTTTTTTTTATTGAAGTCTTAATTTGAATGAAGAATAGGTTTTTCTTTTTTCCTATAATATTAGCACTACTATTAACATTGCTAATATTCCGGTTAACTAAGCTGTGAATGCTTGTGCTACGAGATGGTTCACGACAATAGGAGAATGGTAGATTCGAACCTACAATCTTAAGTTTCGTAGACCGTTCCCTAAACCATTAGACAATTGACGGTCGCTTGTAAGGACTTTACGAGTAATGTGTAATATAGACGTATTAAGACCTTATTATTTATTTTAAACAAAACTTGAATGCGGTAAAGGATTTATAGTAAAAAGTTGCAATAAAGACAAGGGCAGTTCTTCTTGGAGCAATGATAAGTATGGTATGCCGCGACGCCCTCGTGAAATGAGGTCGGCAGGAGTAATTAAGGTCGAGCCGTCTTTCCAATTTATATTTAGCCTCTTGCAGTTTACTGGCAGTTGGATTATTTGAGCTTACGCTAAATATATCTTTGACTTGAGTTTCCTTAACCTTAAGTGATTTTAACCAAAAATAATTTATATATGGTTGTGGTTTTTCTTTCATTTTCTGTAATAATTTATTTATTTATTTATTTATTTACTTTATTAGGAAACTTCACAGCATACAAGAAACATTAAACATAAATACAATTAACAAGGATATTTAGCCATCAAAGAAGTTACAACTATATACATTTTTTTTTAAAAGTATGTGCAACAGTAGTAACATACATTTTAATCTGTAGTGTAGTGTGTGTGTGTGTGTGTATGTGCGTTTGTGTGTGCGTATGCATCTTGTTAAGGCGAATTCAGGAGTGCTTCAGAAACATCGTTTAGAAACTGATTTCGTTTAAGATGGAATATGTCAATATTTCCAAACATATCATTATAGATCTGCATACATCTATATAAGACTGAGTTCTGGGCATATTTCGTTTTTGTAAGAGGGACATGAAATAAATTTGTACTTCGTAGGCGGCGTGTTGGGATACGAAGATGCAATTTTTCTATCAAGGTAGGACAGTCTACGTGGCCATTTAATACATTATATAATAACCGCATATCGGAAATAATTCGTCTATTAGATAAAGACAGAAGTTTATATTCCGTCAGCGAGATATTATAGTCACGCGTGGATTTTTTGGTAAAATGATTTAAAAACTTTAGAAATTTTACTTGGATGTTTTCAATGTTACGAGTGTGGGTAATGTAGGATGGGGACCAAACGGGTGAAGCGTACTCAAGTGTACTTCGGACATAAGCGAAATATAGAGGTAGTAGGGGACTTGAACTCCGGAATACTTTTGAAAGTCTCTTGATAAAACCAAGCATTCTAAGAGCCTTATGACAGATGTAATTGTAGTGTTCTGAAAATATTAACTTTGAATCTAACAAAACACCTAGATCCCTTACTTTCATAACACGACTTACCACACAATTATTTAATATGTACTTATATTGTAATGGATGTACTTGACGACTGAATGTAATTATTTGACATTTTTGACATTAAGATTGAGTAAATTTTTTGTGCAATAGCTTGAAAATCTGTGAAGATCATCCTGCAATTTACGACAGTCCTCGATATCACGGATCGGATAAAAAATGTTAGTGTCATCAGCGTACATGAGAAAACGAGAGTGATGAAAGCAATTTGAAATGTCATATAAATAAATGTTAAAGAGCAGGGGACCTAATAAAGAGCCTTGAGGAACCCCCGATGGAATTGAAGCTTTGTCCGAACAGTAACCACCGATTTTGACCCACTGTGACCTATTTCTTAAGTAAGAGTTAAGCCAACTCAGCAAATCTCCATGTATCCCTAAATTTTCTAACTTTGAAACTAGTAAGCTGTGATCAATTTTCTGTAATAATAATTTGATTGTAAATAAAGAAATATAAATAATGTAAATAAAGAAAGAAGCACAAGTGAAGTCGTGCTGTTAGCATAGGGTGGTAATAAATATGCAAAAATAATAAAATGTTATTATATATGTATCAGCTGATATTAATATGAATTTTTGTTAGAATCTACGCAGATATTTTTTTTTTAATTAAAAATGTTAAAATAAACGGGATAAAATACGTAAAATTAGTTTTAATCTATGAGTCGTATTCGCGTAAATATAAATATATATATATATAAGATTGATTTTATTTAATGGCCTTGATACTATTCTATACTGGGAACGTCAAAAACCTCATTCCCCCACCGTAACCATGAGAGCTGAATCACCCGGTAATGCATTTAAAAAAGTTAAATAATTATAAAATTCGTTAAGTTAGTTTTATTCTATCTATCCATTACTTTGTAAATAAGCATTTCGGTATCTCAGAATAAATAATCATAGAACTATATATTTTTTTAATTCAAGTACATTATGAAATTCGAGTACTTTTTTAACATACATTAATTAGCTTGATATGAATTATTTAAAGACAATTTTCACCCGCCTCCGTGCGTCTGAATATTGTAGACGTATTAAAAACAATACAATTAATGACAATACCGAAAGGACAACTATGCCTGTTATTTAGGGTTTTCAAAATCTAAAATCTAAAAAATATTTTAAAACGTTTTTATTATCTTTGACTCTATTTATGTAATGGTATTTATCAACTTCCGTACGTCTCAATAATATGAAATTTTGCAAAAAAAAACATATAATGACAATATAATAAATTCATAACAATGCCTGTTGCTTAAGTTTTTAAGTCTAAAAATTATTTTATGAGCTTGACCTCGGTTTATGTAATGGTTTTATTTTTTCCGTTTTAATCAACTTTCGTTTCTATATGCCTGTTTCTTTTTTTTTTTAACATTTATCTAGACAACGTGTAATGTGATAGAGTCTTCGTTAGTACTATGTGTCGCAAGTGTATCTCCGCGCCCAAGGATCCGTCGAGTATAGACTGGTCATCCGATAAACCTCGCGCAAGGTTATCGCTTCTTGCTGCTTCCTCTTATAGCATCGACTCGTTAACCCCGCGATAGCCTGCGATAGGTGTGCGGATCGAACACCCGCCGGACATTTATTCAATATTTTTATTAATTGCTTTTTAAGCGTTAATAGACTGATGGTTTAGGGTATGGTCTGCCAAACTCAGGGTCATAGGTTTGAATCGGCCATTCGATTATTGTCGTGATCCATCCTAGCACAAGCATTAAAGCTTAGTTGGTGTGATAAGATAGAGTCCGGAATGTTAGAAATGATAATAGAACTGCTAGGATTCTTTCTTTTTAAAAAAACATGTTTGAAGGGGCTAGGGTAACACTGTAGCTGGTTTCTAGGTGCCACTCATCCGAGGAAACACTACGCTCTCACAGAAAACTAGTGTAAAATACAATCATAATGTTGCTGTGTTTTGTATGGTGAGTGAAGAGATTCGGAGACGTCTTATTTCTTAGTCCTTAGGGGTGACGAGGCATCTGCATTATGATTCCTTATCGAATGATTTTGACCTTCAAAAGAAACCCCGCGGACAGCCGGAGACCCAAGTTGACAATAAAGAATTAAAGTTGACCGTTGAAGCAGATCCATCATCAGAGTTAGCGGTAGGCTTCGGTGCGAGTGACAATACCATTTTAATTAACTTGAAACGAATTGGAAAAGCGGAAAATCTCTAGAAATGGGTACCGCATGCATTGAGTGAAGCGCACCAACAAACACGCAGTGACTGCTGCCTAACATTACTCAAGCGTCACAATAACTAATAAAGGTAAAGTTACCTGGCCACTGTACCACACGTGAGCTACGTCAAACAACATAAAAATATATCAAAACTTAAAACCACCCACCACCAAACCAAACATATTTGGTATGTAGTTGTACCGTATTTCCCCCTTACCACCCCGCCGTGACCTTCCCCTGCGGCTGACATTGGCGTTGAAACGACCAATGAAAGAATGGAAGCTTCAATTAGAACCTTTTTTTATACTATTAGAGTTAATAAAGGAGCACACGGTTCATCTGATGCTGATAAACTGACTGATCTAGATCCTCAACAAGATGCACATGTCAACTTTATACATACAATTCTTCATCACTATTCATAAGAATCTCCGGATAACTCCACGCACCAGAAGAGACACTTCAGCTTTTATTTTACGCTGGTGTTCTGTGAGGGCGTAGTCCTTCCCTGATCGAGCCTTTCATGCCGCAGCCGGATTCAAACTGCAGCGCTACAGTTGTTAGAACTTATATATATCTTTATTAGTCTGTTTTCTTTGTTTACTCTGTTGGCTTTGCGGTTGTAGCGTATTTATTATTTGTATACTGAAAATTAAGACAACGTGATTATAAAGCTTTGTCTTGAACCGATCTATTTATAATAAATTATAATAGTTATTTTATTTTACAAAATCTACAAGTGTAAATATTAATATATGTAGCCAAGAGACAGGTTTATAATAATATTAAAATATTCGTTTATTTATTAGCACAAAAGAAACATTGTACTAAACGGCGGACTTAGTGCCTAAAGGCTTTCCTTGCCAGCCACATTTGGGTTGGCGCAATTATATGTAAATATAATTTTAAAAAAAAAACCCGTACAAATATTAAATCGTTCCTAGAAGCCATCGGTCACTTGCACCTTGAACGGGGCTGTCCGTCATGGTTTCATTAAACTCGTTATATTTTTCCCAACGTCATAGTTTAATATTATAACTTAATTAATTATACATGATCTAATTCCCCCATCCCCGTTCCACCATGTGACTTCACGACGCAATGCTGGCTTTCATCCTTTTGTCCCGAACATCCCTCAAACCCGCACGAAACGCTTTGCTTCGTCTTTCATTATTCGTACAGCAAAGGACTGGAATAGTTTGCCCGCGTCTGTCTTTCCCTCCGATTACAATGTGAGTGTTTTCAAGAGTAGAGTGAATAGACATTTACAGAGCTAGTGCGCCTTACCATCAGGACTGCATTTCCGCTTAACATCAGGTGGGATCGTGGTCAAGCACTTGCTTAGAAAGTTAAAAAATAATAATAATGGTTTCACCTAAATATTAATCAAATTAGAATTACCAATTTAGGTATGTAAAAGATGTACAATCCTATATATATATATATCCCACTGCAGGGCATAAGTCCCCTCTGTACAGTGGGTGATGGAACATAGTTTGACCAACTCCAATGCGGATCAGCGGATTTCACGTCTTTGAAATATTTTTTAATTATTTCTTAGACATGAAAGTTTCCTCATGATGTTTTCCTTCACCGCCGGGCACGTGGTAAACCAGTACTTTAAATTACGATTAATAATTTTCACCCGTGCCAGCATCGAGGATCGAACTCGGTTTGCTCGCGTACCGTGACATTAAAAGCGAGCTATTAGACACTGAGCTACCACAGCTATTATGCACATTATTTTTATTTCGATTTATCATGTCCCTGTCCCGGAATAGAGGCCTTACTTATATTTCCTGGTACTTTTTTGTCATTCTGTTATCGTTAAAGAACTACAAAATAAACCTTACATGGGGGTAATGTTTACATTTTTACCCCACAAACATTTGGCGAACCGAACCGCGTGTTTGCCAAACAATTCGTCTTACCGCACGTGCTTGACAAACTGCGCCATTGTGTTCGCGTTATCGGCGCCCGCGTTCAAAGTCCACGTTTACGTTACTCTAACGGGGCCGCGTGACGTCACCGTCGTAACCGCTGCGCCTAGGGTTGCCAACAAATGATCAAATACCACATTCGCAAGGTAAATTTTATTGAAGGCATTTTTAAATATCAATTTTAAAATTACAAATAAAAAATATGTAATTAATACGTATCAACATGATCATTTCAGCCCATCACTGTCATAGAGTTTCCCATAGGTCGTTGCTCCACCCTACGCTGCCATGGTCAATATGATGTAGCCACTCGAGAACCTCTTCTCCCCATCTGTTACCGGTTGTACGAGCTACATAGCGGGCCCATTGTCACGTCTGTTTCACTATTCCTTTAAGCTGTGTCGGTTATCTTAATCCTGCGGATATGTTTTTTTTTATGATTTTTATTAATACGTATAAGTGATCTAAATCAGCTTTATTATCTTTTCTTTATTAACTAGAATTGTCTGTAGTTTAATGATGAAGAAGTTACAAATATATAATAAAGTCCAATATATTTGTAACGTCTAGCTTTAAAATCTAGTTTTAAAATACAAACGGTCTTATTCCTCAGCTTATTACTGGTGATTCAATCATCAGGTGGTCCGAAAATGGGAAAGGAATTTTTATGCAAGCCTCGGGAGGGATAATATTGCATTATGATTCCTCTTCGAAGAAGAAATTATGACACGGGCAGTAGGAAACCGCCAGGTGTGCTGTCGTTTGCAGACCCGTTTAACTTTTTTGTGTGTGTGCGTGTTTACTTTTGTTTAACGATTTCAATCCCCGGTCAAGGATAGTATCTTGAGGAAACTATTGTGGAGTCACGTAGTACCATACTCTAACACACTCTAAGAGTTCTATAATTAAACATATATATATATATGTCAATCAATAAATTTTTCAATTTTAGATATACGTAATTAAATAAATTTTATTAATGACAACATGAACGGCGGAACTTGCCGGCGCGGATTTCGAGGCGGTATGGTTCCGCACTCGTGGCCGGCCGGCTTTCGCTTACGTGATGCAAGAGGCTTGCGATACCACCACCAATTCTCCGCAATATCCACGGTCCATTCCACTTGTGTGCGTAATTGACTCTAGTGCATTATATAAAAATAAAGTCACATCCTATATATATATATAAATCCCATTGCTGGACATAAGCGTTCCTCCTTATAAAGGGTCATCATCATTATCATCACAGCTCATCACTAGTCCACTGCTGATAAACAAAACACTATCCTTAGCTTCCCTGCATCCATCGACTTTCCGCAAAGTTGGACCAATTGTTGCTCTATCTAGCCGGGGTCTCCTACACTGCGAAAGCTCATACGAGGTTGTCCCTCGAGAATCTTTTTCTCCATCGGTTATCAGTGCTAGCAGCTATATGGCCAGCTTATTGCCACTCGTTAGTTAATCCCGATCATGTGACCGCGACATAAAATAAATGGAATTGATAATTGGCATCGTTAAATTTCTCATGGAGTAGGAGTGTAGAAAGATAAAATTGAAACATTAAATTAAAAATATCAATTGTTTACGTTCATACTGAATGTGAAACACATAAAAGATTCCAGTCAAACACACGCATTGAGGAGAGATTATGGCAAAAGTACACTAAACTATAATTTATAATAATTAGATATTAAATTAAATTTAAACGCTCTCAGTTGACGTAATACAACAAATATCATCATATCTATGATGTAATTTGTATTTACCTTCAAACTTTAAAAAATAATGAATCGCGGTCAAAATTGTATTGAATCCTCTTAGTGCAGTAGGAATGGGTCGCCACGACTGGCTAATTAACTAACCACATTGAATACAAGAAGTGTAATATAACAGCATAATGCTATTGTGTTTCTTAGGGTGAGGCATAGCGAGCCGGAGACCCATTAACAGATACCTAGTGGTTCCAGCTCAGTCATTAAGTGACGACGCACGTGCCTCTTGATAGTGTATTGAGGAAGGACGAAGATGTCCTCAAG
Source organism: Teinopalpus imperialis (assembly GCA_029286865.1). Classification (NCBI taxonomy): domain Eukaryota; kingdom Metazoa; phylum Arthropoda; class Insecta; order Lepidoptera; family Papilionidae; genus Teinopalpus; species Teinopalpus imperialis. The sequence continues at coordinate 16,817,666 of JAGSMU010000012.1, forward strand.
CCACAGTCGACAGTTATGAAAAAAAAATTAAAATGGGTCTTTTATAAATTCCGAATCTGTCTAATGGGTTTAGCGTTATAGTGGAAATAGGATAAAAGAAATGTCGATGTTTCACGTTGGCCTCAACGCCAAGGTGCTTCATATATCGCAAGTTAAACCGCACTTGTTCTAGATTTTGATGTTGATACAATGATGATGATTACACGTGTGGCCAATGCAAGTGCTCAAGACTGGCAAAGTTTTTTTTTGTATTTTTACATGATCTCCTTCTGGCCGATTACGAACACGGCGATATCTTCTGGTTTTTGCCAGATGACATCAATTGCGCGGAATATTATCACAGTGCCGTAAGTAAACACAGAGGCACTCGCTCGCTCCCCTCCCCTGCTCCGATGCAATGCATGTGCAGTAAAATCGAAGGAAGGTTAAGGATGCAGTGTTAGAGACACAACACACCTACACCCGAAAACCAATAGTACACAAATATCGTCCCTCGGCTGGGAATCGAACTCACCGACCCGTGACGCAGCAACCGGGTACTCTAATCACTATAAACTCTTGGCACTTTTTACATATCACTAGTGTATGATGATCACGATGGGTTGAGGAACTTCGTATCTAATTTACATCCTCGATGAGAATCGAGTTTAATTACTGACAGATATTACATTATCGTTATATTGGATCGTTACATTGTCCTCACTTGTATTTGGTTCCTCGGATCCCTACACAGCATGGCACTGCTGCTGACCAGTTGACAAGCAATGGAATGCTCAGTCGTCAGAATAGGCAAACGTGGCAATGTATGCTCGTCTTGAGGACTATTTATTGAGGAATATATTGTGGATGAATGTAGATAGATGTCACATGCCGTAGCTGTCACTTAACTAATATTATGAAAAAACAAAATATACAAGACGGACTCATTGGTTAATCCGGATCATGTGACCGCGATATAAAATAAATTACTAAACCGCTATTGTTCCAAAAGTAAAACATTCGAAGCGATGGTTATGTTACATATTTTCCTTTTCGAAGCAAAATGTTTTGAATACCGCGTAGTGACCTGAGAAGTTGTCGGTGTATTTGTCCGAAAGTATTATACAATATGGTCACACCCATTTTGTTTTACCTCGTACAGATCAATTAAAACAAAATGGACAAGTGATGGCCAGTTGCCCATAACATCCGCAACACCAGAGGAGTCGCATATGCGCTGCCGGCCTTTAAGAAACGTGTAGGCGAACTTTTCTTGAAGGTCGTATTGGTTCGGAAATACCGCAGGTAACAGAAAATTTCGCATAAAGCGCACCGTGGTGGATTGCCAACCGTCGAGATGATGAAGATATTTAAATACAGCTGCTCTAATTAATCCGAACGACTCCTCAGCACACTCCCCATTTCTGTTTAACATTGTTAACATAGTATTATAAATCAATGACTAACAGTGCTAGCTGTAGATAGTTCCTAGTTATAACAACAGAATATCAGTGTAAAATAGTAGCAAAGCTCTGCTGTGTTTCATATGGTGAGTGTAGACACACCTCACGGCTGACAACGCATGTGCATCTTCGAATTTCGTTGATCGATGTAGATGTCATCACTTACCATTAGGTGAACTGGGTGCTCGTTTATCACTTCTAATATTATTAAAAAATATCTTGGAGAATAAGGCTCTAGAGCAGGGGTTGCCAACTTTTCTGTATATAAGATCTACTTTTTATCTTAAAAGTGTGTCGCGATCCACTTGTTGTATTGTGTATAGGCGTAGTCTAAGTGGTATGAAAGGGTGTGAAATGTTTATACACTGTGTTTCAGGATAAGGTGCATTCCAGCGAGGTATGGGTAGATAGACCGGTCGATCGCGATAGACTTATTGGCCATCCCTGCTCTAAAACGTTAATCAAGTACTATAAATACTGAAGTCAGTTGGTATAATTCGAACTCATAACTGTTTCCAATACCTATCAAGTTTGTATTCGTAATAACATTTATAACATATATTAAAAAAATAAACAATAGCCTAATGGTTTAGTGTGTACGGTCTGCGGAACTTAATTCGAATTCACCTTTCCACTATTGTCATGAACCATCTTCCAGCGCCAGCACTTTAAGCTAAGTTGGAGAGGTTAACGGGAACGTTAGAGATGTTACCTAAGTATTGCTAGGTTAATAAATAAATATATTGTTATCAACGCTGAATGTACCCACCTTCGTGACAGTAAATCAATTGAATAACGCAGACCCTAAAGGTATATCTCATAAAAGTACTTCGCTAGAAGACCATTTTCATGAGGTGACATTCGATGTACTGTATTCAAAGTACATCTCTCTGGCACAGTTATCATTTGAAATTCGAAATCGAATGAAAAATTCATACTGCTTGCTTAACAGTTAACTGAAAAAGTCTGACAACTTATGAATAAACATTGAGGAATTTATTTCATTGCTGCATTCTACCCTTTCTTTTATTCATTTGTTATTGAAACTTTGTTAAATATTATATTAAAACGCATCGTTTCATTAGAAACGAAATGAAACGCTTGAGTACTTTCAGGCTGTTGCGTTATTGCGGTCACGTTATGTCTCTTAGTGACTTTTTGTCTTCTGACGCGAGTGGTTGTGTTTGTTGCTGTAAATTCATCACCAACAACTTCATTTCTAAAATGTTGTAAGTTGTTTTATACGTTATTCCATTTTCGAAATTGTTTTATGAAAGACTTTCCAATGAAATTGTAGTAAAAAGCATCAAGAATTCGAAATCATTCTTAGTTGATCGAATAATTGTGTTTGTGTTGGCTTTTCATAATCGGTTTAGGTGTACTTTTAAAAAAGAAAATATTAGAAACTAAAAGAATACGACGAAAGAAGAGAGAAATCTAACGGTGATGGTGAGACCACACTATACATTGTAACGTCGCTATTCATCGTCAAATCGGTGTAGGAAGATTGGGAAATAATATAAAAGAAACAAATTATCCTAGTGCTTCTTCGTCCTCTCTCTTAGGTCTTGTTTTCCAATTGGAGGATAAAGTTTTACGTGAGTGCACTAAAGATTTAAACAATTCTAAATGAAACGATTTTTAATTGTATCAGAATTGTTAAATGGAACGTCCTCTTGATAATAGTGAACTCTTGTGATGCTGTGTTTGGATCGCAAGTTTCACTTACAAACGTACTCTTTGCTATTCTATTGACGAAGCACAGTTCGCCTGATGGTAATTCCTGCGATCCATGGCACACCCACTACATTTAACCTCGACAAGTAATCATTGTGCAAATACGTTCTCCTCTGAAGTCTAAGATAGTAACAGGTAATAAGGGTCCCCGGATCCCTACACTTACCAGTCGAAACACATCAGTGTTATGCTGCTGTTTAAGGTTGGTATTCTGTGAGGGCGTGGTCCTTCCCCAGTCGAGTCGACCCAGTAATACTATAGCTAGAAACAAACTGCAACATGGACTTAACACGGTCGATCTTTGTTCTCGTACGTGTGCGTGTAATCAATTTCCACGGCGTCGCTGACTTACGAATTAACTGTAGTAATATTAATTTATTACACTGTTTTTAATTGCTCAGAACATCAGGGCTTCATGAAGACCAATCAGGTCTCCTGTTTTTTTTTACGAAACTTGTTAAACGAAATTGATTTTAATTAAAACATTTGTTAAAATCTGTAACGTTATGAGAATTGGCCGAATGGTTTTATTAGGGCATTATAAGGTATATCTGCCTTTTACGTCACAAAACTTAATTACTTTACTAATCACGTGATGTGATTAACCAAGCTGTTTTTTTTTATAATATTTAGGGTGACAGTGGTAGAGCTACACTGCAGTTTCTTTTTAGCTGCACAATTAATGGATCAGCTCGACCGGGGTAAGGACCACGCTCTCACAGAATAGCAGCATAATGCTGCTGTTTTTTGGATAGGAATCCGGTGGCTTTATTACTGGTGACGAGGCATTCCATCTCAGTCCTGAAGGGTGACAACGCATCTGCATTATGATTACTTGTCAAGGATGAATGTAGATGATGTATGATGTAGATTGGCCGCAGGAATCACTTACCATCTGGTGAACTGTGTGCTCGTTTCTTACTTTCGATATAATAAAAAGAAACAAATGTTGTTGCACACGTTGTTGTTGTTGTACTGACAACTTGTACTGACTGTTGTCGTCTCGACGTACTTGAGCCGGTGGCTGGGATGCAAGTAGACTTAATTAGTAATAAAAATCTCATTGTCTTCTTAATCTCAAGATGTGTGAACACACATCATTCATGCAATTGCATTAACGACGAGATCATTGACCTATTGTAGTCGTAGTCTAACTTAACATATGTCAAACTGTGCTAATTTGTCAACGTTATTCGTCATAAATATACTAATAAAATATCACACCACACCCCTATCCTTGAATGGTAGACGATGTCTTTTGGCATATATAAACACAATTTTTATAGTATAGGCGGCAAACGAGCACGCAGCCCACAGATGGCAAGTGATCACCGCCGCCCATGAACCTGTGCCATCAACGCAACACCCACCAGAGGAAGGAAATCATATATTATACATAAATTGATAAAAGTATCCTATGTGTTGTTAATCCAGATTATAAACTGTGTGTCAAATTTCATTCACGTTTGTGATTGGTTTCAGCCGTTTTGCGTGATTGCGTAACAAACACTACAAACTTTCTCATTTGTAATATTACTAGGATTTTTGTATATAAGACAATAGACTGTTTAGGTTTGTTCCTATGAATGTTTTAATGAAGTAATGTCGTGTTAGATCACCGACTAACTGGTTTGACATTCGCATTATTAAATTAACGTTCGAGGTCCTGCAATTATTGCCTCGTCTGTATAAGATGGAGGTATCGGCGAAGCACAAAGTCAAGCTGGTTTTTTTTTAATGCACAGCAGAACTAAGCTAATAGATATATTTAGTAGCTGAAGTGGGGCGGATCATATATCCCGCAGATAAAACCGACGCGGTGTACGATGATTCACCTCCTCTCAGGGTTCGTTCGTTCAGCAAAGGATTAGTGATAGGCTGAAATGATCATAGATGATTAGATATATAAATAAATAAAATATAGCTGATACCAGCTGAGCCACATGACGGATCATACTCAAATACGGAAAGTATTCGTACAAAGCCTTATATTGTACTTATTACGTTACTTTTCGTTCGGTGTGCACTACGCCCGTCTCTACCAATCACGTGACATAGGCACGATGTCTCGCCGCCGGACCTTTGGACCTCAGCAGTTCCCACGGAGCGCAGCGCAAGAACACCGCCACTCCATGCCGCGTTCCGTGTTATTCTTTTTTGTTATCAAGTCATTACATACTCGCACGTTAACGCTAACTAAACCGATATAAGACCCACAAAACAAGTGCGCATGAGGCGCTGCAAAAAAACATGATGACGTCATGCTGTTTTTTTTTTAAGATTTACACGATGTACAAACGTGCAGGAGTTTTATCTAAATGTTATTATTGTCCCATAATTATTAATAATTTCGATTTTTAATCTATTGTTAGTATCATTAATTCAATGAGCTCTCAATAATCAATCAATTTAAATTAATTATGAACATATATTAATTAAATAAAACGTGAAAAGTTTCAATTTTTTTTTATTTATATGTTCTTATTACACAGTTCAAGCATAAACAGTTTATAAACTGACTGTCCTACTTCTTCATCTTCCTGTTTTTTTTTTTATTTCTGCAGACTATAAAATACGTAAATAAGTAGGAGAAGTTCGGATTAATTCCAGCCGCCGAGTTAAAACATCGTACATGACAGAATTCAATCAATTCATCTCGATGGTTGGCAATCCACCACGCTTTATGCGAAATTTTCTTCATGCACAATTATTCTATGGAATCAGCTGTCGCTAGCGGTGTTACCGAACCCATACGACTTACGGACCTTCAAGAAGCCCGCACCTTTCTTAAAGGCCGGCACCGCATCTGCGTGTCCTTTGGTGTTGCAGATGTCCATGGGTGGCGGTGATCACTTACCATCGCTGCTGCATGAGCTGTTTGCCACCTATTCTACAAAAAAACCTAGATAGCGCGTACGGTATACACACTATAATGTACATATCAGAGTTTAATGATATAATGATTCAACCTAAATGTGTTATATGTTTTACAAATAAATAAATATAAATTACGATTTCTGAGTGTGCAAGTAAATCTAGGTGAATCCCATCTAATACTGTTGGACGGCTTTTTCTTCTTGGGCACTGTTAGCCCGAGGGCTTTCACAACTTCACGGTGTTTAAAGGTGGCCGATCGCTTAGGTCGCTCCGCCGAAACCTTTATGTATGGGTAACCTCCCAAAGGGTTTCCGAGAGGGCTGAACCTCGACTCAGTCGGATCGAACTGTGCGGCATACGTAAATCGCGCGTCTCGTATTACTATAGACGCACTACGACAAGGAACTACACTGAGCTGTATCCTAAACGCATAGTACGTACTCAACGCATAGGAATTAATCAATGTTAGTGTAACTAAAATGTATCTATTACCTACCAATATGCTAATAATAAAAAAATATATAATATATATTAATTTATAGTTTCGATATAAATTAATATTTTTTTTATATCGAAACTTTTGGCGTATATTCTTTGTTACTTTTTTTTTAATACTTACATAGGTAATTATAAATGTAATATAACATAGTATATTAATATTAATAGAAAGAGTGAGTACCTCAGTGTTTAAGCGCTTGTTTTTAATGCCACGGTACGCGAGCAAACCGAGTTCTTTCCCCGGTGTAACCAATGATTGTTAATCGAAATTTTAAGCATTGTAAAACAAAATTGAAGCCCGTCATTCCGCATTGTAGCGTGGTGACAATGCTCTAACCCCCTCTCTGGAAAGGAGGACCTAAGTTCAGCACTGGTATATACCTATTCCGGCAATAAGTTCTGTTACAAACGAAAATGATTTTGTTTTAATGAAGTAATGTAATATGATTAAAATTTAAACCTACACATTTATTAGTCAGTCAGCAAAAATAAAAACATATTCGATTCGTAAGGTGACCCCTTTGGCTTTTATACAGGCCTTTAATCTGTTTGGCCACGAATCTATGGAATTACGCACTGTTTCCAAGGAAAAATCTCGCCAATGCTTGCTCCAAAGATTTTTTAAAAGACTCAATGTTGCCATGATGGCAGGCCATGATTTGAAACTTGAAACTGTCTATAATTTAGAGTATAAAGGGTTGAGGTCTGGGCTAGTTGAGGGCCAGTCTTCAGCTCTTATAAAGTTCGGAATGTTGGTTTCAAGCCAGGCTTGGGTAGTTCGTGCCTTGTGACCAGGTGCAGAGTCCTGCTGGAAAGTCCACGGTATATTTTTAAAAAGTGTATTGATGAGAGGTTTCACAACATGACCCAAGACTGTATCTTGATACACTTTGGCTGAAGTTTTCACTCCTTTTTCCTTTTCTTTAGAACTGTGAGCGTACACTTTATCATTTTGCTTATTGTAGTGTTCTTCAAATTTTTTCATCGGTAAAGAGGATATTTCTGTGCCTTTCACCTGCGTATCGCGGCAGAAAGCGTTATGATCGATCCACTCTCTTTAATTGTAAAGATTGATTTAGGAATTCTGACTTAAACAGCATCAACAGCCTTTGTAGTTCTAACAGTACGCGGCCGTCCGATCTTTTCTGGTCTTCGACAGAGGAAGTGTTGTTGTATCTGTTGATAGTACGATATACGAACCATACCAAGCTTTTGAAGTGTATGGAATATGATCGACGGCTCCATACCCACTTTGTGCAAGGCGATTGCATATTGTAATTTGATAATAAACACGAAAAAATATGTGAAATGGCGCAAAATTGAAAGAAGTTTTTAAAATAATATACGTGTTCCAAATTCAAAATAATTAAAAAGTTGAATATAAGAAAAGTTTTTATCTAACAGTATTTATGGCCCGACTAGTTATATAGAGGCAGTTGTTTTTAATAGAAAGTAAAGATAACATTTTTTATATTCTTTAAATTAATTATACATACAAATGCTTTATTGACTATAAGTTATTCAATTATTATAATTATAGCCACCTGACTAAGTAATAATATTGAACATAAAACATAGTATACGTTTTACGTCTGTCGGAATTGTTAAATAAAACTATATCGACAAATAATTTTATATTTATTTTTATTATCTATTTTTATTATATATTATAACGTAATAAAATAATGATATAGTATTTAATAATTGTTATTTTAATTATGTTATTATGATTGGGATAGGGTGAAGGTGATCAAGTGATATAAATAAAAATAAAACACCAGAAATACTCGAATTGATTTATGCGATTGACGTTTCACGTAATTAAAAATATTTTAAGTTTCTAATAACTATAACAATAGGTGTCACAAGAATACCGTCGAAAATTTCAGTTAATTTATACATGCATACATGCAATTATGCAGCTACCGTGCCAAAAGCACTTGCGAGCAACGAGCAAGTAATGCGTAAGGCCTGAGGATTGGGGAAAGGCAGTGATTGCCAGACCACCCCCACGAAGTAGTACCTGACGGTGGTCCCGAGTGGGTTCAAGAGAGGTGCCTTGGCAGATTTTTTTTGTCGTTATTACCCTTAACACCAGGGGTGAGGGTCAACACTTCGTGCGTGAAGGCGTTTTGTCCCTCCATAAAGAAACATACATACTACGAGTACAAATATATAGAATAAAAGTGTGTTAAAAATATATTTTGTACACGATGTACATATTACACCTGGCTGCTGGGTAGCGGGCCCTTGGTTCGATTCCCAGCCGAGGAATAATATTTGTGGGTCAGGGTGTGTTGTATGGACCTTGTGGACTTGTCCATGACACTGCATCTGAATCTTCCTCCGATCTCATTACACGCTGAGTGAGTGTCTCCGTGTATGCACAAATGCTTGCGGCACTATAACAATATTCTGCGCAGGTGATGTCATCTCATGTCCCAAGACGGATTCATCATCAGCATCACACATCACAAGTGCATTGTGTGTATGTTTGAAACATTGTTATTGTTTATATAAGATTTATTTGTGTGATAGTTTTGCTGAGAACCCACCATTTTCAGCCGCCACCGTATTTCCTGTAAACCAGGATCGTGTGAAAGTTAATACATATAAATATATATATATATATACATATGCACATATATGTGTTAGGTTACAATGGGAACACATATTCTGCGTTAATAACTTCTTTAATCATTTCTACCTTTTTCTCGTACCCCATTACAATTATTACCGTCGTATCGTTGTTGTTCCCTCCTACTGCCGTCCATAGAGTGTGCCTCACTCCTACAAACTTGTTATTAAATATTCAATTAGCAACTTTATTTATTTATTTAACTTTTATGTACATAAAGCATTTATACAATGGAAGTAACATAGGAAAGGTATTTACAAAGGCGCAGCTCATTTTACAATTATGATCTCTTCCACCAGCCCTGTTGTTGGATATATTATCAGCAAAAAGAAACATTGTGTTCAGAAAAAAAAAAGGAAAATAGAGAAAGGAATAAAATAAAATTACCGATTGTTTGATACAATTTTGATCATCGAAATTTTACTACGAAAACAAGAACAGTCCTCACTGACGGCATCCGTCAAGGTGTATATGTACACCAGTGATGCGATCTTGCGTTTATTCTTAGCAGCTAGCTAGACGTCTGAGCTCAGTCTAACGTGGCACCGTCGCGTCACCTCCCGCCGCGCTCCGGGACCCAGATTCCTGACGGGCCGTCCACTTCCTCACTGCGCGGGGCCGTCCTTACGTACCATTCCGCTCGGTAACCTATTCGAGGAGTTTCTTTCTTATTAACCAGAGCTAGCGGTGAACAATCTCATCATATATTTCCAAATATCATCATACGTATATCCTTCACTGCTTCATCATATATTATTTATAAGAAAATTTGCATAGGTCGAACAAGCCATCTACTATTGTAATATAGTAGATGACTTGTTCGACCTATGCAAATTTTATATATATATATATATATATATATATATATATATATATATATATGCATATATATAGTTCTTAGTTGTTATGCATTGTTGGAGAGATAAGAAAACTTATTAACCTATTTGACCAGTGTTTAATTGTCTTATAAATCAGATGATAAAAATGAGATTTAAATTGACATTTTTTAATAAAATTTGATGTTGCATTTTTGTCTTATTTTGAAAAAAGCAAAAAAACATGATAACTCAAAAATGGTTCACTTTTGCATAATGCCTATGGGGGTTAAAATTATCGCAAATAGTCACCCCTGTAACAGGAATACGTTTACGTAACCCTGTATATATATACATTATTTATGACCATTGATTATTAAATGTGTTTATTAATAGTAATGTTCTAATAATTAATGTAACTATTATACTATTTAATAATAACAAAAAAATCGAATATTAATCTATGTATGTTGTTGTTGTTTACGTAAAACAGCAGTGGAGATGAAGTTTTATTTATTTTACTTATTATCGTTTCATTATCTCGAGTCCGCTCATTGTTGTCAGCCCGTGTTCGATAGCCCATTTAATAATCTGGGCGGTAAGCACACATCACCAAGTGGCGTGACCATATCGCCAAGTGACTCAGTGCTGGTAGTGGATCATAGTGGATTTTAATACGTGGGAATAAAGTTCAAATTCGAATGGTAAGATGCACCAACTCTTTCTACGAATACCCTCACCTGTGCGTTGTGCAAAAGGCGGAACATCTAAGTAAGGTTTAGATCACTAAATCAGTTAACGGTTAAATATCAAATCACTTACTTTCTTTAGGGGAATCACCCCCATCCAGTTGTTATCTTCCGTGAATTGTTCATTTGCCTTAGAGACGTGATCTAATCTTCTTTTTAATAATTGCCCGAAAGGAACAACCCATGTATATAAATCCCACTGCTCGGCATAGCACTCCTCACGATGTTTTTCTTCACCGCTGAGCTCGTGGAAAATCAGCAATTATAATTGCGATTGACAATGTTCATCGGTGTGTGCACCGGGGATCGAACACGGTGTGCTCGCGTACCGTGACATTAAAAGCTAGCGTTTAGACACTGAACTACCACGGCTCTTGCAATAATAATTTCTCTGCGACATACATATATATGTATTAATACGTGAAGATAAATCTTTATTCCTCTTTTAAAGTACATAGCATGCACGGAGTAGCGTCAGATTTGGCATCGTTAAAGATCATATAGAGGAGTGCAGAAATATAATTAAATAACAAATAAAAAAAAAACATTCATTGTTTACGTTCATATGAATGTCAAACACATAAAATGCAGTGGTCAAACAGACGCACGGAGTAGAGATTATCGGTAAAGTATTTATATATAATAACTATAACAAATAGATTAAACAACAATGTATAATAATGAAATGTATAAATATACTAAATAAAACTAAAACGGTCGCAGAATACAGAAATATATGCAATGATTATACAGGTATACTATTCGAACAAAAACCTCAATTACGTTCAACTTAAAAATATTATGATAGCGGTCGAATTGTTAGTTGATATGAATAAGCATTTGATGTTATACGCCACTCACGGTGGACGTCTTTCACGTCCTGATGTTGTCAAGTCGATCGTGACATTCCACTCTAGTTATTCGCAAGATACACATTTGTATTATTAGTATTGACCATGACAAACACAGCACACAGTTCACCAGAAGGTAAGTTGTTCCTGCGTATATGGAAATCACATTCATCCTCGATAATCGTAATGAAGATGCGCTAGCAGCACCCTGGAGACTAAGATGGGATGCCACCAGATTGTTCGGAGTCTAAACATCGTACATCACGACAGAATTCAAAATTATTTAATCATCTCGATGGTCGGTAATACACCGACAATCGCACAGTGCGATTTACTCGTGGTTTGGTGGCACGCACAACTACTCTCCGGACTCAACTATCGCCAGCGGTATTCCCGAACCGATACCACTTGAAACCTTCAAATAAAAAGGGAAAAGAGCTTACACTTTTCTTATAGGCCGGCCGTTGCGATCTACGAGTCCTCTGGTGTAGGGGATGTCCACGTGCGGTGGTGACCACTTACCATCAGCTGCTGGCTCGTGTGCCACCTATTCTATATAGAAAGAAAAAAACACGAGCGTAGTAGTCCTTCCTCGGTTTCATTCTTCACATTCATGCTTAATGTCATAAAATTAATCCGATCGTGCGATTTTAATTAACAATCGGACTCAAACTGATTACAGTGGATTTATTGGCGATATCGGTCATTGACATAAATACGTACACTGCGTGACCTTGACAATTTCCTCTCGTCTAATTTTGTTGCCACCAATCGGTTGCATCATGTTGCCATTATCTTGTAATTCTCGTAGTTTTATTTTATCCGATAATATATTGTTTTATTTCCTCGCTATTAATGGTGAGTGTGAAGGTTTTACTTCGACACACGGTGAGCCGAGCTATTGTCTATATATATACAATAGCTCGGCTCACCGTCACACACATATATATATCAATGACAATGGGCTGACCACTAAATAGCTATTAGAACCGTTAACTGATGGGAAGGAAAGGTTCTTGAGTGGCATCCTCGGACTGTCGAAGGAGTGACGGCCTATGCAAATTTGCGGGAGGTCGATGGATGTAGGTGGTTCAGGATCGGGCTTTGTGGTGATCTATGTTCAGCAGTGGATTATGGACAGATTGTGATGATGAAGATATATCTTAATCACCCTTTATACAACTTATATTGTAGAAAATGACTAATTCATATTGGGAGAAATACGTAGCCTATAAAAACGATTGTTTAAGAGGCCAATTATAATATAAATACATCGTCTTCTAAAGTCGTGACGGACTGTGGAAGAGTAATGTATGTGTCACGGGCCGCACGTATCGCTTGCTATCATTTGGACTGTGTGATCGTTCGTTAGCCTCAATGCAATAAAACAAAACAATATTTTTCCTTAAATTACAATATTTTGCCTACGTCTGAATATAACTTGGGTGTCTTCAAAGCAAGACTGAATAAGTTTTCAATGAGCCAGTTCTAGATCGCCACTAACCATCAGTTTGGAGTGTAACCACTAACGGTCAACTCGTAATAAAAAAAATGTAGTTTTTTCATAACTACAACCCAGCCACTCGTTTACGTGTATATGTAATTTACAATTTTTTTGTTACAGGTCGAAACATCCAGATATGTTTATAGACGAGAATGAGACGTGAGTATAATATATAAAGATATAAATAAATATATATATGTATGTATTATATATACGAATATAGTATATTATCGCTATTGACATGTACATTTTAAATTCCAAATAACATATGTGTAGATAAGAATGATGCCCAGATTCCGACCATAGCATCTTCTGGTTATTGCCAGATAATATCAAATGCGTAGAATATTTTATAGTGCCGCAAACACGCGGAAACACAGAGGCACTAGCTCGTCGTCCCCTTCTCTCTGGTGCAATGCTACATGCACTTAGGAGTAGGAGGAAGGTTGAGATGCAATATCAGTGACACGGTATGCCACACACCCAAAACCGAAATCAGCAATTCGTTATGCACTAATGTAGTTCTTCGGCTGGAAATCGAACTAAGGAGCTGCGACGTAGCAGGCAAGTACGCTAGCACTACATCACGCGGCCTGTTGCCAGAAACGTTAAAAATAATAAAATCGGCTATATATTTTTAATCATATAATCCTAAATATTCCCGACATTTTTCAGGCCTGCTGGAAGAGATTTTTTGTAAATTAAGCTTCGGCTTTGTACATACCTTTCCTATATTACTTCCCTTATATAAATGCTTTGTGTACATAAAAAATAAATTAATAAATATAAAATGTTTCGTTCTTATATTTTATCATATATATATATATATATATATATCAATTCGTAGACTCCACCATTTAAATATAAAAATACATCCATTATAGTTCTTATGGCATATTCTTCTATAATATTTATATGGTATTCTCTATATAAATATTATAGAAGATATCGCTTTGGTGGAAACGGCAAATAGATTAAATAATTACTTTACGTTCCGTGAGTGTGAATCAATCGTAATCATGTCCAGTGATTACGTCACAGGGGGAACTCTATTTAGTATACACTGCCTTACGTTGCACGAATGCCTTGTACAGTGGCGACATGGATAACCGACGACCGACAACTTAGTTTGTTAACCCGAGACGTGACGCGACACCCAAGGCACGCGGGTGATACTTGTTCTTATCACGTGCATCTTTTCGTAAGCGATTACAAATAAAGCTTGGCTATCCCACTTCACAAGCGATTACAAATAAAACTTGGATGTCTTACTTTCACAAGCGATTAGAAATAAAGCTTTTCTATCCCATTTTCACAAGCGATTACAAATAAAACTTGAATGTCTTACTTTCACAAGCGATTAGAAATAAAGCTTGGCTATCCCATTTTCACAAGCGATTACAAATAAAGCTTGGATGTCTTATTTTCGCAAGAGATTGGAAATAAAGCTTGGCTATCCCACTTTCATAAGCGATTATAAATAAAGCTTGGCTGTTCATCTTTCACAAGCAATTGGAAATAAAGCTTGGCTGGTCCTCTTTCACAAGCAAATGGAAATAAAGCTTGGCTGGTCCACCTTCAGAAGCGATTATAAATAAAGCTTGGCTGTTCATCTTTCACAAGCAATTGGAAATAAAGCTTGGCTGATCCTCTTTCACAAGCAAATGGAAATAAAGCTTGGCTGGTCCACCTTCAGAAGCGATTATAAATAAAGCTTGGCTGTTCATCTTTCACAAGCAATTGGAAATAAAGCTTGGCTGGTCCTCTTTCACAAGCAAATGGAAATAAAGCTTGGCTGGTCCACCTTCAGAAGCGATTATAAATAAAGCTTTGCTGTTCAACTTTCACAAGCAATTGGAAATAAAGCTTGGCTGGTCCTCTTTCACAAGCAAATGGAAATAAAGCTTGGCTGGTCCACTTTCACAAGCGATTATAAATAAAGTTTGGCTGGTCCACTTTCACAAGCGATTATAAATAAAGCTTGGCTGTTCAACTTTCACAAGCAATTGGAAATAAAGCTTGGCTGTTCAACTTTCAGAAGCAATTGGAAATAAAGCTTGGCTGGTCCTCTTTCACAAGCAAATGGAAACTCACTTCACTAGCAGTAAAAACTAGCAGCAAAGAGAAATTCATTGATTAAAAGACAACAGCACACAGAAGTCTGATGAGAGGACGTCGTAGGAGTTAATTCAAGAATCCGGAGTGTTTGATTCGTTTATTGATATGTTTTGTGTTGTGGCAAGCAAACAGCACAGAGGCAAATACTTGGAGCAAGGAAAAAATACTGAGGCTAATATATCGTACTTTTGGAAAGGCAATAGGTACATGTATAAGAGAAAGCCTTTTAGGAATATTAGATGACACAACGATCACACAGTTCTCCTGGTGGCAGGTGATGGTAACCGGAACTCTACGTGCCAACTAATTCATAATAGTAAATAATTACAATTTCATTTTTTTTGTAGTATACAGTGTGATGAACGAGCAAACAAATCACCTGATAGTAAATCCTTTTGTCGGCGCTGGTTAAGCCCACGTCATTCTTTTTCATCTTATAGAATACCAGCTTAAAATAGCAGCATCACTCTGCTGTTTCCTCTGGTGAAGTAAGGGACCTCTGTGAATACGCAGTCCTGTGGCAGATACAGTAGAGTCTACACCTTTAAGCTATCAAGCTACAGGAGGAGGTGTTTGTGGGAAAATCTTCAAAACCCTACCTCCTGGGAGGAAGACAGGACACTAAAACCCCTCGGTGGCCAACCACAATGTATTGGTAGGGACTCCAGGATCTCCTACGAAGCGCAGTGCGTCTAAGCACGTCCCAAGGGTGGGGGTCCCCTCCCCTAATATCTTCCGTGACTTACGGCACCCGGGACTATCACTGTGTTGCTGTCCTCCCAGGTTTCGTTATCCTGGAGGACGAGAGCCCGCCAGCCTGACCGCCCGTGAACCCGTAAACCCCTTTCAGAGCGAGACAGAGGGTACTTTATCCGAGTACTAAAGGGCGGTAGTTACAGGATCTATTACATGCATTTTTCTCTCCCTCTTTGGAATCGTGTATGTAACGTGCAAGTTAAATTGAAATGAAATAAATAAATTTCTCCCAGTCAAGGTTTTGAGCAGGTCAATAATGCACTCTATTAGCGGACTTGATTACTTCCGCCCGCACGCGCTCTATTGCGGTTATGCGATATTGACCGGATTGCTTATTAAATGTATTTCATGTGAATTTTTTTGTCTATTTAATATAAACATATTGTTTCGAACTATATCGTTGGATAAAAACGCCGTTGATGAAATAGTAATTTTATCGAACTAAAATGAATTACTTTAAAATAAACACTAACAAAATTCATAACTAGTCGCTTTTAATTCTCTCCGTTATTTACTGAATTAGATGTCCATTTTATTTGCTACGCACCATTTTACACCACCAGTTAACTGTGGTAGGACCACACTCCAGCTAGTTACTTGGCGGCAGCATGAATTGGCCATTAAGACTATGTTCGACAAAAGACAGGTATGAACAGCATAGAATACACAAGAATGCACACCATTAAAATATAACACACAAAATATACACATCGAATAATGGTAAATAGGTAGGCACCAGTTGACGGTCTTTTTTTATTATATTAAGTGTAACAAAGTATGTTCACCTGATGGTTAGTGATGATGTGATGTGATTAGTGGTGATGATAACATCATTTAAGCTCATCACTTGGTCCAAAAGTTAAGCATTTCTACTTTTGATGTAATCGGCAACTAAACTTTTTAAAAGTTTTATTTGATTTGACTCTACATTATAAATTGCGCTTGTTATTTACTGAAAGTTATTGTGACGAGTCAAAACAATGGAACGAGCACGGTCGCGGTGAAGGCGGTTTATATGATTGATAGGCCAATATTTATAAATATCCTACTTGTTAACGTGCATCAGTCTACTTCCCGCAGGATTGCAACTGCTACATATATGTAGATCACATGTATTAGGTAGATCTATTTTTATATTTTGTATATGTCACTATCGCCTGCGATATAGTTGTAAAGAAAACTAGTCACTTATCGGTGTCATCAATAACCTTGTACTCTGTCACTTACATGCGAGACACTATGCACCAGTCGTGTGTCCGGCTCGGACCGATCGTAGGGCGTCGGGCAAAGTGTAATACATACACAAGTGCGCACGCGCATGTTTTGTGTTGCTGGTAGAGCCCTCGAAAGTAGAATTAACAACAAAACACAACCTCACATAATACTGGCGTTGAAGTGCAACATAACACGCCTGTGTTTCGTTTTATCTTTGTAGTCCTCAGGGGTGGGAACGCGTATTCAAGTTGAATCTTTGTTAAGAATGGATGTAGATGTCATTGGCTATTGACCTGTGCTTGTTTGTCACCCTAAACAATATTTAAATTAAATTATTTATACATGAGTCTATATTTATAAATGTATATATGTATCTGTACGTATGTACTTTCATATACAATTACATCCACATACACACATATGCTTTGAAATATATATTAAAACGAAATTTATATTCGTAGACGAGGGTCTGTAAGTCCTCAGGGATGACAACGCGTCTAGCTTTTGATTCCTTTGGTGTTATGGGTCGCAGGTGTCACTTACGAACGGGTGAACTGAGTGTTCGTTCTTCACTCACAAAACAATAAAAAAAAATCTATTATCAACTTAAAATACATACTTAAACTGCGCCGGACCTTGAAAGACTTATAAAATGCTTTAATTCCCTCTCGAAGGTGGTTAATTTAGAACATTATAGTTAATTTATTCACGGCTGCGTGTTGTCGAGTGGTGCCATTAAATGATGAAAAAGTTTAATGGAGGACAGCCTTTGGCTGTCCATAATATCGCAACTGGTGACGAAACCTAGGTGTACTGCTTTGAACCGGAAAGAAAATGCCTGTCGGCAGAATGGGTCTTTCCATTTGAACACTTACCGGCGAAAGTTAAGAGAAGAAAATGGTTACTTCTTTTTTCAGCAAATTAGGACATTACATTATGATTGGTGGTGGAATATTTTTTGAGGGTTTTAGATGTGGAAATTTTATTATACTTGGTTCTTTTTTACTAATACTACTTAGCAACCGAACACATCAAATTTCCAATCAGTTATATCCCATCCCTTATCGATATAACTAACGACAGACTGATTGTTCTATTCTTAACTAAGAACCTGTCGCGCCGCTCGTTATCAGATAACGCGATAACAAATTGCCAACAATGTCTCGAAACTATAAACGTTTTGTAATCGCTGTACACACGGTTAGTCGATTGGCGGTGTGCAGACTGGACTACTGTGCTTTTATTTTAATCTGTGACAGTGAGATATGGGGCTGGAATATAATGAGGGGTGAGTCGAATGTTTATGATATTACTTACTTTTACGTTCCTGAATGTGAAAGAAGGATTTTTTTCATAGAATAGCGAAAAAGTGGCGAACGAGCGAGCAGCGCATCTGATGGTAAGTGATCACCGCCGTCCATGGAGATCTGCAACACCAGAGCAGTCCCAGATACGCTGCCGGCCTTTAAGAAAGGTGTAGGTTCTTGAGGGTCCCTAAGCCGTATCGGTTCGGAAATGCCGTTGGTGAGAGCTGATTCCACAGTAGTTTAATTGTTTTCTTTTTTAAGTGACATACGACCTCACAGTTCAGCTGATAGTAAATGGCACATGACACCCACACACATCCTCGATATGGAATTCTAACGCAAATGCAGAAGCGTATTACAGGTTCTGCATACCATGCGAAACACAGCATAGTTATGTTACTAATTTCAGCTGGTATTCGGTGAGGGTGTGCTAGAACGAAACCACTACGTAGCTCTATCACTGTTATCATGTTACTTTAAATATTCGGAATGGGTCGGCCATATAGCTCGTAGAACCGATGGGGAATAAAGGTTCTTGAGTGGCAACCTTGGGCAGTCCGCAGGGAACAGCTCCTAGATGGAGCGACGACCCATCCAAGTTTGCTTGAAGTCGATGATTGCACGTGGCTCAGAATCGTGCTTCGTGGCAAACTCCCATAGATCCTGCTATGTTCAGCATTGGGCTATTGGTACTTCCGGACGTACTAGATGACAATACAATAATTGCATGACTATGCATGTTTTAAAGATTTTTGTAATTATAAAAATTATTTGAACACGTATAAATTAGCTTGACCTGTTTAAATTTTTTTTAAGTACATTTAACTAATTTTGTCGCCTGCTACGAATAACCTGAAGTATAGATTATAGACACATATTAAGATACAAATGATTCCATGACTATCACTTGACTATGGTTATACGTGATTTATAGGGTCAGACACTGGCTGCTGCATCCCGGAGTCGAGTCCCAGCCGAGGAAGCTGTCCACTATTATTAGTATTTGTGTGTAACAAAATTTAGTTTCTGGTTTGGCTGAGGTGTGTATATATGTAATGAAGACGACCAGTCGGAGCCTCTGTTTTTGTGGAATGCCCTCGCCACTATGATATGTGCGCAGGTGGCGTCGTCTTTAAGCCAGCATTTGAATCCTCTACTCTTATTAAACATGTATCACATCGGACTAGAGAAGAGGACGTTTAGCGACCCTCCTAGGGCTATATATACTGGCACTATAACATATACTGTCCAGTTGTCTAAGTGGTTGAAATCTACTATCACTCTGTTAAACAAGCACCATGCTTGAGTTTGACACTTCTGAATGTTGTGCTGTTTACACTGGCTGATACACGACAGACGTCCTGTCTTAATCTCAATAAATTTGTTTATGGTATGTGCATATTATCCATATTTGCATCGTGAGTGTGTCTCGATTCCATACAAAAATGTTATAAAGAACTTTCAGTTTTTCTAACGTCTCCAAATTTTCTTTAACTTAGTACAAACATTTAATAAAAAGTAACTGAATCAGTCCTCTTGTTCTCAAGTGACGCGCTTATTTACGAACAGTATTTAATTTTTATCTGTTTATAGATTGTATAGATTAGGGAAAATTTGAGAAAAAATTCCAAACTTTTCCTTGAAGAACAATAAAATAATCAAATAAACAAATATGTGACACATTCTTTAGGAGAATCCATTCGTTTCATCATGCGATAAACGGCGCGTGATTCATGTTTCTATTTCGGATTAAAAACATTCCTGAAAAAAAAAGATCATCATGAATGTCTATTTAATTCTATAAATTGCTTACAAACATTAATATATGCTCAAGTTATTCCAATTTACACACAATAGCATGTGACGAAATCGCAAACCGCAAAAGGACATGGGCCACTCTCCATACATTGCACGGCCCACTAAACGAAGTTCAAGGACAGTAAAGAAATTAAGTTTAAATAACAGACTATATATCCCTTTTATTATAAACAAATTAAAATCAATATTTTTCATGGGGATACAGAAATATTTAAAAAATAAGATAAGAATTTTAGGTTATATCATATGATTTTGTTGTCAATACACTGACACTAACATCATCATCAGCTTAAATATTATTTATATTACTATACGTTTTGACACAGACCTAATTCGTAAATAGGGCTTTTTGCTATAGATATTTCATTACATCAATGAGAGCACGAGTAGCTGGGCCGAAAATGGCCCATGTCCTTTGGGTATATAAAGAATTTGATTGGTAATAATAAAGACTAATTATACGGATTTTGTCGCATTTATTTTTACTTTTTGATAGGCTCTAATGATTTGTATATTTATCATGAATGTCTTTAACAGTGGTAGAGCCATGCTGCACCTAATTCCTAGCTGCACGTCACGGAAAAGTCTACACCTTCACAGAATATTTTCGCTCGAAGAGTTAAGTGATTCAGGGTCCCAATTATAAGTACACATGTTCACCGTGAACCTTTCTTGAGTATGGATGTAAACGTCAAGGCTGCAGTTTTTTTGTTAGTTTTTCCACCCCAAGGTGGAAATCTTCAAAAGTCATACTGCCTCCTGGACGGAACATGTTATATCGAATTTATATATAATATTCCGGTTAAGCACTCCAACTAAGCTGAAAATTCTTGTGCTGGCAAATGGTTCACGACAATAGGCGAATGGTGGATTCGAACCTACGACTTTAGGTTTCGCAGACCGTACTCTAAACCATTAGACTATTGTATATATATACTTTTATATGTATATTTAGACTTTAATCAATGCGTATTGCCTAACGATGATGTGATGACCTACGGAACCTTCACAGCTGGCCGTATGAGGAAGCACAAAGTCGCTCAACTATGGAGAGGTCTATGCTCGATGTTTCTCTGTATGATCGAGTAATTAAGATAACCGACATAGCTCAAAGGATCAGTGAAGTGAGTTGCAATGGGATGGCCATGTAGCTCGTAGAATCGATAACCGATGCGGAAGAAAGGTTCTCGAGTGACAATTCCACGTTGCCGTCCTCCTCGGGTTCACCAAGCTGCATTATCACGGCTCCCCATGGCCTGAACCCGAAACTCTTTTCAGTCGCACTATACGACAGGCAGGGGATATCTTAGCTCTATTCTTTAAACCTGGGACTATCGATTATCAACCCCATAATAATAAAAAATATCAGAACAAACTATTATCATTGGTAGAGCTATACTGCAGTTTGATTCTAGCTGCAGAATGAACAAGTCAGCTCGGGTATAACCACGCCCTCATAATACCAGCGTTAAATACCAGTATAATGTTGCTGTGTTTCGTCTGGTGAGTGCAGGGATCCGATCTTTATTCCTGGTGACGAGGCATTCCATCTCAGTCCTCAAGGGTGACAATGTATTCATTGTCAAGGATGAATGTAGATGTCATGGGCTGCAGGAATCACTTGCCATCAGGTGAACTGTGTGCTCGTATGTTAGTCTCAATGTAATAAAAAAATAAAATAAAGGTAATTGGATGTAGATCGCTGTTATATGTTATATAACGCTGTTTGTACAGAATTATAATTTATTATAGAATGATTCATAATCCACTGAAATCTGCTTTTGCAGCAATGGATACACCAATATCCACTGAAACAAGTGCATTGGCTATCGTCCAAATGGTACAATAGAGTCTTTGAATATCTGCTTGTGTCTTTAGCCAAGGATCCGTTACGTTTTGGAATGTTTAATTTCAGAAAAAGTTGTTATTCATAACAATTAAAATAATTCGATCAATATTAATTTTTTGTCCAGATCTACGCAGAAACAGTTTAGTGTTATGAGGTCGTGTCCCTCGGATCGTATTATCGCCCCCCCTCTGTTGTCGTCGACGTTCTTCGTCCACAGGGGTCGGAGTGCAGCGGTGCAGCATCGTCGTTGTCTCCTTACTCAGCGGGCTTCCCGCTCGCTAGTCTAATTAGATAAAGCTTTAGAGGTATCTGGACCAACAGCATAACTAACACACAAAAGAAATGAGGTCGTGTAGTGGTGTATGTCTTAAAAACCTTAGTGACTAAAATGTTTAAAATAAACGCCATTATAAATCTGAATTTGTGGCATGATTCAGTAGTTGATTTTTTTTACAGTGATAGAGCTACGCTGCAGTTTATTCTGTATATCTATATCTAGATATACATATATAGACCATGCCTTCAGGATACCTGCGTAAAAAAGGCAGCATAAGTCTGGTGTGTATAGGGATCCGGAGAAAGCCTTAAGTAACTACGAGGCATTCGCTCTTAACCCTCAGGGGTGACAACACATCCTCACTATCGAGGATGAATGTAGATGTCATGGGCCACAGGAATTATTAATGAAATATTTGATCAACTGTGTCGATCAACCTTCAATTCAATAAAAAAAATTATAGCCATAAAATTGTGCCATATCGATCCACATCTAGATTATGGCTGCGGCGTGGCTATACGTTAATATGTTACTTGTTATATTAGTAACAATGTTACGTTAACAAAATATATTTTATATTATTATTTTTACATACTATCAATATTAAGGTGATAACACAAGCCTGATTATATTTAGTTTTTTTATCATTTAAATTATTAGGTACATTTCTCAAACACAATGTAATGTAATAATGTGACGCGTGTAGACAAAACTATTATAAAAACTTTTGAACATTGACCCGGTTTCACCTCGAGGAGTTTTACGTAAAATTTTAAAATAAAACTTAAAAGAAAATACAAGTCTCCCATATTATTATAGACATGGAATCTACAGCTAAGATCGATTCCCTCAGATGTATCTAACTAAATAAAAATTGAATGATTCAGTTTTTTATTTTTAAAATGTCCGTAATAATCCGAATTAAGTTTTTATGGAAAGAAAATTACGAAGAGTTACCAGCAAGAATGACAATAATTCGGGAATAACTGAAACTGCTTTTCTCTATGGGATTTTTTATATTAACTTGGGACCATAATTTACGTTTAGAACTATTATAGCGGAATGAAAGATAGTCTTTTAAAAAACATTTTATTCAATATTGAATCTAAATATGGACTATATTTAGATATGGATTTTAAAGATTTGTTGTCTGTCCGGAGTAACGAATGCAACGTGTAACAGGATGACGCGAATCTTATGCGTCTTCGAATGTGGGATCTGGGCTCTCGGAATGTTAAACAATGTTGGTTTCCCTTTACTACTTACTCAACAAGGCAACCCTCATGTGTCGTGACTATTGGTTAAGGTTCGGTATATATCAGAACGATAGATCATTTTCACAAAACGATCACAAACATATTTACTGAAATTTGGCAGAACAAGGTCTGGTCGAGATGGCTAGTATAGTAAAATAGATGTTCTAACGGTTCCCTTGCGATTTGCTTATATATTTTGTATATTCCACAGAATATTTATATACGATGAACAGTTACATATCTTGTAATTCAAATAAAAAATCACAGTGGTAATACATAGCTTTTACAATACAAAGCTTTTAAACCAAAACTGCCAAGTCATTACAGTGAGACAATTATTTATAGAAACAATTTATAAGAAGTCTCCTCAAATAGCATGAAAGAAAGCAGTTAATCCGTAGAAAACACAAGGTATGCGAATCAAGGAGATTTCAAAGCTCTTTTGCTCGTACATTCTTCTGTGCTTTGGGTTCTTTTTTGTATAACAAAGTTAGCAAAACTATTGATATGTATTCACTTAACAGTCAACAGTTTAAAAAGAAAACATCTTCACGTTTACAGTCTTTGGATTATGCTGGAAGCGAAAGTCTCTTGGCAGTTTTAAAATAACTTTGTGATGTTTTAATTAGAGCAGTGTTATTACCACTTAAAATGTAAAAATCATAAGGTTCAAATTTCATATATATAATCAATAATCACGCCCTCTCTAGCATACATAACGCTGAACACAACTAGAGGTTTTTCAACTTATTTTTTTTTTAATTCTCGTTTTAAAGCATTCTTCTTGATTTTTCTTGAATGAAACTATCATGCATTTTTTCAATCTTTACTATGTTGTTACTCATAAACAAATTTTTTTGAACGGGGAATGGCTGAAATACGGGCTTTTACACTGGCTCGGCGACGGATGCTTACTTTCGTACTTACGGTCATATGGTGATGTAATGTATGTTAATAATAAGTTTGAAGCAAATTGTTAATTTATAGGAAAAAATAGAGTTATTCTTATTCTTAATACTAGCTCCAGCATGAACGGATCCTGTTCAGAATACCAGCACAATGCTGCTCTGTACCGCATGGTGTCGAGATCCAGGGAAATACGTACACGTAACGAGGCATCTATGTTCCTATGGGTGACAACGCATGTTTGTCTTGAATCGAAGTGACCATTTATCATAAGATGAACTGCCTGGTCATTTATCACTTCTTATGTAATAAAACCTGCAGCGCTGGCTATCGGGGCGCATTGGTCCCCGGGGACGTCACGACGTATCGGCACATGCGCTCTGATGCGATCCTCTCCCTTACTCACCTTCACTCAAATATAGTGCAGGTCAGCGATGGCGGACCATTGATACATACTTATCTTACTATATAATACCAAATGACGCTCGATAGCATCCGTCTTTTAGATAGCGGTCCGAGTCGAGGTTTCCTACCTCCGTATGAGGGGCCCTCGGATCGTATTATCGCCTCCTCTGTTGTCGTCGACGTTCTTCGTCCACAGGGATCGGAGTGCAGCGGTGCATTAGCAGTCTCCGCGCCAGCTCCGCAGCAATGTCGTTGTCTCCCTACTCGGTGGGCCCCCCCGCTTGCGATTCTATTTAGATAAAGCTGCAGAGGTCTCTGGACCAACAGCATTACACATACACATAAAGGTAGCTTCCGTGTGTTGAAATACTGGCTTTAATTCACAGTACGCGAGCAAACCGAGTTTCATGCACGGTGCACCAATGAATTTGTTAATCGCAATTTTAAGTATTAATCTACGTCTAAGAAACTATAATGAAAAAAGTATTTTGAAGACGTAAAGTCCGTCAATATGCAGAGTGGTGGACTATTCTGTAACCTCTTTAGAGAGAGATATCTACGCCTAGCAGTGGGATTGATGGACTGTTACTTTAGTTCTTCTTTTATTATACAAAATAGTGCAAGCACGACATGAATGTTAGGGTTTTTAAATATAACGTAAACAATTTAGTTTTGCGTCTGCTTGTCAAATATGAGCGTTTAATGCTTCATCTTGTTTACGTCGACTGTTATTAATAATTACGCAGCATTTACAATTTTTCAACGAATTTTAATCACAAATGTA
The DNA here is from genome assembly GCA_029286865.1 of Teinopalpus imperialis. NCBI lineage: Eukaryota > Metazoa > Arthropoda > Insecta > Lepidoptera > Papilionidae > Teinopalpus > Teinopalpus imperialis. Next base: position 16,843,468 of record JAGSMU010000012.1, read on the forward strand.
TATTGAGTATGGACCGCGACATCGACATCCAGCCTCCAACTAAGATTCACGTTATGTAACGGTAGTTCATGCTAGTATTCCATGAGTGCCACACCATACTAGGCCGTGCCGACCCATTCGTGTTACAGCTACTGGCAATTGTGAATGCTCGTGTCGCACTCTTGCTTGTCTGTCTACCTCTTATATAAGAAATCAGCTAAAGTGTTATTTTAATTTTTACCTGTAAAAAAGGTGACAAACGAGCACACAGTTCACTTGATCCTACATACCATGACAGACATTCATCTTCGATAAGGAAGCATTATGCGCATACGGAGTCGGTATTACTGCTAATGAGCGAGACGGCACGCCTAGCCACGTCTAGCGGTCTCTTTCACGCACCAGACGACGCCACACTGAGCTATTTTTTTATTCAAGTAAAGGTTTCATACATGATAAGTTCTCTGTCGTCTTGAGATATAGGCGAGGGCAAAGTCATTCAACCAAGGAATATCTATCCAGCCCAAGGTTTTTGAAACTCGGAGTGGTCTGTGCCACTGAGATAACGAACCGGTTCGCTTGTGGCGTATTTTGTTTTTAATAATATCAGCGATGACTTCAAACTAGGACACACCTGACGGTAAGAGATGATTGCGACCCAATACATCTACATCGATCCTCAACCCGCACATGCGTTGTCAACCCTGAGGACTGAGATGGAGGCCTGTTGGCTCCCGGAATCTCTACACTGATGACGACGAAACACAGTGAGTGTTATTCTACTATTTCACTGCTGGTACTCATTATTTTTTTTTTAAAGGCTTTACAGGTTCACCGGATCGAAAGAACGCCGAGCTCTAAGAGCATCCAGCCTAAACCCTTATTATTACCAGGGATAGAGCTACAGTGCAGTTTTTTTTAAAAGAATATTAATCATGCTATTAACATAACTACAATTAAGCTGACAATGCGTGTGCTAGGAGATGGTTCACGACTATAGCCGGAGAGTGGATTCGAACCTACGACATTAAGTTTCGCAGACCGTACCCTAAACCATTAGGCTATTGACACTTCAAGAAATTGTTTCTAGCTGCAGAATGAATGGGTCAGGTCGACTGGTGTCGAGCTAAGCCCTCACAAAATACCAACGTAAAATAGCACCATAATGTTTTTTTGTCTGGTGGGTGCAGGATTCCGGAGACCTATAATACTGGTGGCGAGGCATTCCATCTCAGTCCATAAGGGTGACAACGCATCTGCATTATGATTCCTTGTCCATGATGAATGTAGATGTCATGGGCCGCAGGAATCACTTGCTATTAGGTGGACTCTCAATGTAATAAAAAAAAGCACAAGTGGCCTACAAGGGGAACCTTGGCCTCGGCCGTTACCCAGCGCGCAAGGTACTGACTCGAGGGCGCTCGAGAAGTCCAAACCTGGGCTCGGTCAGTAACTTCTGAAGGATCTTCCCCGGTCGTGCCAACCTATTTATGTCGTAGCTTGTAACTAGTCTATGCGTAGCTCTAATATCTATTTGGTTTCTGGAATTAGTGAGTTTCTCCTGCCGCTGACATTGTGACCAAATTAACACAGAACGGAGAAGAACCGGATAAAGATGCTTTTTATCATTTATATTTTTTTAAAGATCTGAAAGCGACTTTACGTCAGTTATTGAACGGAACCAGATAAGTACATACAACATAACTCGTTGCAATGTATCCAAGTATTATCCATTCATATCGTAGAGCCACACCTCGGTGACAAAACCTAACCAGGGTTAACGAATAATATCAGCGTAATAATATCAAAGTTTTAAAAACCTCTAACAATATGACAGCTATTTAATCATTGCAGTGTCAACGATTTTGAATACGTCTGCAAAATTTTATTGTTTAATCTGACAACCTAAAGTGGGTGACAAGGGAATTTAGAAATGTCATTACATACATACAATATGCAAATATAAAATTTTTACTTAATTTTTATGTATTTTTTTGTTATGGTATATTCGGTGAATAAATGCATTTTCTTTCAAACATATATGACCGTGGACACCTTCGCAAATATTATTGAAGACATCTCGTCTCGTAGTACATACAAGAGCTATATCCAGACCATCATGATCACCTGCGCCCAGCACTGGTCACCGATGAACATTGGCCTCCTTCTCAGACTAACACAAAGTTCGAAAAAAAAAAATGATACTGGAAGAATGCTGATGGCCATAATTAGCTCGAGAGCTTTACAGCTCCTTCGCGCTGAAAGGTGACCGAGCGCTCAGCCGAGACCTTTATTTATGGGTAGTCAGCGCAAGGGTCTCGAGAGGGAGCCTCGCCTTAGACCGTTACCCCGAGCGCGCCCGAAAGGTCTCTCGGCGCGTTCAGTTGCTTCTAACGGATTAATCTCTTTTGTAATGAAGCGTTAATAGCCTAATGGTTTAGGGTACGGTCTGCGAAATTGTAAGTAGTAGATAGGAGTCCGGCGTTCGACTGTCGCCGTGAACCATCTCCTAGCACATTCATTTTAAGTTTAGTTGGAGTGATTAACTGGAATTTTAGTATTGTTATTAAATTAAAAAAAACACAAAGATGAAATGCGAGAGAAGACGGAAAGAGTCGACCCATGGTATAAATAGTCAAGCTAGTTAAGAAATTATAATGGGAAGGTGTTGTCGCTGCCGCAGACTTAAATAGATGCCTCGTGATATTGTCAGATTCCTCGCCCTCACCGCTAAGCTACTATATTTATGTTGTTACTTACCCGTTGGTAAGTAATGACTGCGGTCAAACACATGTACATTCATGGTTGACAGTTTTAAGATACACACGCGTGGTCGACTGACATGGAATCCCTCGTGTCCTGGTCCTCAGGTGTATACATTCACCACACGAAACAGCTATATATATACAATATTAACAGCATTGCTTGCGTTCTTTTAATATACTATATAGGTCAGTTAGATGTAGTTCGCCTTGTTGTAACTTCAGACACCTTATCGGGTTCTACGTATAGGTAGACCTGCACTAGCCCAGCTGTGTGTTAGTCATAAATACACATCTGTCTACACACAAACACATACGTATCAACTAAGCAACACACAACTTATCACTTAGCGACACTCGTCATCGCAACTTAGGTATGATAATAAGAACAATACATGTAAAGATAAAACAAAGACTCGCAAACAACGGGGTCTAGGCTTTTCTTTTATAATATTGTGGGTGACAAATGATCACACTGTTTACTTCACAGAATACCAGCAAAACGCTGCTGTGTTTCTTCTGATGTGTTTACAACGCATCAGTGTCACGATTCCTTTCGTTACTACGAGAGCGTTTCATGAGCCGCAATCGTCACCCACAGTCAGGTCAACTGTGTGCTCATTTGTCACCCTCTATATTATACAAAAAAAACCTGAAAGCCTGTCTTTGCTAGACATGTGTATTATTTTTTATTAATATTTGCTTTGTTTTAATAACTGTTTAATTATTTTCTTAAAACACCTTCCACCATGTTCCATACTCGCACGATTGCCCTGCACGTAGCACTTGTCTACGAAATAACTTTGATCACCAGCGCGTTGGTGGGAGCCGGTTGAGATTTATCTAAACATCCTGAATATTCACATGCCACGTGGTCACTAGAGGTTCCTTCAATTGGTATCGGCTCTAAACGGGGCCAGCAACATAGACGCGACACCCGACACCTCGAGCTCGGAACAGCTGTGCGCTAACGCGTACTGATAAGTGATACATAAACTGGTTATTACGTCACCAGCAATGGAGTCTATATTTCTGGATGTAGTCTAGCATTAACCAGAAGATATCGCCGTGGTCGAAATCGAGCAGGAGGCTTCGCAATTTAAAGCTATTGACGGTTTAAACTAAAATCATAGTGCCGAAGCGTCGGCAGTGTAATATAATTACTGGTTTATAGATCAGATAGAATATAGTTTGGATGTCCCGTGCAACCTCTTTCCCTTTACCCGCCGCGCAAGCCCCCCTCCGCCATTACACCGCGCGGTGCTCCCGATACTGACCCCTACGCGCTTGCACACATAGCGTGCCACTTGATGCACTTGTGACCTTTCAGCTTTGCAACACGGTGACCTTCCGCTTATGACGTGTTGTATGAAGACGTGTTTGTTTGTATATCTATAATTTCTGAGAATGTGGGATAGAGATCACACTAGTATGAACATATCTGTACGAATAATAAACATAACATAGTTTGTTTTAGTAGAGCCACGATGCAGCTAGTTTGTTGCTGCAACACGTGGTCGCACTGACTATTGTAGAACTATGCCCTCACGGTTACCAGCTTAAAATACCAGCATATCAAAAACAACTTATCTGAATTTTGTTTATCTGAATTGTTTCCAGGCCTGAGTCATGGTGGGTATCGGCGGCGCTAAAGACAATCAGAGCGGTGGCGCTGGTCTGCGACATTCTCACCTTCCCTATACATCTCATCCTGCAGAGGCCATGGAGGAAGCGCGCCCTCTCGCGGAGAATAAAGGTAGCGGAAACCTTCTTTGAAGTTTATCTTTGTTTACTTTTAGCTATCAGCGCACCACCCGATGATGCAAGATGAGTTCCTAGCTGCAGAATGAATGGGTCAGCTCGTTCGCGGTAGGACCACGCCCTCACAAAATACTAGCGTAAAATGGCAGCATAAAGGCGACATTGTGCTGGCATTCAAAAAGTTTTTTTTTTGCAATTATAAGTCAAATTGTCCTATAGTTTTAATAAAGGGTTTCAACCTTTAAAAAAAATATTAATTCATACATACTGTACTCCTGTGTAAATATTTTTTTTTAAAAGTGTCTATATCGTATTTCTCTTCCGAGCAGGCGCGAGTGATAGAATCAACCCCAACGAGCGTGACGGTGCGTTCCGTGTCTTCCCCGGGTGATCTGCACGTGCGGCTGGTGCGCGATGGCGTCACCACCATGGAGGCCATGTTGCGCGCCGCCGCCCAGCGCTGGGCGCAACGCCCCTGCCTCGGCACGCGCACCGTGCTCGGGGAGAAGGACGAGCCGCAGCCCAACGGACGAGTGTTCAAGAAGGTAGGCCGGGAACCCGTAGAATCCTGTGAAAACGTTAACAGCCGGTTCGGTCGATATGGAAAGGAAATATACACAAATCCCACTGTTGAGCCTCCTCTCCAGATGTCTGTTAGAGCATAGTCCACCTCGCGACTCCACAGCGGATTAACGAAATTTATATCCTTTTTTTTTGTGTGCGAGTATTGCTGTTGTTCCTGAGACCTGTGGTTCTGCAATGCTGGCACGAAGACTGCTGTGCTCCGACCCCTGTGGACGAAGAACGTCGACGACCACAGAAGGGGGCGAATCGGCACTTAAAAATGCTTAAGTCTGCTTAAACACTGACCTACCAAGGCTTTGTCAATTTTATAGTTATCATATAATTCACATGGGATCTTAAGTAATACCTATCTGGTTGATACAGTCTGATACTATAGATAGAAACTTATTTAATACATTAACTAACACTATGTGACTCGAATAAGGCAGAATGCACGCAGGGTACGATTAGTCCAGTTTCTATTGGCAAGATGGGTGCGTGGTCTCTAGAACGATTCCATTTTTGTGCATACATATTCTCTTCATTCGTTGTGGTATTTTTTTTAATATTTTAGAGGGGATAAACGAGCACACAATTCATATAATGAAAATAAAATCGAAATCTGTAGGGATTTCACTAAATTAAACCCATAAGCAAACTGCACCGCGGCCCTAACACTGGATCTAACTAATCATCTGTAGGCGATATAAGCGTAGTAGCATGCCTTACAATATCGCAAATATAACAAGAAGCTGTTCGTGGGTGTGCGCAGTTCAACATGGGTGACTACGTGTGGCGCTCGTTCGCCGAGGTGGAGGCGGAGGCCCGGCAGTTCGCGCTGGGGCTGCGCGAGATGGGCTGCTCGCCGCGCAAGAACGTCGCCATGTTCGCGGAGACGCGTGCCGAGTGGATGCTCGCCGCGCACGGCTGCTTCAAGCAGAGCATACCCGGTAACGTACTTCACATGTCTACGGATGACCTTAAACTGAAAAGAATATAAAATGTGTAGTTATGGAAGCACGGCCCGTACACAACATTGTGCGTATGTCAGCATAAAAGCTCACAGGCAGTGCTTTCGTAACAGAGCATTGTTATGTTCCCACGTAGGTTAAGTTACAGTAAGACACTTTAACGTTTAGTTTAACGTGATGGTTTTGCACATTGTTGGCATCCCACTATGGCAACACGCTAATTAAATTAGTTTGTAATTAAGTTTAGTCTTTTATTTTTAAAAAGTCTATAGGACGCTCTCAAAGTTTGATTATATTGTATTTCCATCAACCGTACTAGATGGCGTTTTAATTACATCTTTAATGCGAACAGCAAAGAATTGGAATAATTTACCCGCGGTAACTACATATCACCACATTACACCAGGTGGGATAGTAGACTGGATTGTATATATATTTTTTTAATTTCTTTGTTGACACTTTTCTGAGTAGACGAAGACGTTATTGCTCCTGACTAGTCTATTCATTGTTATTTTATAGCGTTTTTACTTAACTAACCACTCGTATGGTTCTATTTAATATTAGCAAGATTTGTCTTGATTTTTATTTAACAAAAACCATTTTAATTGCAGTGGTAACAATCTACGCAACCCTGGGCGACGACGCCATCGCGCACGGTATCAACGAAACCGAAGTTTCCACCGTCATCACAACCCACGATCTGCTGCCCAAATTCAAGAAGATCCTCGCCAAGACGCCGAAAGTCGACACTATCATCTATATGGAGGACCAGCTGAAGACCACTGCGCGGGACGGGTACAAGCCGGGCATCAGGATCTTTGGGTACAAGGAGATCATAGCGAAGGGCGCGCAATCGAATATCGGTGAGTTTTGAATATGAAGTTAGATTGATAGGTGTGTCTGTATGTGAGTGAAAGAGAGATAGATAAAGAAAGAGAAAAGTAAGAAAGAAAAAAAATTATGTGAGGAATATTATTATAAATATAATAATAAAATAGAATTTTTAAAAACTGTTCGAAATGTTAGTTGAAGATTTAGTTAAACTAATTGTACAGGTTTTACCCAGTTTATTGAATGATAATATTTAAATAGATGCCAGGGAAGTATTAAACATATGCGCGACATGGATGGGAACAAAATCAATCACATATAATTATGATATATACCTCACGCTGGTGGAGGGCCTCCCCCATGGGTTGTGTTGGGGTCTAATCGGTCACATAACTGCGGATTGGCGGACTTGAAATATGTTAGGAATAAAATCTGCATGAATAAATAAAAAAACTCTTATTTATTTCTTAGACATACAGGTTTCCTCGCGATGTTTTCCTCCAGCGTCGAGCGCGTGGGAAATCAGCATCTGAACAATGTGCCTAGGTGCGCCGGCCCGGGGATGCAACTGGGTTCGCTCGCGTACATTGATTTAAAGACGAGCTGTCACGGCTTGACCTGCCACCTTTTTTCGTTGTTGACCATAACCTTATTTTTGTTTCAGAACCAGTGCCACCATCTCCATCAGACACGGCGATCATCATGTACACGTCGGGTTCCACTGGCGTGCCGAAGGGCGTGGTGCTGTCCCACCGCAACATGGTCGCCACCCTCAAAGCCTTCGCAGACGCCATCCCCATACAGGATGGTGACGTGCTCATGGGATTCTTACCGCTGGCGCACGTGTTTGAACTGCTCGCCGAGAACCTTTGCATCCTTGGCGGTTTGTATTGACTGATTGAAGAAAGCCAAGCCCATTGGCACTGGTAGTTCCACCTCATTCTTGCCCATATTCCTCAATCTTCGTCCTCGTCTCTAGATAGATGAGAGGAAGAGGTCAGACGCTGTGTCATTGACATACAAATACATCCAGAACAGCAAACCAACGATTTGCGAAAGACGAGTATTGTTAGATGTGTTGTTAAAGAACCGAACCCAGGACGACGACAAAAAGGATGAATATGAAATATCCGAAAGTGAATGAGTACGAGAAACCGAAGACCAGAAACTGAAGATTAAAAGGGTTTCCATTTTAGTCCTCCACAATATTTGATACATTAATGTTGTCCAGAGTAGACGCAGTTAGTCAATCGATGATTATGATAATATCGTAAGGGAAGCTGCATTACAACATATAGATTAAAAAAAATCATTTCAAAGTCATTTCAAGTCCATCAGTGGACTGTGCTCCAACAGTACAGAGGAAGCCCATTCTCCATGACGTTTACAAAGTAATGTTCACTCGGTTGGCAGGCGTACCCATCGGCTACTCGACCCCGCTCACCATGCTCGACACTTCCAGCAAGATCATGAAGGGCACCATGGGCGACGCCACCATACTCAAGCCCACCTGCATCACCACCGTACCCGTAAGTTTCATAATAATAACTTGAACGATGACATAAAGTACAAAGTCGCGGAAAAGTGGGAGTCGATAAATTAGATTTAGTAACCATTCTTTCTTCTGAAGCTTAGGGTGAAAAACAAGCACAACTTGGCTTTGTCACCCCCGAGGTCTGAGATGGAATGTTGTCTTCGTTTGTCATTTTATTATAGTGCCTTATTTTTGTACATGCCTAAATCTGTGTTTCGACTGCTGAGTGGTGGCGATGATGGAGTCCGGTCCTCACCACTGCTGACGAGGAATTTTATCTTTATTAATTTAACGAATACAACAGAATATACATCAAATTATAATAATTTTAAATTTTGTTATACAAGATATAAGGATTTATTGATTACTATATAATTTATATAAAACTATTCGTTTGTATAAAAGCAATATGTGCGAGAGTAAAGTTTGTATACGTAAGTGTGTGTGCGGATGGGAAGTGTGCGAGCGTGCGCCTGTAATGAAAACCTCATTTGGTCAATTTACTTTGTTTGTGCGTCTTTGACGGCGACTTTCTTGTATGACGGTTGCATTTAGAATTAATATTAAGAGATAAGGAACCAACTAATTCGCATGAGTCGAGACGTCCTGCAATAATTGAATGTAAAAACATCATGTCGTGTAGTTCATGGCGATCTCCAAGTTTCAATACGGCATTCACGACAGCGGTCTGTGGTGGTGTATGTTAGAAAATGTTAGGTATTTAAAAAAAATATTTGATATAGATTCTATACTATTTATATACTAAGCGTCTCGTGGCGTCCAAACACAGGTCGCATCGGAAGCACTGCTTACATATGTAACGCTTATGCATACTATAAAAGTTTTCACACGTTGCACATTTTTACTCAATACAAAACCTAACATTTTATATTAGTTATGTGTCGTACAGTCTTTCATCAAGAGTTTTGAGTCCAAGAGCACTCCCAGGTCTCGAACCAGGTCAGACTAATTTATGGCAACGTCGTTTATTATGCAGGTATTTACGTAGGCAAACGTATTTCTCGTTTAAGTAATCCGAGTACTCTTCTACGCGTTGACTTTTTAATACGCTCATAATATTCAGCTAGGTTATTTAAATAGTGTTGAATAGATAATAGTCATCAATTTTATCAACTTTAATATATATTGTTGTCATTACATCAAACATATAGAATTGGCAATACTTTAAAATATCAAACAAATACGCAATATAGCGAAGTGGACCGTAATGAGATCCTTGTGGGACGCGATATGTTATATCTATGTATTCTGATCTACTTATACCAACGGTCACCGCTGGAGACCTATTCGAAATGTTTGACTTGATCCAACAAGATAAGTCTCTCTTTATGCCCAAAAGCTTCAGCTGATGCTTAAATAGGATAACATGGTCCACACGGTCGAAAGCTTTTTCGAAATCTACGTAAACCATGCCCGTCCGACCACCATTATCTATGAAACGCATGACATGCTTAGTGAAGACAAAGAGATGAGATACTGTCAGTTCTTCATCTTACTCCTCACGGATGACAACGCGTCTGTATTATGATTTATTTAATTATTTATTTAACAATTTGAAGAGAACTTGATCTTTGGGTGTCTATAAGTTCCTTAATAGACTTAGAAGCTACTTATTGTCCCCACATATAATATTTGTAGCAAGTTATTAGGTTGAGTGAAATATAAATAAAGCCGTGTTCCAGCTGATAATGGACCGCATCAGCAAGGGCATAACGGAGCGCGTCGCCCGCAGCGGCGCGTTCGCCGGCGCTTTCTTCAAGTGGGCGTACGTGTACAAGCTGCGCTGGCAGCGGCGCGGCTACGGCACCCCGCTGCTGGACCGCGTGCTGTTCGCGAAGGTGCGCGCGCTGCTGGGCGGCAGGCTACGACTCGCCATCGCCGGCGGCGCCCCGCTCGCGCCCGACACCCACACGCAGGTATGCCCACACACAAGCTTGTGCAGAGCACCAGCTAAGACCGCACATTCAAAAAAATACAAACGATTCTTAGAATATTTTGTTCTCAAGCTATATCAGATATAGAAGCCGCTCACTTTTGAATTACGTGGCACCGACACCAATGACAATTATGGAGGAAAACATCGCGGGGAAACCTGACCTGCACGCCTAAGAAATAATAAAATAAAATCGGACACATGGCGGACTAGGCAGACAGATTTTGGTTGTTACTTGACTTTTATTTTACAAGTGGAATACGTATAACCTCTAGGTGCGGCTCTGCCTGTGCTGCGACGTGGTCGTTGGCTACGGGCTGACGGAGACCACGTCGTGTGCGACGGTCATGTGCCCGCACGACCGCACCACGGGCCGCGTGGGCGCGCCCGCCGGCGGCGTCGACCTCAAGCTTTTAGACTGGGAGGAGGGGCACTACCGAGTGAGCAACAAGCCCTACCCGCAGGTATGTAGACAGTTTACAATAGGCCAGCCCCGGGCTTACAGAATCAAGCTAAAGTCCTTCCCCCCCAGCCTATCGTATAAGGTGACTTAAAGAGGGTTACGGGTTCGTAGGCGATCAGAGTAGGGGCTCTGATCGTCTATGATAGTAAACCAGAGGAGGACAACAATACGGTGCTATCCTCCCTCCCGGGTTGCCGTAGCTACTCGAGGATGCGAGGACTCCTCCGCTGGGAAATTCTTTGGCTCAGTGTAGTGGGGCACCGGTGCATTCCGTAGGAGATTCCTGGGCCCCTCTCAATGCACTGAGGGGGTTTTAGTCTCAAGTAATCCTGTTTTCCCCCAGGTGGCATTGTATATTCACCAGTTTTGAGTAATTTGTACAATATGCTTACAGGGCGAGGTGGTTATCGGTGGAGACAGTGTGGCTGAGGGCTACTACAAGAACCCGGAGAAGACGCGCGAGGAGTTTGTGGAGATGGATGGCCGGCGCTGGTTCCGCTCTGGGGACATCGCCGAGCTGCACCATGACGGCTGCATCAAGATCATAGGTGACATACACCAACACTAAAACTTACGCTAAAAAATCTCTTTCCTTAAAAGCTTCATTAAAGTACGGTACAGCTACGCTGCAGAACGAATGGGTCAGCTCGACCGGAGTAAGACCACACCCTCACGGAATACCAGCGTGAAAAAGCAGCATAAATCTGCTGCGTTTCGTCTGGTGAGTGCAGGGATCCGGAGACCTTTATTACTATACGATATATTCCATCTCCGTCCTCAAGGGTGACAACGCATCTGTATTATGATGCCTTGTGAAGGATGAATGTAGATGTCATGGGCCGCAGGAATCACTTACCTAGAACTGTGTTCTCGTTTGTATAATAATAAAAAAAATTTTTTTTTCAATAAAAAAACCTCTTGAATCCTCAAGATATCTAATAGGTCTATCCTCTAGTGCTTCGTCTGCGTGGTCTTCAGAATTTGGTCCAGGGAGAATGAAATATGTATAAAATGACATTGTGTGGTTATTTTCCGCCAATACGTTACCCAGGACCAAAACCCGAAATGGGCTGGAATCGATTGCGGCACTCCTTGCTCCTCATACGGTCAGCAGTCGGTTGCTCAAGAGTATCGAGTGCTCAAAACTCACACGTACTTGTGGAAAATAATAAATTATACAATGTCGTCTCACAAATATTTTCTCTCTGGGCCCAATTCTGAAGGCCACGTAGACGAAGTCGCACGCAGATGTCAGTAAAGAACTAAAACATAAGTTGGTCGCCATCTATATGTTATATAGTATTCATCTGTTTCAATAAGGATTATTTAAATTCTATATATATTTCAGTTATTCTTGTCTAGGCGTTTGTACTGAACAAAATATTTTCTCTACAACCCATCATTCACACACTCAACTAAATCTATCATCCGCAGATCGCAAGAAGGACTTGGTGAAACTGCAAGCCGGCGAATACGTATCCCTGGGCAAAGTTGAAGCGGAGCTGAAAACGTGTCCAATGGTCGAGAACATCTGCGTGTACGGGGACAGTTCCAAGACGTACACGGTCGCGCTGGTCGTGCCACACCCGCGCCACCTCGAGGACCTGGCCGTGAGACTGGCGAGGCCGCACAGTGACTTCGCGGATATGTGCAACGACCCCGCGCTGGAGCAGGCCGTGGTCAGGGAGCTGGGCGAGCATGCTCGCAAATGTGAGTATTTTTTGGTATAACCAGTAGCCAGGAGCCACATGAACGTTCATCCAAGTATTGGCAGTGGTTCAGATACATCATAAATAAACATTCAAACAAGACGGGTGGAATTTCACGTTACCTGTAATTGGGTATCTGTATCCCTGAACATGCCACGTAAAACACAGCAGTGTTATGCAGTTATTTCACACTGTCATTCCGACGCTCACTCAGATCAGAACGCCTACTATGTGGAACACAAATATTGTACCTCGGCCAGGAATCCAAGACCTATAAGAGACCATGACATATCCTTGTTCACAGGCGGCCTCGAGAAGTTCGAAGTGCCGGCCGCGGTGAAGCTGTGCACGGAGGTGTGGTCCCCGGACATGGGCCTGGTTACGGCGGCATTCAAGATCAAGAGGAAAGACATCCAGGAGCGCTACAAGGACGACATCAAACGCATGTACGCCTCGTGAGCTTACCCGCACGGCCGCTGAACGACATGCATGTTACATGTTGACACGCGTGCTACATGCGTCGATGGCGGCCGCGTGCGACGGTGATATGTTAAAGTATGAAGACGCATGCGTGTACATAGGTCTTATGCTCTTTTATTGATATAAACACTCAAAATTATAAAAAAAGCATTGAACCTCAATGTTGGCCGTATTCCTGCTAATCAAATTGCAAATCTAAAATCATTCAATTAAGGTTCGATTTGTTTTAGTTAATCAGTTTGTCTATAGACATTTATTTTCACCAATCTACAATATAATGTGTAAATTTTGCAAGTATCTGGAAGTTCTTCTATAGTAATACTTTTAATGATATAATCTGTCATTTAAATGTGAAATAATTCTTGGATTAGTTTTGTCGATATTATTATAGTATGATAGTCTTCATACTTTAGCTAGGCTAGGCTAGATACGATTAGAGTTGAAATTATAATCGATATTATAGGACGGTTCTTCATCTCGATGTTAAAAAGTCGATGTTGTTTTATCGACTTTATATGATATTGATATTTATCTAGACAAAAAAAATTAATCGAGTTGGCTAAATATATTTAGCACTTATTTTTATCAATAATATATCTAGAATCAGATGTCGAAATCAAATCTATATATTTTGTTTCGTATAAAACCCTAAGTGAAACCTGTATGAGGTGCCTCTTAAGAAATTATTCAAATCGTTTACTATCTCCCTGCATGTCGAGTTGTAAAGCTGAGCGTAGCAGAGCATATTGCGCGCTCACTCGCACTCACAGTCTTATGGCAACGCATAATGATGTCCAACGCTCGTATAGTAATGTTATCGACAAAACATTACGTACAACATTGAAATCAAAATATAAAACAAGAGACTTTCTATATACAAATAAAAAATAAAATTCACTTTAATATACTTTATTTATTATATTAGTTAGTTAGTAAATTCCAATTACCAATTGAGTTTTAACGATAAAAACGTTAACTATTAATTATTATTCAACATTGTATGTATGTATTAACTACTATAGTAAAGTTTTTATCACTACGCAAAATATGATTTACAACCCGGTCCGCAGCGAGATAGTAAACGCACTATAGAATATTAAAATGTCTCAATCCGGTTTCGTTTGGGTGTTTGTTCGTTTCGAGGTGATCTTTATATTAATCTGTTATTGTTGTTAGTAAATTGTGAATAAAGTTGTTGGGGACAGATGTTAGGCCTGATGATTCTTATAGGATGATATGTATATTGTGCACCGAACATCACATAATAAATATTTCAAACACCCCATCTAAACTCTACGCTGAATTATTTATGTCTTGTAGATATTTTAAATATGTTTCCATATTAGCCTCTCTTTAATGATAAATTATGGAATAAACCTGCGTTTCGATCGGTTCTAAGTTTCTATATTTAAAAAAAAAATGTATAAGCCCTGTACATAATTATTTATGTGTAAACATTTAAATTGTAGAGTAATTGTGGTCAGTGTGTGAGTGGGACGGATGATCAAAGCCAACTTAGCTTTCCTTGTCACAATCAAATGAGAATTATCTTTTGTATATGATTAACATAATAATAATATAATGGATCTGCGGTGAAATCGTGTAGCGATATATCTGAATGGGCTTAAACAGTCTAAACGTATGGGGAATGAGTGACATTTGAACAAGTAACGCAAATAATAAAATTCACGAATCTATTTTATCTAAGCGTAGTTGAGCGGGGCTGGTTCAAATGTACCTTTGCTCCTCGCCATTCGGGCGCTGTAGATAATGACTTAGTGTCTCAAATATGCAGTTGCACATGTCGACGTTCCGTTTTACGAAAACAATTATGTTACCATATTGATGTTGAAAGAGAAAATGTGTTTCGTGAAACGGAGCTACGGCTGCACGGTACGGTCACACGCGCTTCTTTACATTCTAGTGTTAAATAAAACAAAAGTAGATGTTATATTTTTATAATATATATTACTTGTAGAGTTTTCAAAAACTAAAACAATAACTAAAGTTTGTAATTGGTTCATAACATGATTTCAAATTTAAAAACTATTTAGATGTCTGGTAATAATTAAAATTGAAAGACCATACATACAGACAGTCCAAGGAATGAACTTGTTACTAAAAAACTACTCAATTTTAAAATAATTCAATGATAGTTTTCTATTCTAATGATGCTTATAATAAATTATTTCAAACATGTGCACTACAAAATGAAATAAAAATTACATGACGAAACATAAGTAAGAAGCTAGTGTGACCGCACTATAACTCATTTAAAGTAAGTTAAGTGTATAGTACTTAGGGGGTCGGGGATTAACTTTGCATTGTAATTATATTCACATTTATGCAGCCCTTAGCGCGATCTTTTCCAACAAGCGAAACTTTTACCTAAATGTTGATTCATTAGACGTACTGTGGACAACGAGTGGACAGTGTGTGTCGACGCATAGTGCTGGGACGTGTCACCTGTACACGTACAAATTTATTGCATTTTTTCATATATCTTTATAAAATATTGTCCTGTGCACAGAGAGGCAAGGGATACAAACTCCATTTAATCGAGTCGAAAGTTTTTGTATGTGGAAATTATGTAATTTTTTTTTACCTTAACACATTGTTTTTTTTGTCACAGTATATTTCAATTGATAGGTATCGTTCCAGGATACGTTACAATTTTGGATATTCACATATATAGTCCCCGCACTCTGTCCTAAAACTAATAAAAGAAGTGGCGGACTAAGCTTGTTGAGTAGTTGTATGTTGTATTTATTTCATGGGACGCATTTTATGATGCATTTAATCGATATACAGTGTACACCCAGTTTGATAGCGCCGCTTCTCTGGGATCTTGCGTAAAAATTACTTACGGACACCAACGACTTGGGTGACTTATTAATCTGTATGTTTTTGAACTGTTCAATTCCGAAGATAGTCAATTTATTATTAGCTTGTGCATGATATTATAGAATTATGTATTTGTAATTCGTCGGGAATATTCAAATGATATAGATATCAATTTATTGTATGCGGCCCTCGCTACTGAAGGTAGCACGATATCCTCTTGCGATCTTCTTAGAACCAGTAACAATGAAACGTTCCACGAGCTCGGTGGACGAGTTGGTCGCTCATTTTCGTTCGCATTCGAACTGAATTAATTCAACTGAAAACCAATTTTGTATTATTTATTCAATAAATGTTAATAAAATCAATGGAAAGTTTTATTTGCCGGTTGATGATAAGCAACGTGGTCTACGTTGTAAGGCTCTCCACCCGTGGTCCCCTTCCCTACCTCGGTGCAGCGGTAGATCATCTTCTCATTCGATATATGTACCTCAATGTCTAAAACTTTTGAAAAAACTCTTAACAAGTGCGTATTTTTTTTAATTTTAATACTTTATTGATAAATCATATAACAAATGCATGTAGTCTCCAACCCTGAACTACGAATAAAACCTGTACCTCAGGAATCAGCGCCCTCTTCCATTTTTTCAACTACAACAGTTTTACAATAAATCTTGACAGTAACTTTTTAAAGTAACAAACAATTAAGTATTTAAAAATATTTGTATATTTGCGTATTTGTGTGTACGTATGTTAGTGTTAGAGTGCGTGTGAATATGGGAAAGTATTTCTTAATATCTATAATGGTTTTATTTATGTAAAAATTGTTTGCAATAACCGCTCCGTTTGTATGTAGTCTAAGGTTAGACGTGGTCCTTCACTTCTATAGTCGACGCATTATCAACTGAGGCTTCGGGTCAGAAATCATATTTATCTGTTTGTCTCACTCGCACTAGTAGGTCTTATGGAGGGTGTAGTGATGTGCGTAAGAATTATAGAGGTGCATATCGATAAAGGGATAGGTGCGATCGATATGCTAAATTATGTTAAGTATTAATAGGAATAATTTTTCGCTATCTGAAAATAAAACAAAATAATTTGTAAGATGAAATGTTTGTTTCGACGTAATCATAGAGAAACTGTATAGATCCTAATGTGGCCCTGAAAAGGGCCGTTTTTATCTTTTATAGGGATATTTCTTCTCGACTTCGTAACGACCAATCAGGAGTCACGAGTCCTACTGTCAGTGACATTTATTGCACGACTCAGTCTAAAATGCGTTGACTATAGTCGTGTGGGAGCCCAGGCACTCGGCGAGCTGTGCTCGGTGTTTCCTGTGCGATACACAACGTAGACATACCGACATAGTACAAAAGATTAAAACTTATGTGGCGATGGGTGATATATAGTTCTCAGAACCAATACTCGTTTAAGCTATGCACTGCAGCGGACCGTTGATAGGCTGTGATGATGATTTGTTGGTTATTAAGGAAGGGTTTGCTTAGGACCATACTAGTTGTTACATATAAAAACAGAAAAAATCATGGTGGAACTTCTCAACTTTATTTCATTATATAATCAAATTGTATGTTAATACAACTCTGTTTCATACTAATGTATATATATGTATATATGAGGTTACGTTATAAATAAACGCGGGACATCTAGTTAAATCCAAAGTAACTATTTTGCTGTCTATTAAGTTACACAGACTGCTGTTAAATCAGAAGTTTCAAATAACAATCCAGTTTTTTTTGCATAGGACGTCTTTAACTTCAAAAAATAAATACCTATAGTCAATGTTTCCGAGTAGTATATAGTATTATTGGACTAACTAAAGTGAAAAATAAATGTGGTAACACCCGTGTAACACCAACTTCTATAGCACGGACTCACTCTAAGACGGTTCAAGTATTGGGCAAAACCCTTGTAAAGCACGAAATGTAATTAACACTATTAAAAGTGAACTTTTTCTAATTCGAAATTCGGAAAATCCCCATACAACGGCTCAATAAACGTAATGAGGCTGCTAAGTGCCAAAGATATTACTTATTAACAAAATTTTAATAAACATCTATTTTAATAATGAAAAATTATACTTTTTTTAATTTTTGGAAAATAACCCTCCGTTTTTGTACTAATTCTGTTTCTTATTACACGGATACCTATACCTACCGTGTTATTCGGGGGTTACCGGTATTTAAAAAATATTGTCGTATATGAAGAGGTTTTCACACGAGATGTACATACTTCCTAGGTGATCAATCAACAATCTGTCAGGTTCTAAATTGTCTATTTTTTATATATTTTCTGTTACAATAAAGCGTAAATGGAACTTTTCTTTTTTCATGTCACGTCCTACTCTCGGCTATCATATTCAATCTTTTGACGAATAGGTGTGGAGGGTACAACCTTCAGATGCTACTCCTCCGTTCCTAACGCTCTGGCCTACATCTTAATTTTCCTGCTAGGCGGCGCTCATCTTGCAGAGATGCCGTAACTGCATGATCTTGATGTCGTCGGTGCCGAATTTGACGACGCCCTCCTGGTTCTCTATGGAGATCAGTTGCCCCACTGCCTCACGGTCCTCGCCCGCAATCACCTGAACATATAAAATAAAACTTAAAGGAACATCCTACATACATAAATGCCACTGCTGGGCACACGCCTCATTCTATAGAAAGAGCGTTGCGAGTCTCCGTAATATATATTTTTAATTATTTCTTAGGATTCCATCTCTTACTTCAGGGGTGACGCTTGGGAATCTTGAAAGTGAGTCGAGGATGGACCGTCTGTCCCTTTGTCACGCCTAATATTACAAAGAATAAAAATGTATGTTATAACTATACCAACCAAACAAACGGTTGCGTTTTGAAGAGCCCAAGATCCCTAGCTATATGACTTAGCCCATCAGTGATGGTGAGTGGTTGCTGGGATCTCCATTTGCAACTCCAGCCCCTCCATCGCGTAGTAGGGGTAACACGACAAGGTTCTGACTCGCGAGTCTATCTTGGTGAAGCCATTAAGGCCATCTTCTCTTCCAATGTCTATAGAGACGTGATCCTTCGTTGCTGATCTTATGAGAAAACTCTTTAAATGGGTCTGTACTCGGTGTTTCTCTGTGTGATATAATACGCAACGTAGACATCGGCAGTAGAACGAGGGTGACTGACTTAGCTCAAAAGATTAGTAAGCTGAAGTGGCAATGGGCTCCCCATATAGCTCGTAGACCCGATAGTGCATACGCAGTATAGGTCGACGACTAGATGTCGGTGATGGTTTGCTGGAGGTCGATGGACGCAGGTGACTTGGGATCGTGCTTCCTGGCTAGTAGTTTGGGGCACGTATGAGATGATGAGATGACGGATGAACTGTGACGGTGATGTTGGAGGCCATCAGGGTGGCGAGTACCTTGACGCGGTCGCCGGACTGCGGCACGACGGGCGACAGCAGCGCGGCGGGCACGGAAACCTGGCGCTCGTCCAGCGGCAGGAACACGCCGCACGTGCCGTCCGACACGGAGCGCACGACGCCCGTCTGCCCGCGGACCGCCTCCTCCGCGCTCGTCGATATACGCACCTGCGCACAAGCATATTGTCTCGTGTGGATTTCCTTTTATTAGTCTATTTAATTATGTTTGTCTATGTTGTAAACTAAATAAATTATAATCATTATCATAAGTAATAAGGGTGACAAACAAGCACACAGTGATGGTCAGGGATGCTTGCAGCTCCTCGATAAGGAATCATAATGTAAATGCGTCCTCACCCTGAGAACTGAGATGAAATACCTCATCACCAATAATAATGCTTATTTTATGTCGGTAGCATGTCACACGCCCTGTATTGCTTCCCCAGCGGAGCCGAGTTATTACAAAAAATACAAATCCCTATATCGTTGAGTAAATGTTTTGTAAATGTTGAGTTGAGTAAATGTGAGTTGAGTAAATGTAAATATTATTTCTCATACTCAACATGGTTTTACTGAAGGTAGTACTTATTGTTGATACATGGCAGGATGGCCAAAAAGCAATTGGTAAGTTTTGCGATTTGTCTAAAGCCTTTAAGTGTGAAGAACATTAAATACTTTTACATAACCTTAGTTATTATGAAATCAATGGGTCAGGTACTTAATCTGATTACCTGGTATATAATCTGATGCTGATCGAAGGTCTTAGAGGGTTGCCATAAAAGGTGTAAGGTCTTCTTGATCTCATATAAAAAAAGGTTACCACAAGGGTCCACAGTTGGCCCTTTCCCATTTTTACTGTATAACAATGATGTACTGATCTATTTAAAGGACTTAAGTGATATTGCACTCTTAAAACTGATATTTCAAGTTGATAACCATATGAACAAAATAACAAGAAATAATCGTACAATATCGCAGATTTATTAAAGTTTTTTTTTTGTTGGTTTTGCAACAATAACAATACAAAACTCAATAGTACTTTTAGGTGTAACTTAAGTTCTCAAATACAATGCAATCATCATTTGTCATATATTATAATATCTATAAGTAAATAATAAGTTTTCTTTTGCACATAATTACTGAATCCTTGGGTATGGTTCCGAGTATTATAAAAAATTAACACATTATTATTAAATTAAACATAGAGCAAATACCTCGACGTCGGTAGTGTGCCAGTCGGGCGTGTCGCTGGGGCCCGCCGGCGTGGGCGGCGCATACGCCGGGGAGCTGGGTGAGTAGTCCGCCGGGCTCGGAGCGCCCAGGTAGCCCGCCGGAAAGCCGGCCGGGCTGGGGCTGGGCCGGTACGGGCTGTACGAGTGGTCCGAGCCGTACATGGTGCCCGGCGTTTGGGGCGTGAATGGACCCTGTCCGTACGTGCCCGCGTCGTACATCGGCCCGGCCTCGTCTTCGAAATCGAAATCTGGCCGTGCGGGCGTGGCGGCCGCGGTGGGATCCCACACTCCGTGCGCCGGAGTGCGGCCACCTTCGTGCGAGGGCGTCGCGGACCCGTAGTGCGGGGTGCGCGCGCCGGACTCGTAGACCGGCGTCTGTGAGCCGTGCATGGGGGTCTTGATGCCAGTCTCGCGGTACGTGGGGGTGTGCGAGCCCGTAACGCGCAGCGGCGTGCGCGAGTAGCTCGACGCGCCGCCGCGGGCCCCTGTGCCGGCCACCGCGATGTGACCGCGGTCCACCGAAATGGTCTGACACATGGTGTGCAGCTCCACACGCGCCGTGCTCGCCGTCGCGTCCTTAACGATGCCCACGTTCCCCTTGTACGGGCCCACAGTGATCTTAATCGTCTGACCGATGAATTCGCGGTCACGTGCCACTGTGCCCCTTCCCCCTCGACCCCTCCCCCTCCCACCGGGGCTACCGCGCCCTGAGGGGTGCATGGGTGATTGAATCCGCGGCGACATAAATCCTAGAGCCAATCCAGCTGTTGCCGATGCGTTCTTTGCTCCCCCCGCCAATTGCAAGTGGCGTGTCTTGCAAACGAATATACCGCCATTGTCTAAATACATTCTAGACTGTAGAAAAGCAAAATTTCTGTACAAATGTTTTATCTCGCCCTCTCGGCCGGCGTGTGGGCCGTCAATGACCTTCACAATGTCCTTCTTCTGAATATTGTTGTGCTCGGAATCTAAGGCCGGCGTGAACCTGTTTTCACGGCGCTTCTGCAGTGCTTGGGGTTTGCACTCGATGACTTTGCCTTGCATACCTAAAACGTGGAAATTTTCTTTTTCTAATCTTACGATAACACCCACTGTCTGCGGGTCTAATTGGACCATATCGCCCCATTGGAATTGACCTAATGAATCCACACCGGTCGCCATATCTGAGCATAGCTGAAGGTCTCTAGGTAAAACCTCCAATTCATGCATAGTTAAATCGGATACCAGAACCACTCTATGAGGCTCGACCCTCACTATGAGACCGGTGTCTCCTTCATACCGTCCCGCCAGAACTTTTACATGGTCACCTTGCTTGAAGTACTTCCTCAATTCATTAGGCTTGAACACAAGAGGATCTTTCAAGGCGTCGTGCTTTGGCATCACTGTGATCATAGATCCGTCTATAGCGATGATCTTGGCTTGCAAATTTGCGAGATCACCGGAACACACTTCGACATTATCGCCCATAGAAAATGAATGAAGGCTTGTGGGGTCGTCCTTGGCAGGTGCCGCCAACTCGATGTCAATTCCTTCAGGTTGTTCCTCAAATCTCTCCAGCTCTGTAAGTGATGGTTTGACACCTTCCGCCAAGATAGCCGACATAGTGAAGTTTTTGTATAGGAAACCTTTCCTTGAATATCTATTACCCTCAAATATAAGGAAATCACCATCAGATGTCACTTCGCCACCGATGGCACGGATAGCTTCAGGATCGAATGGCTTCGCTGCGGGGCGTCGCTTTTTCTTTCTTTTGGCCGCTTCACTTTCGCTTTGAACCGTTCTCAGAGCACCCCTCAGCCTTGTATAGTCTATCCTCGGAAGCAATTTCAAGTGAACTTGATTTTGAGCCAAATCTACATAATCAACTTGGGCGATGTCGTCTTTGTACAATCCTCTCTTCAACCTGACCCACTGCTTGGGCTTCAGACCCGATTGTTCTTTAACTACCCTCAGAACATCTGTCATTTCTTTGATAGGGACCATGTCTTGTTTCCATGTTCCCGCTCTCAAAGCGCTGATATTGTGTATAATCGCCTTAACATGTGTCTGTTTGTATGCTTCTATGTATATGTAGCCTTTGACACCTTCCGGTGCGACCACAGATTTGATCTGAAATGCTTCTTCCGAATTCTTATATGCAATGAATTTCCTCATGAGTTGTAGAACAGTTGCCTTCTCGTCGCCAATGTGGCATTTGATCATCCATAAATTAGGATCTTTAATTCCTGGCAGGAGTGTTTGCTGTGTGATTTCATCTGACATTTCCTCACCGCCTTCGCCAAAGTGGCGCAACGCTGCAGACTCATCGGCATATTTATTTCTGAGGTATTCTTCAATCTCCTCCTCTTTCTGCGAGTCCCAGAGATTGGTTCCTCTCCGCCGGCCCTCGATTTCACGAGCGGTGGGTCCAATCTCGTCCACCTCATTGCCCACAATACCCATTTCCTGAGCTCCTTCTTCCCATTCATCATCTTCATCAACTTCATCATCCACCTGTTATAATAATGAAAAAAATGTGTTACATTCTTATACAATTCAACAACTTTAATCCACTAGCAGCAACTGACCGAGTGAGTGTTTTGCCCTATCGGCCACCCCTGTTACAGTTTGCTTTCGCGGGCAGGGTAACGGTCCAAACCGAATTCCCTCTGCATAAATAAAGGTTTCAGCTGAGTGCCCTAAACGATAGCAAACAATAAACATGAACACAAGATATTTAACGTACCTCAGCTTCGTCAATAATGAATCCGCCATAGCGACTGTCTTTCTTCCGTTTCTTTCTTCGTCTTTCTTCGTCCTCATCTTCGTCATATTCTTCAGAGTCTACCAGATCCTCACCCTCTGGTTCCTGCTCGTCCTACAATAATTAATGATAAACATTTAAGACACCGATTTGCTACACTATGTGAGCGATAACATCGTCATCGAAAACATTGGAAACCTGCATATCTAAGAAATAATTGAAAAAATATTTCGAAGATATGAGAAGTCCGCCAATCCGCAGTGGAACTGCGTGACAGATTATGGTCTTACACCATCTCTAGGGAGATTTCTATGTATAGGCTTTACATAACTTTATTTTATTTTTTATTTAAGTCATGAAGCACAAGTAAAGAATAAGATAAGATAATGAGCGAAAAATTAAATTAAATAAAATATCCTATACACAAACTTTACCACAAGATGTGTGTGGATAATTATACCGATAGATTGGAGATCATCATCAGGTAGGCCAAAGGCTTATTTACATTAGCAATGATATTGTAATGATAGTGTGACAGAATTCAAGTGGAGTGTAGCAATACAGATAAATCTAAAAGTAACAACATACTAACATTTCTCCCCTACAAACAAACAACCTTACAAATCCAAACATTACTACTACCTTACAAGCCCACCTACTGGGGGGCTAAACACAAGTATTACCAATTTGGCATTGTATATACACTCGTGGAAAACTTACTGAACTTTCACTCTAAATAAAACACAGCCAAAAAGAGTATACAATCATAAATTAAAAAATAATAAACTATTCAAGATTTAGTGTTACTTAGTAAAGTAAATGTGTTGTTTAGTAAAGTAATGTATTTTTTAGGAGACTATCGTTGCATTTAGCTGTACTAACTTGATGGAGCATAAATAATGCTAATAAATTCGTTTTAAAAATATAATTTTTTTTTAATCATGATCGATATATATTGTCCGTCTCCTAATACCCTGTATACTTAACATATTTGTACAGCCACTCTAAAACCATTTACCAATCTTCCTACGGCAAGTCAAAAACATGTGGCCAATACTTTTTCCAAAGTCATAACATATCAAACATCAGTAGTGTGTTTGTCCACCAAATTAATATTAATAACAATCTCCATCACTAATATGAAATGGAAATGCATATATTATGAACCTCAAACTCTTTCAGAAAGCTATAGAGTGGTCTATACACAGTGTTTCTCTGTGTTATAGAATGATTAAAACATGTATATTGAAAGATGAACTAAAGTAACTAACACAGCTCAAAGGTTCAGTAAGCTGAAGTAGCAATGGGCCAGTCATATAGGTCATAGAAGTGATAACCAATGGGAAAAAAAAATCATAGTGTGGCAACCTTGCATGACAGCATAGGACAACCCCTACTAGATGGAGTGACAAACTATACAAGTCAATAGATGCAGTGTTTCTACAGTGGACTAGTGATTGGCTGAAATGATGATGGTGATATGAAATTCCTCCTTCATAGGAATTGGGCCTTTCTTCCTGGAAACATAACAGCATTGAGATAATATTTTATGCTGTAAATTAAACATTCATGATTAAAACTGTAACATATATATATGGAAGGATAACAGAATTCAAACTCTAATCCACCTCAAGGATGGAAATCGTTTAACAGGTGAAAGGTTATGTGTAGTAAAAAATACATACTATTAGTTAACTAAATATGTTACCTCAACATCTTCATCTCCAGAGGCTTCCTTAGCTTCATCGTCTCTGTTGCGGCTGCCTTTGGAACCAGCCGAGCGGCTCCTGGTGAACATTCGCCATCGTAAAGTCACTATCTAGCTCATCTACATCAATAAAATTTGGCAGCTTTGTTATACGTTAATAACATCAATTTCTAATCAATAATCGAACACATACCTAGATCGTGATTGTGACCGCGACCTCGAACGTGATCTAGTGGGACTTCGGGAGGGGCTCCGACTCCCAGAGCGTGATCGAGAGCGCGATCGGGAAATCGAACGTGATCTGGGGGAATGATTTGATGCAGCACTCCGTCGCGATCTATTAGATACCACACTAGCAGCTTCCGAACCACTGCCTGAGAAATTACTTCCTTCTGAATCAGACATTATCACTAATCATATGTAGCAAACATTGAAAAGATCAAAGAAGAAATCAAGAAAATCCTAACAAAATGAAGAATAAAACGTAGATATTAGCAGACGTGACAAGAACAGATTAAAAATATAAAGCAATATTATAAAAAGAGAATTGTCAATAATTTAAAAGAAAATTAATTTATATTTAATATTAACACAAATCATAATATAACTCTCATTATTCATAATAATTATAACTTTTCATAAAAGACAAAATCAATATTTTAGATTTATTAAAACGGCTTTTCTTGGACTTTAATTCATGATTTTGTATAGAAAAAGACATTAAAATTTTTTAAAAACATTTGGTGAATAATTTCTTTCTTTCTTTTTTCTCTGGCTTCATGTTTTGAATTTGAAATGAATATATATGGGCTCAATTATGTAGCGGTCGGGTACTCTTTAACATACATTGACATATTTAATTATTATGACAATAATAAAGATGTAAATGTTTTTGATAAAATAATATATCGGTTTGAGTATTTCATTTCTTAAAAAGATTTATATACTCTAGTAAATGTTTATGATGCCACTTATCAGACTAATTAATGAAATATGTAGTAAAATAATGGTCCAAAGTTATAAAGTTTCGGTATATTTATAGGACATGTATCAAATCATGTGTAGGTTTCTATGAATATAACTTCTAACGAGACCGGTTTTCAGCATTATCTATGGTACAAGTACCAATAAAAATAAATCCTTTCTTTTGTCTATTGATTCGTCGCGGCCCCACCGACTAATGTGAAAATTTTTATAAAATTTCGCAAATGTAACAATATTGTGAGAGAATTAGACTATTATTATATAATACTTAGTATATAAAATAGCGCTGATAATTATTACTCTATAAATAATCGTCCGCGAGTATCATAGTATTCAATTCTCATGCACTTCTATTCGCCGATCGCTAAATACCTTTCGATCAGATTTTCGCACGTATCACATTAAAGTGTCGTGAGTTTTTGTGTAGTTCGCTAGGAGCAAGACGCACCCGTGTGATAAGCGAAGGAATTTGGTGCAGTGGTGCATTGCGGTGCGGTGCAGTGCAGGTGTATGATGAAGCAGTAATACTGCAGCAGGGGCGCGGCGCCAGGGCTCCCAGGGGGGGTCATGTTGGAGACGCGGTCGGCGCGCGCCGCTGACTCGGTGTGGGCGAGCAAGCCGTTGCCGGCTCCTCACGCCATGGCCAACGCGAGGCACGGAAAGAATGCTCAGGTACAGCCTTCTAGCATACGTACAAAGTCTAGAGACCATCATAAATAGACTAAATAAATATTAAAAAAAGTCAAATTTTAAGTAATACATATAAGACAGGTTTTTATAAGTTCAAAAAAATTGAATAATGTGTTACCAAAGTGCATCACATATAATTTACCTAGGCTTTGATAAGCCTAGATCACATCTGCTAGGTATATTGCAGAAATGGTACAAAATGCCAGTGAAGTATCGAAGAATCTTAGAGGCTTATAAAGCGTGTGAAATTGACAATAATTTATATTGTGACTCATAAATTCCTTACATAAGTCACTAGGAGCAGTCATAACACAATGATGGTTTTTAAAATATCCTATGAATAATTTTTAATCACAGAACTAAGTATGAATTATAGAACATTCAACATGTATAAATTACCATTTAAATAAAATATGCATGAATATACCATAATAATTATTTATAGAAAAAATTAAGCTTAACCTCTAATTTTCAGCATTTAAAAGAATACTAGAAATGTTATTAAGATCATAAACACCCGGTTATCCACTCAAACTAAGTTTAAATTCTTGTACAGATGCTTCATGCCAATAGTTGTTTGTTGAATTCGAAGCTATGACTAATATTCACTAAACCATTAGCTATAGACTTCATTTGGATACATTACTTTTGATTTTATTTCATGCTTACACTACAAAGAGAAAATAAAAGTAACTAAAGCCAGAATATTATAAAGAAACTACTTGAGGCCTAGAAATTAATCCAAAAAACTATAATATTCAGATACAGTGTCTGGTACATGGGACATACATACAACACACACATATGCAAAAACAGACAATTTGTAATACATAAATATTTTACTTGGGTCAGAATTAACCCTAATAGCCAGTTACCCAAACCACTACATCAACTATTTGTCGGTGCTAGGGTATACGGCGTCCTCTAATCTCATCCATTAGACTTTGTGAAAAGGATTTCTAAGAATAAATATGCCAAAGAATCCTTCTTTGAAAATAGTTATGCACCATTTGCTAATGAGTTTATGAGCATGTTTTTAAAATTAGAATATTATGCATGGGGAAACTTATGTGGATGTTATTTAAAATACTTTTTACATACATAGTTGTAAAACAAACAATAGTGTTCAGAGTTAGCCCTGTTAACATTTCACCTGGTGCATTTATGTCTCAACTAAACCAATCCAACTCTGAACTTCCTTGCTCAACATACAAATTTTAATAGGTTTTTTGGTACATTGCCATACAAAATATTAAAACTTGTTGGTACAAGTTTGCTGGGAGTTGAACCCATAATGGCTAGATTGCGAGTCTGATATCAATGGCACAATCTGTGTCAATCTATGACTACTAAAGGTTGTAATCAAATATTAATTGTTACCAATAAAAAATGGGAAAGAAAGAATCTTATGTGGCAATCTACTATTAGTTACATATTGTAGGAACTTCCCCCATTAGATGGACTGATAACTTATGAAAGTTTCTCTTCTTATAGACTCCAAATGATACAAACATAAATAGTAAAGATGAAAGACATTACAAATAAAGCTGGCATATTCAAATATTAGTAAATACTTTCATTTACCAATTATTGGTGGTTACTTTATTTATTATGAGCCATGGTCACCTTTGTTTGAACCCCGGTGCCAGTGGCATTCTAAATGTTAGTTGTCATTATACATACCACAAAACTGTTGAACAAAAATATGGTGATGCATGTCCAAGATATAATAATAAATATATTCTGAAGACATGTGAAGTCCCCAGTGGAGCCCCGTGGTGGACTACACTCTAACACCCTCTCTAGAGAGAAGGCCTGTGCCCGGCAGTGGGATTTATATATACACTAAGTATTTATTTATAGAAAAATGCCAACAGTTCAACAAAGCTTGTGCTAAGAGAGGAATATTCTAATGGTGGATTCAAATCTATGACTATGTTTTGCAAACCACATCCTAAACCATTAGGCTGTTGATATAAGTTTTATTACAGCCACATTTATAAATAAGTGTTATAATCTCTGCATAGATCTAATACAATAGTTATGAAATGAACCTTGGACTTGTTATCCATGAGCATGAATTGAGAAACTTGTGCTGATGTTGTTTACTTATGGTATGCATAGTTTCAGTATTTTTTCTTTTTGTTTTAATAAAACTTTGTCTTCTAGTCATGTGCATTGTCTTGCAAACATATAAATTAAATATGCCATCTTCAAACATATTGTATTGTTTAACTAAGATGACTCAGAATTACTAAAATAATGTTAATTTAGTATAGTACTCTTTATTGGTCTCTTGTTATTATTTTGGAGATCACCCTTTATGCATATAACATCTGCAGATGTTGAAGTGTTATTGAGCAACAATCCAATCATAAACAAAACATCAATCTCTATGCCTCATCTCCAATTATTCCACTGTTGAGCAGAGACATTCCTCAAACATTGAGGCCACCAGTTTCCTGTTCATATGTGGGACACATTTAATAACACAGTAAACATCAGAACACTAACATATAAAATTATGTGATTTGTAAAGCCAGACAAGGGAATAAATTACAATTTTTAAAACAATGAGAAACAATTACAAATAATAGTTCTGCCTATGTAAAAAATATTAATTAATAACTTGTTAATTTATTGTTAGTATTTGTTATTGAAATAAAATAACTGGCTTAAGTTCAGATTTATTGATTCAACAATAATACTACTCAATTAATTCATAATATATGTATATATTACATATATTGGAACTATGCTTGGTGTTTGTGTGATATGCAATACAGACATTTGCAGTAGAACGAGGCCAACCAACTTATCAAAAGATTAGCAGACTGAAGTGGTAATGCGCTGGTCAGTTAGCTTGTAGGATATCCGATGGGGAAGGAAGGTTCTCGAGTGGCGACCTCACACTGGTGGTAGCATTGTAGAGATCCAGGAAAGTCGATGGATACAGGTAGCTCAGGTTCGTACTCCGTGGCGGCCTGTCCTATGGTCAGCAGTGACCATGGATAGGCGGTGACTGAATAGGACGATCGACCTGATACTCTAGTTGCCCTGGGTTCGATTTACAAGTATTAATTATTACCTAAGAGCTATTTTTTCTCAGATCTTATCGCACAAGTAATACATAGAACGTGGGAAGGTGACGCGAACGTCTACCTCTATACGTTCGCTAGAATAATTACGTCACTGAGTACACTCGCAGTGAAACACTTCTGGTTTTTACTACAAGACAATGTTTTCTATGTATAACGATGTCGTTTTCGTAATGGAACACAATAACTTGACAACTAACTTCTTTCCATATTATAAAGGTTTATTTTTTAATTAAAAAATCATTTTTCTATTCGACGACGCAATCTCCCTTGTTGTTTACAACTTTCTCCCGCTTTTCTCTATTTTATTCCGACTGGTGATAATCTACAACGCGGCCATGTCCAAAGTCATAGGGATTCATAAGCCCTCCAAGCATCCAGCTGACCCATCAACCTATCGACCTACAAAGCCTACTCAAATAGGTAAGGCTATGAAAGGCTCATCATTGCCCCCCTAAAGCACTTCATGCTGTCCCGAGGCCTACCCATCAATGAGCAGTTCGGTTTTCGCACCCAACTCTCAACTCTCTGCACCAATCAAATGCACCGCATGATAGAGCACGTTCACAGCAAATTTATTCGAGGTTACCAAACCGGGGCGTATGAGCTCGGTGTGCCAGATCGAATCGTACTAATCATACGGGACTTTAACGTGTTCCGAGGTTCACCCCATTCGAGCCGGAGTACCACAAGGCTTCGCTATAATAAACTATATCTATAAACGCCTCCAATCCGCAGCTAACATCTTTGGGTTGTGTTTTTGGTTTCAAATTGTTTTGGATACGGTGGATCGAGGTTAACCCCACCAAAAGTACAGCCATATACTTCTCTCGGCGCAACAAAACGCCGCATCTGCCAACTATAGAGCTATTTGATCGTCTAATCACCTGGGAAAAGAGTCAAATACTTAGGCGTCTCAGTAGATGAAAGACTCACCTTCGGTCCACATATCAACCGCGTACGGAATCAAGCAGCGTTCGCCCTAGGTCGTTTGCACCCGTTACTCAATAAAAATAGCAAAATGTCCCTGCGTTATAAAATGACACTATACAAAGCGTGCATCCGACCCATAATGACATACGCAATCCCCGTCTTTGCGCATGCTTACCCGCGTCTCATTCACCGACTTTAGGTAAACCAAAATCTCTTCATGCGCAAGGCCACCGGTGCGCCGTGATTCTTGCGTAATGAAAATCTACACCAGGATCTTGAGATCCGGACCATAGCGAACATAAATACAAGCAAGCTTCCCGCCGATACTTCGACTCTGCCATCAAACAACCCGCTGATTGTGGTCCTATTGTGACCTTTCAACACGGTGAAACTGTAAAAGCCCTTGGGATAACAGCGACGATCAGCGCGAATCCCACAGTTAATTAAGATTTTGAATACCTCGTCGGTAGAGAGCACACTCGGTTTCGACTTAAAAAATTCACCAACCAAGATCCATCACTAATTGTGCATCAGTATTGAATCGTAAATCATTTGAAAGAGAGGTGGAAATCCACATAAACAGAAAAACAAAACACATATTCCGGTAGTACAAACCCTTTTTTTTCATAACGCTAAAAATATTACAATTGTGCTGATCTTTTCAGCTGAACATAGCTTTGCCGGTCACCCTCGTGGTACCACGGTTACCTCTAGTCACTATGTTTTTAGACAGTGGTACAGCAATGCTGTATCTAGATATTTACAGCCTGATTGGGCTCGACCGGTGACGGCATTTAGTATAAGCATGTTTTCTGTGTTGAATGTAGGGAACTGAAGATAAGATTACCAGGAGAAAACGAGGGTCGAAAGTGTCCTTTGAAGATGGATGCAGGTGTTTAGCCCGCCTCGTAAATTACCATCAGGCGAAATGTGTGCTCGTTTGTCACCCTAAGTTGGAAATAAAAAACATTCTCTTACAATGCCTGGTGGGCCTATCGATCTTTTGATGTACTCTTCAGTTGACAGTGACTACAGTGGTGTGTATGGGTCGGCTCGACTAGGGTGGACTACGCTAGACCAGCGTAAAAGTAGCACCATAACTCTATTGTGTTTCCTCTGGTGAGTTTTTTTGATCCGGAGACCCTTATTACCGATGACGAGGCATTCCATCTTAGTTCCCCAGAGGTGTCTCTTTCTCTAGTTTGAATGGGGATGCAATGGGCTGCAGGAATCACTACCAGGATGAACTGCGTACTAGTTTGTCAACCTCAAGACATTAGAAAAAAATATTACGCACAATAATATAGTACACACATACGAAGCCCAACGACTCTCGTAGCCATCATTGAATTCAATTAGTGAATTGTATTTGATTATAGTAAGTTGTAAAGGATTGAAATTACCTGCCTGCGTGTTTTAAGCTAAAACTTTTCTATGAATACATCGATCGGGTAAGGACCACGCCCTCATAGAATACCAACACAAATAGCATAACATTGGTAGACTCAGCTTCATGTAACATCCTAGTTCTTAGGGGTAATAATGCATCTGCATCTCGAAATGAGGATGGATGTGATGTTCCTAGGTCACAGTCGTCACTTACTATCAGATGTTCTTTGTGCTGCTCTGTCATGTTTAGTTTCAAAAACAGAAAGTAATCTAAGGTGGATTGTAATCAAACATTATCTAATATATATTTACTAAAATAAATTAGCTGTCATCCCATCATATCAATAGTAGTTTTAATAGTGGTAGAGCTACGCTACAGTTTGTTTCTAGCTGCAGCCCACGCCCTCACAGAAACCCGGCGTAAAAAGCCATACTGCTGTATTTCGTCTGGTGAGTGTAGGGATCCGAAAACCTCTATTACTGGTCAAAAGGCGTTCCGTCTCAGTCCTTGAGGTTACTCTCAATGTAATCAAAAAAATAAGTCCACTGCTGAATATAGGCCTCTGCTATAAACGGCCACAAAGCAAGGTCCTGATTCAGGTGTGTCCATCGACTTCCCGCAAACTTGCTGGAGTGGCAATGGGCCGGCCATATAGCCCGTCGAACTGATAACCGATGAGGAAAAAGTTGCTTGAGCGGCGACATCAAATTGGTAGTCGCAGTGTGGAAAGAACCCCCTCCCGATGGAGCGTCGACCTATGTAAATTTGCGGGAAGTCGGTCAAAACTATATATGTATGGATTTTTTTATGATGTCAGGAAGTGACAAACGAGCACACACACTTGACTTGATGGTGACACCTGCTGCCCGTCACACGTGTTCACTACGACTAATATGGAATGCCTTCTCATCAATATAAGATCTTCCACGATGCACATACACCAGAGCTAGGACCACTAATTTCCACTGGTATGTTGTGGTAGTGCGCTCCTTCCCTGGTCTTTTACTGCGATATAAATACAATATCATCAACGATCTTTATTTAAGTCAATTGCATTATGAATAAGCATAAATTTCTTTAAAAAAAAAATTGCCACAGCTTTAAATGTTCCATTTTCTCAACGGATGAACGGAACCCTAAAAATCATTTAGTATGCCAGGGTCCCACCACTTTATATTGTCTGTTTATATTAAAAACATTGCAAATATAGCACCACACATATTTCAAGTCCTATTACGTCACTACGCGATTGTTCTTTTTTTTATGGGAATCCTAATTAGAACAGAGTAGACAAGCGTAATCTCAATGAACCTTATGCTGATGGTGACTCGTGAGACCTAAATATATCCTCGGATCAAATTATGATACAAATGAAAAAGATGCAAAATAAAAATTATGTGAGAGCGTGGTCCTTCTATAATTGAGAAGACTCATTTATGCTGCAAACCTGGTTCCGCTATTAATAAAACTTTATGTGTTTTACGTTACTCTTCCTTGTCTTAAATGTAATTCTGCTTTATGTTCTACCTCTACTCTACCGTATCGAAAAGGGAACATTCCAACCCGAGCTCTCGGGAGCCCTTGTGCTGGTTACCCACTAATAGAGGTCTCAACTAAGCACCATACGTACTCGGTCACCTCACAACCCGTTGGAACTCTAAAAGCCCTTGGGCTAACAGCGGCCATTAGCCCGAAAAAACTATGTTATTATTGTCAATCTACCTTATATCCTCAATGCCTTTACCTAATGTCCTTAATGTTACTCTACTGTACCCTATGTCCTTAATGTTACTCTACCTAATGTCCTTAATGCCACTCTACCTTATGTCCTCAATGTGCCTTTACCTAATGTCCCACGTTACTCTACCCTATGTCCTTAATGTCACTCTACCTTATGTCCATAATGTTCTTTTACCTAATGTCCCACGTTACTCTACCCTATGTCCCACGTTACTCTACCCTATGTCCTTAATGTTCTTTTACCTAATGTCCTTAATGTTACTCTACTGTACCCTATGTCCTTAATGTTCTTTTACCTAATGTCCCACGTTACTCTACCCTATGTCCTTAATGTTACTCTACCTAATGTCCTTAATGCCACTCTACCTTATGTCCTCAATGTTACTCTTCCCTATGTCATTATATCACTCTACCTTATGTCCATAATGTTCTTTTACCTAATGTCCTTAATGTTACTCTACCCTATGTCCTTAATGTCACTCTACCTTATATCCTTAATGTGCCTTTACCTAATGTCCTTAATGTTACTCTACCCTATGTCCTTAATGTTACTCTACCCTATGTCCTTAATGTTACTCTACCCTATGTCCTTAATGTTACTCTACCCTATGTCCTTAATGTTACTCTACCCTATGTCCTTAATGTCACTTTACCTTATGTCCTTAATGTTCTTTTACCTAATGTCCTTAATGTTACTCTACCTAATGTTCTTAATGCCACTCTACCTTATGTCCTTAATGTTACTCTTCCCTATGTCATTATATCACTCTACCTTATGTCTTTAATGTTCTTTTACCTAATGTCCTTAATGTTACTCTACCCTATGTCCTTAATGTTACTCTACCCTATGTCCTTAATGTTACTCTACCCTATGTCCTTAATGTTACTCTACCCTATGTCCTTAATGTTACTCTACCCTATGTCCTTAATGTCACTTTACCTTATGTCCTTAATGTTACTCATCCGTAGGTTCTTATTGTTACTCTACCACAAGGCATGTTCTTGGCAAGGATGGACCACACTTGGATTCGTAAACAAAATAAAATAAACTGGGTCGTTTAGCAAACAGTGACACTCCCTTGCACCAGCATCCTTGCTCTGGATGCTACGTGCACAGCTCCACAATACAATACATTTATTGTATTTAAAGACGGACAGGCCTGGGGCAGTTGTCAACTGCCTAGGATATGTTTCTCATCACGTTTTGTGCCGATGTTCAGATTTTACTTAAAACCGTCAGGGTTGTTATTTTATTTAATTGAGGGTGACAAACAAGCACACAGTTCACCTGATGAAAGTGGTTCCCATTGCCCATGGCACGCACATTCATCCTCTATAAGGAGTTATAATTCAGATGCGTTGTCACACTATAGACTAAGGTGGAACACACTCCAGACGAAATACAGCAGCGCTATGCTGTTATTTTACTTTATTAATCTGTGAGGGTCCTTCACGTTTAAATCGATATATTGATGCTGCCGCTAGAAACAGAAAGGAATTGATTTTAAACCGTAAAGTTTAATGTAATTAACATTTAACTTACGGTTTAAAAATCAATTCTTTACGATATAGATATATAGCTGTTTCGTGGGGTGGAATGTATAGACCTGTAGACCAGGACACGAGGGATTCCATGTCAGTCGACCTCGCGTGTGCATCTTAAAACTGTCAACCATGAATGTACATGTGTTTGACCGCAGTCATTACTTACCAACGGGTAAGTAACACCATAAATATAGTAGCTTAGCGGTGAGGGCGAGGAATCTGACAATATCACGAGGCATCTATTTAAGTCTGCGGCAGCGACAACACCTTCCCATTATTATTTCTTAAAGAGCTTGACTGTTTATCCCATGGGTCGACTTTTACCGTCATCTCTCGCATCTTGTCTTTGTGTATTTTTTTAAATTTAATAATACTAAAATTCCAGTTAATCACTCCGACACAAGCTTAAAATGCTTGTGCTAGGAAATGGTTCATGACAATATTCGTTGGCAGATTCGTAACTGCGACCTTAGGTTTCGCAGAGCGTGCCCTGAACCAAGACTATTGACGCTTACTTACAAACAGTGAAACAGGTTCAAACCTACTCATTAATTTAGCGAATTTAGTTCTATGCATATTTTAACTCGCGCATATATCTCGACCTTCGAGTAACGATTTCTATTCTCGCCATTCCGTTTGCAATAAAATCTTGTAATAATTTTATGAGACTAGTTTCGAACGACTCTCTCATAATGCCGCTGTGTTTCGTCTGGTGAGTGTATTCACGGGTTAAGAGGCAGTCCACCTCAGTCCTCAGGGGTGACAACACATCTGCCTAATAATTCTTTATCTGGGATGAATGTCGCCCGACAAGGGCCGCAGGTGAACTGATTTTGAATTTGATTGTCCGCCTCTATATTAACTTATTATTAACTAGTAATAGTCCAAAAACGGTTAATTCCATCCTATAAATGTTCCAGTGACAGCGACCTTGAGGGTGCAGCGTCCAATGTCGGTCAGTGAGGACACTTTAATGGATAAATTTAGGACGTCTGGCCTTCGTACTCTCACGCGGTATTGAATTTACGAGCGGAAAAACAACGATTCACATGTGGGTAGGATACAATTTTTTTTAAAAAAAATAAGTTTTCACGAGACAACATGAATGGGTTGGCTTAAATTCTGCGTAATATTACTGTGCTATGACCCAATTGCAGGTGATGTGGAATTCCACGTCAGTCAATTTTTGTCTAGAATAGCTGTAAAAGTCATGGGCCGTAGATATTATTTTCCATCTGTATATGGTGTGCTCGTTTGTCATCCCTAATATTATAAAAGAAACACAAATTGTTCGGCTCGATCGCGATATGTCAATGCTTTCCAGAGTACCAGATTATAATAGTTAAGTAACGTAATAAAAGAAATGAACCAGGAAACCTTATAACTTTTGAGGCATTCCATCATAGTATTCACGGATGTCTGCTGCTATATCACGCTGGTATTCTGTGAGGGTGGTCCTTCCCCAGTCGAGTCACAGAAAGTAGAAACTATCTATATGTAACCATAGTCACATCTACAACATTCTAGCTACACCTTACCCAACCGTAGATCGCGTCCTTCCGCCAGATCTAACTCGCGCTAAGTTATAAAGATCAAACGATTCCAATGTAGGGTATCTCATTTATCTCTGACTACGCATTCTTCGCACATCTCTGGTGGGAAGGTCATGCCACCGCCATGACCCTGTTTATTGCATATGAACTGAATGGACATTAACTAACTTAGAAAGTCTAGAATGCTTTTTAATGCGAAAAGTAGTAAGCTAAGTGTAACTTCGCACAATAACTTCTTTATAAACAGCCGATATATATAAATCCCACTGTTGGGCATAAGCCTTCTTTCTAGAGAGTACATAAGAGCATAGTCCACCGCGCGGCTTCACTGCGGATAAACGGACTTATCTATGATATATATATATTTTATTTATTTATTTCTTACACATGTAGTTTTCCGCACGGTGTTTTCCTTCACCGCCGTGCACGTAGTAAATCTGCAACCTGCGATAAAATTGTAAAGTTTCTGAGGTAGATGTGTCTGCATCCCATTTTCAAGGAATGCTATATCTTTTGTTTTTTAAAAAATCATTAACACTCCTGTAGTTAGGCCCGTTCCGAGTGGGGATTATTCAAAATCCCTGTTTGGCGAGACGAGGCGTCTTCTCGAACCGTCGACGCCTATCAATAGTGCACTCAGGCGGTGTACTTAGAACATTCCATCGATTTATTATAAAGTAGAACCACGCAATTTTAAATTAGTTGTAGCACGAATAACCGACGCCACTAAGAACCACACTATGAGAGAATGAAATTGAAGACTATATCATCTTAGCAGTGGTAGAGCTACGCTGAAATTTGTTTCTAGTTCTACCGGTGTAGGAACACACCTCACAGAATACCAGCGTGAAATAGCAGCATAATGCTGCTGTTATTCATCTGGTGAGTATAGGGATCCGGAGATCTTTATTATTGGTGAAGGAGGCATTTTTGTCAAGGATGAATGTAGATGTCATGGGCCGCAGAAATCTCTTACCATCCTGTGAACTGTGTGCTGGTTTGTAACTCCAAAAGTAATAAAAAAATATATACAGTAGACACTAGGCATTCCATTTTAAACTCTCATATAATGGCTGTTTAAACAATAGGTGTTTGAGGGGACTTCGCGGTCAGTCCGGGTGAGTCCTGATCGTCTACTAGAGAAAACCCGGGGAGGTCGGCAACACAGAGTGGTCCAGCTACATCTCAATATCTCTGTCTCCCTCTCTAGAGGCGCGGTATCTTTTGAATATTTCCCCTTCAATACCAAAAAAAGTCATCCGTTTTAGTCTTACTGACGACACCATATGAGTAACATAGACCTCAAAAATTCCCTAATGGTGATTGCCCCTCCGGCTCCTTGTA
The DNA here is from genome assembly GCA_029286865.1 of Teinopalpus imperialis. Classification (NCBI taxonomy): domain Eukaryota; kingdom Metazoa; phylum Arthropoda; class Insecta; order Lepidoptera; family Papilionidae; genus Teinopalpus; species Teinopalpus imperialis. The sequence goes on from JAGSMU010000012.1 coordinate 16,881,688, forward strand.
AAATATTGTGCTCCGTGATTGAGGAGTTCGTTTTACGCTCACAGAGTCCCGTGCTTTAGATCCACTTGTGTAGTCTATCTGCACTTGACCCCTCTCTTCATAACCGCCGTCATTTCGATTGGTTTAAGGAGCCGAAAGCGTGTCTTGCTAACAGTTGCCAACGTTGAGTCCCGTTTATCCACGAAGACTCCCGGACAGAATAGCCGGGAACAATCCGATACAATAATTCTATCGTTCTACAGATAAATAAATTGATTAGTTTGAGTTTTGTTTTGTATCTTGATATTTGTATTTGTTATTTGGTTAGGAATTACATTACATTCAGGAATGCCATTCCTGCGGGATGGTAGTGCAGATGCGTTGCCACCCTTGAGGTCTAAGCTAGGATACCTTATACTGCTTTTAAATAAGCACGGTTAAGCGAAAGGTGGTAAACGTTGGCTGTTGGTGAGTTTACCCTTACGAATATAGGTTACCTATGTTAAAGTAGATGTTTATTTTATTAAATTAAGGGTGGTGCACACGTCATCTGGTAGTGCCTTGACATCTACAAAAGATTCATAATGCGCATCTTGTCACTTCTGAGGACTGAGATGGAACTCGTCGTTCCTAGTAATCGGGTCTCCGGTATACTCGTCTTACGAATAACTTGGCAGCTTCTATTTCACCGACATTGTGTCGGGGCTTGCTCCTTCCCGGTGGAGCTTTTTATTTTATTGTATTGAGGGTGACAAACAAGGTATACCTGACCGTGAGCGACTCCTGCGGCCGTCATAGGAATCATCCCTGAAGAATAGATTTAATGCCTCATTGCCAGTAATGTTTCTTTTAAATATATATATATATATATATATATAGAATAAATGGCAAACGAGCGTGCAGGTCACCTGGTGGCAAGTGATCACCGCCGCACGTGGACATGCGCAAGAGGAGAGGAGTCGCAGATGCGTTGCTGGACTTAAGAAAGGTATAGGCTTTTTTCTTAAAGGTCCCTAAGTCGTATCGGTTCGGATATCTCCGGATCCCTGTACTCACCAAACGAAACACTGACTGTTATGCTGCTGGTTCACGCTGTTATTCTGAGTGCGTTTTCCTTCTGTCTCCAGTCGAGCAGACCCATTCATACGGAGCTAGTGTTAAACAAACACCACTGCCATGACATAGCCTACCGGAAGTTGGTTTCCCAATCGATTTTACTCATGAACGGTGTCGGCATTCCAGGACGACGTGTGCTACGTGGTCGCGAAGTACGACTACGCGGCGCAGGGCGCGCAGGAGCTGGACCTGCGCAAGAACGAGCGGTATCTGCTGCTCGACGACTCCAAGCACTGGTGGCGTGTGCAGAACGCGCGCAGCCAGTCCGGATACGTGCCCAGCAACTATGTCAAGAAAGAGAAACCCTCGCTATTCGACAGGTGAACGGCATGAGTTTTTTTTTAATGTGCATTTTTGGGGAGACAAGCGAGAACGCAGTTCACCTGATCGTAAGCGAGGACTGCAGCCCGAGGCATTCACATCCATCCTCGACAAAGTTTCAGATGCGCACGTGCGTCGTCTCCCCCGAGGACTAGATGGAATGCTTCTCCCACCGTCCATTAGCGTCTCCGGATCCTGCTGCAATTTTATCCTGTTTATTTACTTTAATTTTAGTCGTACCTTTTCAGATGTTAAGTGTTCAGTATGTAGTTCTGCGTCCTCTTCTAACTATTCCTCTATAGAAAAGTGTGTGAGTCCTTTTTCGTTCGTCCCGTCCTAACTACTGCCATCTTCTCGAAGGTCTATTTCTGAAAAGCTGTAGAAGCCATTAGGGGCAATAGTATTACGCATAAAGAAAACACCAGCCGGTCCTTCGGGCCGTTTGCGAATTTCGTTTTTGTGTGTGTATATGGTTTTTACACACCATGTATTTATAAATATATATGTATATTTTACATACCATGGCTACAAATAACTTACGGACTGGAAAACGTCTAGCCCTTTTGCCAATACGGTAATCGTTTTTTATTACTGTTTACTAACAATTAAGGCAAATTGTTCATTATGAATATTAAGTGACCGTAGATCATATAATCAGGATTGGGACAACGCGTGTGCATCTTGAATTATAGTTTTTAATGCATGTATATCGTCTTGTGTTTTATTGTATTGTGGGTGACAAACGAGCACAGTTCACCGGATGATATGTGATTCCCGCAGCCCATGCCGCCCATATTCATCCTGGAATCATAATGCATTTGTCACTCCTGAGGACTAAGATGGAATGACGCGACAACCAGTACTAAATGTGCTCGGTTGTCACCCACAAGTTTTTATTATAATATGTAATTTAACAGGAGTTACATATTTAAGGGTTAAATTGTCCACTTCGAACGTGTACACCCTTCGCTTATTTAAAACCCTATGTTGATTTTTAAACTAATGGGCTTTACTAGCCCTTTTCGCCGATGACACCGGCCTCTACGTGTCTGGATTTAAACCAGACGCTATTTGTAAGCGCCTCCAATCTGCAGCCAATACCTTAGGGAAATGGTTTCGGAAATGGAGGATCGAGGTTAACCCCACCAAAAGTGCAGCCATTTACTTCTCTCGGCGCAACAAAACGCCGCATCTCCAAACTATAGAGTTATTTGATCGTCCAATCCCCTGGGAAAAGACAGTCAAATACTTAGGCGTCACATTAGATGAAAGACTCACCTTCGGTCCGCATTTCAACCGCGTACGGAATCGAGCAGCGTTCGTCCTAGGTCGTTTGCACCCGTTACTTAATAAAAATAGCAATGTCCCTGCGTAATAAAATTACACTATACAAAGCGTGCATCCGACCCATAATGACATACGCAAGCCCCGTCTTTGCGCATGCTTACCCGCGTCACATTCACCGACTTCAGGTAATACAAAATCGTTTCATGTACAAGGCCACCGGTGCGCCGTGGTTCTTGCGTAACGAAAATCTACACATAGATCTTGAGCTGTCGACCATAGCTCAGTACCTGAAGCAGGCTTCTCACCGATATTTCGACTCTGCCGTCACACACCGAAACCCTTTGATTGTAAGTGCCGCCACTTACAATCCCATCGCGAATCACAGATTTACCCGCGTCCGTAGGAGACCGAGGCACGCCCTCGACGACTCTGACGACGCAACCACCAGAGCCCAAGCCCTTCATAAAACACAACACACATACATTGCACCCTCATATCGCCCCCGCCGACGGCGAGGGCGTCGCAAACAAAGTTATTCGCGATACCGCCATGTCACTGGCCGGTTCTCTCCAGTCCATACAGATAGAAGCGTTGCTGGAGTTTCTTGCGCCACTTCTTCTCCAGCGCCCACGCATTCTGAAGTGGTGGTACAGGTAGTTAATAATAATAGTGAAATTAATTAAGATAATCCTCTGTCAGAAGCAACTGACCGAGCCGAGGTTCGGCCCTCTCGGGCACCCTCGAGTTAGACGCTCTCGCGAAACAGGGTAACGGTCCAAGCCGAGGATCCCTCTCGGGAGCCCTTGCGCTGGTTACCCATATATAGAGGTCTCGACTGCGCTCGGTCACCTCTCAACCCGGTGAAACTGTAAAAGCCCTGGGGCTAACAGCGGCCATCAGCCCGAAAAAAAAAAAAAAAAATGGGCTTTACTTTCAAATTCAAGAGTGGAAATGGTTATTTACAAAACTTATCGCGGATCGAACAGTGGGCCCTAAGTTGTAATCCCACTTAGATCAATATTCGTATACCATTACAAGTTATCCAAGTCTTTATATTCTATTGGCCAGGCGGTTGCCTTGAATGTAAATGACAAAACGCGAAAATTTGAATGGTACAACCACACCGCAGCTATAAACTGGCAGTAGCACTTACTTCTTTCTCCCTTAGCAAATATTCAAGGTCCGTTGTTACCCCTGAATTCTCCGGATTCCTTTTCTTTTTTATCCATGTATCCACTATCTCTCTATAAATCCATTCAGTGCATCATGCAAGGATCTTCGGATCCCTAAATTCACCATACAAAACAGCATATATATATATATGTCAGATATAGAAGAGTGTATATGTATCTACATGTATTATAATATATATTTTGTATTCCTGATATAAAATCCTTACCTATCTCCGTGGTTATTGTGCGTGCGTCACCTCGACCTAGGATGTAGTACGGAAGGTCTAGTGGAGTGCGCTAATGCTCGCGGCACTATCATATCTAGTGACCGTTTGCCGTCATTCACCAGTAGATGTCGTCGTGGCCGAAAGCAAACGAGAGAATATTTCTTTCATAGAACAAGTACGCTATCAACATTACATAAATTCCCGTTGACCACTCAAACTAAACTCAAAATTTTTGTCCTGGGAGATGGTTCACGGCTATAGTTGTGTGTTCGAAACTATGACTAACATACACTATGCCACTATGCCATAGGCTTCATCAATATTAATAACACGTATATATATTGTTAAATACTTGCGCATAACCAACCAATCGATCGCGGTTTCCTCGTATCCGACGTCATCCCAATGGCACGTCTGAACCTGGTCATGGTGGGTTGGCCTCAACTTAATCTGGACATGATCAATTTATTAAAAAAAAAAACAATCGCCGTCAGCAACGACCACGCACTTTAATCCGAAATCAGTATAACACATGAGGCCATTAACAATTGCTAACTATATAAGGCGTGTGAAGTGTTTAATGTATCTGCCTGCTGGGATTCATTCCCAGCCGGGGGACAATATTTGTGCATCGCATATTGTTAGTTTTCGGGTCTAAATGTATTGTGCGTACGTCCCGTGGCCCCGGCACAGCATTAGAACTTTTCTGCGATTTTATTGGCAGGAATAGGGGAGGAGACGACGAGTGAGTGCCATGTGTTTCTACAAAAGCCGCACGGCACTATAAAATGTTGTACTTAGTTGATGTCATGGTCCACATCGACCAGGAGAACCTGATGACCATCGTCCTATATTTAATAAAACAACATATTTGTTTATATGTTTCTGGGCGAGGGTCATCACTTACTATTACGTGAACTGTATGATTATTTCTTGCTTATGACATCTAAACCAATCTTCAACGAACATACAAGATGCATATGCGTTCTCTCCCCTGAGGACTGAGATGGAATGCCTCGTTATCGGTTATTGGGTTTCCGTATCCCAACAATCACCATACGAAACACAGCATCATACTTCCACTGACAAATACTGAACTATTTCCGACTCCTGACTAATTAAGTATATAAAGGCCCTAAGGTTAACCTGAGAACCATTTCTAATTCCAGTATCAAAAAGAAGGTGAAAAAGGGTTCAGGTTCGAAGACACTGCCCTCCAACAGCTCGCCGGTACGGGGGGGTCCCGAGTCACCGGGGGGCGCGGGCTCGGGCCCGGGCGGGCGCCGTGTCGAGCCCACAGAGGCGCTCGGCACTGCCGTCGTCAAGTACAATTATCAAGCGCAGCAGCCTGATGAACTGTCCCTCACCAAGGGTACCAGGATACTGATACTAGAGAAGAGCAACGATGGTTGGTGGCGGGGCCAATATCAAAGCCACACCGGATGGTGAGTCGCGTTTTTTTTAACGAGATGTTTTATACGATCTTTATCCTTAAGGAAGAGCGTTCTCATTATTTGGTGCAAGAGATATTTAGTACTTTTTTTTATAATATTAGGGGGTGACAAATAATCACACAGTTCGCCTGATAATAAGTTATGGCTGCGAACCATGATATCTACGAACATCATCAACAAAGACTCAATGCACATGCTTCATCACCCCTGAGGAACTGAGATAAAATATCTTGTTATCTGTCAAATGCTCGCCGGTGATGGCAAATAACGTCACACTATCTCTGACACCCGGTACCCGGGTACTGTGTGACATCGTGGTATTACGCTGATATTTTGCGAGGGCACTGTGCATCCGAGGAAACGAACCCCACATCGATAGGACATTGATAGAGCCGACACATGAACGGGTCGGCACGATCGGGGACAACCACGCCGACAGAATACCATCAGACAGATATAGCAGCATAACGCTGCTGTGTTTCGTGTGGTAAATGCTGGGATCCCAATTACAAGTAACGATTGCAATACAATAATATCATGACTATATGTACTTTTTTTATTTTAACAATATTTATTTATTGCAGGTTTCCATCTAACTACACCAGCGAAGAGGGTGACAATGAGGACCCCGTACACACCTATGCGATGGCAGAGAATGTTCTGGATATTGTGGTGAGTGCGTCGTGTCATGCAGATGTAAGGTGGCAAGAAGTTACGGATACAAAACCTGTATCCAGGGGTTGTGTTTTAAGGTGTGTTTGACGGAGACAGTCTAAAAGATTTCGCTGGTTAAAACGGTATGTAATATCACATCTCACAACCCTATAGCACCCTTTCGATATCCCCTCGTAGTGACGTGGTGGGACGTGAAGCTGTAGAGGTCCTCATAGGCATTACATATTACGGGAAACAATGCGTTGTGCATCTTGATTTTTCATCGAAGACGGATTTGATCTTATCGTAGAGGCAAATGAGCCGCTAAGTCCGATTTTCTGGTCCAAACATAACGTCAGACATGACCCCACGACTGGCACCCCAAAGCACAAGGTGTCTTTTTGGGGTCTGTCTAATTATGTAAAAATTGAATTTCCAAAAAGCACTGTTTCCAGGCCTGCAGAACAAATTAGTTTTTGAAATTCGGATTTTGGTAAACTTTAAAAAGGGTTGTCCTCCCTCTACGAGCACTTAAATGTCACACACATACAGACAGAAGCCTCGTGTCACCATAATTCCGTAAAAAGAATCAAGAGCACGTATATATTTAAATATACAGGGTGACAGGATATACGATACGCTCCTAGCGAGGGGTTAAAGTAGAGCACATTTGCAGCAAAATTTGATGGCACGATATGGCATCCGAATTTACATTTTAATATTTCTGAGTTATTCAAGACTTAAAATTTTAAATTGTATATAAAAATGTTCACCTGTATAATATAGATATGTAGTGGTAGATCCACCTGCCTAACTGCATTGACAATGCGTCGGACGGAGAAGGACCACGCCTTTAGGGATCCGGAGACCTTTATTACTAGTGACGAGGCATTCCATCTCAGTCCTCAAGGGTTACAACGCATCTGCATTATGATTCCTTATCCAGGATGAATGTAGGTGTCGTGGGTCGCAGGAATCACTTGCCATCTGGTGAACTGCATGCTTGCTTGTTACTCACAATGTAATAATAAAATTATAAAAGATTACAGAAACATTACATTAGATTATAGATACATTTCCTTATAAATTTCATTCGGATCATCACCGTTGTTGGTTGATAAGGAACGTTCTTTACGAACCGTTCCCCGTGTGATCCGACAAAGGGAAACATATGCAATCAAACATTCCATCAGCCACGGGACGCCCTCGCTTCCGTGTAAACACTGATCATAGCTTCTCTCCTTGAACGGAAGTTGTCGTTGTCAATTGTAATTATGATGAGCCGTGGCGATCACTTACTATAAGCTGAACCGTGACATAGATTAAAAATAATAATGCGTGACAATTCCCCACAGGTGGCGCTGTACTCGTTCACGTCGAACAACGAGGCGGAGCTGTCGTTCGAGAAGGGCGACCGGCTGGAGATCGTGGAGCGGCCGCCCTCCGACCCCGAGTGGTACCGCGCGCGGGACTCGCGCGGCCAGCTGGGCCTCGTGCCGCGGAACTACTTGCAGGAGCTCGCCGACTACCTCACGCAGCCCTACTGGTGCGTGGGAACCCTTACTGCACACACGGTGCTACATAAACTGCACATCATCGAACATACATTATTATGTAGTCTTATTTTTTCTATATCTCAGTGTTTTGCATATAAATAAACTCAATTCCATTCCCCTTTCTGCAGAGTTGACAACATTCAGACTTGAGATTTTATTAATTTAATTTAAAAAAAAGACAGTTTGTAATAAAAAAATATCTGGCTCGAAGGACGAAATTAATGTTTCATAGTAATATTAATAGGTTTAAGGAAAATTCTAAACAATGGTTTTGAAGTAACGTAATATAATGGTAACTCTCTATAAGGATAAAAAAAATGCTCGGTCCCTTGAGTTTCGCTATAAAGAGTTTAGACTGTATATAAGTGAAGGCTCGGGACTTTAGGGTACATTGTTAATGTTGGTGATATGCTGAATATTTAGTGACACTGATTGTGTTCGCTGTCCAGCGAGGCGACGGAGGGGGTCCGCGCGGGGGGTGCGGGCGGCGGGGCGGGTGGCACTGGCACGGTGCCGCTGGGCCGCGCCTGGTACTACGGCGCCATCACTCGGATGCACTGCGACGCGCTGCTGGACCAGCACGGACATGACGGAGACTTCCTCATCCGCGACTCCGAGACCAACGTGAGTCCCACACACATACGAAAGTCTCTGGTGTCCGTGCATTTTGCTCCTCCCATTAGATAGCGATCCGAGTCGAGGTTTCCGTACCTCCCTATGAGGGTCCTCGGATCGTATTATCACCCCCTTCTGTGGTTGTCGACGTTCTTTGTCGGAGTGCAGCGGTGGTGCAGCAGCAGTCTCCGCGCTATAACGAACCGTAAAAAGTCAGAAGAAATACACAAAATAACAAATTATCATAAACCATGCATGCCCGCACAGAATATCAGCATATTGTTGCTGTGTTTAATATATAGAGTGTGGATATCCAAACACATTACAGGTACGAGGCATTCCATCTCAGTCCTCCTTCCAGGGGTGACAAGAGTTGTGCATCTCGAATATTTATTGAGGATGGATGCAGATGCCATGTGGGGCCACAGTAATCACACATATTTTTATATTTTCATATGATATATAGATATCCCATACATTATGACAACATCGAAATTATCCCACGAAACCCACAGGTGGGCGACTACTCGGTCTCGTTAAAAGCGCCCGGCCGCAACAAGCACTTCCGTGTGCACGTGGAGGGCAACCTGTACTGCATAGGGCAGCGCAAGTTCCCCACCCTCGAGCAGCTGGTGGCGCATTACCAGCGGGCACCCATCTACACCAACAAGCAGGGCGAGAAACTGTACCTGGTGCGCCCCCTCCCCCGGCCCGCGCAGTGCTGAACACACACACACACAGTGCTGTCCACCACGCAATGCTACCATCAGCTTTGTTCATGATATTAAGACCTATTGATGTTCCACTTAAGTTACTGCAAAGTTAATGTTACGGTTATCATTAGTGACCAGTTTATATAAACCCATCGTATCTCTTATTTTATAGTATCTCATTGGATCATATGTTTTTTGGAAAAAGTTATTGTTAAAAATATTTAGTTGGCAACTAAGTTGTTTCAATTTAATTAATGGCAACTAATGTGCTAAACTTGAATTATAGTTGATATTTTATATTTCGCATGTATTTAAATTTTTTTGATATCACACTAATAATTGTTCAAAAGAGTATGTTTTGCTTTCTTGTTCAAGCTCATTTATGTGGATCTCCACTTCTTTCAAACTCTTTCAGATGCTATGCACGGAATTTCATTTAGTAATGATGCGGAAATGTGATTTTGAATGGATAAATTTTTCGAGTCGAAACCGGTTGATTTCTACCGACAAGATATTGAAAATCTTGTAGAAAATTTCTTGAAAACAACAAAAGTCATCAATTTATTAATGAAAATGTATTCTGATTATCAATTAATATATAGTTAATTTTTGTTGAATAATAAACTTAAAAAAATTATAAAAACGGAAAGAACTTAGTTGCCGACCCATTACTTGGATATGTAGTAGTCAAGTGAATTATTTGTCTTTTTTTAATATAATTTTCAAATGGAACTCTAATGTGATCTGGTGGACAGCTAATGTAATCCTGAAAACGCTGTATGGTGAATTATAGTATCAAACTACTTGTGTTAAATAGTCATTGACCGTGTACCAAACTGTGCCCTATATGGGGCCTAACAGATAACGCCCTATGCCTCGTATATCTAACCTTTACCTAATATATTCCCCTTCTGTCTTTATTTACTCTAAACATATAATTTAAAACAAAGAGTGCACTGGAGTAATTAAGTAATTCCGAAATCATATAAACCCACAGTTCGCCCTTTTAGAAAATTTTAGACATATATCAGATGTCATTTTGACAGCTCTTTAGTTGCCATATTACACGATTGTCATTAAATTTTATTATTATTGTTTTAGATCCTGCCTTTGAAAGTCAAAAATATTTGTAATTTTTTTTATTCATTTAATCCAATATTAAAATACATATATACTGAATTGCTGTCAAAATTATTGAGACAATTACTTTCATTAGAAATATATAATAATGTTGATAAGTATCCATCCCTATTACAACACTAATTCTATTATATATAGCAAAGTATTACAACACAATTTATTACCATACCCATATTATATATATATAAATATGTATCAGCTATATTCACAGAGTCTGATTAAAGTTAAGAACTTCTATTTAACTGTATTTAGTTTAAAAAATAAACAAGTTTCATTGATTTTCTGTAAGGTGAAACCGCACTTGCTTGTTTGTAGGTACAATATTTCTCTCAATGTCACTAATAAGGTACATATTGTTTAAAATTTAAATAAAACATAAGTTAATGATTAACACTAAGGAGTCAAACAATATATATAATAATATGTTTAGGGGACATTTGTCTAAAGCCTTTCGTTTTGTCGGTTGTCAAAATACAATAGACATCTTTGAATCTGCTTGTCATCCACTTTTTATTAAATACATGTCATGTTGATGATAAAATACCTACTGTACAAGAAGTAAGGCCTAACATCCTTTCTTGATAAACCAAACATTTAATTTCTCAGGATCTTCCATAAAATTCCCTTAACTATTATATGGGAAATAAATTTTACAAATAATGCGTTTTATGTGGTGTTAAGATAGAGCAGGTGAATAACAATAACAGCGGACAAATTTCCAATACTGATTAATTTTATAGGAAAATTTATGACAATATGAAGAAACACACTGTATAATGGGATATTTTGATAGATTAAACATATATAAACGCCAATATGTAGTCGAATTGGTTATGATCATTTTGACCAAGTGTTTTTTTACATAAAGAAAGATAGGGATGTGGATTGAAACACAATATAAATGGGCTTACGGGGGGCTACGCAGTGATGGGCACCGTATCGTGTCTATAAGTGTTTTGATGCGACGCCACTGTGCACGTACGGATAATAAACCAAAAATTGGCTTCTTACTGCATTCAATACTAACGTTAAATATAGGAGCCGTTTCTATATCATGTTATTTCTGAAGTCACTTTAAATAATGTAGTGTAATGTAATTGACAAAAAAATATTCTTTTCTATTTAGTTTAAATCACATTTAATTAACCGAGGATAGAGAGTAATATTGAACAGCATGTATAGTTGGAACGCTTCACGTATGAGCGTGTGATATACCAAGCTGCATAGATAGAGTACGTTGTGATGTTGGGCTAGGTAAGTTTAATGTTAAGTCATTTCAGGGAAGCCCGCGCCCGATACGTGTCTGGCAGGAGGAGGTACCCCTGGTAGACAGGGGTTGGGGTGGTTTATCGTGTAAGGAACGTTTTGTGACCGAACCGACTTTGCATCGGTTGTGTGTTTGATTTAGATCAAATCCTAGTGTTATGGACAACGAATTAGCTATCCCATTGATATGTTTAGTGCGACTCAAGTCTATACAGAGTGTTATCTTTTCTCATAAGTTTTCAGAGTTTTTTTATCACAAGACTTAACATGCAACTACTTAAAGTAAATAATTATGTAAATTAAACTCAATTTGAAAGCGAAACGTATTACAGAACAGTCTGTATAAACTTGTGACGACGTGGTTCGGAATCTCAAGCGCCGGGTTCCGCTGACATGACCGTCGCTAGTCAATACGCCGGCATCACAAACGCTTCGCTTATCACCCAATTAACCGCATTTCAAACATTTCAATGACATATACTTGTAAACAGTACGATCATCACTTGCAATGTATGAAATGCGGATCTCCGCATCCTATATAACAATAATATAACTGAAATCAGTGTAACTTTAGTTGATACACAGCGTGTTCTTGAATGTAAACATTTTGTTGTGACAATTATACGCGGCAGCTTTTCAGTTGTGTTACATGTATTTATATTATTAACAAATATAGTTACTCTCGTAATATAAATATATAAATAAATACAAACTGCATCGATATGTTTCCAGTATTTTTATTTTTAAACGTAATTTAGTAATGTATTGTGTTGTTGCTGGCCCGAGGGTTAAGTATTCGTTCGTCATTCTTCGCGCTTTGTACTAACAATGAACCGTCTCAAGTTTTGCCTTTTCATGTATCCGCTAGGGGATCGATCGTTTTCGGATTTAAATGATCGGACTTTTATAAGGACACTCACTCCATAAAGTATTAAAATAAAATGGGACAATTTATTTTTCTATGAACGTTTCCTTTCCCACTCGTAAACGATAATTAATGATGCACCAAGTGTAGATTTGTATGCGGAACCGTAGCTTTAAGGATAGCGTTCACTGCATGATAGTTTGTTAAGGGTGTTTTCCGTGGATCGACCGAGACACGGCCGTTAGAAGCACTCGTCGCATCCTTCCTGCATCGACATGAAGAGGAGAGAGAGATCCGGGAGGAGAACATCCTTGAGAATTTTTTATTATTAATTACATGTGATAATTTTGAGATATGACTTGGGTTCTCGTTCAACATTTTGAGATATGACTTGGGTTCTCGTTCAACATTTTGAGATATGACTTGGGTTCTCGTTCAACATTTTAACGATTTGGAAACTTTACAAGCTAGCGACATCTTTCCAAACTTCAATGTCATATCCCAAAGCGGAGGGATCGTGAGTACCGAGATCTTTTTGATGTATTTAATACGTTTTATACTCAATATTGTAACTAGATTAAATGCGAAACGAACTCAACATAACATAGTATTTATTAGGGACATTTTAGAACGTTACTTATTTAGGGTTGTCACGAGGGGCCGCTCTTTTGAGTTGCTGCTTGTTTGAGGAATACCGCTTTGTGGGGGGGTGAACGAGGAACATGTCTTCCCTTAGAGGAGCTGGGGTTCTCACTCGAGTACGAGAAACCGCGGGCAGTATGCACAAAGCTAATCGAAAAATATCACAGGTATGAGCATTGAGTTTTGTGTAAAAGTTTTGTAAATTTTGTGTAAAAATGAAATTTAATTTACGGAGTGCCTCCGGGGATGTTTTGCAAAGCATTTACAATTAACATTCGGTTTAACGAATAGCTTTATAAATATTAACATTGCCAAAACTAGTAAAAGCTCACCTACATTCCTACGCTGCGTGACAAGGTATATTTTGCGAATTATATATTTTTGAAATTGTATGGTATCACAGTACCCCATTACCAGATTGTAACTCGACCGACTACCTAACATGAAGAAATTGCGTGACATCATAGGTCATAGAGTGATTTGAGTTTTTTTTATTTTTATATTGCTCAAATTATATTTTTTTGATTTGTATTGTAATCACGTGTTTGTACGTTTTCGTGTATATTGTCTGTATGTTACGAGCATTATGGATACTGTTGTAAGTGCAGTGTAATATTTAACATTATAATTTATTTATTAATTTGCCAAATGTGTTTTGTTTTGAACATCCTGTACCTCAATTTCCTGTTACTCCATTTTTTTTGTGGTAGCCCACAGCCGATCGTGGCTCTTGGGGTCATTGTCGCCCATATACCCTGCCGGCCAAAAGTTTAAGACCGCACATAAACAACATAATTATCCATCAATTGTAATAAAATCCCACAGGATAAATAAAAGTAATGCACATCTGCATATTCTATTGTTAGTATCGAATATTTAGAGAAGTCATTCTTTGTTTACTTTAAGTTATTGGACAATAAACATCTATTGTTTTCAAACGCTGCGCTAGAGCCAGGTCAGAAAAGCTCGAGAAATTAGCAGTGAAGTGCGTTCTGCCATCGTTTTACATAAAGGCAAATGCGAACGTGAGATTGCTTCACAACTAAAGTTATCGAAGACTTGTGTTCATGACAGAATAACTCGATACTGGGAGATGGGCAGTTTTCAAGATCGTCCACGCTCGGGAAGACCGAGAGCTACCATGTCCAGTGAAGATACGCGCTTAACAGCACCAGAAATCCGCGTTGAAGTAAACAAAACCCGAGTTAAATCTTTATCATTGACTACAGTAAAACGGCGACTGAGAGATGCGAAGTCGTATGGTCGCGTTATTGTTCGAAAACCTCTGCTAAGGCCGCAAAACAAGAAAAAACAGATGCAGTGGGCTCTTGCCCATCGAGATCGGACTGAAGAAGATTTTAAAAAAGTGCTTTGGACCGATGAATCCAAGTTTGAACTATTCGGCTCAAAACATAGAATTTACGTTCGACGCAGTGCCCAAAAAAAGATGATGTCAGAATGTGTAGTCCCAACAATCAGGCATGGTGGTGGCTCAATTATGGTCTGGGGTTGCTTCTCTAGCCAAGGAACTGATACCATTTTTGAGTTGTTTTTTAACTTTTTTTTAAAATAAGCCAAAATATTATTAAAAAAAGTATCAATTTAAATCTCATCTTTTCTTCTGATATATAAAAACGATTAAACACTGTTTTTTTAACAATAATAAAACAACAATTAAGTCAAACAATCGGTCCAAATTTAAAAATACAAAACGAAAAATTATATTATTTCAATATGTTTTTGAGATTCCACCAAAATACCTTAAAATCAAAAAACTTGGCTTGCAGATTATTTTAAACCGTTTCTGGCGCCTCCATACACGTACTAAAATATTTTTATTGCGCAATATTATTGAAAACCTTTGAATCCAAACGTTAAATAAGATAATATTCACTCAATAAAATTAAAAATAACAATATTTTCGTGCGAGCAACATGTCTGACGACGAAGTTTTGCCAGCAACCATTCTCGTGATTTTGTTGAATAAAAAAAAGGGAAACGAATGTGGGTTTATATATAATTTAGAGAATTGTTTAATTTTTATATATTTAACAAAAAAAATGTTCATACATCTGTGAATGAAGGTGAATGTATTATTGCAAATGTGCGTTTTCATTTTCTTCCGTGAGGAAATTTAAATGATGTACTTGGTGTCCTATGTTAGTAGTTTGCTGATTCGATTGCTTATCACTGGGTTTACATTGAAAATTTGTGCTTGTGTTGGTTCTGAATTAATTTGCACTAATGGCAATGCAAACTTTTGCATTGTGGTGTATTGTATATATGATGGCGATGGTATTGGCACGATGGGTTGACAAAGACTGGTGCGATGGACGGTGGTGTCGAATAGTCACCATATGATCGCGATGCTGTGGCTGAGGCAATGCGCCAAATTGTACTGCAGAATTGAAAGGCGTATTTTCATTTATTTTTACAGAATGACGATGTCGCAGTCCCAAAGTCCCTTCCATTATAATCTGTGCAATTGCTTTCTTAGTATAAAGTTGTTGAGATCTTTCCATCTTTCGCAGATCTGCAGCACAAGCCATAGCCCAATAATGGTTTTCGTCTTTTGCTTCACTTAAGCGTTCATATGCTAAATTTATAAGTTGTTCATTTTTCCTTGCCTTTTTAGAAGCATGTGTATTTGTTGTACGAGACGGAGTTTGACTGGGCTGTGAATCTTGAATTTCATTTATAGATGTTAGAGTTTCCTAAAAATAAAGAAAAAAATATTTTAAACTCTGCGTTTTCTTTTTCAGTTACCAAAAATAAGCCAAAAATGGGAAGAAGTTGCGAGAGATTTTGAGATGAAGTGGAATGCTCCTCATGTACTTGGTGCAATAAATGGCAAGCACGCAACAAATTAAGAAACCACCTGTCAGGATCATATTATTTCAATTATAAAAAAAAATCATTATTGTGTTGATGGCTGTAGTAAATGCTAATTATGAATTGATAACAAAATACTGAGTTTGGAAAAAGATTTCAGAATAACACTTTAAATCTCCAAGTCCTGCAATTATAACTGGCACAACATGGAAACACTCTTCCATACGTTTTTGTTGGAGACGACGCCTTTCCAATGGGTCCAAATTTGTTAAAGCCATACAGTCAAAGCGGACTGACGATGGAAAAACGAATATTCAACTATCGCTTGTCACATGCGAGACGTTTAGAGCAAAGTACATTCGGAATATTAGCAACCCGTTTAGGTGTTTTTCATCCGGTAAAAGTACGAAAGCTTGCTGTTATTTTCACAATTTCTTACGAAAGTGCAAAAACTTTGATTTTTAAAAAAATATAGTCAACTAACTTACAGATGTTTGTTCTTCATTATCCTCATCCCCATCAGCTGTAGCAATCGTATGAGTATCCATAGAAGACTCTGAGTCTAATGGTAATTCTTGATCTCGCAAGAAATTCAATTCCTGAAAGTACCATAACGTATGTAGAATCTGTACCAGCTCCAGATTTCATAGAATTTTCAAATTTTTTCAGCTCTTTTTTTCTCAAACTGTTCTTTTTTTTTAAATCTTTTTTCGTTGCTTGTGGAAACATCTCTTTATATTTGTCTAACAATATATCATAAGCCATATTTTTCTTCTCCCGGTCATGATAAAGTTTATTTTTTATTTGCCACAAAACCGGTAAATCTCCAAACAATTGTATACACTCAAGTAAAAAGGTCCTTTCATTATCTTTCACTGTATTCTTTCTCGTAATTTTGCTCGATTTTAATACACGACCTAAGCAAATTTAAAAATATGGCACAATAACATTTAAACTCGCTCAAACTTTTGTTCAATCATCGCGCAATGTTTCAATACTAGCCCTACACTTTGACTAATATTGTGCAATATTATTGAACGTGTATGGGGCGCATTAGACCTTGAGTTTGAACTGTAACATAATATGTAATTTATTTTCTCACCACATTTAGTTTACAATTTAGACTTAATACAAAAATTATGCTTAAACTACGACGGATGCACAAGCTTGGCGACAAACCTGTATTTCAGGTCTCCCGTCCAGTTACTAAATAGTACATTAGTATTTGGTTATATAAAGAATCATGAAGATTTGCGAGAACGAGATAGAAGGGTTACCCAAGCATTGCTGGCAATAAGGTTCTCGTAAGTCATTAATTAGTAACTTAGTTCAGTAATTAGGTAAACCGGATGCCCGGTGGGCCTAAATGTCATGTCATTACTTTTTTTTTTATTAGTATACCATAAAATAATAAAGTAAAATTCAAAAACTGCTCGTTCGTCACACCTCATATGTAACAGACGATCTGGTCGTCTATTCGTGCTAAATGTAATAACATTTTGCTCCACACAACAATTGAAAAGGTTACTCTTTTGATTATCGATAGTTATCTGAAATCGTTATCATAAATAAATTAATCAAATCGATCCTTGTTCTAAGTTTATGACATAGAAGAAAGTAACCGAATGGATTCTTAAATTAGGTAACGCAAAAACTGATTTTTCTTTTCGAAAACAATTGCTTATTTTATAATACTGTAAATGCACTCGTATCTAACTCATGCAAACACATTCACATACATAAATATAAATACAATGCAAATAAATATACATATATATTATATATGGCGGCGCGGCGCTGATACCGCGGAAATGATCAAAGTGCCGTCAATGGCGGCCGCGGCCCACCGCAAAAGGAGCGGTTTGTGTTGGCGGGATTGATTATTATGTTTAGTATTTTTAGTTTTTGAGACAATTCGCCCGTGCGTTCGTTGATCCGAGCATCAGCTGTTTTTGATTTTGTGTTTCATTGCTGGTTTTTTTTTAGTAAAGTAATGTATTTTTTATGAAACTATCGTTTCATTTAGCTGTACTAACATGATGTGGAACGTAAATAATTCTAATAAAACGTTTTAAAAATATGATTTTTTTTCGGCCTATCATCAAAGGTGTCATTAGTACTATCGGCTGTCTTCGTTTTCGGAAGCGGTCTCCTAATACCGTATATACTCACATACTTTAAGCTGTAATCAGAATATTTATTTTATGACCTCTCACAGAGACCTTGTGTCGGTGGGTTATTTTGGAGTTGTTTTTGAGTGCAAAATAATGGAACACTTCAGTTGATGAGGGTGGAGGTCTGGAAATTTGCAGTGCAGGCAATAATCTAGCCCGGACTCGTCTCCCGCAAAGGAATGCCGACATTTAGCCTTATTGGTGTATTAACAATAAGCCCATAAATCCTTTGTGGTGGGATAATAGACTAACTATTTTTTTTATATTATATATATAATAAACCAGAACAGTACATCCAGTTTTCTTGACATTGGTAGACACGTTGCAGGTTACTAGCTGGGAAAGTCGTGGATGGGTCAGCTCGACCGACCGGGGAAGGATCACGGTCTCATAGAATACCAGCGTAAAATGGCAGTATGTCACTCTTGCGTTTCTTGTGAGTGTAGGGATCCGAGGACCCGATCACCGATAACGATTCAGAACTATCGCGTTGGATATATATTTTTTTACTAAACAAAAACTGACACTAGTGCGCAAATTTAAATGATAAATAAAAGAATATAAAAACCTAGTTGTCACGGTGACCATAAACGAACAATGTTGGTCTTCATTTGGTTATATTACCGTTGTTAACATCTCATACATAGATTCCATTTTTTTTTACAATTCTTAGCGTATTAGTACGAAAATGTACAGATATGCTTGGAAAATTATTTAAAAGTAATTAAGTATAAAGATAAGTATTTTAGGGTCTGTGTTAAAAACAATATTGACGTTACGTCTCATAGCAATATAGATATCGAACAAATAATACAGACTCCCAACTTTACATGAAGGCGCAAGGTGGTAACATTTTCTGTAAAAATGTTATCACGAAGAGACAAGCTATTAATACAGCCGTGGGAAGATCGACGGTTTAAGGACCACAGGTATAAGGTAAGTAGATATGTCACTAATTATTGAGTTCTTTGTAACCAATTTTAATTTTTAAAACGAATTTAATTTTATCGCGTTCCTGATTTCTTCATGGGACTCATGGTTACGGTAGGACAAGGAAATAAAAAAGATAAAATAAACGCGGTAAAAACCGTAAAATTATTGTATATATATAGATATATAGATGTGTAGTATTCGTGTAAAAAATCATTAGTATTCAATATTGCTGAGATACAGATTTTATTCTAGATCACGAGTAGACTTCATTTGTTAATTTATTCTCAATGAAGTATTATTATTATGATACAAATATTTGAGGTGAGTTGTGCCCTGCCCGCGATCGACGACCGCGCCCCTCCCGCCCGGCCTCATGTAGCACTCAAGCTGAAGAAGTTGCAGCGCGAGATGGACCGGAGGAACAAGATCCAGAGCGACAACTTCAGGCTGCTGCAGCGGCTGCGCTCCGTCATGAAGGTGAACCGCCTGGACAACCATTGGATGAAGCCGCTGCCCAAGTAAGGATTGTTTTTCTAAGAGTATCACTAAGTATATATTTTTTTATAATATTGGGAGGTATATATACAGTTCACCTGATGATAAGTAATGACTGAAACCCGTGACATCTAAAGCGGGGTAGGTGTACGCCCTCACAGATTACCAACCTGAAATATCAGCATAATGCTGCTATAATCCGGTATCCCAATTCATAGAACGATGCTTTCCATCTCAGGCCTCGGGGTGACACCGCGCGTGCATTGAATCCTTCTTGGAGGTGAATGAAGACGTCATACACAGGCCGCAGGAAACACTTACCATCAGGTGAACTGTGTGCTTGTTTGTTAGCTCTAATTAAATAAAAAGAAGGTCCCTGTCCCTTCCTGGTTAAGCAGATCCATTCAAGTTCGTGGCTTTACCACGGTTGTCTAAGTATCTTTTCTAATGTACCTTCAAATATATACAAGCAGGCCTAAGTTACAATTTTTAATTCTCTAGATATATCTTGTGAGGGGTTCAAATATCAGGTAAGTCCTTGAAGTCTGGACTAGTGGTGGCTGAGACGATGGTGATGTAACAAATTTAATAAGATTTCGAAACGTTCCTGTAGTCTGCAGCACAAAGTAGGACAGTTCTACGACCCGGAGTCGCTGAACAAGACGACGCGCTCGCTGCAGGACACGCCCACAGAGGAGTCCTACAGAAACGTCAAGTGCTACGCTTGCGAGCATAAGAAAGCTGTAAGTAGTCGAAGCTTGTGCCACCAATATTGCCTCTGGACCGCCAAATGGATCATACGTAGCTTCAGAATTGGCTCCAACGGGAAAAGACCACTCGCAAACAGAATGCTAGCGTGACACTGCTGTGTGGTATAGAGTATAGAGATACCGAAATCAATTACAAGTTTTAAAGTTTCCACGCACAACGACTTGTGTGGAATCAGCTGTCGCTAGGGATATTTCTGAAACGATACTCCTTAGGGACCTACAATAAAAGAGCCTACACCGCCCTTAAAGGCCGGCAACACATTTGCGACTCCTCTGGTGATGCGGTTGTTTATGCGCGGTGGTGATCACTTGCCATCGGGTGGGCTGCATGCTCGTGCCAAGTGAGGAGACGTTTTGCCTCAATCCTCAGGAGTGACAATGATGAAATGGATCTGGAACGCACTGATCACCATCAGGTGAATTTGTCGTTTGTCACTTAATATATAAAAAAATGGATACTTATGTAATCCAATATTTGTGTGTACGTCGTAGCTCATGTTCTGCTTCCCAAATCCCACGCACTAAGATCTAGTAATGAGATAATAAAGTAACAGCCTAATTGCAATAACCATCCTGTTTGGTGAGTGTTAGTGCGAAGTGTACCCACACGTCTCCGCTGCGTTTGACGGACTTAACGTTTTCTAATGTCCCGTGCAATTATAAGCTAGCATAGACACTGAGCTGACACGACTCTTCAATACTACTGATAGTCTTAGGACTCCGCTGGAGTGCGTAGGGGCATCGGCCTGATCGTCTGCAAGCCTCGGCCACGTAGACATTCCCCCATTACCCGGACATCCGGTCGGGGGGTAACGACGCCACCCTTTCATAGATACAACAACTTCAAATTCTTTATTTATCACGTAGAAGAATTAGACATTCCTCTCGTGTTGCGGATGTTCGTGGACGGCGGTGACAGGTGAGTTGGTTGTCACATATTGTAAACAAAAAACTCTTAATACTAATTATCACTTTTTTTATATAAGTTCTAATAATAATATGTATTTATATTTCCCAGATGGCGATAACGAACGCGGATAGAGCGAAACGTGAATCGTCACTGGCGGACGACGACGACGTCCTCCCTCTGATGTTCCCAAAGCTGGACTAACGTTATAATAAAATATTTTATAAGGTGTAACTGTTGTTCATGTTTTCCCATTCAAAGTACAAAGTAAAAAAAAATGACGCAGCCTCTATATAGAAATCCCACCGCTAGATATCGGGCTCCTCTACAGGCTCTACTGCGGATTGGTGGTCTTCAAAATATATTTTTTTATTTTTCTTAGACACGCTGATGGCCTCATATTATATATTTTTAATTACCTATCAATGAGATGTTTTTTAGCAGATTTTGTTCACAGTGATATCAATCTAATTATTATCAGACATCAACTGCTCAAAATTTTGCCTTCGTGCGAATATAGAAGCAACCTCTTTCCAAGAAAGTGTATGTGCGATGAGATTGAAAGATGGTTCCGATGCAGTGTCAAGGACACGACATACATCACACGCATATCCGAAAACCAACTATTTGTAATTTACCTCAGAGCGTTATTAGCAGCATAACGGTGCTTCTTCAGATGCTGGGTGTGTGGGTTGGGGGGGATCCAGAAACACATTTTTCCTTTATTACATTAAGAGTAACAAACGAGCACACAGTACACCTCATAGTAGTGATTCCTGCGACCTATAAAATCCACATCCATCCTTTTCAAGGAATCGTAATGCAGGTGCGTTGTTACCCTTGAGGGCTGAAATGGAACGCCTCGTCACCAGTAATAAAGGTCTCCGGATCTCTGCACTCACCAGGCAAAACACAGCAGCGGTATGCTGCTATTGTGAAGCCGTGGTTGTACCCCGGTAGTCATTTATTCTGCAGCTACATACAAACTGCAGTGTAGCTCTACCCCTGTTAATATATATAATCATACCTATCAATCAACTAAGTTCTTGTCGTTTTTAAAAAGTTTACTTTTCAATATTTTGTTTTAAATAGTTGATAGTACATTCTCTCTTGTTGATTATCATTTTCTCTTATCGTTCAACAAGATCTTAAAATACCTCCGTAGGTAGAAATCACCCGATTTCGAATCTGAAAAGTTCGTCGAACCGATATCTCATTTCTGTATCACAGTATTAAACGTAACTCCGCGCATAGCATTTGAAAGGGATCGAGTGGAAATTTACAAAATGAACCATAGATTCCTACATGGATCACGAATTCATACAAACATTCTTAAACATTATGCCAAAACATTTTCTAACAAAGATCTTTTAATTAGCTGGTTCTAGAAAGATTTAATGACGAATCTATCATTATTTGCGTGCGTTTGATGGTTCTTAACATTACAAATTCACTTTATTAGCGTAATGATGCGCTCATATTACTGGTTATAATTGTCCAAATCACATTGGGCCATTTGTGGTGTGCAAATTTTAAATGTCAAAATATACAACTAACTAAATATCATCTAACATATAACAAATATTAATTATTGTGTATTTTTTCTCAATCTATTTGTGTTCATACTTGATAATCGTTGCGCTCCGCCCAACCTACCGTTTATCCTCAAATCACTACTACAAGCAACGAAGGATTCCATCTCACTCTTAAGGAGGCGACTACGCATTTTCATCAGGTGAAGTGTGCTACTGTATCACCCTCAACGTCGAACCCCGACCACTACCCCGCGCGGGCGTCGTGGTAATATACACACAAATAAAACATCATTTCTTAATGGACAGATTTTATTGATATATAGTTACAATTGAGTTCATGTCAGAACATAATTCCATAGACGCGCCACGTTCGGTTGCGGTTGCGCACGTCGGCAGTGCGCGCGCGCTTATGCGTGCGGAGGGGGCGGAGCGGAAGGTGGTGGGAGGGGTATGGGGGAGAGGTGGGTGTTAAAACTCGAAACATAAATACTATGTTATATCAAAAAGCCTTCGTCTGTCAAAAAGCGGGTTACACTAGCCGCCGTCGCAGCTAATCTCCACGTCCTCTCGTAAATATATTTCAAATAAAACGACGAAAAAGAAATACATCCTCAACAATCACAATATAGTCCGTGTCACAACGAGAAGCTCGGCGCCCGCGCGGCGCGCCCCTGTCCCCCTGGACTGGTTCTGGTCAGTGGTGAGTGGTGACTACGTGCGGGCGGCAGCTGGCGCCGCTCAGAAGCGAAAGGCGGCGTGCGGAGCGCCCGGCGCCGGCTCGAACTGAAAGCCCGCGTCCGCGGCGGCCGGGGCCAGGCTCGCGTCCTCCTCCTGCAAGATCCATTGGAAACATGTAATAAATAAGACATCCTCCTTCCGCCCAAACCATTTCCAATCAGGGAAGGATCATCCCTTGATGGAATATCAGCGTAGAATAGCAGCAGAACACTGCTGTGTGTATGGATCCCAGGCCAGTAATTACGGGTCACCGTGTAAAACCTCAGGGGTGACCACACAACGCACGTGCTTCTTGAATCTTTTGTTGTAATGGGTCACTGTAATTATTTACCATCAGGTGAACTGTGTGCTTGTTTTTCACCCCTAATTTAGAACAAAAATTATTTTTAAATATAGAATTCATCCTTGATATGGAATCATAATGCAGATGCGTTGTCACCTTTGAGGATGCAATGTCTCGTCACTAAAGTATAAGTAATAAAGGTCTCCGGGGACCTACACTCACCAGAGAAAACACTGCTACATTATGCTGTTAAATATGCTAGTATTGTGAGGGCGTGGTGCTGCCCGGTCGAGCTGACACATTAAATCTACTACTAGAAATAAACTGCAGCGTAGCTCTACCACTGCTAAAGTCAACAAAGTCACCTTATTTTAAGTCAACATATTTAGCGAGCAGACCTTCTCATTCAAGGAATGGTTTACTTGGACATAGGTTGTCTAGCAGAGACTAGGAACAGACAGAAAAAGTGCAACTATGTAAAAAAAAAAATTGCTTGCCTCTCCAGCAAAGTATTGTTCAATGATGTCATAGGCCATCTTGTATATCTCCATCTTCTCGTGGCTTTGCAGCTGCTCGATCTTGTCGATACCTCCACACTCTTCAATCATGTTGGCCACTTGCTCCACATTATCACCAGCCATCTTAAGCATGTTGCTCAGACCGTCAAGAACCACCTGGTGGTAAAAATACAATTTACTATGTGTGTAACCTATTACGTTTTGTTATTTTAATTAGCGTAAACTGAGATTGAATAGGCAACCCGAGCCCAGAGATATTGCTATGGAAATATAATACCTCTGGGTACATTAATACGGTTTACGCAAAATTTTCTGCCACGCACAACTACTCTGTAAAATCAGCTGTTGCCAGTGGTATTTTATGCCAGTGATATTTCTAAACCCATATGACTTAGGGACCTTTAAGAAAAGTGCCTACACCTTTCTTACGGACCTTCAGCGCATCTGCGACTCCATAGTGTTGCGGATGTTCAAGGGCAGCCGTGATCACTTACCATCCATCAGGTGAGCTGCTTCCTTGTTTACTAACTATTCTATAAAAAAAAAAGTAGAATAAGGTACAGTTCATATTTAGTATCCTTTCGTTTTTTTCAAGTCCAGGGTTTATCTGTTCGAGTCAAATTTGAATTATAGTGTGACGTTTTGTTTTTTCATAGAATAGGCGGGAAAGAGCAAGCAGCTCACTCGATGGTAAGTGAACACCTGATGAACTGCAGGTGTGGTGTCAGGCTTTAAGAAGTTGGCTCTTTTCTTGAAGGTCTCTAAGTTGCATTGATTCGGAAATATGCTGGCAACAAACACCTGAGTGTAATTGTGCACGGTAGAAAGCTTCTAACCACAGAGGTGGATTGCCATCCATAGAGATGATGAGAATAAAACTTTGAATTAACATATACATCCTACCTCAACAAAGATTCAAAATGCAAATGTATGGTATCCGAGGACTGAGAAGAAACTCCTTGTTACTTGTAATTGGGTTAATTACAAAACACGGCAGTGATATGGAGCTATTTCATGGTGGTATTCGGTGAATGCATGGTCCTTCTCTGATTGAGAAGACCAACTCAGTCATCAATATAGGAATAAAAATGTAAATATGGAATAAAAAATTTTAAGCCATTGTTACAGAATATATCTGTTTGGAATAATATATTCCGCGAGATGTAGCAGTACCAGACTATTGCGTTGCGGGTCCTGGGTTCGATTACCAGCGGAGGAGCAATATTTCTGCATCACCAATTGTTGGTTTCCAGGTCTGGGTGTATTGTATGTAATGTTCGATGACCCTGATACTGCATCTGAATCCTTCGATATTTCTGCACATGCATTCACATCTGATTAGGTAAGGGGGACGAAAACGCTTACGGCATTAACGGCAGAATATTCTTTTGATGTTTTTGGCCATAAAGAGAACATATCGCCGAGGTCGAAATCATCAGGGCGACATTGCCATCTATTCTGTTTAACCAATTTAAATTTGATTTCATGGTTCCCCGTCTAAAGCTTTAATTTGGTTTTTTTCTTGTTTCTATTTCTGAAAAGACAACCAAAATGAATGTGAAAATGAGATTCTTACACTGATAACTTGCGTATCCTTGCAGCTCAGCAGGTTGCAGAAGGGAGGTATGACACCGCAGTTGATGAGTGCCGCCACCTGTTCCTTTGTCCCGCTTATGCTCAGGTTAGAAACTGCCCAAGCGGCCTCCTTCTGAGTCTGGAACTCTCCTTTACCCAGATTCTCCACAATCTTCGGCAATAATCCAGCATCAATCACAGCTTGCACTTGCTGTTTGTTACCAGCTGTTACATTTGAGAGGAACCACACTGCCTCTTTGCAAATCTTCTCTTTCTGTAACAATAATTACAATAAATAAGAATGGGTGGGTACTGTTATTTTTTTGTGTATGGATGAATAATATATTTTTTTACCCTTAATTTCTTTTCTTTTTAAAATCTATGGACCAGTGTTAATTACTATTATAAAAATTTAAAATTAAAGTCTAATTTACTAAAAACACTATGTTTTTATATTTCTATTATAACATTAGTGGACAAACAAGCATAGTTCCGATGGCAAGTGATGACTCCGTGATATCTACATCATCCATCCCCAACATGAGATATGTTATATATATTCACTATGGTGAGACCCCCTGAGGACTGAGATGGAATGTCTTGTTACCTGTAATTGGGTCCCCGGAACCCCACTATCATCAAACAAAAGCAGCATTATGTTGTTACTTTATGTTGGTATTCTGTGAGGGTGGTGATCGTTCCCCAGTTTAGCCGACCCTTTCGTGTTGCAGCTACTAACTAGTTGCAGCGTCGCTCTACCTCTGTAATTACACCACCCTTAAAAATTCATTTCATCAAGCCTAGCATCATTGTTTATTATGGAAGATGTGCATTGACTGTGTTTACTGCTATTTCCGAAGTTAACCAGTGAGAACCAGTGACCCATGTTGGGTTTAATGATGATGAAATAAATGGTTAATAGATATATTTCTTTCTTTCCTGTTCACAGTCACCCCCAACAACAAAAAATCCTTATATTGAATAATATTAGAATAGATTAACAAATATGTTCACCAACCCCTGGATGGATGACAAATTATCTAAGTATGCAGGAAGTGCTTGGATGCAGGTGGCTCAGGATTGTAACTTTGTGGCAGTCCATGAGCCTATGTTGAGCAATGGACAAGTGATGATGATGATGAATGCCAACTTAATGAAAACTAATTATTAATTAATGATTTTGATATTTAATTTTACTTAGTTATCACCTAAACTTTATTATATAAAAAATATTGGTAATGTAGTAGTGAATGTGTCAAACAGTAATGAAGCATCAATAGCCTAATTGGTTTAGGGGACAGTCTGCAAAACTCAATTTGAATCTGCCACTAAACTACTGTCTCCTAAACACAAACTTTTTAAGTTAGTTGCTACTGGTTAACCAGAATGTTAGTGATGTAAACTGCATTGCTTCTTCTTTAGTCTTTTAAAAAGAAATTGACTAATATTTAATTATACTTCAATTTAAGACAAAGATCAAAAATATAAATTCCAAACTAATAGCAAGTTGATTTAAACATATATTTATTTATTTCATTTAAAATAGACAGTTTGGATATTATAATGAAGTACATTAGATACATAGCAAAAATGTACTCACCGAATGAGACAACAATGCAGGGAAGTGTGACAGGGCATCACAGTTTAGCACAATCTGTGTCTGTTCATCGGTACCGGTGACAATGTTGCCCACAGCTCTGAGCGCTGCAGTCTGGGCCTTCATCTCTTTGTGGGAAAGCAGCGGGATCAACTTGGGAACAATGCCTGACTCAATCACCATTTGGATTTGCTCATTACCTCCATCCGTTAGGTAGCTGATTGCCCAAACTGTGTCTACAAGAATCTGTTAACAGTTTAAATTATTTCATTATTATCATTGAACAAAATATTAGATTTTTATGAAAATTTCGAAATAGTTGACAACTTATCAACATTGGCTTCACTTCACTTTAAAGACTGAAGCCTAACTTTATATTAAAGTACGGTAACCTGCAGTATAGATAGCGAACAATCTAGCATCTGCCCAGACTTCAAAATTGAATCCAGAAAGAGATGAAAAATGTGTGAGACAACATTTTTTTCTTTCTTTTGGAACATTTACGATTAGTACGTTTTGGTTTTGGGCACTCAATACTCTCGAGCAACCAAATCCATTCAGCCATTTATAGGTGACTGAGTAACAAACATTCACATTTATAATAAAGAATCACCAACAGAATGCCTATCAACAGAATGAAATCTACATAGTGACAGTTATTTAGATAGAAATAGAAGTCATTTTGACACACTTTTACAGAACATATATTGAACTGAAAAATATAATAAGATTTATTCTCTTTTTACAACTAGCTCCTACTAGTGTTTTGATTACATATGCATGAAACTTATGTAATTGTGTAATTTTTCAATTAATTTAAATAAAATAAACATTAAATTTTAGACCACCCATTTCTATTATTCATAGGAAGTTTAGCCATAGTTGCCACACATGGCAATCTGTTTTGGTGACAACATTTACCAGATACCTCATCCATCACAGTATTTGTGACATGAATATTCCACCCATCTTATGCCTCACCACTTACAATACCCACAGGATGAAATGGGTTGGCTTATTCTTCCACCGACACCACACTGGTAATTGATGGAATGACTTATATTCAGCAGTGCACTAAACACCATATCTAAATTGATGTAGCTGTTGCAGAGATTAGCATAAAGACACAGACAGTTTGTTCATGGTTTTATTATATAACAACCATATTGCCCACCATGTTTCAAATAAGTATGAGAATATTCAGAACCAATTATTGGAAACTAGGCATTTTATCTTTGTCTGTAGAGCTGACCTTCACTACTAAAGGTGCCACCATGAATAGATATGGGTGTTTATAATCCAGTGTTACATCCATCACACATTCTGTAAATTGTACATCAGAATTATTTGAAATATATTTCATTTCATTCTTAAAATAATAAATATACACAGTTAAATTATTCACTTCTTGCATTTTTGTTTTTATCAAATATAAGGTTAGCAACTAAGTTCTTTCCATTTTTAATATTTTATGTTCCACATATTGATGACATCAATGTTTTTGGCATAATGTTCAAAATTATTTGAAAGGGAATATTTACTGCTACCGGAATCTATGTTATGTTTTTGGTTCGAGTTCATTTATGTGAATTTCCACTTCCACTCTTTCCATATCCTTCAAATGCTAAGACAAAAGTTTTCTTTAATACTGATAAAGAAATGAGATCTTGGTTGAATGATTTTCTGAGTCAAACCTAGGTGATTTCTACCAAAATCTTGTTCAAGAATGGGCGAAAGTTATAAAAAATAAGGGAGAACCTTTATTGATAAAGACTATTTATTACTAATTTTTATTGGAAAATAAACTATTAAAAAAAATTAAAAGGCCTAACTAGCCAACCCAATATTTAGTGGTCAACAAATACTTTAAATTCCTAATGATTGAGGTATTCAATATAAAAATAATGTGCACTTTAATATTGTTAGATTTTTAAAAAAATCTAATATTACTTCTTTCTTCAATTACTTTGGATTGGATTAGATAAGAAATATTTTTTAGATTATGATTCATAGTAACTCACTACAAAGCATTACTCACTAAAGTAATCACCATATTATATTAGGTATAAGAAAGCAACTTTTCTATTTTTAGAGGTATTTAGGAAGATAATTTAATATTCTCTTTTTCTACATTGTCTCCATTTTATAAATTTTTCTGTAGATAAAAATTATCAACATTTAAAAAAGTTATAAAAAAATCTTTGCCAAAGATTTACTCCAGCAAATTATTTATCTACCCACAAAATAAATAGAACATACAAAATATTTGATTATTTTTTCATCACTAATAGTAATATAAAATATCAAACAACTATAATTAGTATAGTGATAATGAATCCTACCAATATTATAAATGTGAAAGTTTGTATATTCGTTGTTCAATCACACAAAAACAGCTAAAAAGATTTGAATGAAATTTGGCACACAGATAGTTTATAATCTAGTTTAACACAAAGGATACTTTATATCTTAGAGATGTCTTAACAAATTTTATCAATTTATGTTAAAATTACCATCTATCCTTGACTATATCTATTTGGATTTTAACATTGGGTCCTGAGAGAAATGAAAAACATTATATGATTTATTATTCCCCCGCAAATGAGTTTTGGTCAATCAATATTCTCGAGCCACCAACATAAAGCTAACAATATGAGAAGCGAGAAGTGCTCAAAACTTTCAATTTTAATTTATTTCTGACCTAATTATAGTCCAGTACAAGATCATGATAACAATGATACCTGATACTATATAATATATATTATGAACTATACAGTTACCTTCTCTAAAAACAAGATTAAAAAACAAAGACTTACATTTATATCTGAATGTGTTATGAGTACATTGAGAGCTGGAAGGATCTCCTGAATAGTCTTGACTGGAGGTGGTGGGTCCTTACTCCTGCACAAGTTCACAATAACCCAAGTTACATTGCGCAAGAATGATATAGGGATGTTAGGCTTGATGAAGCTTAGTAGTGGCTCAACAACTCCAAGTTCTACCACCAAATCTCTGAGCATGGGTCCATCACCAATGATGTTACCTAAGGCCCACACTGCCTGCTCACAAACATTCTCATGTGGGGACATTAACAGTTGAAGGAATAGAGGCACAGCACCCGCATGGACCACTCTGTTGGTTTGTGCCGACGTTCCCGACGCAATATTCGTCAAGGCCCAGGCGGCTTCAAATTGAAGAGTGGGGTTGTCAGCTCTAGAAAGGCACTGTACTAAGATGGGGAGAATACCAGCTGCTATCAGCTCGTCAATCGGAGGGTTTTTGTCTGAGGATAATTGCTTTCTACACTGTTGTACTGCGGCTAGTTGGATCTCGGGGTTATCTGTTTTGGATGCGTTGTTCACTAGATCTTGGATGTTCGTGGGCCGTTCCACTTCATCTTCGTCTGTGGAATCACTGATAGGAACATTACGCCGCTTCTGCAGCGTTTCCTCTCTTTTATTTTTCCGTAACTCTACTGTCACTTCATTCCTTCGCCTGCGCATTTCCTAAAATCCACAAGAACAAAATAAATGTTTTTGAAATATACATGGAACAGAATACATGTTAAGATTGTAATAATAATGAATCTACTTACGTCGACATCTTTGCCTGTATTCTTGAAGACTTGCATGCGGTTTTTCATTGGGTCAGTCGCCATTTTATTGTGGTCGTAAGTTTGATGAACTAACGATTAGACGTAATACACAATTAAACAAAGAATCAACTTAAAGTAAAGTCGCAATAAACTAATCGAACATGTTTTAACCACACTTAAGGCGTTGCTGATTCATTAACCTCTAGAGAATATTCTACAACACAAAATCGTTCGTTTCCTTCCACCTTGAATTCCCTTTTCTTTACTTTTTTAAGACATAGACAACTGTCAATTTTTTTAATTTTTTCCCAGGCGATCTGCCATAGTGGCATTCAACTTCCTATTTTAAAAATAGTGATTGTCGATGCTAAATGGTAAATTGTGAAACCGAGAATAACATCTACGATTTTTTCTTCTAATGAATGAAAAAGTAATATACTATAGATTAAGGTAATAACATTAGTATTTCACACTGTTAGATACAAATATAATTTTACAGAGATTATTTTTTTATTGAAAATTTGCTCGTCATAGACTAGGATTAAAAAGTAAATTAGGATGTCGCCTACGCAGCGAAAAAGCATATGATATATTATTTACCAAAAAAGGAAGACATCCTGGGACACCCAACAAATGCGATGCTTTTTACGCAATGTACGTAAAATTTGAATTCCCAAAACACATAAAAGTAATTGAAATTAAAATAGCAAACTATTTTTTTAATATTATTTATCGATTAATTAACAAACTATAATACGACTCTAAACGTATATATACTGGGTGTCTCAGTAGTACGACTAACTGGGGAAATTGACGGGTCACTTACTAGACAAAAAGAAAAGACCGATATAAGTGTTACAATTTTCGAGATATTCTTATCTTCTTCTTTTTCTTCGACCTGTCCTTTTTTATTGTGTGTGCAAA
This sequence comes from Teinopalpus imperialis, assembly GCA_029286865.1. Classification (NCBI taxonomy): domain Eukaryota; kingdom Metazoa; phylum Arthropoda; class Insecta; order Lepidoptera; family Papilionidae; genus Teinopalpus; species Teinopalpus imperialis. Next base: position 16,913,571 of record JAGSMU010000012.1, read on the forward strand.
TATGCAGATAATTACAATTTTTTTTCATACTATGTTCATATTTCATAAATTCATAGTTCATATTTCGACCGATAAATTGAACTTCGTCGTCCTACTTACGGGACCCATTGTATATATGCATATATAATAAATCATGTGAATGTTTTCTAGTCACTTTGAATCGTCTCACTAACAGACTTGACGACTTGCAGCCTATCGAGCAAGCTGCCTTCCGAAAAGACTATGGTACTATAGAACACATACACACTATTTAAACAGATTACTGAGGAGTGAGGATCTGCTTGTGTGCCTTGCGTATATAGACTATGAGAAAGCATTTAATTTTTGTTTGGAAGGTACTTCAGTCCCATCAGGTGCTTCCTGATGGTATATTAAAGTGCTAAGGTATTTGTACAACAACGCTACTGTGTCTGTTAGAGTTACAGTCCAGCAATACAAAACCTATTCAACTGCAGAAAAGAGTTAGGAAGCATGGTGTAATTTCTTAAAATGAACGTTGACGAGACGAAGACCATTTATAACGTCCAAGTCACTTTTATAATGGTTTTTGTTGAGAGCATCGTAGTCGTAATTGTGGACGAGTTTACTTACCTAGGGCGAATAGTCCTCCTAGGGCTGCGTTCGGGAAACTGCGACATATTTTCTCATCCAATGTCTCTCTAATAAGTATTTGATAATTATTAATATATTAATAAGTCTTTGAATTACCACTGTATTGAGACAAAGTCTTTTACTGATGGCCGTATGAAAAAGCGACGAGCAGTAAGCAATATAGATAGTTGAGTGACTAAAGGCTATATAGCTGAAGAGCCCTTCCAGGAAGATCAAACGAAAATGAAGTGAGGGGAATAAATGGTAGCAACATTATTTTCTGCAAGGATGATTAGCAAAATTTTATGCCATATTTTTTAACAACCTTACGCAATTTGACACAGTAAAGATTTGATCACTCGTAATCGATGTTTTTAATGAAAAGCTTTCCAAAACAGGCTTAAGACAAGACTGTTCGTAAGTTTTCTAACTTCTTGATAAAACTTACGTAGAAAATTTTGAAGAGCACAGAGATTCAATAATTATCTCTTCCCTCTAAAACGTTGATTTTCCATGCAAATTCTTCCTCTATCCAAAAATGAAACTCAATGGCATTCATTTCCACAACTTTGAGAATGCTGGGAAGTGTAAGTCGTGGTTCATACCAATAAGTCACTATAAATAAATTATTCAAAAACAAATTATTAAATATTAGGTTTGAACCTAAATATTTTTGTTATATTGTCTCAAAAATTTTTTCTCCAAAAATAAGGTTCGAGTTTGCTGTTATTAATATCACCTTAATGTATAAACGAGACAGACACTGACTGTTTCATGCTCTCACTCGCACATCTTACTTTGTAATTTTCTCGATACATGAACTCAATGGCATAGGAAATAGAGTTTAATTTCATTTAAAATTTGTCATAATATTTCTAAATCCTGTTCAACGTCCTTGTCCTGGGCAAAAAGATATATAACGTATAGTATTGGACACAAGTTATTGATTTTAGAAGATCGGTGTTTGCCCTGCGCCAACCTCAGTCGTTACTTTATTTGACTCCGACTCTCATCCGGCGTTAGCTGTTTCTTCAAGTTATTGGCAGATTATAATAAATATCAACCATGGCTGTGTTTTCGAAGGGGTGTTTTATGAATAAATCTCGCATCTGTAAAGTGCCAGCTGCCGATGGCGTTGTTTGCCCCGAGGTAAGTATTTTTTAAGTGCGCAAAATATTTGTATTTTTTTTTCTACATGCATAATTATCTAATTACTAACTAATTAGGAAAAACTTTAGTGAAACTATGAATACACCGTATATTTAATAGTTTACACTATTTGCATATGCTTAAATTAATTAAAATAAAAAAATCATGTTATGCGCGCGCACAGGCAAAAAATCAATAACGGGCAACAATGTCGGACGACCTAATTTATATGGAAGGATCTAGATGAATTTATTACTAATGCTGTAAAACAATTTCGTTAATCAAATTAGCTTAATTAGAACAAACCAACGTTTTGAAATTAAATAAATATATATTTATTTATTAATTTACTATCGGACCTTAAATACTTATTAAGGCCGAGTTAATCCTAATTATCATTATCTACCGCGATATAAAGAAAATTTGAGACAGGTGCTTCTTAATAAACAGGTAATAAAGTACTTTGAAAAAATAAATGGTACTTAATTATACACTGATACTCAAACTTTCTTAAATAAATTGTGTATATGAAAAATGATAACTAATGTACTTCTAAATTCCTTTTCCTAATTTTAGTATTAACCCAAGCCACCAGCATCCAATAACTTCCCATAGACTTGCATTGGTTGTCACTCCATCTAGTAGGGGGGGGCGTTCCTACACTGAGGACTGACTATGGAGATAATTGAAGTTAACAATGCATAGATAGATTCTCTTTATCACTTAAGCATCATCTACCTTCGGTGATGAACAAGCAGACATAACCTGATGGTTAATGATCCTTGCCATTTTGTTGGTTAGCAAACTATCAATGGGTGCATTTAATAAGTATTCTGCCACACACTGCATTTTTCTGCTGAAATAGCATCATAATGCTCCTGTGATTCATGTAATAGGAATAGGGATCCGGGAACCAAATTAATTTCAAGCATTGCATTTCAAGCCTCGGGGTGACAAAATTGCATCTTGCGTCTTTGTTGAAGATGGATATAGATATCACAGGCTATAGACATGATTAAATAAATATTTAGAGGATTTTATCAGTGGTTGGACTATAATAATAAGTTATTATTTCAAGACTTCATTTCTAGCTCTAGGAATTTATTCTGCATAGTGTTTTTTTTTAATTTTGTTTTTAAATAGAATGTTATATGTGTTATTTAAATTCTGGTTAACTGAATTGTTTGTGCTAGGAGATGGTTCATAACCAGACCATACCCTCAACTTTAGGCTATTGTCACTTAAATCTGTGAGCAAAAATATTTATTTTTTTGAGATTTTTTTGTAAATTCTCTTTCTAATTCAATTATCTTCAAACTAAATTTAGATTAATTCATCAGACTTAGGTATGCTCTACCAAAGTCTTATGAAGTCACAGTCATACATAAAGCTTGTAATATAGCATTTAGCGTGTAGCTTTTAACGGTTAGCCTTTAGCGTTAAGCATTTAACGTATAGCTTTTAACGGTTAGCATTTAATGTGTAGCTTTTAACGGTTAGCATTTAGCATTTAACGTTTAGCATTTAGCGTTAAGCATTTAACGTGTAGCTTTTACCGGTTAGCATTTAACGTTTAGCTTTTAACGATTAGCATTTAGCGTATATAATTTAGCGTTTCGCATTTAGCATTTAACGTTAAGCATTAAGTGTTATACATTTAGCATTTATTGTATAGCATTCAGCATTTAGCATTTAACGTTTAGCCTTTAGCGTTAAGCATTTAACGTATAGCTTTTAACGGTTAGCATTTAATGTGTAGCTTTTAACGGTTAGCATTTAATGTGTAGCTTTTAACGGTTAGCATTTAGCGTTAAGCATTTAACGTATAGCTTTTAACGGTTAGCATTTAATGTGTAGCTTTTAACGGTTAGCATTTAATGTGTAGCTTTTAACGGTTAGCATTTAATGTGTAGCTTTTAACGGTTAGCATTTAGCGTTAAGCATTTAACGTATAGCTTTTAACGGTTAGCATTTAACGTTTAGCCTTTAGCGTTAAGCATTTAACGTATAGCTTTTAACGGTTAGCATTTAGCATTTAACGTTTAGCATTTAGCGTTTAACGTTTAGCATTTAGCGTTAAGCATTTAACGTATAGCTTTTAACGGTTAGCATTTAGCGTTAAGCATTTAACGTATAGCTTTTAACGGTTAGCATTTAGCATTTAACGTTTAGCATTTAGCGTTTAACGTTTAGCATTTAGCGTTAAGCATTTAACGTATAGCTTTTAACGGTTAGCATTTAATGTGTAGCTTTTAACGGTTAGCATTTAACGTTTAGCCTTTAGCGTTAAGCATTTAACGTATAGCTTTTAACGGTTAGCATTTAGCATTTAACGTTTAGCCTTTAGCGTTAAGCATTTAACGTATAGCTTTTAACGGTTAGCATTTAATGTGTAGCTTTTAACGGTTAGCATTTAGCGTTAAGCATTTAACGTATAGCTTTTAACGGTTAGCATTTAACGTTTAGCATTTAGCGTTTAACGTTTAGCATTTAGCGTTAAGCATTTAACGTATAGCTTTTAACGGTTAGCATTTAATGTGTAGCTTTTAACGGTTAGCATTTAGCGTTAAGCATTTAACGTATAGCTTTTAACGGTTAGCATTTAATGTGTAGCTTTTAACGGTTAGCATTTAGCGTTAAGCATTTAACGTATAGCTTTTAACGGTTAGCATTTAATGTGTAGCTTTTAACGGTTAGCATTTAGCGTTAAGCATTTAACGTATAGCTTTTAACGGTTAGCATTTAGCGTTTAACGTTTAGCATTTAGCGTTTAACGTTTAGCATTTAGCGTTAAGCATTTAACGTATAGCTTTTAACGGTTAGCATTTAGCGTTAAGCATTTAACGTATAGCTTTTAACGGTTAGCATTTAGCGTTAAGCATTTAACGTATAGCTTTTAACGGTTAGCATTTAATGTGTAGCTTTTAACGGTTAGCATTTAATGTGTAGCTTTTAACGGTTAGCATTTAATGTGTAGCTTTTAACGGTTAGCATTTAACGTTTAGCCTTTAGCGTTAAGCATTTAACGTGTAGCTTTTAACGGTTAGCATTTAACGTTAAGCATTAAGTGTTATACATTTAGCATTTATTGTATAGCATTCAGCATTTAGCATTTGACATTCACCATATAACATTTAGAATTTATTTATTTATTTATTTATTTATTTATTTATTTATTTATTTATTTATTTATTTATTTATTTATTTATTTATTTATTTATTTATTTATTTATTTATTTATTTATTTATTTATTTATTTATTTATTTATTTATTTATTTATTTATTTATTTATTTATTTATTTATTTATTTATTTATTTATTTATTTATTTATTTATTTATTTATTTATTTATTTATTTATTTATTTATTTATTTATTTATTTATTTATTTATTTATTTATTTATTTATTTATTTATTTATTTATTTATTTATTTATTTATTTATTTATTTATTTATTTATTTATTTATTTATTTATTTATTTATTTATTTATTTATTTATTTATTTATTTATTTATTTATTTATTTATTTATTTATTTATTTATTTATTTATTTATTTATTTATTTATTTATTTATTTATTTATTTATTTATTTATTTATTTATTTATTTATTTATTTATTTATTTATTTATTTATTTATTTATTTATTTATTTATTTATTTATTTATTTATTTATTTATTTATTTATTTATTTATTTATTTATTTATTTATTTATTTATTTATTTATTTATTTATTTATTTATTTATTTATTTATTTATTTATTTATTTATTTATTTATTTATTTATTTATTTATTTATTTATTTATTTATTTATTTATTTATTTATTTATTTATTTATTTATTTATTTACTCTTTATTGTATTAACCTTAACAAAGCCAGTCAGCTGTTATGGGTCGGGAAAAAGTTCTTTATATGTTATATACAAATTCAAGATTTTTTATAATAGTTTATTTACATTTGATTATGATATGTGTTATTTTGTTCGATAACTTGTTGCCATTTTGTAGGTCCCGTAAAGGTAATGTAATTTTGTAACCCCAGCATTATTTTAAATGTGACTATTATAGAAAGAAGATGTGATATGAACAGTAGAATGAAATGATAATGATATTGAAGTGTTTATTAAAATTGAAGTTATACATAGCCAATGTTCATAAGTAGACTATGGATATGGATAGGCTGTGATGAAGATGAACTTAGATGTTGATACATTTAATATTGAAGTTAAACATGGCCAATGTTCATAAGTAGACTATGGATATGGATAGGCTGAGATGAAGATGAACTAAGACATTGATACATTTAATATTGAAGTTAAACATGGTCAATGTTCACAAGTAGACTATGGATATGGATAGGCTGTGATGAAGATGAACTTAGACATTGATACATTTAATATTGAAGATAAACATGGCCAATGTTCACAAGTAGACTATGGATATGGATAGGCTGTGATGAAGATGAACTTAGACATTGATATATTTATTATTGAAGTTAAACATGGCCAAAGTTCACAAGTAGACTATGGATATGGATAGGGTGTGATTAAGATGAATTTAGACATTGATACATTTAATATTGAAGTTAAATGTGGTCAATGTTCACAAGTAGACTATGGATATGAATAGGCTGTGATGAAGATGAACTTAGACATTGATACATTTAATATTGAACCATTATTTATTGTTGAAACATTTTTGTTATGGGGTCGATGTTCGTCTTGTAATAGGCTTGGGGCAAATTTAAAGGTGACATGGTACATATCTATCAGACAGTGAAACTTAATGCAGACACCAATCTCTCACAAAGGAATATTATATGTTGTAATGTTCATACTGCTTTATTAATAATCTATGTAAAATATAAAGCAATAATAATAATAATAATTAAAAAATATATAATTTTTTTACTCTCTCTTTAACATCTGTCACGATGTTTCACCCCAGCGCTGCATGGGGGCTATAATCCTGTTTCATCAAAGCTTGTCACCTCCCTTTACCGAAATGTATAATATTGTTTATGTAAATTTGTATATTTCTTCTGTGGCAATAAACTGTTTTTTATTATTATTATATTTTACCACACCCTGGGTTGACTTCCAGATCCCAAATGGCAATGAAGCTTTTTGTTGGATCAATACAATAAAGTTTAAATGAAATGAAAATAATATCAAACACAATTACTAGTGAGGAGACATTCCATCATGGATACCAATTGGTACTGATCTTTTTTGACTTTCCTCGCATCTGTATTAATCCAATTGGAACCTTTCTTCGATCTTAATGCAAAAACATTACATTGGACTAACTGGGAACGGGACGACGGATGGGTTCTGTGCTTGCGCATATGCTTAAGGCACTATAATATATCCCGCCCAGGTGATATCTAGTAATAAATATCATCATCATCATCATCATCTTGGTAATGTATCAAGCAACGACGCTACGATCACAATATCCCCGCTGAACAAACAGGAGACTTCGTGCAAGGAGCATTCCTTTTGTGTTACAGGCAAAGGTAACGTTGCCGCCGTTGTCGCCGTGCGAGATAGCAGACGTGCAACTACGGAGGCAAATGATCACTCGTGTGCGCCGTGCCATGGTCATCGTGTTCCACACCATGAACTTCACGATTTTGATGTTCCTGTTCATCGCCGTGGGAATGATGATTTTACGACAGTGCCGGAAGCCCTTAATCCTTCACCGCTACCAAGGCTTCTGCGCGGTTCCTATTGATTCCAAGGTAATAAATGTTTGTGTTCTTGCTGATCAGGGTAATGAAATTTATGGCTGACATTGATTCGGTCAGGAACACTGGGGCGATACCGAAAATCAATTACCAGGTATAAACTAAAGTGATAGTAAAACGGTACGGAGTAACGGTAGTGTAGGCTCTTTTCTTGAAGGTCTCTAAGTCGTATCGGTGTATCGGTTCGGAAACACCGCTGGCGACAGCTGATTCCGCAGAGTAGTTGTGCGTGGCGGAAAATTTCACGCGTACAGCGGTGGATTGCTAACCATCGAGATGATGACGATGAAATCTCATGCCTCCGGCGATTTAGCGAATACAATATGCCCCTTGTGCCTCTTTCTCATCTAAATATCCTCTACATAATTTTGAGCTATGCTTTGGATTATTATCTTGTTGGAAAATGAATCCATCTCCAATTAATCGCAACCCGGAAGAAACTAACATTACATTACAATTAAAATTTAGGGTACATTTTGTTCTAAAATGTTTTTGTACTGTTCCTTTTTCAAAATTCCTTCAATTTTAATCAAATCGCCAGTTCCTTGGCTAGAGAAGCAACCCCAGACAATAATTGAGCCACTACCATGCTTGATTGTTGGGACTACACAATCTGACATCAACTTTTCTTGGGCACTGCGTCGAACGTAAATTCTACGTTTTGAACTATTCGAGTTAACTTGGATATATCGGTCCTAAGCACTTTTTTAAAATCTTCAGGTCAGTCTCGATGGGCAAGAGCCCACTGCATACGTTTTTTCTTGTTTTGCGGTCTTAGCAGAGGTTTTCGAACGGCAACGCGACCATACAACTTCGCGTCTCTCAGTCGCCGCTTTACTGTAGTCAATGATGAAGGTTTTGTTTACTTCAACGCAGACTTCTGGTCGTCTATTTCGCTTGCTGGTAACAACAATGAAATTATCTTCACTAGACGTGGTAGCTCGGCTTCCCGAACGTGGACGATCTTGAAAACCGCCTGTCTCCCTGTATCGAGTTATTGTGCATGAACACAAGTCTTCGATAACTTCAGTTGTGAAGTAATCTCGGATTGGCCTTCATTATGTAAAACAACGATGGCAGAAAGCACTTTACTGCTAATTTCTCGAGCTTTTCCCATTTTATGACGTCTTCACGGTAGAAACCACAAATTTAGACTAGTTGAGATTGTTTGTGAACAAACTCAAGTAAACTCGGGTAGTAATAAGTCAGAAACACGTGTTATCAGGAGCTAAATAATCCAAATTATTGACCAATACGTAACAAAAGCAAAGTAATAGATGTTTATTGTCTAATAACTTGAAAGTAAACAAAAGAATGACTTCTTTAAATATTCGATACTAACAATAGAATATGCAGATGTGCATTTCTTTTATTTATCCTGTGGGATTTTATTACAATTGATGGATAATTAAGTTGTTTATGTGTGGTTTTAAACTTTTGGCTGGCAGGGTACATACAAACATACAGGTAAAACTCATAAAGTGTTAAAAAAATTAAGCTTTATATACCAAATTGTTCGGAACCAAAGGTAAGTGTTTAAAGAGCATCTAGTAAGTACCACGTTTAACAGTAGCCACACTGCAACTCGCGTCTAGCTCCACCATCAATAGGTCTGCTCGACCGGGCAAGGCTCATGCCCTCATTGAATACTATCCTGAAACTGCACCATAACGGTTTGTAGGGAAGCAGTTTCTAGTAGAGAAGCATTGATGATTGTACGTTTTTTGCTTGTCATCTTGTTCGGGTAAACCTCGAGGTACTATATTAGATTAAGAACTGTCGCCGTTTTTCGGAGATAATTTTAGTCTTAGATAAATATCTTAGTGATCAGGGGTGAGCTGATGGAAGGAGCTTTGTTCCTTATCAAAAAGGGATGAACGTGCGATGAGCCACAGAACTTAAGTAGGTAAATAGATGCTTGCTTGTCATATTGTTTATTTTTGTTTGTGGGCTTGGAGATTTTTCTGAGTTGAGTAAGATATGACGGTTATATTGCAAATTCAGGAGGCGCACGTGAAGGGGTCCGATGTGCCCAACTACCGCGTGATGCAGCTGCAATGGTCTCCCGAGCCGCAGGCGCAGAAGTTGAGCGCTGCCGAGGAGCGTAGAGCTGAACAGCTCGTTAAAGTGCTGCGAGAGGAACTGGAAATCGATGGCATGGTGGAGAAGGTTTCGGTCCTCAACAACGGGCACCAAGTGAACTTTATCCATGACTTCTCCAATAATGTTACCAGTGAGTATTGGCAATAGAACGCTACTTTGGTTACCTCATTTTTTAATTTGAAAAAAAAAACTCTTTTGTTACTTTTATTAGTGTTATAGTACGAGGGCACATTGAAAAGTTTTTAGCCCGACCTTAAAAAAAAGTTTTTTTTTCTAAATGGTTATTTTATTTCTCTACATAGTCTCCAGAATGATCTATACACTTTTGCCATCTTGTCTCTAGCTTTAGTATTCCTTCTAAAAAAAAGAATCTTTAATTTCATCAAAATATTCAGTCACAGCTTCTTGTACCTCGATATTCGTTGAAAATTTTCGTCCTGCCATGTGTTTTTTTAGATTGGGGAAGAGATTGTAATCAGATGGGGCCAAGTCCGGAGTCGGTTCGAAATCGGGTGGATGCAGCAACAATTCAAAGCTACAATTGTGTATTTGTGCGATTGATTTCGCCGCAGTATGGACAGAAGCGTTATCTTGGTGGAACAAAACTTTCTTAGACAACATACCAGGCCTTTATATTTTTATTTTTATATTTTTCTTCACGCAAACGTTGTAAGAGTGTGCAATAATAAAAAACATAAATACAGACTCATTTATGTTTTTACCTTTTTCAAGATCACAAATTTTGCAATTTTGACAGAAGAAAAACAATAGACAGCAGATTATAATTAAAGAAGAAATGGCTATTACGTGCCAGTATTTTTTTTTTTTTGAATTTAATTGTCAACCTTAGGCTCAAAACTTTTCAATGTGACCTCGTAGCATATGTACTTAGGTCATCAGGGTCTGAAAGTATCTAGATTTTGATAAAAAAGACCAGAATGATACATTTGATTGGTCTTTGAAGTATATCACCCTCGCTAGTTAGAGATTTTTGCATTCGTTGGAGTTGTATAAAGATCCAGTGTTTAGTAGGGATCTCTTCAATGGCTTCGTGGAACGCATTCGCCGCCGTTTCCGGGTTTGTAAATCGTTAACCTCGTTATTTTTAACTATAGGAAATTAAAAGGAGTCTCAAGGAGCGAGGTCCGAGCTGTGTGGCGAATGCTTCATCAGTTTCACATTTGAAGTCATCAAACTGTTTGTTACTCTCTTGCTGATCTAAACCCACAGTGAAAATCCTTAAAAAATAATTGAGCAATTTTTTTTTAAAAAAAGTGTTAAATTCATTGTAATAGTAACGCACAATTTCCCAAGGAGGCCACGATGAAAAAACAAATGACAGTCTCGCAAATTAAAAGTAACACTCACAGAGAGTTCGATTTTGGAATTATTGTAAGTGTCAGTTCCACATAATTTCTGTATGCCCCACGCGATGCCACGTATTCAATCGCTCAAGTAGTTCCGTGGTTCATTGGCAAAAAAAATAAGAATTTTTTACAATTTGTAGCAAGTGGTACTGTGCAATTCTGCATATGGATTATATAATGTCGGTAGGAATAGAGTTTTATATACATTTTACGTGAACTATTAAAATAAATATGTCTTTAGCTCCTGTACTGTATATGATGATGATAACATCTCAGATATCGTGGACGTCGACCGCTGCTTCACAATGGATCTGGACCCGGAGCTGGTGCTGATGCCCGAGGCGTTTGTGCTGAACATCGAGCGTGGCGGCGATTTCGACGTGTCCCGCGTGCGCAGTGCCCTGCGTGCCATGTTGCCGGCCGTCCGCGACCTGACCGCGCTCCCGCCCGCCTGCCGGACACGCCCGACCTACCGCCTGTACTACGAAGACCACCTCGGTAAATACTGCCTACCGTCTCTACTCTGTGGCACAGTGTGCCCGCTGCCTATTGAATAGCGTCGCAGAGTACTCGCTGCCTATTGAATAGCGTCGCAGTGTACTCGCTCCCTATTGAATAGCGTCGCAGAGTACTCGCTGCCTATTGAATAGCGTCGCAGAGTACTCGTTGCCTATTGAATAGCGTCGCAGTGTACTCGTTGCCTATTGAATAGCGTCGCAGAGTACTCGCTGCCTATTGAATAGCGTCGCAGAGTACTCGCTGCCTATTGAATAGCGTCGCAGTGTACTCGCTCCCTATTGAATAGCGTCGCAGAGTACTCGCTGCCTATTGAATAGCGTCGCAGTGTACTCGCTCCCTATTGAATAGCGTCGCAGTGTACTCGTTGCCTATTGAATAGCGTCGCAGTGTACTCGTTGCCTATTGAATAGCGTCGCAGTGTACTCGTTGCCTATTGAATAGCGTCGCACTGTACTCGCTGCCTATTGAATAGCGTCGCAGTGTACTTGCTCCCTATTGAATAGCGTCGCAGTGTACTCGCTGCCTATTGAATCGTGTCGCAGTGTACCGGCTGCCTATTGTATATTAATGGTTGAACGAGGCTGCAGATGACCAAGCTTTCACAGAATACTAACATAACATAGCTACTAGAAAGTGGACACCCGATTACTAGTAGGGCGGGTTTTCATCTTGATCCTCGGGCAACACATCTGGATCTTGGGGACTCTTTAAAATTTGGAACTCTGGACTCTTTAGAATTTGGGCCGCAGATCTTATTCACCATCAGGTGATCTGCTCCACTGTCATCCTGATTTGGAAACAGTATGCCTACTTCTCTTGCATCTAAACCATCTATTTAGAAACAAAACTTAAACAAGAAAGTGCGAGTTAAACTGGACACTACATGATGCAGTCAAGTGACTGATCCGCCATCCCTAGATCCCTTCGTAAGCTCAACCCCGACACCCTCACATTGGTGATGACTAGTTTGGGATCATGTTAAACCAGTGGATACGCTGCACTGTTTCGTACGGTGAGTGCAGGAATACGGAGAACCAATTAAAGGTCAACAAGGCCATTCCATCTTAGTTCTCGCGGGTGCATCTTGAATCTTTACTAAAGCATTCATGTTGAAGTCATGGATCGCAGGGTACCAGGTGAAGGGTCATCCAAACATATATCAAGTGTTATAAAGATGATAATTATTTATTCTTTATAAGTATTAGTGTTATAGTCGTAGTTCTAATATAATTATACATCTGTTAATATGTAAATACAACTTATGATAATGTTCTTTATAGTTTTGTCCCATGACGTTGAGAAGCGCTCCGTGGAGGCTCCGCCGCATCAATACATGCATTTCTCAGGCAAGCACGTCCATGAGATAGAGATCGGCAACTTTGAAGATGTGCGTCAGTACGAGAAGAACACAACCGGCTAAACAGCTGGTTCCTGTCGTCTCCTGCTCCGCTAGATACACCTTCGTCCTGCGGATATGGCGTTTCAACTTATATTTCTAATCCTTTGGCCTCTATAGGAACTCTTCTAAATGTCTATAATCAATGTTGTAGAGTTATTGGACAATGTTCATTCACAATTGATTTAACATCGGCTACGAAAGGGAAATATATTATTTATTGCTTAAAATAATTCTCGAAAAACGTTTAATTGACAAAAATAAGACAAAATATAACCAATGCACAAAATAACAGTAATATCACTAAAGAAGAAAAAATCAAATCACAAATTAAGTAAAATTCCTCATAACCAAATGTACAAAATTGATTTAGGAACATCACTAAAAGTGAAAAATTTTATTTAAAGTAAAAATTAACCTTAAACAATGCACAAAATGGTTTAGGAACATGACAAAAGTTTTAAATTGACCGATACAATATATGCCCATGTCAGCCGTAATTCTAAAAATGGAAAGAATCATGAACAATCCCATATCAGAATTGTCTCCTGAGGGATACTCCATCCCAATGGACTTGGGGTTGGAATGCAAACATCAAAATTCAATTGAGTAATGAATATAGTCCTTTTAGCAAAGTTGAAAACATAGCGTAGCGAGTTTAAATATTTCTTGATGTTCCGATTTCATCCTACGTCCACGTGTGTGGCTTTATCAATATATAAAAGTAAGTGTTAGTTAACCATATATGATATTGTTTGACGTCTACTTGAATCTTAATATTTTAGACAATTCAGTAGTTTCTCTTCTTTCGCTCTCTAATTCAATTTTTTCGTTTACTCTAAGCACGACGGTAAAGATCTTTTGTCTCAAGCTGTCGAGAATGGTCAATGAACACGTGCAAATTTTCCAGATCGTTTCTTAAAGGAATGGTCGTATTTTTTTAATTTAAGACTTTAAATTTTAGGCTATAGATTAATTTGACTACTTATCTATATGATCTCGTAACAGATTATTAATATTAATAATATACTCTCAAACATAAATAAATATTAAATATACGTATTCCAAACATTATCTGTGTTAGTATGTAGTACAGACTAAATATAACTCAGTATTAATTTTAGTGCCATATTTTGCACTTATTTATAATTTTTTCGGTGATTTAATTTCTTAAATATAATTAGATTTAAGTTTTTAAATAAAAATTTACGGAGCACATATACGTGATGCAGATGTAAGGCGTTCGATTATAATTTATTATTAGTAAATAATTATTTATATTGTTGAGTTCCTTAGATGTGTTCCAATACAAAGATTTGGTGCCATATGATTGTGTTTTGTAATATTTGTTGATCAAATTTAAGTTGTTGTTTTTGTGATTTATTGATAAGTGGCACGCACATGTTAGCTGTAAGCTTCCTTTTCTGTAACTTCTCGATGTAGAACCGAATAAAGTGTCTCAGAAAATTAATGTTTTATTTAAACAACTCCTTACAACTCTCGGAGATTGAAAGATTACTAAATGTATCGTATCATTTTTTTTTAATAAACCTTTTAAAAGGCAATGGAAATAAGTTTATAATGATTTTTGGTTGAGTTAATCAAAGTCTCAACTTTAAATTTTACTCAAAAATTTAATACTAACAATAAACACGGTACGGGGGACTGATCATTGACGTTCCATCTCTTTCCTCGAAGTTCTCAACCATCACTTTTTATCGGGTGAACCGTGTTTTTCTGTCATTCTTAGTTTCATGTAAAAAAAAATTGTATTGATCTTGTATGATCTCGGCGTCCACAAACAACAAAGTAAGTGTTTTCCTGCCGCTGAGTTTAATCATCGTACGTCAAACAGAATTGAAAATTTCATCATCTCGATGCATGGTAATCCATCACTGCGCGCTATTAACAAGAAAGTTAGAAGAAACATTTGTGGTTTCATTCAACATTTCAACACGCCCCACAATATATCACATAATATATCTTTTATATGACACCTAGCGATAGTTGAAGCGAATGGCAGATAGTACATAGCTTCTGGCTTAAGATTCTTGTTTAGATAATTAATTCTTATATCAGCTGTCGGCGTGTGGATTGGCAACAGTAACCGTTGTAGGAGATGGATGTAGATGTCATGGGACGCAGTCATCGGTAAAATCTAGTGCAAGTCCACAGACGTGTGCTGGTAACTTTGATTGTCGGATGTTTTCGCTCAGGTAAATGATAATTTGGAGGTTCCTTGCGTAGACTTGGGAAGGTTTATGCACATGCGTGATATAGTCATGATGTAGCTAGTTTCAGGATACAATGTAGGACAGTTTTGGTCGAAGACAGAGCACGCCTTCACAGTGGTAGACTTACACTGCAGTGTGTTTTTAGCTGCAGAGTTAATGGGTCTGCTCGACCGGGGTAGGACTACGCACTCACAGAATACTAAAGTAAAATAGCAGCCCATCTGCATCATGATTCCTTGAGGGATGAACGTAGATGTCGTGGGCCGCATGAAGCACTTGCCATCAGGTGAACTGTGTGTGAGTTTGTTACTCTCAATGTAATAAAAAAATAAGTAATACCAGCTTATCATGAGTCCTCAGGGGAGATAAGGGATGTTCTTGAATATTTGTTGAGGACGAATTTAGGTGTTTATGGGCTTTCATCAATTATAATCGGGTCGTATATATCCTCTAATATTATAAATGAAAATATGTACGCCGTGTATGCATTGTGATAGATCGTAAGACACAATCTCTTCGCTGCGGCGGTGATCACATATCGTCGTGAGCTACCTGCTCGTTCGCCAGTTTTTCTGTAAATAACACCAAATACGAGACATTTTAAAATTTACAAGATCTCACCTGTAAACAGATAAAGTGTAATAAACAAAGTAACATAGAACGAGGGTGGCTGATAGGCTCAAGAGATTGCCAAACTGAAGTGGCAATGCGCTGGCAATAGATCGTATAATCGTCAACCGATGGGGAGAAAGGTTCATGAGTGGCAGTTGCCTCGGACTGGCAGTTGCAATGCAGAACGACACCCCACGACATGGAGTCACGATCTATGCCAGTTTGCTGGAAGTCGATGGATGCAGGTGGCTCAGGGTCGTGGTCTATGGCAATCCATGGGGGAGCATGGCCTACGTTAAGCAGTGGACTTATGGCTAGGTTGTGATGATGATGAGACAGTGTTTTGTGTAAACCTACTTGAATAAAGCTTCTTTTGATTTGATTTGATCTGCTGTGTCCAGAATTTTTCGGCGATACCGGGATATTGGTAACTTTAACCGGAGAAGCAGATTCGGTAGAAGATGGTGCATATCATAGAAAGGGATAACTGATTCATCGTCAATACTTCGTTCAGAAATCGGGCCCTCTGGCGTTCAATTCCAACAGGAGCTTAGAGAAAAGCTAGGAGTGGCTGTTATCGTTTAGACAGTCAGAAGAAGATTAAAGGCGGCTGACCTTACTTCAAAAAGGCCGACTACTGGCCCTAAGTTAAGACCCCAGCTCATCGAGCAGGTAGGTACCGATACGTTTCTCAAGAGAACACGTAAACTGAATGGATGAACAGTGAAGCTCTGACGATAAAGAGTCTTCAGAAGACCCGGAGAGTGATTCGGCTAGTGCTGGATAAGTGATAATGTGGGATTTTTGAGGAGGTTCCTGGATAGTGTAGTAGGCAGCATTTCAATGGAAGCAAAAAGAGCGGCAGATTCGGACGTACAACTTTTTGTACAATTTTTTTTAATAATAATATGAATATGATCTCATTTTAAAGTTAAAACCTTCACCTTTAATATACTATAGTCATAAAATAAATCAGATTTGTTACGAGAATATTAAGAGCGCAAGCGTGACTTGACGTGAGTTGAGTTTGTTGCTCACGACTATATTATCGGACTAGGTAAGATATTGTGTTATCTGAGGAAGCGTTAATCTGCAGATATTGTTCGTGTCGGATCACTTCCGATGTAAACTAATCCCGTCTCAGTAAACAACGTTCATTGGTGTGTAAACATAGCTTAGTGTACATTGTACATTGTATACATTAATTGTAATTGTAGTTGCGAAGTGTCGTCGCCAAATTAAACAATAACTGACATACTGCTTGCTCACGACAAATATTGAGATCGGTGTTATGTTTTAGTTTTGTTAATATTTAAAAAGTTAAACAAGCGTAAGAAATAAAGCATCTTTATTATTTACCCTTAAATCTCTTCATTTTAAAAAATTTCAAATTGATTGATTACAGTTGAAAACATTCTAGACCATTGTTTCACAACCATTTTTATGTTGCCATCCAAACAGCCAATAAGATAATCCCGACGCGACTTCATTGTAAAATTAGTTATAGTTTATTTATACGTTTAAAGTATGCACGCATGCATGCATGCATGTTAATGTTTAATCACTTTAAACAAAGCAAGCTATAAGTCTATTTGTTCTTGTTATAACATGGTAATATTTAATTATATAAAACAACATTAAAATATATTCCTTTAATAAATCAATAGTTTTGTAGAGAGGTTTTATTTATTAAAACAAACATGACTCCCAGATGGGTCGTGACCCCAGTATGAAACAATGTTTCAAACTATGCGTTCGCAGAATGATAATGTTACGAAGACGGGTTAACGGAGAAGTTACAGAAACATTTTATTTAATTTTCCGGGTCTTACAGGCGTTGTCACATGTTTTCAAGACGTTCCAGAGGAAGGCCTAACACATACCAATAAATCAGAAATTTCTCAATTTTAACACCGTTTTGTGCATATTTTCAGTCTGTTACAAAACACTTATAATTACTTTGCACAATATCCTGTATATCTCACCTGTCCCGGAACATTCCAGAAGGTGCTTGAGAAGACTGCCTATACGTGTAAAAGAATGAGACGAATATATTCGATCACGTCTCTAGAACAAATATTATTTTTATGTATGTATTGTATGTTACATCCAACGAACGCAGTTCGTAAGAACCTACTTAAGACCTATTTACATGTTTATATCTTTTATATATGTTTATTCTTTGTGATTTTTTTTATCATATTAGTCATCCGTCCTCAACAAAGATTCAAGATACACATGCGTTGCTACTCCTCAGCGAAACACAGGAAAGAGATGGAATGCCTTGGTACCTCAACATACAAAAACAATATTAGAATACCAGCATATATATAGGTATAATACAAAAGTAAAAAAAAAAAAATAACGGCTAAACTGAAGTCGAACCGTGAATGTTGTTTGGTTTTCTAAACGTTTGTTCTTTATTTACGATTTCATTCAACCGCAATAGTCATACACGTTAATACTCTAATATTTATTATTGAATTAAATATGAATAAAATAAATTGAATCAAAGATATAATAATTCTGTTAATATTCGTGTCCACCCTAGTAGCGCAGTATCTGAGCGCTCGCGTTTAGTTCACCAGCAAACCTAGTTCGACCCCGGTACCGGCATTCAAGAACATTGTTGAAACGTACTCTGCGGTTAAAGAAAAACATTTTGAGGAAAAAAAATATGTCCATATATAATTTATTTTCTTCGCTGTGGGGCCGTCTTTATGACTATGCTCTAACTTTTTCTAGAGTGGAAGTCTTTGCCCAGCAATAGAATTTTTATATTTAGGCTGTTACTTCACTTTTTTTAATTAAAATCATTTACTTTTTCCTTAAAATTGAACAATATTTTTTTTTATTAATAACGATGAACGAATGTTTTACAGCTTTGTTTTACCTCATTAAAACTTTTATTACAAAATGTCTATACGTTTAGATATTAAAAGTTACAAATTCTTTTAATTTACATAAAACTGTTGAAAAGTTTTCCGTCATAAATATTGGTTAACAACTTTTTGTATTTAATAAAGTTCTATAAATGAATTATGAAAATGAACGAAGTAAACGAATGTCACGTCTTTGCTCCACCGATGTATCGTACATTTAGTACAGTCTTCGACGTCATTTTTCTAATCTAATGTAATTTTATTATTATTATTATTTATGTTATATTTTATTACTTGTTGAGTTCCTTTATAACTAGGCTTAGTAATGGTGAGCTATCTGGAATTGGGGGCATAGAGTTCAGCGATTGATTTTTGTACTAAACGTGCATTGATTTCACTATTTTTTTTATTTATTATTTTTTGCCTTAAATAAGGTTTTACAAGAGTTGTTTTTTTTATGTTCATTTTATTGTAGAGGGGTTGGTCAGTTAATGATCATATCATCCTCTATCCTTTACAATATAAGATCATCTACGTAACAATCCAGCCTTGACAATATAATATAGCGTTCTAGCCTTATTTGACGGACGGAATGTCCGATGGAAGCAACAACTTCATATAAATGAAATCTATTTATACATTGTTTGTCTTTCAGCTTCATTCCGCGTATTCCATTTTGTCGCAATCTGTACAATAGGCAGAAAGGACTTTGCCTTTGGAATATGCACAGCTGTTAAGATGGGATATGACGGCTGCATCTGTTCTGCTCATGTTGCTCGCATCATTCATCAAAATACTCCTTCCAAGATGGAACTCACTTTTGTTTTATTAAGTATATAAGGTCAGAGTTCTAAGGATATATCTTCACTCGTATGTTAGTATCAATAAAATAAAAAATCCAAGTTATATATATATTAAAATCCTCAGGAGTGTATCTTGAATCTTTGTTAAAGATGGATGCCATGTCGTGGGCGACATCCATCACTTATCATCTGTGTTCTTCGTGCATGTTTTTCAACTGATATATTATAATAAAAAAAATCACAAACGAGATAAAAACTTTTTAATAGGTCTTACGAGCTTTAGGGGTTCGTTGGATAGAATAACATACAATACATACATTTCAATAGTGTATGTTCCAGAGACATGATCGAATACACTTGTAAATATATACGTATATATATGACATAAACTCACTACTAATTTATTCATTCTATAAAAATACGAGTTCAATAAATATATTATTAAATGTATAGTTTAGACTCAAATGGATATTGAATAAATTAAAATGAGTCTATTTTTACTGCTCAGTCGATCAGCAAAGCTGAATTTTATATTAAGAGCAATTAGCATCGTAGCCTCCGGCGAGCTAATTTCAGGCTCCAATGTAACTAATTGAATGGCAGGAACATTTTTCTAGTCATAATTTACAGATAAAAAGAATATAGGGTCACAGTTTTGGCAGTGCCAGAGTCATCATCACTCTTGAACTTCCAAAGTCAACTTCTGAACATCCTCGCTCCGTATCAGAGGCTTATTTACCCATGATGATGCGCAAAAAGGAACAAACACGAGGTCGGTCTTTAGAGATGATCCGGGATGGCCGCTCCAAGTGGTAAAGCCCACCTTGGAAGCGCGTAGGACCTTTTTTTTTGTTAAAGTGAAATCTTAAAGCGAATGAAAAAAACATTACTTTTTTTTATTATACTTTATTAAGGAACGAAGAAGAAAGGTTCTAGAGTAGAAGCTCGTTTGAAATATCAGCCAACAACCCCCTCGGCATATGGCTATCGATGGATATAACAAGGATAATGAAGAAAATATATGAAATAAATGAACTTTAGTGAAAAACTAAATTAAATTAAATTCTTATTTAATATATTTTATTTCGTTGATATTTAACAAATTTACATAAACAATAAAACAAATACTACAATTAACTAAGTAATTATAATTCTGGAAAGAGCTAATTGTCAGAGCCTTTACCGTTTTAATAAGAATTACAAAATAATATTTTATTGTCTATTGAATAAAGTACGTTCTCTATAAAAATCCGTTTATAGTATTAATAAAACAATGCACAAAGAGTCGCGGTCGAGGTGGGCTCTTTGCACACCATGCCGTAAATTTTACGGACACTTGGCATTTATGGCTTTAACAGGCGGTTACTCAGTGTTTTCCCATGATATATGCGGATTTTAATTATTCTATTCGAATGAGCATAAAATGCATGGTTAATATTTTTGTGTATAAATTTTAAATGCTCACTAAAGTCCAAATAGACATTCATATATTTACGAATTATATGAGCATACATAAGCAGGTCATCCAGTTTCTATTTAATGTCATTCGCAAAAGAGAAGTATTTCTATTTTCATACAAAAAATAAATAAATAAATAAAAACAAATTGTCAACCCTATTCGATGAATGAGATTTGATTAAAAAAACTGCTGCACAATTATTACTTACATATATACTCACAGAATACCAATTACAGATAACGAGGGATTCCGTCTTAGTCGTCACTGGGGTCATAACGAGTATTTTGATTGTTTGTTGAGGTAAGAGTAGATAGTAGGCAGAAGTCATCATTTACCATCGGGTGGAACTATGTGCTCGGTTGACCCCCCTGATTTTTAATAATTAATTTATTTATTTATATATTTATTTAGTGCTAGTTTCTTTACCACTTAAAGTTTGCCAAAATATTGTAATTTTCTCAATACATGCAGTAACAGAAGCACCTTTTTCACAGCACATGGTTGGCGTATGACGGCGGCGTACTGGGCGGGTAGCTTTGTTGTTTTATATTTTTTTCATGGCACGGATTGAAATTCTTAAGTCAAGACGATTGTGGTGATGATGTGGTGCAACATTATAGATGTGAAAGTTTGTATGTTTGTCGCTTAGTCGCGCAAAAAAGGTTGAACGGATTTTAATGAAATTTAGAACACATATAGTTTATAGCAACACATAGTATATTTAGAACACATATCGTTTATAGCAACACATAGTATATTTAGAACACATCGTTTATAGCAACACATAGTATATTTAGAACACATATAGTTTATAGCAACACATAGTATATTTAGAACACATCGTTTATAGCAACACATAGTATATTTAGAACACATATAGTTTATAGCAACACATAGTATATTTAGAACACATATAGTTTATAGCAACACATAGTATATTTAGAACACATATAGTTTATAGCAACACATAGTATATTTAGAACACATATAGTTTATAGCAACACATAGTATATTTGCATTTACAATTGTGGTTACATTTAACGATTTTTGTAAATATCACAGGTCCCAAACCTTAAGGTGTCAGGAACGCATTTGGGCTCTCCTTGCTTCTCAAATGGTCGGCTTTATGTTGGTTTCTCAAGAATATCGAGTAAGGCATAAGAACTGCGACCTTACAAACAATATATTATATATTTTTTTTGTTGAAAACACAAGACAAAGTCAGCGGCAGATGCTTCTATAAATCACCATTTATTCATACGTGTCTTCATTGATATAATATAATATTCCTCGCAGAGATTTCCATTATTTTCAGTAGTGAAATCATCTTAATTTATTCCAAGCTTTGTACATTTGGTATTCCGTTCGGGAAGTTAAAATTAAGACTTGGCAAGCACTTATCCTATTATAACTTTTGTGAGAAAAATTGAAATCTTTTAAATTTCGAATATAAAAGCTGAGAAACGATTCACATTTACATAAAGCTTTTAAAAGAAATTTTCTGTCGCTATTAAATACATTGATTTTGTAGAATATTCACTTTGTTTGTTTTCTTTGAGACTTCTCTTCAGATCTTAAAGTGGCGGAACTGTTGATGATCGAACAGAAAGTTCAGGGTAAGGGAAAATGGAGAAGAAGTGGACCTACTTATCTATTTTTTTGTATATTGTTCCATTGCATAAAATGTGAACTAAAGTAACAGCCTATATACCCTGACGGCCAAAAGTATCAGACCGCGCATTAACAACATAATTATCCATCAATTGTAATAAAATCCCATAGGATAAATAAAAGAAATGCACATCTGCATATTCTATTGTTAGTATCGAATATTTAGAGAAGTCATTCTTTTGTTAACTTTCAAGTTATTGGACAATAAATATCTATTGACTTCAAACACCGAAAAACTCTGGGCTAGAGCCAAGTGGTAGAGTCGTAATAATATTTTTATAATGTCCTCATTATTAATTACTTTGCTTTTGTTACTTATTGGTCAATAATTAGGATTATTTAGCTCCTGATAACACGTGTTTCTGACTTATTATAACTTATAATATATATATAAAATATATATATATATATATAACTATATATGTACAGTGTTGCGTTACCGAACGTTACATCCGGCGGGTTAACGAACTTTATCAGGGGCTTGTTTACTATGTAAAGGGGAATTGAGACGGGCCTTCATATCGCTTGATGAGCGAAAAGTCGTAACGTTTAACAGCGGCGTGAAAATTAACAAATTGATAAGAAAGTGGCACGTAACGCGAGTAGCTCATATCGTTGGAGGTCCTGGAGTTTTTTTTTTTATATTAGTGGTGACTAACGAGCACACTGTTCACTTGTTGCTATTGGTTCCTGCCGTCTGTAACATTTACATTTATCCTCGATTGTAATCATCACATAAGATGGAATGCCTCGTACCATCACCAGACGAAACACGTTAACATCATGCCGCCATTTTACGCTGCTGCTCGATCGGTGAAGAACCACGGCCTCACAGACCCGACCCATTCTAGATATAGATAGAAAACTAGCAGTAGGGTAGGTCTGCAATTGTACATATATATAGATATGTGAAGATATGAGAAAATACTCCCCCAGCCTTTCTAGAGACAAAGCCTATGCTCATTTGTGAAAATTATAAACCACGAGGTTCATTTGACGGTCGAGCCGACACGTACATGTTGTTAGAATAGATCTGCAATGTGACTGCCAGTGGTTGTATTGTGGATGTGCGTAGACGTTGCTCGAATGGAATCGAAACAAAAAGATATTTCTAATCACACCACGCCCGCCTGCTTCCTATAGTGGGTAATATTGTGTTCACAAACAAGTTTGTGCAAATGTGTGTGCAAATAAAGTGCCGTTGGCGGATATTGAGTTCGGGGTTAAGTGTAATATGCGTTAATTACTATATAAGCTTCCTTCCCACATCGTTCCCTTTAATCCCGTCTTATCGAACTGTGGAGGAAACGGTGGATTGTTTTGGAATATTAATCTAAATAGGCTGGAGCTAAGTTATTTCCGGTTTTTTTAATTATTAAAGGTTAATTTTTTTGTATAAATCAACGAGTTTTTAATTGATTAGCGTTTACAAATTCCCGGTTTCAACTGGGAATTTCTTCCAACCTAGCTCTCAATTTTACATCAGTATTGAACGAAACTCCGCGCATAGCATTCGACAGAGATTGAGAGAGGTGGAAATCCACATAAACCACCTCCTCTCAAACAATCTTAATTTATAAGGCGTAATTCTATGAGGGCGTGGTCTTTCCACAGTGGACACAATCGTTTTGCAGCTCGAAACTACGGAGTGGCTCTAGCACTGTTCTGAATAATTATTCTAAACTGTAAGTAAGAAGTTCTTAGTGAGTTAAGTGAACACAATATAAGCTTATCTCCCTCTGAGCGTCTCTAAAACCTTTTGTTGAAGCTTTGTTCAGCGTTCATCGACTCATTGCTACATTGTTTAAACCTCCCTATCAGAGCTTCGTAGAAAGTTATATCGGCTTAGTATTGCGTTGTTATTTTAACTGTTATTACATTTTCTGGTTTAATAAACAAGGCCTCCATTAAGTTGCTGAATCGAACGCTAAGTAAGCAACTTTATGTTAATTAAGTTTCTATCGATAGCTTTTATGTTTATATATTACTGGTAAATTAAGTTAATATCGTTTTGTACTTTTATTAACTACGGGCTGTATTTGTGTACAAAACACCAACATTGATAGAATCACGTTACAGTTTGTTGCTAGCTAAAGCATGAATGGGTCGCTTTGGTCGAAAGGACACACCCTTACAGATTACCAGCGTAAAATAGCAGCATAACGCCTTTATGTTTCGTTTGGTGAGTGACCCTTATTACTGGCGACGAGGTATTTCATATGAGTCCTCAAGGGTGACAACGCATCTGCATTATGATTCCTTATTGAGGACGATCGTGGGCCGCAGGAATATCAGTTGCTTGATCGTTAGATATACCTATATATAATAACGATAGCTACCAATGAATTATACAATAGATGGCCTTATATTTACCATACGAAACACAGCAGCGCTACAGTAAATACCGCATGTGTTTCTATTTGCACTCTTTTTTTTATTATATTGAGAGTAACAAACGAGCACACAGTTCACCTAATGGTAAGTGATTCTTGCGGCCCATGACATCTACATTCATCGTTAACAAGGAATCATAATACAGATGCGTTCTCACCTTTGACGACTGAAATGAATGCCTCGTTACCAGCAATAAGGGTCTCCGGATCCCTACACTCACCAGACGAAACACGCTGGTATTTCACGCCGATATTCTGTGATTGCGCGGTCCCTCGCCCGTTCGAGCTGATCTATTCATTCGACGGAGCCACACTATCGCCATCCGGGTTGGCTTGGGGGAGAATGAAAAACAAAATGTTTAAAGGTAAAATACTGTTCAAAGGGTTATGCTTTGACAGTGTGTATTTATCATTAATTATCTAAATACAAGATTAATAATCATCATCATCATAATTTCAGCTCATCACTAGTCCTGCTGGAGACAGGCTTACCCCACAGACAGCCATAAGTCGTCACTCCATCTAGTGAGGGCTTGTCCTACGCTGCGGGGACCAATACGAGGTTGCCACTCGAAAACCTTTCTTCCTTCAATAATCGTTTCTACGGAAAAAAGGCCAGCCCATTATCACTTCAGCTGGCTTATCTCTTCAGCTATGTCGGCCACCCTCGTTCTACTGCGGATGTCTACGCTGCGTATTCTATCACGCAGAGAAACATCAGCATAGCCCGCTCCACATGAGCATAGCTCGCTGAGTGACTGAGCTTTCTCATACGTCTAGCAGTAAAGGAAGAAGTCTCCGATCCGTGGATTATCAGCACTGGCAAAACGTACAGATTGTCTTTAAGCATTGATATATATTCTAGGAGAAGATATACCGCAACTTTCCGAACTGTGGGGAGAAGACTTGCATAGGTCATCACTCCATCTATTATATTCATTTATTAATATAAGAATGAAACATAATATTTTCATTCCATTATATAATAATTAAAGCTTCATATAAATCATGTAAAAACACGGTAGCCGCTGCTAAAGCGCTATTAAAGCTATAAAATTTACGACATGGTGTACAAAGCGGCTCACCTCGGCCACGAGCTTTTGTACATTGCCCCAATAACGATATCAGGATTTTAATAAAAAAAAAGATATATTTATTTAAATAAAGTATACAAATTTAACAAAGCCATGTTGAGGTTTCAATGTGAATTGGGCCGCCAGAACTGGAGGAACACACTCTCACAGAATACCAGCGTGAAAGAGTAGCATTACGGTGCTGTTTCGTTTGTCGAGTGTAGAGATTCGTAGACCCTATTACAGTCCCCAGAAAAAGATTATTGTTGAGAATAGATGTTATGGGTTGCAGATGTCACTTACCAGGTGGCCGCCGCCAAACATAATAAAAATAAATATTTGCTTGAGGATGCCTTATTTAGAGGTGGAACAGGTGTCACCTCTTTTATCTGTTGGGGGTCGGAGGGGGGCTTGTATCCACTAAAACCCCTTCGGTGGCCAACTTCAATGCATAGGGAGAGGCTCCGGGATCTCCTACGGCTCGCACTGGTGCTCCTCTCCACTGAGACTATGCACGTCTCACGGGACCCGCGACCTCCCCTGGCAGGCGCGCTGTGCTATGGCTACCCGGGACCACTCCGTGTTACCGTCCTCCCGGGATTCCTTAAACCCTGATCGCCCGCGAACCCGTAATCCCCTTTTAATCGTCTTATACGACAGGCAGGGCTAATGTACCCCCAGCCCAGTTCTAAAAGCCCGAGATTAAATGGCTGCACCTCTTATTACCTAGCGATAGAGTAATGATATAATGCTTAGATTTAGTGGTTCCAGTCCAAGAATCTAGTGGCGAGCAAGGCCTGAGATTTTCTTACAAAGAATGGTTCCGCGGTTCACTGGTGGATAAAATTCGTAACGAAGAAATTCACCAGAGAATTAAAATAACCGAATGAGGCTCGAGAAAACTGAAGTGGCAATGGGCAGGTTCCTTGTATCGAAGAAATGACTATTTAAAGTGGAGACTGCATTAAGGGAAACGTAGTGTAGGATACTGACTCGATAAAGCAATGATTTGCACAAAGAATCTGCAAAAACTGAATGCTTAAAGATAGGGTCAAGTGGCGTGCCTTGAGAGAGGTCTATGTTCAGTAGTGGACTACAGCAAGCTGTTGACGGTGATGGTGTGTGTATAAGAAAATCAAGTTTACTTTTTTTAATGGAATTATTTTTATGGCGTTCGGTTGTGTTGAAATAAAAAAAAACAAAATCTAATAAAATAAATTACACATGAAAGAGATACGAATGAATACTGTTTTGTTTTAAAATAACAATTTGACTTTGCCAACCGTGAACATCCTGTATAACAAATTGAGATTGTATATTTACAAGTAACGTAATTCGAACCGAAGTTGTTGGGGAAAGTTACAAGGGATGATTTATAAATAATTCATCGGGTCCCTACGAAAAGACTGATCGATCAAGCTCTGTTGAAAATTTTAGGTTATTAATATGTAAAATATGCAAGGAAGATCATATATACATATGTATATATATTTGTATGTATGTATGTATATATAATATTATATGTATAGAGATAACATGCTTGGAGTTCGCATCATATTAACCCTTGGAGCAAATTTTCATATGATATCTAGCTGTCGCATAACTTAAGTTCGATTGACGCCCTAGGAACTATTTGATTAATTCATTATTGGTTTTCAATTGTCGTGTGCATGTTCCATGTCAATAACACTAGTATGAATCTTGTTACAGATAATTGAATGAAATGATATCGGACTGGAAAAAAATGCTTACGGCATAAAATATATATCCTAAATAGGTGTACTTCCGCGTCGTGTAGCGGTTAGAGCACCTAGCCGATGTGTCCAAGGTTCGAGTTTCGAGTCTATGTGTTGTATGTATGTATGTCCCGTGTCCCTGACACTGCGTCTGAATTTTTCTCCGATCTCGATTCGCACATGCATTACATCCGAATAGGAAAGGGGACGACGAGTGAGTGCTTCTGTGCTTGCGCAAATGATTACGGCACCACAAAATATTCTGCGCACTTGATGTCATCTGGCAAGAACCAAAAGATATCGCCGTGAATCAAAATCAACAAGGAGGACATTATCAAAATATATCGTGCGCCATTGATGTCGTCTGGTGTTATAGTATCGCCGTGGTCAGAATGGAACGGGAAAACATCAATAAAATACACGGCGTAATATTCATGGTTTTCATAATAATCGTAGTTATTAAAAGGTGTAACGCCGTAGCCGTTATCCGTTCATAGCCTACAACGTTGTAGACATTAGAGCCTTATCTCTCTTTACAAAGCCTTTTGTTAAAGGTCTGTTCATTGATCCTTGACCTACTTGTTACAACATTGTTCAAGTTTCATAGTTTTAGACAAAGCTATATCAGTTTAACGTCGCTTCCTTACTTTAAGTGTTATTAGAATTACGGAATTAATGGACAATAGACTTGTGAGTAGCTAACATAATTTTTGTTTATTGGAGAATACCAAACGAGCACCAAGTTCGTCTGATGGTATATAACTCTATCCCACTCACATTCATTCTCAACAAAGAGCATATTGAAGATATGGTACCTTCTAAGAATGGCTCGTCACCCGTAACAAAGTTCTTCGGATCCTTATACTCATCAGAAGAAACACAGCGGCGTTGTGCTGTTACTTTCGCTGGTATTCTGGGAGGATGTTGCCCACCCCGATCGTGTACAACAAAAAGTTAAGTTAAAAGTTAGCAATTAAGTTTTAATTATTTTGAATACATCTAACTTAGATATCTATCACTAAACCACGATAAAGCACTTGGCTACCATAACATCATAAATAGGCTCTACTTCCTTACGTTCTACTACTCGGGATATATATACCTATATTTATATATATATATATATATATATATATATATATAAATTAAAGCAATAAGGAAAATGTTATAAATTATTTGTTTATGGTGCTTATTTTTCTTGCGTATTATATGCACGTCTAGTTCATTATAGCGATATCTGATGAACATTAGTAATACATTGATCCCCATGTATCTATCAAATAAATCAATCTGAATTATTACTAAAATAATAATTATATATAAAAAAAAAAAAAAAAATATAATAAAATAAAATAATAATAAAATAATATAATAATTTTATATTATATTTAAATTTAAAAGTTATGCATTTTTCTTCTGTATTGAAACACCGTCTCAATATTGGGTAAGTCGTACCCTTATTACTGGCGATATGGACATCTTAGACGTCAGAGGTGACAAAGTATCTGCATTATGATTTTTTATCTAGAATGCATCTTGTTAGTAGCTCTTAATACAATAAAAAAGTCAGTAAAAAAACAAGGTATATTTGTTTCTTCTACATGCGATTACATTTTTGCAAAGCTCTGTGTTGTAAATTGAAACATATTAAAGTTTGTTTCGTGTACACATAAATGGCGGACACAAACTACGTAAACCTTTTTCAGACAAAAACTTTTATAAGATTGCGTTTATTCAAGTCATTAAACTTTTGTTACACGGAACTCAGCAAAAACCATCTAACTGAAGGGTTATAGCAGTTAGTACAGTAACCTAGATATAAGTTCATTTCTACACGGTTTCGAGTTCAACCTAGAAATTTCTATCCTAATAATTTATTTTAATTTGTTAGGATTTAGGGTTTTGTAGTGTTTATATTAACTTAATAATTTTTGACGTTTCCAGTGTCTTTATTTTGTCGGCTTGGTTTGTAGGGATCTTGGTCAACATGGCATCATAGGCCTTAGAAGTAGCATGTTATCAATCTTTTGTCCATTTTTCTCTGATTATTAAAAAATAGTCGTATGTGTAAAGTAGTTTAAATAAGGATTTTAAAGTTAAGAAACTTTACATCAATTCTATTAAATGATCTCTCATTTATAATTGAATTGATGGAAAGTTTAGGAGTAAATTTCCTAAATTAGGCAAGTGGAATAAGCGTATCTTAATCAAATCTGTAATCTAAATATTCTCGAGGAGCGATCGTTATTACAAAATCGTTAGTTTCGTAGCACGACACAATAGCAGCTACGAGACAGCATCGTATCGTAGCACTAACTAGATTAAATTTCGTACCCTTTGTCAGTAGAGACCCCCTCTTGGGACAATCGAATAAAACTATGGTATTTATTATGGTGAATCCCAAACTAGGTGTACTCGTATTAATGCTAGACCTAAAGATACTGTGAGCTCCTTATGTGTAGATCGATTTAACTATGATATCAGTACATCAAATACAAGTCCAACCCGTAATCATGAGTGCTATAAAGTATCCAAAACATCGGGATAAAAAAGGCAATAATCCGTATAGATACTCGTAGTTTTATGCAATGCAGTAGTATTCGCGTTAATATAAGAAATCTTTCGCGGATGGTTAATTCAATTGCAAATTATATACTATACTTTTTAGGCGATAGAACCACTTTGCGGACAAATTTAGTAATCATCACGTAAATAAATCAGTCCAAGTGAATATTTATGCAAAACAAATTTATCGGTGGGAAACGGTTGCTCGCCTCTTTATTGAACCACGTTTTAGGCTGTTTTATTTTATGGGAATACTGATATTTGTCTAGTGAACATATTTATGTAATTTTTTGTTTATTTTTTATTAATTTCTAATTTAATTAGTTTATTTATAATATTAGGGGTGACAAAAGAGCACACAGTTCACCTGATGGTGACTCCACGGCCTTCCAATAATCCTTCACAAGGAATCATAATGCAGATGCGTTGTCATCATTGAGGACCGAGATGGAATGTCTCTTCACCAGTAATTAAGGTCTCCGGATCCCTATATTCACCAGACGAAACACAGCAGCATTATGCTGCTATTTAACGCTGGTATTCTGGGAGGGCGTGGTCCTACCCCGGTCGAGCTAGCCCATTCATTCTGCAGCTAGAAACAAACTGCAGTCTAGCTCTAATACTTTTATAACAGACTAGTGCGTCACGTCTGAAGACTGATATAGACGTTCCTTTAATCTAGTCTCCGGTTCACCGCGCTCGCCAGTTGAGACACGGTAGCGTTAAGCTGATTTTTTCACATGTTTGGTTTGTAGGCTGTAGGGGCATGTCTGTTGCTGTAGAAATACATTACTTTTAAAAGACACACCAAAAAAATCCTTTTAAAAATAACACCCTTTAACATTGACTACTTTCACTGTAACGAATACTGTAGCATTGTTTATCTACAAGCAACGTAATTCGAAGCTGTTAAGGGATGATTTATAAATAATTCATCGCGTCTCTACGAATAAACTACGGATCGACCAAGTGCTTTCCTAATTTGTATGTTGTTAATATGTAAATTATGCACAAGTGAACATTACGGTAGAGTAAAGATGCTCGCAGAATAACATGTATATATATTTATGTTTGTAAATATATATATATATATATATATATATATATATATATATATATATATATAGAATATATATATATATATATATATAATATATATAAAGAAGGAAGAAAGATTCTTGAGACGCAACCTCATATTGGCCATTGCAGCCTAGGACGAACCCTACGTGGAGTATTCATATATAAAATAATCATAAAACTCATTCGTCGAACCCTCACCAAAGGAAACACAGCAGCACTTAGTCTAGTAGAGC
Organism: Teinopalpus imperialis; assembly: GCA_029286865.1. Lineage (NCBI taxonomy): Eukaryota > Metazoa > Arthropoda > Insecta > Lepidoptera > Papilionidae > Teinopalpus > Teinopalpus imperialis. Next base: position 16,945,189 of record JAGSMU010000012.1, read on the forward strand.
TGACCCATTCCTGCTATAACTAGATACAAGCTGAAGCGCGGTACCTATCAATCATAAAATTTTCAATGCTCACGTAGGTAGAAATTTATTGTAAAATTTCAACTTTTCAATGCATTAGGGCAATTTTACAACAAAAAAATACACCTTTCATGATACTGCTTTGCACTAAATGGCAAGAGTTGTGTATTAAAAATTTAATTTCATTTTAAGAACGACATTATTTTAATATTTTATATAATAAGCGTACGATAAGTACCATGTAAACCCACTTACCCAGGTCCTCAGGCCTGATAACGCATATGCACTAGTTCGAGCAACGTTAGAGAGTTCTTATAGCTTCACGCTATTGGTGTCAAACTTTCAATTTTTTTGGAGGAGGATCTTGAAATTTTCTTTTGGTTGTATTTAAATGACATTCACCGCACTCATCACTTACCATCAGGTGTGACTATGTGACTCATAAGAAAATGAAAAAAAATGCGCATTTACTTAGTCAGGAACCAATTTAATTTTATCCACAGTACAAACTCGCATTTGCCCAACCTATTTTGTTGTTTTTATGGAAGACCAAGAAATAGATTCTTAATTTATTTTAGACTATCATCTAATGTAATAACTACGATATAAATGACGTAGGAGAAACTCAATAAAAGACAACGATCTTCCAATTATTACGTGGATGTAACATTCGCTGTATGAGAGATTATTAAAATTGCCGACCGTTTTCGGTTATTACAAACGGCCGGTAATGCTCGGCGACACAACTGCTCACTTAATTACAGTGGTGAAACTAAATCCGTATTATTATTATTGTGGGAGAATCATTTCTCATTCCGCCTGGTAATAAAATAAAATAAAAATATATACAATACAATAAAATAAACATATACTATCGCAAAAATATTGAATTTGCGGATTGCCGCATTATTATTACTGTGGGAGAATCATTTCTCATTCCGCCTGGTAATAAAATAAAATAAAAGTATATACTATACAATAAAATAAACATATACTATCGCAAAAATATTGAATTTGCGGATTGCCGCATTATTATTACTGTGGGAGAATCATTTCTCATTCCGCCTGGTAATAATATAAAATAAAAATATATAAGTATAAGAAAATTCAATCCGCATTATAATTATAAAGATATTCATTGTTATTGTGGAAGATTAATTTACAACTCCGCCTGGTTGGGCTATAAAATAAATAAAATATAAAAAAAAATAATTATAAAAATAATATAACCTTATATATAATAATTATTATATATAAGGTTATATTGTTTTAAATACCTAACTATAAAAGGGAAGAGCTGCAATCACAGAATAAAAAGAAAACACACTCACAGTTAAACAATTAATATTTGAACATTGTCGGAGACGAAAGGTTCTCGAGTGGCAACCTCGTATTGTCACATCATCACATCGTAGGACGACCCCCACTAGAAGGAGTGACGACCCATGCGAGTCTGCGGGAAGTCGACGGATGCAGATAAAGTTAACGATAAGCAGATCAGTTCCAAGGACTTCGTTGATTATCCTTCAACCACATTCATGCTTGTGAATTTATTTTCACTATATAAAGAAATGGTCGAACGACGCAACAGAACATCAGCGTTAAATAGTGTGATCTTGTGTGTGTAAGGATGTGGACACCCTTATTTATGGTGACAGGGCATTGAACAGTGGTAGAGCAACGCTGCAGTTTGTTTCTAGCTGCAGAATTAATGGGCCAACTCGGATGGGACCAGGCCCTCAAAGAATACCAGCGTGAAATGACAGCATATCGCTGCTGTGTTTCGTGTGGTGAGTGTAGGGATCCGGAGACCTTAATCACTAGTGAAGAGACATTCCATCTCAGTCCTTAAAGCTGACAACGCATCTGCATTATGATTCCTTGTCAAGGATGAATGTATGTAGATGTCATGGGCCGCAGTAATCACTTGCCATCCCGTGAACTGTGTGCTCGTTTATCAGCCTAAATATCATTAAATAATAATATATATTATTTATTTGTATTTAGCTTGATAACATAGTTCAAGATCGGATCCCTCAGATCCACAACGCATTAAAAAACATATAAAATGTCATAATGGAGATGATTAAAGCTAAATATTACATGTTTTTTTAAACAGTTAAAACCTCGGCGTCCGAGGTGTTAAAAAAAAAAGGAAGGAAGAGTTGAAGTAACAACACGAGGCGTCATATAAATCATGCAGCGTTGTTTAGTGCATTAAATATACACTGCTCTGCCACCCTGTTATGGTATTTCCGCAATCAGCGTTATCTCTTCACGTGGTCCTTATGGAGACTGCATAAGATATAATTTCCTTTGAACGTGAAACATTAATAATGTTATAAAGTCTATTATTCAAAGGGTACCACCGACCTCGACATGTGAGCCACAAAGAACGCCAAGCAATGCCTTCTTGTTCATATATTCACAGCTAGAAATGTTTACCTAATTTTTATTTATGCAAATTCTTATAAATAAATTTAACTAAAATCACAAATCTGGAAGCGCCATTTACCTCATAACTGATCTAAGTAAAGTAACAGGCTATATATAATTTATTAATCCCACTGCTGGGCGGTGTAGAGAGCCCCCCCCCCCTCCTTTTTGGAGAGGGTGGTTAGAGCATAGTGTAAAACTTACTGCTTACAGCAGAGCAGGACCGGTCTCGATGAAACTGTCAATAGTTATTCTTTATTATCAACAAGTGATAATTTTGACGGATTCAAAAATACTATAAAATGTCAAAATATCTTATGATTATTCCGAGCGACAAACGATAGCGCGACTCAATATACAAGTAGCGACATTTAGTCAATAAAATAAAATAAATAACATAAATTAAATTAACTTGACACATAGTAGTCCACCTGGCAGCTGGCGGACGCCGCGTATTTCGTATATTAGCTACGACGGCTCTTGATGAAATTAATAAAGTTAAATGTGAGCGAATCTGTTATTTATAAATATTAGAGCTTTATTCATATAAGACAAATGTTATGAAGTGAAATAAAATGTATCACTTAGACTTTTCTCTGTAATTTTATGGTTTTCTCTCGCGCTGGTTAACGCGCGTGATTTTCGCTAGTATAGCTCTTAGCGCTTTCAATTTTAACGTTCCCATAAATAGCACCGTTATGAATGTTGTCATTTCCTACCACGTTGTTCTCGTATTAAATTAAAAAGTGAAGTAATCTTATTCTATTATAAGCTATATATAAAAATAATTGTAAGAAGAATGTTTCAAAATAAAAAAAAGTTCTTAAAATTTAAGATAGTAAAATTCCGCTTAAGATCATAGGGTAGATGTACAATACAGCCACCAGACCTGCTGTTCTGTACGGTTAAGAATGTTCAGCCACGAAGAAGTATCATCTCAATAAACTGCACACAATCGATATGCGCATGCGCTGATCAGCGGGTGTTAGTTAGACAAAATCCCAAATGAGTCCATCAGAGGGAGCTTTAAAGAAGCCCTAATAGCAAATGAGGTCAAAGAATAACGCTTGCGGTGGTACGGCCACGTCCAAACACGCCCGAACGATCGTATTGTGAAGCTTACCCTAGACTTGCCAACGAAACGTACACGTACACGGAATACCACCTGCCACCTGGATAAGGATGGTGGAGAAACCTAAAAGCAGCTCACCTGAACAATGACATAACACGAAATTGTGCTACATGGAGAATGCAGACAAGGAAGGCCGACAAGTAAATGAAATATGGAAATTAGATACGTCAACCTTTATATTCGTATATACTGCTTTGCATAGCCCACTACGCGGTACCACTGCAGATTGGTGGAATTTATATGTCTTCAAAATACATTCGTGGTAAATCAGCACTTAATCTTGCAACTAACAGTTTCATATGTGCCCACACCGGGGGCCCAACTCACTTTACTTCGTGTACCGTGAAATCAAAAGTGAGTTTAAAGGCACTGAACCACCAGAGATTTTATTGCTATACTTCAATAAATTCCGACACGTCAGTTTATATGTGTAACTTATATCTAATAAGAATAAAATACTTGTTTGTCTTTTTATAATTTAACGCGTGGACTGGAAAGGAAACCTGGGAAGGACAGTAACACGCAGAGATCCCGGATTTTTAAGGGAGAAGAGACCTCCCCTGCGACGTTGCGACGTGCTAAGCTAAGCAGAGAGAGAGACACCGGAGTGTTTCGTAAGAGATCGCGGAGCCCCTCGCAATGCTACTGGTGGCTATAGAGGGGGTTTTACTGGGTGGGATTTATCCACATAGCCCTCTTCCGCATCTACCACCCAGGACGTGTGTCTTTTGATGATTTCCCCACGATGCCAAAAAAGGGGGGTCACAAACGAGCACACAGTTCACCTGACGATAGCTGATGCCGGCTGGCCACGACATCTTCATCCATCTTCAAAAGATTCAAAATGCACTTGCGTTGTCAACCTTTTGGTTACTTGCAATCGTGTTTTCAGAACACATCACTCACCATACAAAACCCGCTGCCGTTATACTATTTTACGCCAACTTTGCAGCCAGTAACACGATGCTAAGTAAATATATTCCCATCGGAATGTATGTATAATTAAAAATGTGAATAAACATTTAATAGAAACTACTATAACGTGGTTTTGTATTTATTTCTTTATACAGAAACCTTGCTTTCTTTTGCAATGTTTATTGAACGACGTATGTCAAAGGTCTCTTGTTACGGCTGCGTATACAAGACATACCTACCCTCACTACTATGAAGAGGTATTGAATATGTTTTTTTTTATACTTTCTCTTTGAACGACCTACTTAACTACGCGGAGTTTGTGTTGTGTATTGTTTTATCTATTATATATACTCGTACTAAAAGGAGTATTGTCGGAAATGTCATTTGAAGATATCTTCGTTGAATGCAAGGGTACGATTGCTATGTTTAAAATGAAATGAATAGTTTAAAAATGAAACCATCGAAATGTTTATATCAATAATTTAACTGTTGGTTATATATGTATATAAGTCAATGTTTGGGATAATATTTTAAGCAAGAATTTGCGTCTGTTAGAATATTCCGCTTTTCTATACCCATTCATAACTTTTAAATGGAATTAAAACATATTTAATTACAAACTTCCATATTTAACTAGTGGAGCCATGTCACGGCTTGTTTCTAGTTGTTGCTTGTATTCGTTAAAAAAAAGGAAAAACAGTATTTTTATAGATAGTATACTTATACCTAAAAGAAGAGAATCTGTAACAACATGCTAGGACGTGGCGTATTTACATATATTTGTCCTAGTTCTGAAATTATCACATTATTCGTATATAATCCAATCATAGTATATAATCCAATCATAGTATATAATCCAATCATAGTATATAATCCAATCATAGTATATAATCCAATCATAGTATATAATCCAATCATAGTATATAATCCAATCATAGTATATAATCGATACCTGGAATCGAATGTTTGCGCACCGCAGCGCGCGTGGCTGGATTGTTATTCTAGTGTATCGGAGCTGTTCACATGTAAACAGTACTATTAACACTACCGGCACATACAAAAATATTATAACAGCTTAGACCTTACATATAATAAACATGCCTTGATATGATAATGGTATTATGTCTTGTGGCAAATGCGCTGTACCAGTTGTTTTTTCTCTCAACTTATAGAATCATCGTGGCAAACGAGAAATTTGGATTAACTAACTAAAACAAAGTCTACATACTTTTGTATTAATAATCTTCAGAATTATCAAACGAGTTACATAGCTGTAACCGTTTGCAATCAAAAATATCGATCACCTACGGCGTGGAACAAAAGCCTCGCTGGTACATCATCATCATCATCTCGGTCCATCACTAGTCAACTGCTGAACATGGGCCCCCCCACAGCCTACCACAGAGTGGGACCCTGAGCCACCTGCATCCATCGACTTCCTGCAGACTTGCATAGGTCGTCACTTCATCTAGGGGTTGCCTTTCAAGAACCTTTCTTCCCTATCGGTTATCAGTTCTAGGAGGTATATGACTGCCCATTACCACACCGGCTTACTGATACTATGAGTTATGTCGGTTATCTTAGTTGTTGCTGATAGTGACATTACGAATTAGATCACGCAGATTAACCATTTTTTTCTTTTTCATAAATAAAGCTTTTACGATCCTTGTTTCTTGAAAAAACATAAAAATATCCAAGAAGTAACAGTACTAAAGTGAAATTTATTTTAACAAAACTGAATTCCTAATGCATTAGACAAGATTCTCCCGTGAAATATGAACAAAACAGAATACAACAAGCGTAATAAATAGCACACGAGACTTGGACACGGAACGTAGCTCACAAAATGCAAAGGCAGAACATGTGACGTCTTTTTCTGTTTATCGAATACAATTGGATATCGGGCCCGCATTCATCGAATGAGCGCGACTTACGTACACGCACACCTGACTGTGTTAGAACTGTTTCATTACATAAAAGCTACGCTCTGAATACTTTATAGTGTCGAATGAAACTAATTTTATGAATTTTGTCGTGTTTGATTTTTATATTTTTGTTTTCAGACGTTTCGGGTGTTTAACAGCACTCATGGACACAGGAATTAGATGTTTTACGTCCGAGATCCTTTATGAGCAGTAGAGCCACGTCGCAGCTTGTTTTTTGCCGCAGCATGTATAAATTGTTAGTGATGAATGTAGATGTCATGGGCCGCAATCAACACTTATCATCAGGTGGACTTTGTGCTCATTTGTCTGTGCTAATATTATAAAAAAAGATCTTTTAAAATTATTTTAACTAGCCGAAGCTAAAGTAAAAAACTTTAATAATGCCATATATAAAAAAATAATATCGTATGTAAGCTTCGGGTGTTTCTGAGTAAAGTTTTTTTTTTATTATTTCCCAAGCTAATAAAACTTGCCACTATAGTGTTGCCAGTTCCGCGACGACACAATGAACGCTTTATATGTATTTCGTTCGCACCCGATTCATTTGAACATGCATATAGGGAAAGTTTTACTATAGAAAAAAACTTTTATACTGACATGAATCACAGTGTCTCGTGTGAAAAAATCTGATGTGTTTTAGTTTTACAATTTGCATAAAATTTTCAAAAAGCCTCCAATCCTTGTCTACATATTTTCATCGTTTTAGTTTATTTTCTATGGAGGTGACGTGTAAACAAACAATTCGCTGAAGATTTTCGTGCTCTTTCACTCTTGGCACCACAATTGTCATTCATAAAGAATCATAAAGCGGATGCGGATAAATAAAAACATAATTCTTTACTATTTTTTAAATTAATAAATATTTAAGTTAAATTGTTTGTTATAAATTTACATTTCTAAATTTACAAAGCCAAAAAACTTGTTATCGCATGCTGTAGAAAGAAATAAAAGGTTGTTTTAGTAACAATTTAAATTTTCATTTAAATGTAAACGATACCGTGCTTCAATGCAATGTAATTCAGGAATGCATGCATAATTTACTCTCTTTTTTACTTGACTGCAATTAGTACACGGAATAAGTTATTTCAGTAATACAAAGGAAACTTACCTAATACTGGAGTGGTAATTAATTGTGTCTTATAATAATATAACTTTAATATTCTTTTTTCATTATGTGTATTATTAAGATATCAGACATTAATCAAATTCTAAGTATGTGTAGATACATTTATATATATATATATACATATATATCAAAATTACTTAGAAATTGATATATATATACATCCACAGAAGTGTTCATATAATTAGAAACACTTCTTATGATTAAAGAAAGTATAACTTAAACGTATAAAGTATATAAAGTAAAAAAAAGTATAAAATAAAACTATAACTAAAAAATATACACATTCAATAATTAATAATCATGCAATAATATATCCACTCAAATAAGAAACTCATTAAATGCATAAAATATAAAACATATCTTACACATGTAAGAGTTTATTTTCTGTTACTGGCCGCTTGGACTCCTAATTAGAAACATTTTAAAAAAGCATCCATAGCTTGTTCTTTTTTTGAAATTGGAGAACAACATTTCTTTCTTGGCCTTTTCTATTATTTTGGCGGCAATTCAAAATTTAATCTGAATTTTATTTTGTTCAAAATGGGCAAAAATAAAAGTTGTAACTCGTCAACAAGGAAATAATTGTTAATTTACATATAGTTCATAAGTGGGAGTACAGAAGAATAGCTGAGCATTTAAATTGTCCTGTTAAGAATTTTTTTAATGCAATGGATCATTATAAAACACATGGAACTGTTAAAAAATTCCTTAGAAAGGCTAGAAGATACGCTAATCGTTCGTGTTGCTAAAAAAGACCCAAGTAAAGGCTCAAACCAGATTAAATAAAATTAAATAAATAAAACAACTAATGTCAAATTGTGCAATGATGAATTATGATAATAAATATAAACAAAGTTTTATTTAATAATTACTAGAACCTAATATTAGTTTATAAACCTAATATTAACAAATATAAAATAACTTACATCAGTGCCGCCAACATAACAACGAATTTTTTTTTTGGCAATAAAAGGGTGTGAAGTTTTTTGAGCATTATCCGCTCGGCACTAAATGAAACGATACTCCAAAAAGTTTCATCTCTTTGATATAATACGTAAATATATGAGAATTATGTTTTATACTTTTTTTAACCTACCAAAAAAAAATTATCAAATAAAATGATTTATTAATCTTTCTTATAAAAAATATAAAAACCTGCGATTAAAGATATATGTACAAAGAATAAAATATCGAGAAATGTTGGAAACGGCCAGTGATGTAGTGGGCAGAGTACCTCGCTGTCGTATAGTAGGTTCACGGTTCGGCTCAAGTTGAGAAGCGCATCACGTATTGTTAGTGTCGGGTTCGAGTTTATTGAATATTGTGTCCTTGACAATGCATCTGAATTTATTGCACAAGTCTTATATTGGATTGGGGAAAGGGACAGAGCACAGAGGGAGAGAGAAAGAGAGACAAACACAGATATACTAAACATCTATGTTTGCTTAAATACTTCCGACGATATAAAATATAAAGTTGACATCTGGTAATAACTGGGAGAACATTCAATTTATATATATATATATATATATATATATGTGACTTCCATAAATTTCAGCGTCAACGTGACAATTAGATATAGGTCACAAACGCGATTCACAAATCAGATACAGTGCCAAATAATCACACAGGTCGAATAACTCGTACAATTTTACATATGTCCACATCATCCACCCATCAATCACGTTGACTAAGGCAGAATTCCTGAAGAACTAAGTCCGTATATATACATACTTTATGCATATAAAACTTAAATATAAGCAAGTTGAATTATATTGCTATAATAAATGCATGAAATACACTATCTATTTCACCCTGTTGTTACTTCAATGAATTTGATATCTCGATTATGGACCTTATACAGACAACAAAGGATTTATTTTCGTTTACATAACACAAATTCTTAATATGTACAGTGTCAGCCGACCGCGAGTCGTACGTACAAATAAAGCAGAGCATCATATATCTCTTGTTCTGATTTGGAGCTCGAAACGTCGAGACGTTGCACTTTAAGGATTGCATTTTAAAGCAAATGTCGTATATATTATTAAATGAACAAATTTATCTTTTATGTCAGCCTGTTATTATGTCCCATGGTGATATTTTGCGTAAGCTGGTGTCTTCTACTGCTAGGCTAAAGTCTTCGTGGTTGCTAAGCGTTTTGACCTGAGCATCGAATTCCTATTTTTTACATTAGCTTGTGTGCCACGTTGCTATTAGATAATAAGAAAATTAAATCAATTTTCCTTCTTTACTATATAGCAAGACAATTTAATACGTAAAAGTATTAGTTCCTCAACTAAGGCAATATTGTATTTTGCGTCTTTAAATTACGACGCAGTCTTGTAATTGGAATCGATCATAATTTACAGTAATATAGTGTACATGGTTTTCGGCTGCCATATTCATTAACAGTTTATATTTAGTTTGTAATAATGTACATATTTACTATATACGATTTCCGACTATACCTAGCAGTAGGTAATACCAGTCTAAATTGGCAGCGTATCGACGCTGTGTTTCGTATGGCAATACGTTATGCTTACCATAACGTGTCATTCCATCTTAGTGTTCAGGGTTGTCAACGCGTGTGTATCATCGTTTCAGACCATCACTGGCCAGCACGGTGGGCGGTACTTATCACTTACTTCATTTGTCACTTCCTATATATAAAAAAAACCAAGCCAAACTTCGTGTGGTATACTCTAGTGCTATTCTAAAACGTAAGCAAATCAGTTTGAACTGAGGGAGAAATGATTTGGAAAAAGCTTTATCTCAATGGGTCAAGTAAGTATCACGCTGAATCAATAAAATTAAAGAAAAAACTAAAGTAACAGCGTTTATATATAAATTCCAGTGCTAGACATAGAGATGCTTCTCCCTAGAGGGTGTTGCAGCTTAGTCTGCCACGAGTCTGCACTGCAGATTGCAGGACTTCACGTTTTCAAAATATTCATTTTATTAATTTCTCAGACATGCAGGTTTCCTCGCGATGTTTTTCTTCACCGCAGAGCACGTGGTATAAATCCTTAAAATAGAAATTGACATTGTCATATCATTTCAGTTGTTGCGAGGCACCGGGGATCGAACTCGGTTCGTCGCGTACCCTAAATATACGAGTATATTAATATTTTTGGAAATATAAAAATTAGCGTCTTAATAATAAAAATATTGCTAAGCTCAATACAATCAATAACGACATGATTATTTCAGAATCGTTTGGTTATTTTTATAGTTCAAATTCAATTTTTGTGATGGGACTTATGCAACGCATAAAGTGAAATACATTTCTAGTTGGTGTGAATATCTTGTAGAAGTGTTGTTTGCCGTGTCCTATTGAGAATATCATTAAAAATATTGTGTGCCGTGTCCTTTTGAGATTATCTTTGAAGTATTTCATTAAAAGTGCATTATTTGAAATATCCATAATCTTAAACAGGTTTTAATTAGCTTCATGCAATATAATAATGTCCTCCTGGTCGACCACGGCAATATCTTCTGGTTACGTCATCATAGCGCCGTCAGCATTAGCACAAACGAAGAGGTACATACTTGTCGTTCTTTTCCCTTGGATATGCATCATGACGTCGATGTCCTTTTGGTCGATTTCGATCACGGCGATATTTTCCGGTAATTACCAGTTTTTATTCGAATAAGAATTACACTGTAAGCATTCGTGCAAACACAGATGCACTCACTCGTCGATCAGGTTCCACTTGCATGTTCAATATGATCGGACGAAAGTTCAGATCACACAGGAAACAATACCCACAGATTGTTATGTATAAATATTGTATCGCGTATGGGTATCGAACCCGGGACCTATGACCCAGCAGCCCGGCAGGTACTTTAACCGTAAATGTAATGTAATGCTAGTCCTATAGATCTGAGGAAACAGTGTCTAGGACACGGGATATAGATACAAGACATCCAGACGCTAATGTTGTCCTTATTGGGACAACGACCACATTCAGTTCTTTTCTGCAACTTACTCGGTTTACGTTTAAATAATTCATTTCACCCATCAGTGGGATACGAAACAGAGCAGAGACACAAAGCAATACATCTTATTGTTACGGAGTTGGGCACGTTATCATATTTGTTCTATCAGATTTGTTGCATTGAGGCGAGATAGAAAGTTGGCGGAATGAATACACCACTGTTATCGAATGCACTGGTGTGTGCACAAGCTATTTGCACATTATACATATTCCACCCACACACACAGCACCGACACTCATCCTCATCAACTCGAAGGTTTGCCATCCACCACTGTGAGTTTTAAGCGAAATTTTCTGTCTCGCACAACTGTTCTCTGGAATCTGCTGTCGCCAGCGGTATTTCCCACTTAAGAGCCTTTTAAGAAGGTGCCTTTCTTAAAAGCAGCTCATCGGCGACTCCTCTGGTGTCGCGGATGTCCATGTGCATGATCACTTACCATCAGGCTTACACATTTGTCACTTATTTTATAAAAATAAAAATGAGAGCTTTATTAAAGACTTTTACTTGTTTACTTTTACTAATAATTCGTATAGGTTTAGAAAAGGTGTATAAGTTATACTTGTTAATACTTCCTTCTTGGCAGTTTATGCTGGAGGCTTATGTTCAGTAGTGGACTGGTGATGGCTTGGGATGATGATGAAATTTTGCAAGGTTTCGTTTAATCCAAAGTGATCAAACGTAAAGTGAATTAAGGTGAGAAAAGTAGCAAATTGTGATTACCAATGTTATTATTACCTGCAAGGGGATCCAATTCCGTTCGGTCGGGAACGAAGAAATTAAGAGCGATCCCTTAGACCTGCTAGACCTCAAGATACTACACAGATCAGACCAAAATTAAATAATTAAGAGCTAACGGAGGATTCGGTTAATTACGACATCAGGAGGTCAAACACCTCAGTGATCAAAATGTCACGGGACAATGATGCTGTAGAGCACTCGAAAAGTTCAATTTGATAAGTTAAAAAAATCATTAGATGGAAGTCATTTTTAATTTTTTTTATTTATTGTTATGTAAAAAACCTTTTTAGAGAATTTTAATCAACGAGAAGTGCTATTTTCACTGTACGTTTCTAAAAAAATAATAATATCTTGCAACGGCGAAAATAAACTCAACATTTACGAAATCTCGGTAAAGCTGACTTGTGTGATATTTAGTTTTGTGTATTGTAAATATCCGTAAGTGTGATATTGGCAGACAGATATTAGATTTTAGTACCTGGACATAAGGTGGATTATTGTTTGATGGAAATTAATTCATAAGGTCGAGACGTTCGCTGTACTTCCGCGATTTACTAGCACACTAAATTAGTACCGACAAGGGACACGTACCTTAAACACTGTCTGGCTTAAATAAAAGGAAATCTAGGTTATTAACTGGATTTTTTTCTTATATAGTGCTGGGAATGACAAATGATCATACAGTTCACCAGTTAGTGATTACTGCTGTCAATGACATCTGCAGCAATCCGGAACCAAGAATGAGGACTAGCGAATGCGTTATCACCCTTGACAACTGCATGTTGAATAACCGGATGCCTACACTCATCATACGAAACACAGCATATCCTGCTGCTATTCCACGCTGGTATTCCGTGATGGTGTGGTTCTTACATGGTCGAGTCGACCTTCAGGAACAAGATACAAATTGCATATTGGGTCTATCACTGCTAAATGTATAAATGCTGTTATAGAAATTACCCACTCGAACAGAATATCTCTGTTCTTAAAGAAAGAAGGATTAACAAGCATATAGTACACCTTATGGTAATTATTGCTCAGATCAGTCCAAGACTCCTTCGTCCAGCTTCGATATTTGATCAAGGCCCAAATGCTTTTTTTATACTAAGGACTAAGATGAATGTTATCGTTATATATGATGGAGTGGTTCTTGAGTGGCATCCTCGGATTGACAGTCACAGTGTAGGGTGACCCCCACTAGATGGAGCGACGACCCATGTGAGTTTGCGGGAAGTCGATGGATGCAGGTGGCTCAGGGTCGTGGTCGGTGGCAACACATAGGGGAGGGCTGTGTTTAGCAGTGGATTGTGGATAGGTTCTGATGATGATGATGTATCCGAGAGACAGTCTCTGAGAGATCATTTATTATTCTTAACAAACAAAACACAGCAGCACTTAACTACTGCTTTATATGGACACGGTCGAACGTTTCCATTCATACATAATTTTATATGTTAGTATGTAGAAAAATATATGAAATATAATGTAAAACTTATCATTGATTATTCTATTTCTTTAAAAAGTTATGTCAAATTAAGTATTCTAGTTACACTTGTCTTTAAATCGGTGTCACTCTTAGGTAGTATTTATCCATATTTATTAAGCCATCAAATAAGGATATGCATGACTTTCATCTATATTGTGAATTCTTTGCCGTCGAAATAAATTTGTTAGGTAAATTGAGCAAAACAGACATTTTTAAAAATATTTGTACTGTAATTTAACCATGAGTTTTGAAAAGCGAAATTTTCTGTCTCGCACAACTGTTCTCTGAATCTGCTGTCGCCAGCGGTATTTCCCACTTAAGAACCTTTTAAGAAGGTGCCTTTCTTAAAGGCAGCGCATCGGCGACTCCTCTGGTGTCGCGGATGTCCATGTGCATGATCACTTACCATCAGGCTTACACATTTGTCACTTATTTTATAAAAATAAAAATGAGAGCTTTATTAAAGACTTTTACTTGTTTACTTTTACTAATAATTCGTATAGGTTTAGAAAAGGTGTATAAGTTATACTTGTTAATACTTCCTTCTTGGCAGTTTATGCTGGAGGCTTATGTTCAGTAGTGGACTGGTGATGGCCTGGGATGATGATGAAATTTTGCAAGGTTTCGTTTAATCCAAAGTGATCAAACGTGAAGTGAATTAAGGTGAGAAAAGTAGCAAATTGTGATTACCAATGTTATTATTACCTGGACATAAGGTGGATTATTGTTTGATGGAAATTAATTCATAAGGTCGAGACGTTCGCTGTACTTCCGCGATTTACTAGCACACTAAATTAGTACCGACAAGGACACGTACCTTAAACACTGTCTGGCTTAAATAAAAGGAAATCTAGGTTATTAACTGGATTTTTCTTATATAGTGCTGGGAATGACAAATGATCATACAGTTCACCAGTTAGTGATTACTGCTGTCAATGACATCTGCAGCAATCCGGAACCAAGAATGAGGACTAGCGAATGCGTTATCACCCTTGACAACTGCATGTTGAATAACCGGATGCCTAAACTCATCATACGAAACACAGCATATCCTGCTGCTATTCCACGCTGGTATTCCGTGATGGTGTGGTTCTTACATGGTCGAGTCGACCTTCAGGAACAAGATACAAATTGCATATTGGGTCTATCACTGCTAAATGTATAAATGCTGTTATAGAAATTACCCACTCGAACAGAATATCTCTGTTCTTAAAGAAAGAAGGATTAACAAGCATATAGTAAACCTTATGGTAATTATTGCTCAGATCAGTCCAAGACTCCTTCGTCCAGCTTCGATATTTGATCAAGGCCCAAATGCTTTTTTTATACTAAGGACTAAGATGAATGTTATCGTTATATATGATGGAGTGGTTCTTGAGTGGCATCCTCGGATTGACAGTCACAGTGTAGGGTGACCCCCACTAGATGGAGCGACGACCCATGTGAGTTTGCGGGAAGTCGATGGATGCAGGTGGCTCAGGGTCGTGGTCGGTGGCAACACATAGGGGAGGGCTGTGTTTAGCAGTGGATTGTGGATAGGTTCTGATGATGATGATGTATCCGAGAGACAGTCTCTGAGAGATCATTTATTATTACTTTATATGGACACGGTCGAACGTTCCCATTCATACATAATTTTATATGTTAGTATGTAGAAAAATATATGAAATATAATGTAAAACTTATCATTGATTATTCTATTTCTTTAAAAAGTCAAATTAAGTATTCTAGTTACACTTGTCTTTAAATCGGTGTCACTCTTAGGTAGTATTTATCCATATTTATTAAGCCATCAAATAAGGATATGCATGACTTTCATCTATATTGTGAATTCTTTGCTGTCGAAATAAATTTGTTAGGTAGAGTGAGCAAAACAGACATTTTTTAAAAAATATTTGTACTGTAATTTAACCATGAGTTTTTGAAAAAGTACTATCAATATGTACAATCTGTCTTCTGAACTTCTCTTTAACTCCTTTCACAATATTCTCATTTCCGCATCATTCTTATCAGCATCACTGCTGCTTTCTCCTATAAATATTAAAAAAAAAAAAATGTATCACTATTTTAAATATTCCTGTGTTATTTAAATGATAAATAGATTTTTAATTATCTGTATTTTATAATAAAACAAAAGTTCTTATCATCATCTTCTAACATCTACCTTAGACATTATTTATTCTCAATTCGCTTTGACACAAAATACATTTAATAAAACTAACTTTGTAGATTTTATCGCGTTTATTCGTAAGCTTTGAATACTTTACAACACTCGTTGTCACGGGCATGACTGCGGCATTTGAGGGTATAGTTAGCTTGACCCACCGACATCACTGCACCTTTTGCAGATATAAGTATGTTTAAAAAAAAATTGAACGAGATTTTGTAATTATAAGACTTAGTTAAATGAAGTGTATAAATTACAACTTTTTTTAATAAAAAAAAAGTTATAGTAAAGTTAGAGCCTCTATAAATCAACCAGTGGGGTTGCTGGGCGTAAGATCTAGGTATTAGGGCTTAGTCCAGCGAATTAATATCTTTCGAAGTAGCTTTTTCTTCTTTTCATTTATTACTTAGACATACAGGTTTCTCACGATGTTCTCCGTCACCACGGAGCACGTGATAAATCATCACTCAAAAATGGGACTAACAATTTCATAGTTGCCGGCATCGGGGATCGACCGAACTCGGTTTCCTCGCGTACCCAGAATTAAAAGCGAGTGCTTATTCACTGATACGGCTCTCGGTTTTTAAATAATCATAATAATTTTCCTTGCAAACTTTTACAGCGACTGTTGACAGGTCAAGGTCATTGACTTTACTATTCTTATCTTGGTAGCATTCTCATTACATACATTATTTGCAAAGTAGTAACGTTGTATATAACATTGCGAATGTCTAATAGTTTTTAAGGAGGTAACTTCGTGGTCGCTATTTTATTGTGAAAGCGTAACAGACATCAAATATAATAATATAAGTTACTCAATAAAAAATGTATTCTGTTTCTTATAGAAATTCAACTTTTTTTTGAAAAGAACGCTGGCAGCGCTGTAATTACTAACATTTCCGTTAACAACTCCAACTAAGCTTAAATTCTTGTGCTGAGGGATGCTTCACGATAATAGTTGAATGGAGGATTCGAACCTACGACTTAGGGTCAGACAGGTCAGGGCAGACTGTACCCTAAACCATTAGGCTATCGACGCTTAGTTTTTAATGAGCATTAAAGAAAAGGCATCATTTTATTTCTACAAAAAATATATATTAATATATTGATTTTATCGATACGAGGACCACAAACAGTTTTTAATTGCGTCCAGCTCTACAGAAGTTAATTATACTATTTGGTTAATTAAGAGACGTTTTGAGTGGCAATCTCGCACCGGCAATCGCACCCCTATTAGATGAAGCGACAACCTTCGTAACCTGGGATATGGTTAAAGGTGCGTTCAGGGTCGGGCTTTTTGGTATCTATGGAGGAGGGCTATGATCAGTGGACTGTGGAAAGGCTGAGAAGATGACACTGAATTTAAACTAAAAAGTTAGTAAAAGCAAAAAACTTATTGTATTTTGGTAGTTAAAGTAATTTCTTAATAAGATGATGTTTTTAAAAAATTAAATTATCATTCGTATAACAAAGCAAAGCAGAATGCACCCCTAGGGTGGCGGGGTGGCGGCCCTGCACGCCGCGACGCGCATTTCTTTTAATGGCTGCTCTGTATTCATGATTTTAATAGCCCTCGCTTTTTGCATTGTTTATTAATAATTTTATATATAGTTAAATCGATAATGCTATCATGTATTTGTATTTGCTACAAGGATAAATATTTATATATATATATATATATGTTTATATACATATATATATGTGGAACATGATGGAGAAGAAAGGTTCTTGAGCGGCCACCTCGGTTTGGCAGTCGCTGTGTAAGAGGACTCACTAGACGGAATGACGAATTAGGCAAGTTTGCAGGAAGTCCATGGATGCAGTTGGGTCAGGCTCCTGTCGTGGCTCCGTGCAGCCCACGTCCAGCAGTGGACCATGGACGGGCTGTGGTGATGATGATGATGATAAAGTAAAATACCAACGTAAAATAGCCGCATAAGGTAAAATATTTCGCCTGATGAGTGTAGGAATTTGGAGACCCTTATTACTGTTGACGAGGAATTCCATCTTAGGTAGGTAATAAGCATCTTCATGGTTCCTTATCGAGGATGAATGTAGATGTAATAAGCAACAGGAATTACTTATCATCGGGTGAACTGTGAGCTCGCTTGTCAACGGTACACAAAGAAAAAATACACTATATTATATTAAATATTATATTTAATTTTCAACGAAAAGTGTGTTTAATAAAGTACGGAATAGCCTCGCTTCAATCTTTCCAGCTGCAGGACTTTTAACTTGCAAGCGAAAAGGTTACCAAATTTTTCCCGTTGGAAATGAAGTGAAATTTTAATCTGAAATGATCGCTACGAACCCAAGCCCGGACGGCTTGCGGAATTTATTCACACGGCCACTGCATGCGCTGCAATGAGAGATACAAGGATTGTCACTCAGGTTTCTAGAATGTTCCGTGCATTGTTTTTTAATGTAAGTTAATCTGGAGGGGCAGCGGGCCGGTCGTGGGCGTGGTCGTAACTAGGATGACCCCACTAGATGGAGTGACCTGTGCGAGTTTGCGGGAAGCCGTTGGATAGTGGCTCAGGATCGTACTCTGTGGCAGTCTGTGGGGTAGGGCTATGTTCAACAGTGGGCTAGTAGGCTGAACATAGTATTTTCACATACATTACAGATAAACTACAAAGTCAAAAAAAAAAAAGTACTAAGTTACTTAGTGTGAAATTACCTCTATTTTAAAGAATCCTAACACCTAACGAAGGAAGATCAAATATGAGCGGAGTAAATCATTAAAACAATAAGCGGCGAGTGGACATAAAACCTTACAGAGCCTTGCCATGCACTCTTTCCCTGCAGCGCGTCCTTTTTTTGTGTAGGCGAACGACGCAGATCACCTGGTGGCAAGTTTTTTTTTATAGTATAAGCGGCAAACGAGCATGCAGCCCACCTAATGGTATGGTAATGGATCACCGCCGCTTATAAGCATCCGCAACAGCAGAGGAGACGCAAATGCGTTGCCGGCATTTAAGGAAGGTGTAGACTCTTTTCTTGAAAGTCCATGACTGCGCCCTAGACAACTACATCCATCCTCAACCAAAGATACAAATACACATGTGTTGTCACCACTGAGGTCTGAGATATCCCGTATACCTGTCTTCAGGTCATAGGGAAGCTAGAACGGGTAACTACACTGAAAACTCTTGAGCTTATATTTTAAGATGACAAAATATTAAAATGAAATATAATAAGGGTAGAAAATTAATCCTGTTAGGTGACACTACATCTGACCCTCGTCCATATTATTGCTCAAGTGATATATCAGATGATAAATCCCACTGCTGGGCACAGGCATCCACCATAGAGAGTGTGTCGTAGCAAAGACCGCCACGTCACCACCGCCGCTCTACGGATTGGCGGACTTCACATGTCTTCGAAATATTTTTTTTATTTATCACTTAGATATGCAGGTATTCTACCAGGCAGGTAGTATACCATGTCTTCTATCATCGCTAAACTCATAGTAAATCAGCATTCCAAATAGCAGTTATAAATTCAATTGCCGGCATCGAACCCGCTTTTCTCGCGTACGACTCTGGATATCTTGTAATAAAAATATATATAACATACATTAATAATTAAAGACGTTGCGAAAGGTCTGAGTCTTTAATGTTAAGATGCAATGCGGCGTCTGTAAAGCATGTGCATTATATATCATTGTCATTGCCGCGTAAATCACTGTCAAACGAATTGCTGGTTCACGTGTCATCCGCTTTGAAAAAAATTTAAACTATAAAAAAAGTAGTCGTGGATAAAGGAATTTTGAGAACCTACACTGCAAACATCAGATATTTTAATACGAGAAACTGTGATTCATTCCGGTGTTTACGTATATAAAACTTTTTTTCTCTCATAAAACTTTCCCTATTTGCATGTTCAAATGAATTTTGCCCGCATCGGGAGCGAACGAAATACATATAAAGCATTCATTGTGTCGTCGCGGAACTGGCAACACTATGGTGACAAGTTTTATTAGCTTTGGAAATAATAAAAAAAAAACCTTTACTGTGGAACACCGGAAGTTTCGATGATGTACTATTTTTTTTTAACATTGTGTTTTTATTAAGTTTATTTTTTAGCTTTGGCTATTTTAAACAATTTCAGAAGATTACTTTTATAATATTAGCGGTAGCAAACAAGCACACGAGTCACCTGAGGTTAAGTGATGAATTCAGCTCACGATATCCACATGTAGTCATCTTCAACAAATATCTCGGTCCAGGACACTGACATGGAATACCACGTTACCTGTAATAAGATCTATGGATACCTGCATTCACCATACGAAAAGCAGCAGCGTAATGCTGCTGATTTATGATGTTATTCTGTTAGGGTATGGTTCTTCTCCGTTTAGCTAGAAACAAGCTGCAACGTGCAAGCTACCACTTATACAAAGAAGTAATAGATTCAACGTATTTCTGTATCTTTTCACCACTTGTTTATAAATGTTACTTATTCTAATGTTTCACCAATCCATTTATAAATAAATTTACTAACTTGTAAGTGATGAAATCAAAGGAAGGTTAAAATTACAACCTAAGCTCCATGATGCGATAATAATACACCATTTCCAATTATTTATTTATTACATTTTACATAAATATTTTTTTATTTTTAATTTATTGAGGGTAAGAAACGAGCAAATAGTTTACCTGACGGTAAGTAATTCCTGCGGCCTACGACACCCACGTTCATCCTCAATAAGGAATCATAATCCGGATACGTTCTAAGCCCTGAGGACTAAGGTGGAATGTCTAGTCACCGGTGATAAGGTTGTCCACATCTCTGCACTTGCGGAACGAGACACAGCATTATTATGATGCTATTTCACGGGTTTCCTATGAGGGTGTGGTCCCTGGTCGAGCCGACACATTAACAGTAGCCAGAAATAAGGTGTGTCGTGGCTCTACCTTTGTTGATTTCACTTGGAAGTCGAATATGGGATCTTCCAATCGACTCGATCCGGTAGAAAGTAATTCTGATTGAACGAAGGTTCGTTAAATTTGCTCTCTTCATTTGTAGTTTTATATAAATGCAGTTTTTTTAACACAAAAAAAAGGACTAGATTTAGATACTAAAATATTTTATCTTTTCTATAGACGCCGGGAGACTCAAATAAATTTTACTTCAAAATATAAAATACACCTGTTTGCCAAATTTGCGATCCGAGCGCACGTCCTTTGTAAAATATATATTGGTACAAATTTTGCATATTTATAACTCTACCCCAAAATTTTGATTTTAAGGGAGCATATAATTAAGGCAGTTTAAATTGATATTATGACAAATCCTTCTCACTTTGAAAAGGCCCATGTCCAGAAGTTGATTGGTTTGATGAATAATAATTTTAAATTAAAAAAATTAACATGCATAGCATAGCAAAAAAACAAAAATAAATATTTTTTTGTAAATATGTCCTTTGTGAATACTAATTGTTTGTCTGTGTATAATCATATTGTATTATGTGTGTTAAATTTTGCATACTATTATTAAAGGCTGGGCCTGGAGATCCGGACATATGTGAGCGTCTTGGATATGATCAGTATAAGTGCAAATAAACTATTATTATTTGTGGATATTGATTTCTATCTCCGCCCGGTTGGTCAATAAAATAAATAAATTTAATACATATATAAAGATCGACCTGACTGAAGCCTGGGGACTATACGGGGAGCGTCGAGGAGAACCACCTTCTGCATTTGGGCCGGTGTCTGTCCATTCTGGAGTCGCAGCCGCCTCAGGTGACGCGAGAGGCTGGTTGGGATTAACCCGTCTGTAGATACGACTATAGGAATAATTTCGGTAATTTATTATAATAATAAATGTCACTCACATACACGCTTCTACAGGAAGTTAGAGTTCACGTGGCTCCACTGCGGATCTTTAGATTTAACGTCTACGAAATATTTTTCTTTGTAGAAGCCCAGGTTTCCTCACTAGTTTTCCGTCACAGACGATAATTAAAATTGCAATTAACAATTGTCATTGGTATTCTGACACCGGGCACTGAATAGTCCGAAATTGTGTAATCAAGAGACGCGCATGACGAATGGTAGAATTGAACACAATAAAATTAATGGATGGAAAAAACTTTCAGACGACTATTATAATTTATTAAAAAAGATTCACCGTGTATTATAGTAGTAGTAGTATCCTTAGTGAGAATTCAGAAGATCAAAACGAATTCTACTGTTCGTAATTAACCAATGCACAATTTTAAATATAATTAATCTATGGAAGAAAGTTATCGTATAAATATTTTCACTGTTTTTTTATGTACGTGAGACACACAAACGTACAAAGATGACGTGATTACGTATTATCACCACCAGGATTAAGATGAAACGCAAGTTAATACGTTTCAAATTACCTCACGTGCCAAGCAAAATAGCACAGACCCAGGCATAACCAGTACTTGGGCATCAAACGAATTATTGATTTTCATATCTTGTGTTCCTATATCAATGACTATCCTAATAAACAGGGCGAATGATAGGATAAGAGTGAGTGAGACAGCTATATTTGAATGATTGCGCTTGAAATATAGATTATAATTTTAAGGAAAACAGAATATATAACTGATGATTGTATGACGTCTTAATTAGGACATTTTTGAGTTGACACGTAGCGTGCGTTGGTTGTGTATACGTGTCTTTATTTATATAATATCATTGCCTACTAACAAATAAATTATGAAAACACTTGACCAAAAAAAACCTGTTTATTGTATCTTTATTCTATAAGTAAATGTAGTACTTAACTTATTACTTTTGGGGACCTGAGGACCCAATTACAGGTAACGGGTCATTCCACCTTAGTCTACAGGTATGTGCATCTTAAATCATTGTTGAGGACCTCTCATATTATGAAAAAAAGTATGTCATAAATATCAACAATACGCATTTAAAAATATAACGGAAAATTTAATTACCACTTTTTCTACTTAAAAAGCAGTGTGCGGCAATCCTAACGGCGATGTGGCAGCCCTGCACGCCGCGTGTCGCACGTAATGCCCGCTCTGTATTCATGAAATTGATGGCAACTGTTTTTTGTATTGCACAATTAACGCTTTTATCAATTTCTATATACATACATAAACAATTTAATGGTGGTAGAGCTAACGCTGTAGTTTATTTCTAGCTACAGCATGGATGAGTCAGCTCGACAGGGAACGGAACACACCCTCACAGAATGACATCGTAAAATAACAACATAACGCCGCTGTGTTTCGTTTGTCGAGTGCAGGGATTTGGAGACCCTTGTTACTGGTGACGTGCCATTCCGTCGTAGTCCTCAGGGAAGAAAATTTGTTGGTGATGGATGTCATGTCATGGGTCGCAGCCACCGTTTACTATCAGGTCAACTGAGTGCTTGTTTGATGCCCCCAATGTTATGTAAAAAATAGTGAAAAGGAGTTGAAGGCTCAATTAAGTGAACATTGTATCTGACCACGCGGAGCAGTGGATATTTTTTTTGCTAAAGTATCAAAAAAATCCTAATCTTTAACACTTGACCAGAACATATATTTAAAATATAACGGAAAAGTTAATCTTTGAATGTAAGTGCTCCAGAATTTTTTGCCTTAAAATTGCTTATAGGACACGGTTTTATTGCATCGACAATATCGACCCTAAATGTGAAAGAGGCTCAAATACATTTGTCTAGCGTGTCTATCATCATATATTACCACGTGCATACTTGCTTCTACTTTTCCCAAGTGCTAATTCTCCAGGTCGATTTCGACCAGGACGATATTTTCTGGTCATCTGTCCAGAATATAATAAAGTGCTGGAAGCATTTGGACAAACAGAGGCACTGCCGCGTGATACTCTTCTAGTCCGCTACGATGCATGGATAGTAAGATTAGAATGAGACTCAGGCCCGAAAACTAACAATCTGTGATACACAAACATTGTTAATCACCTAGGAATCGAACCACCACCTTCGCACCAAGTCAGTATTTTGTGTCAGTATTTTTCAGCTTTTACATAAGGCCGTTAAAAGCGCTAGAAAAAGTTATCACTTCTCGGCAGTTCCAATATTCAAGCTGGGCTTCCTTTTTAGAATCCTAAAAAGCTTGTGAAATTTAGAATGTAATGTTTTGTTGTATTCTGTACCGACAAAAAAAAATAATGTTATTAAATTACAAAGCAACCACGGTTCAAATGTTCCAAGAGGACTTTCAACTTGCAAGCGCAAGGGCTACAGAAATTTTTCCGTCAGAAACGGAATGAAATTTTAATCTGAAATGATCGCTACGAACCAAAGCCCGGACGGCTTGCGGAATTTATTCATACGGCCACTGCATGCGCTGTAATGAGAGACAAGAATGGGGCAGTCGCGAGTTGGATTTATCGTATCGAGGTTCCGCACATGTAACAACTATTTACAAATACCACAACAACCTACTGTTTCCATTTGCTGTATTTTAACGTTAAAAGGTACTTATTTAAATTAATCCGATAGTAGCAATTGACCAAGCCGAAGTTTTCCCGGTGAAACAGATTGAGTAACAAACTTACAAACTTTTACATTTGTAATATTAATAGTATTCTATTTCAATTACAATCTTTGCCTTAGCGGTCAAATACGTAGTAATTTGCACTTAAAGTTTGTAAAGTGGTAGACCATCTGCAGCTTTATCTAGTTAGCACAGAACAACATCGTGAAATGCAATGCACCAACATCCTGCTGCGTCTCGTTTGGTGAGCATAGGGGTGCGGTTACCTAGTTACTGGCTGTGCATTCCATATTATTCCTTAGGGGACATCGATAGGATGTAGGTGTTTATATGTGACACTCACGATGTATTCGTGTGTGTTTATTTGTCATAATACGGAAAAGGTGTAACTAATTTGTCGATTGGTTTCCTAATAGGTTACTTATAATGAATGGAGGCATGGTGAGATTACTTAGAATCAGGTGAACTGTATGCTCGTTTATCACTCTAAAAATATATCATAATTAAAGTTTTAACTCATGAATATCAAGCATTGGAGACATCAGAGAAGTTGCAGACCAGTTGACGTCGTTCCAGTAGGGTGTAGGATCTTTTATTGAAGGTCCACAAGTCCTACCGCTTCAGAAATACCGCTAGTGTCAGTCGATTCCACAAAGTTTATTCATAAAGAATTTTCATTCATCACAAAGAAAATTCGTAGTAAAAAATTGAAAAATGGTAGGTTGTTAAGTCTCTCCCGAAAACAAAGATGGAACGCCTTATTAAACGTATTCCGGTTGTCACACACCAGATGAAACAAAAGGCGCTAGGCCACTATTATAAGCAGGCCCTGGTTTCGATTCCCAGTCGAGAAACAATATTTGTGCATCACAAATTACTGGTTTCCGAGTCTGGGTGTGTTGTATTTATGTCCCGTTTTCCTGACATTGCCTTTGAACCTTCCTCCGATCATATTACACATGCATTATATCAGAATAGGGAACGGGAAGATTAGTGAGTGTCTCTTTGCGCAAATGCTTACGGCATTATAAAATATCCTAAGCGGTTAATGTCATCTGTCAATAACCAGAACATATAGCCGTGGTCGACATCGACCAGGAGAACATTACCATCATATGCTGGTACTCTGAAAGCATCATTCTTCTTCTTCCTCTTTTCCTTCTACTGGTTCATAAAATTGCAACGAGAAATGATGTGATCTATAAAAAACGAAATGTAACGTAGAAAATTTCAAATTCTGTCCGGAACCCTACAACCGAACAAAGACAGGACAAATGTGAGC
The DNA here is from genome assembly GCA_029286865.1 of Teinopalpus imperialis. Taxonomy (NCBI): domain Eukaryota; kingdom Metazoa; phylum Arthropoda; class Insecta; order Lepidoptera; family Papilionidae; genus Teinopalpus; species Teinopalpus imperialis. The sequence continues at coordinate 16,970,910 of JAGSMU010000012.1, forward strand.
AGAGTGCGCAGTTAAAACAATAAATGGGAAGAGGGCACAAAATGCTAGCGATGCGATGCTCCTGCCACTTGTTCTTTGATACGATTTTTTTAATGTGGAAGTTTGTTATTTGCACGGATATTAATTGTTAACTGAAAAAGTGGGAATAGGTTTGCGAATTGTGTTTGAAACAATCACAAATGTATAAAAACCAACATGGTTCCGTATAAGTGTGGGTAAGTTCAGTTGATGTTATCTAGGCTTTTACATTTTCAGGGGCAATAACGCAAGCGTATGTTGAACCTTGTTGTGGCTCTTTTGTTTTCTTAAGAAAGGAACAGGACTAAAATAATTTAAAACTACCTTGTATCGAATCATGACAATCGGCGATGAAAAGTCGAGCGATGATTCAATCAGGTAAAAGGCAACAATGAAGATATTCCGACAAGTCACACTGCAGAAAAACAATTTTTGGTAACAGATGTGAAATCAGGCTCCTTCCAGACCTTCGAAGGTTCAAGTTCTCACATACTTCATTAGGATCCATTCTAGTACGTAATACATGTACGTAATAACAAACAAATCCAGCCAATGAATTTCCATTCCAAGACCATACAGGCCCATAGACATGAGTGTAGGGAATGGGATACTCGATTACAAATGATTAGGGTCCAGAGGTCAGTTCATAGAGGTGATGACGGATCAGCATAATGATTCCTTATCGAGGGTTAATGTTGGTGACATGAGTTGTTGGAATCAATTGCCACCAAGTAAACTGTGAGCTAGATAGTCACTTCACTTTTCACTTCACTTTTCACTTACACACACACGCTATGTATTAAAAAACCTATATAAATGAGTAACTCTCGGTTATTCTTTTAATGAAAGCAACGTATTCACGCTGAAGTACTTTATTTACTACATGAGGAAATGCCTTAATCATAGATGGAACACGGGCACACCTACCTTCGTCACCAAACTGGCAACAGACCCGCTTGTTGACATCGTCTCGCAATAATCAGAATCAAATTCTTTTTACTTCACAATAATAATCTTTATGACTTATAATAAAAAGTCTACTCCTGTAAAAATATGAATGGACTTTTAGTTTATGCATTGTTTGTTTTAGTTTGCGGGCGAATTCACTGAATTATTTATGAGTCAGACAACAAGGCAGAACAGAAGGGACACTGGTTGTTTATAGTGGACCTACAGGAAGGGACTTAATTACATATTGTGAAGGAAACTGTACGAAAGAAAATTAATATAAAATAAAGCCCATGGAACTTAAACTTCTTTGGCAATATACACTTCTATTTGTCAGTATATATAAAGAAAATTCGCGTGCAAATCAATAGTAGTGGCAGAAATAAATTTGCGATCTGCATTTCGATTTATAAGTAAATAGTAAAACTACTCACGCAAATCAGTACAGGAAGTGAAACTTGTGTGGCAATCTTCACCTCAGTTTGTATGTAGGTAGCTATATATAAAAATGAGCCCGTGAATCTCGGTACAGTACTCGTGACAGAGTTAAACTTCTTGGCGATTTTTTCCTTTCCTTCGTAAGTATATAGTAAAAAGAACGAAAGTAATACAGTACAAATAAAGGAAGTGATACTACGCGAAGAAGTCAAACTTCAGCAGACTTGAACGAAGTGATAAGAACGAGTATATAGTAAAATAAAATTAAGGGTTAAATTGGCAGAAAGAAGGACTGAACAGGATAACAAAAAATCAAACACCTTCAGTTCAGTTATCTCTTTTTTCTATGATTTGCGTAAAAGTTAAGTACTTTATCGTCTTTATAGTCCGGTACGACAATGTTCATTTATTTATAATATAATTTTACAATCTAATATATGTTAGAAAATATTACAGACATTAATAAAGAGTTATGAACTAAATAGCGCATATGATATTCCCCTATGCAGTACAATTTACATATGAGCGGTGCTTGTACAGCTTTCACAGGTTAATTATACAAGCTATATGCTACTGAAACTGTACCATTAAAAGCACAATAACGAGGATAGCGTTGGAGCTAAATATACGCCGCTAATGTAAAGGTAGTATATATTATTACAAAGGTAGCGTCACGTTGCAGTTTGTTCGTTGATGCTCAGGTGATGAATATATGGTTGGCAATCCACAACTGTTTGCTTGACGCGAATTTTTCTGCCATGCACAACTACTCTGTAGAATAAGCTGTCGCCAGCAATATTGCCGAATCAATACGACTTAGGGACCTTCAAGAAAAGAGCCTACACCTTTCTTTAAGACATATAGCGTATCTGCGACTCCTCTGGTGTTGCAGATATTAATGGGCGGCGGTAATCACTTGCCGTCAGGTGAGCTGCTTATTCTTTTGCCAACTATTCTAATCTTAGAATGTTTGTGCTAGGAGATGTTTCACGAAAATAGCTAGAATATTATATATTACGAATAGACGACCGTATTTTTTGCAGACCGTGGCCTAAACCGTTTGACTTTTCAAACCATTGTGGAGCCTAACTGCAGCTATTAGTGGCGAGGGTCTGAAAGTGTATATGCATATCTTTGTTGAGGATGGATGCAGATCATGGGCCGCTGGGGATGTCGAGACCTCATTACTGATAACGAGGCACAAGATTATAAAAGATTCTATATAGAACCAAATATCATTCTATGTAATTAAATTTCTTATTCTTTTCAAGTCTGAAAGTCTACGCTCCAGCTATCTATCGCAGCATGAGCTCAGGTAGTCGCAATTTTAGTACACGTACGAGTATCTTATACAAGCGTTTAATGTAAAAACAAAGTAAGGTTAAGCAACAGCCTATTGATATAAATCCTATTATTGAATAGGCCTCGTCTTGAGACTCAAGACCCTCCGTGCTGTAGCCCACCATGCGGCTCCACAGCGAATTATTTTGTATTTACTTCCTGAGTGTGTTCGTTTTCTTACGATGTTTACCTTCACAGCCGAGCATTGAGGATTATGTTACATCAATTCACATTAATAAGGATTATTTTTACTTTTGTTATTGTAGACCTTCTCCATACATTACTATTACAAAGCACGACCCTGAGTGAGCAACATAGATTGCTCCAAAGCATGATCACCTGCATACATCACCTTTCCGCAAACTTACAGGTAATCGCTATATGTAGTGGTATGTGGCAGTCGACAGTGATAGGCACTATCGACTGCCAGTCGGAGGTTGTCACTCGCGAAACTTTCTTCTTCTTCGGTTATCGGTTCTACGAGCCAACCCATTGTCACTTCATCTTGCTAATCTTTTTAGCTACGTCGGTCATCCTCGTTCTAGTTCGGATGTCTACGTTGCGTATTCTTACACGCAGAGACACATCGATCATGGTCAGCTCTGCCAGCCAACTAACCTGAGCTTTCATATACGGTCAACTTGTATGTACTAAATAATTATGTTTTTTACTTTCTTTTAATTAACTGTTAATTATCAAATTATGGGGTGTCTTTTCTAGCGGATAAAATTAAGAAAGGAAGTTTGTAAGTTTAAGATGAAGAATAATATTTTTATTTTATAATCTGCAGTTACAGCTGACTTAATTGATGTTACAAAGCTTTTTCCTTTGTTAAGGAAAATACAGCGGAGATTCTGCTGATGAGATCAAAAAACAATTACTCGTATATTGCTCCTTATTAATCTCAAGTCAAGAAAGAGCTGCTCTACGGAAGAATATGAAACTAATAATTGAGTCTTAAAGTATTTAGTCAAAAAATTGCTTATGGTATTAACCAGGTATTACTAGATTACATAAACTGCTGGTGCAGTAAACATTTGCGCAAACACAGAGGAACTCTCTCGTCGTACCCTTTACTGTTGTAATGTATTTTTACATTTATATAACATATGTATTATATGGTAAAATATAACATATGCGGAAACAGTTAATGCTTCCTATCTTTTATTACCACTGAAATTATTTAACCGGAACCAACATAAGCTTTTAATTAGAAGCTCACAGTATCTTGAGATCATACGGTGGTATGTCTCTCCATCAAATCATTCCATATTTTATTTTTGAACAAAATCATGAAATAATTTACAAGGCTTGTCCCTTGCCACTGCTAATTCACTGAACGGTGAAGTCACTGAATATAAGCAACGGCCTCGACCTCATGAATTTTCTTGCAACACACAAATATACACCTAAAATTGAAGCAATAAAGCTGTTTATTGGCAAACATTAAATTTGTATGAATATTTGTGACATCGTATATAAACATATCCTGTATATCAACCAAGAGAGCTTTATCAAGATTTCGTAAATGTGTGTGTATTCCTCCCTATCCTATTTCAAAAATGGTTATCATTTCAATTTGTGCAATGAATATACATATCATCGATTTAAATCTTCCACGGTACATTTTTTTGCTCTGCTTTTGTAAATAAATTCCATGATAAAAAACATTGTGTAACATTAAACATAACAAAAGTAATAATGAGAGAAAGATCTTTCTCTTATCACATTCTCTAATCTCTGAGAGAGTTTAATGGGAAATATAGATAGAAAAGTGCTATCAATATTTGATACGTAAGCGTTTTCTCGAAGTTTTTTTTAATATAATATTAGGGTGACAAACAAGCTCACAGTTCACGTGACGGTAAGTGACAGCTGCGGCCCGTGGTGTCTACACACAACCTTTACAAATATTCAAGGGGCAAACCGATCGAATACCTTCTTACCTGTAAATAGGTTTCCGAATCCCTACACTCACAATACGAAGCACAGCGAATTTGTGCTATTATTTCACACTGGTATTCTGTGAGGGCATGGTTCTACTCAGGTTATACCCATGAATATCGTAGCTAATATCCGGACTGTCCTGGACAACGGAGGCATTTCATCACATTCGTCAGGCGTGACCCATGTGCATCTTCAGTCTTCGTTGAAGATCGATGTAGATGGGTCACGGCGATCACGTGTCATCGTTAGGTTAAACGTGTACTAATCAATACCAGATCACCCTTAATATCAGAAAAAGACAATATTAACAACACTTCAATCACCTATGATTTCCATAAATCCGCAGCTCCTTTTCTGATCCTATCATACATCACATAGCTAACATTTATATGTTATATGGTGCTATCAACAGCGAATCAATACTCCACAGCCGCTCACAGCATTTTGAAAGCAATAAGTGTTTTTTTTATGAAAAGCCGTGCATAGTTATTGTACAGAGGAACTCTGTGACGGCCTCTTACCTTTCCGTTCTAGTAAACCCATTCTTAGTATTGCTAGTTTAAGACGTCAAGAAATGATACTACTGAAGTTCTTCAAAATATACAAATTGTTTACAATTTTCAGATTTACATATATTCACTTCTCATTACAACGTCTTCACTCGACGACAAACAAAATTGGAATGCCGTGTCGCATTACAATCAGTCGAATGAACGTTACTGGAAAATTAATTGAATGAGTGAATGATTAGTCAAAACAGTAACTAACATAACACTAATTCAGGTAAATTGCATAATTATGTTTAAAACAGCACAAATTTAATTTATTTATCTATGATTTTATAATTATGCTAAATTTAAAAATAACATGTACTACAGTGTATCTTTTCCTCGTAATTATAAGGTTTTTCTTCTCTGCTCGTCCCAATTCATTTTCGCTAGCGATTATCTTTTACAAATCTTTTAAATTGTTTCTTAAAAAATATCTATTTAAAAAGAAACAAAACAAACCCGTTCCCTTTAATCTATAAAGACCTTTAAATTCACCATTTTCTTCAGTTTCCTATCGTTCAACAAATAGCCAACTCGATTAAGAAGTTTTAAATCCTCATTAAATGCTATCTGAAGTTATTTCAGTCTTGGCTTGACCGAGTAGATTGTCTCTTAAAAAAAGCTTTTTGAAATATAACGGTTTTGGTCATTTGACTGCCGATTTTAATATGTTGTGTATCCAGACCTCCGGGGTGACAACGCATGTGAATTTTTTAATCTTTGTTGGGAATAGACGTAATTATTTCAGACCGAATCATGAACATCAGATAAACTGTATGTGCAATTATCACCCCAAAAAATACAAAAAAGGAATATGTTCACAACAAAGGGTGCTTATCGTTTGAATTATTTAAATTCAAATTCAATTCTTGCAGTCTGTTGATCGAATATAGGTAGTCATTCAATTCTTTACTACTTCAATATGAGATTGGTTTCAGGGAGTTGATAAAGATGCTCTTGTGTGGCCATCTCTGCCGAGGCTCGTACTAACAACCTTCCAGGTGTCGTACTGAAGAATAATGTGCACTTTAGTGTCGACTCTATTGTCACTCAGCCCGTAATTGTTGTACCTACATAAAGTAATGTGCTTTCAACACAAATGGCGTACATATCAAAATTTTGCTATTGTAAATTACATGGCAGGTAGTTTCTAATTGAAACTGAATGGGTCTGCTCGACTGGTAAAGGGTCGCACACAATGGCAGTGTAAATTGTCGTGATTGCTTATCGGGGATGAATGTGTAGTTAACAAGAGCAAGCTCGTTTATCATCCTCCATACAGTAAAGTTAACGAAGACATTAAGCAAAAAACTTCGCCAACTGCAGCGACTTGAGAATTAATTATAAAGATCCGCAAGTGGTGGATTTGCATAAAATATTTTTGAGTAATTTTAAAATCTTTATTTGTTTTTTTGGTATGTATCAAAAATAAAGATGGGTTACGAAAATAAAAGTGAGATTAAAATATAAAATAGAATAAAATTTTATTACAAAAGATAGGTTTAGATTATTTTTAATTTAATTTATTATAGTATTAAGTAGGTTAGATTTAGGTATGGTTTAGGTTAGATGTAGGTCAGCTAATAATACCTATTCTCACTCTGTAATGAACTCTCTCGAATCTCTCAAAACTTTGTAATGTAATCCACGGTATCTCTCTACCAAAACTTAAACAAAAAAATGCCATAATAATATACACCGATGCGTTGCATGAATTTTTTGCTTTATTATTTTATTTTACTATACTGTTTTTCCTACAATATCTCTACATGAGCCTTATGTAAACTACATAAGGCATATTTTCCTTATATCATCAGTATTTCGGGTTCAATCCAGAGATGGTTATTCTTCATCTGTCGGTGGCCCATGATTGTTTGTGGTACTAAAAACACCTAGAAACCTTGAAGGCCTTGTTCTAGTTGACCACCACATAGGTTTCAGCTGGGAGTTCTAAGTACTCGGATACCTTTCAAGCCGGTGAAGCTGTAAAAGCCCTCGGGTTAACAGTGGCCATCAGTCATAAAAAAAAGCTATAAAAATAAAGTATATAGCTAAATACAAATAATAATAATGATTTATTTAGTCATAAAAAATACACCTGTGTTAAAAGTATTGGAGTCAAATTTATATATAATAAGATAAATATTTAAGAGTACGAAAAGAAGTCAGCAGAGTGTATGTAACACTTCTCTGCTGACTTTTATACTTTTGCTTTAGTTGTGTTAACGAGCATGAATTTTTCTTAGGATTATCTTGTTAGCACTTTGTATTATTAACGTTCGTAAATTGCGAGAATTTCATGTTTAATTTTTTGTGATATTGTATAACTTACACAACATCATTTTTGCACTATTTAAGGAGCTTAAAGGTAAAACAAAAAGAACAGACACATTGAGAGGCACTTGATGCGTCAACAATGGTTTAGGGTACGTTATGCGAAACTTAAGGTGCTTTCTTCGATTCCTTCATTCGAGTATTGTCGTAAAACATCTTCTAGCACAAGAATTTTGCAGCTTAGTGGGTTTAACCGGAATGTTATAAGTTAATGACACTACTAGCATTCCTGAAGAAACAATACTTTCTGCGCAAATTTTAAGTTACGTTTCTACTTCATACCGACTCGTTACCCTTGACACTATGTATGGTCTAGCCGTATTAAGGTTCACGAGGAAAACAGTTTGACTTTAGGGTCGCTCTTATCAAAGCCCTTTTTAAGTGGTAGAGACACGCGGCAGTTTGGTGTTGCTAGCTATATATAGCATGAATGGGTCGGTGGGTCCTGATCCCTGGAGCGACGGAGGGCCCTTTTTAATGTTAAATGTGTGACACAACAATAGTAAACTAGTTAGTAGTCTATGGGTAGAGGAGTTTGGATGCTCTTGCAGTTAATATGGCTTAAAAAGTAAAACGGTGATTATATTAGAATAAAAAAGCAAATGAATAATAATAAAGGGTTTATTTCCCTTTTCTGTGCATTTATCACACTTCCATCTCAGTCCGCAGGCGTCTGCGTCATAATCGAGGATGGATGTGGGTGGCGTGGGCAGCGCGAATCAATTACCATCAGATGAACTGTGAGCTTGTTTCTCACACTCACTACAATAAATACTCGATACACCATTGTTTTTAATGATCAGCATAAAATAAAATGAATATACATATATAATAACTTGTGCCGACTGACTGATCCATCAACTCGGTAAGCTGCTTGCGCTACAAGCTGGACATTTCGGCAGTTGATGCTTTTTAAGTTGTAAGCATGTACTAAGGAAGGATTTTTGGAAATTTCCCCACTACGGATGTCAAATAGTGGATGAACCGTTGTATGAAAGTCCGTCATTTTCAAAGTAATAAACACAAAATTGTTTGAATATTACTGCTTCTGTTTAGAAATATGTAATACGTATATCGGCGTTTTGTGTTGTCGATGTGAATTAGGGGTTGAAAGTTTAGTATGGGACGTTCGTCACCTTTGAAGGAAGTGGCATTAAATTCAATATGAAAGCTATAAAGTTTTGGAAAAAATATCATGAATAAGTTTACATCTAAGCTCGATAGAAGGCGTTGAGCACTGTTCCTGAATCGCGCTATGGTTTCGTTACGCGGCTTTCAGCTTCTTTCTACTTACCGAGCCTTACTGTAATGTACATATATCTACGCATGCGAAACTCCGGACAACAGCTAGTACTACATTAAAATACTAAGTAGTATTACTGAATGTCCGGGAGTAGCAACGCAAGCACGTGACGGAGATATAGGGGGTTTGGGGGAGAGACCATAGACGCGACATTGCCGAGCTATTTATTTATAAAACGGTGAAAACAATTTTGAACGTCTTGCCATTAGTATTATAGTAAACAAAAAGTACGAAAAATGTTAAGCACACATCTCGTCAGGTAAAAGTCTATTTTTGTTTGCAGGGACGGAGTAAAGTGCGCTTTAGTCACGGGCTTAACAGATTTAATATTAAACATTGTCGTTACATTTACAAATAGTTGCGTTTGCTTATGGTTGTTCGGTGCGGCGATTATAACGATAAAAAGTTGAACCTAACAGCGCAAACCATAAGGATTTCATATTGAACACGTTAATTGTACACAATTATAATCCGATTAATGCAATTAGCATTACTCGGATTATCTGAAACCAACGTTCTTGGATATAAGCACATTTAAAGGCGTTGTTGAATGATCTCAACACAATATATAGATATTGTATATACTTTACATATATATATATATATATATATAATGTTTCTTTCTATAATTGTCGGTGAATAAAACCATGTGTTGCTCTGTAATCAAAGAAATGACATTTAACGTTTATTATTCACAATCTCAATCTTTTATTCAATATTTTTAACACTTGAACACAATAATAAATTACACTCTTATATCTTTCAAACCTCTCAGACAATCACAGCCCCGCTTTACCAACGTAGTAGATTGCATCCCTTATACCGCCATCTGTCGACCGAGCCCGACTCCACACTTCTTTACCAACGGAGTGAGTCACAGCTAAATTCAAATTAAAGAAATGTTCTATAATAACTATTTCTTTATATATATATATATAAAGTAATACCACATTTTAGTTCATAGAGGTGAGAGTCTACATTATAATTCCATATTGATGGAGAATGTGGGTGTCATGGCCCGCTCACATCATTTACTATCAGGCGAGCTGTGTGAAGGAAAAAAGAAAATTACAATACACCAAGCCTATTAAGCTTCGTACAATGAGGAAGAGTACACTTTTTGTATGACTGTTATAAGATATCCTGGATAATAAATCTAAAAAAATAGTCCTGGACTTATAGAGTAGGGATAAGGTACATCCTGCCAGTCGTATAAGGCGATTAAAAGGCTCCGATCGTCCAAGATGGCGAACTCGAGGAGGGCGTCAACACTAGTGGTCCCGGGTTGCCTTAACACAGTGATGGTGCCAGGGGAGGCGTGACCTCCCCTGCCCCGTGCTTAGTTTCATTGCAACGGTTCCAGTGCGTTTCGTAGAAGATTGCACTAAGGTTGGCCCCGGAGGTTTTACAAAATCCCACGTAATCTTGTCTTCCCACCAGAAGGTAAGCTCGTTTCTTCAATACAATACAAATATATATAATATTTAGTATTATCTGGCATACATGCACATGAAGCATATACTTAACCAGCTCACGTGTTTGCCTCGCAACGGTGCAAGCTCGTAGCACGTCGATAAATACGGGAGCATGTGAGCACACAAAGTGCCGAGATGAATCTGCAGCATCACGTGTAATAAAGCGGGTTAATTGAAACAGAGGAGATGAGATTATAAATAATCTCATATTGGCATTAGTATTCGACTGAAGTAGGGTCAAACCCGTTGATTGTAAGTGCCGCCACTTACAATCCCATCGCGCATCATAGATTCACCTGCGTCCGAATGAGACCGAGGCACTCCCTCGACGACCCCGACGACGCGACCACCAGGGCCCAAGCTCTTCATAAAACACTACACACGTACATTGCACCCTCATACCGCCCCCGCCGACAGCGAGGGCGTCGCAAACAAGGTTATTCGCGATACCACCATTTCCCAGGCCGGTTCTTTCCAGTCAATATAGTTAGAAGCGTCGCTGGAGTTTCTTGCGCCACTTCTTCTCCAGCGCCCACGCATTCCGAAGTGGTGATACATATAGCCAATAATAATAATAGAGATATTAGTAGATAATTCTTAGTCAGAAGCAACTGACCGTAACCTCTCGGGCACCCTCGAGTAAGACGCTCTCGCGGAACAGGGTACCGGTCCAAACCGAGGCTCCCTCTCGGAAGCCCTTGTGCTGGTTACCCACTAATAGAGGTCTCAACTGAGCGGCATAAGCGCTCGGTCACCTCTCAATCCGGCGAAACTGTAAAAGCCCTCGGGCTAACAGCGGCCATCAGACAAAAAAGAAAAAAAAACAGATGTAGAGCCACGCTGCAGTTTGTTTCTAGTTGCAGGATGGTTAAGCTAGGAGGAGCACGCTAATAGAATTTCAGGATAAGATATTAACATAATGCTTTGTTTCGTTTGCTGAGTGTAGGGATCCAGAGACTCTTATTGCTGGAGACATTCGATCTCAGTCCGGAGGACAGTGTCAGGAGTGATAACACATCAGCATTACAATTGCTTATCGATGGTGAATGTATATGTCGTGGGCCGCTGGAGTCATCAGGTGAATTGTGTGCTCGTTTGTCACCTTTAATACAAAAAATATCTTGTAAATAACAAATCCTTTACAATTCGCCGTTTGACTCATCCCTTTAGATAGCGATCCGAGTCGAGCTTTCGTACCTCCTTATTAGGGGCCGTCGGATCGTATCATCGCCCCCCTCTGTTGTGTCGTCGACGTTCTTCGTCCACAGGGGCCGGAGCGCAGCGGTGGTGCGGCAGCAGACTCCGCGCCAGCTTCGCAGCATCGTCGTTGTCTCCATAATCAGCGGGCCTCCCACTCACGAGTCTAATGAGATAAAGCTGTAGAGGTCTCTGGACCAACAGCATTAATCGCACACAAAAAAAAAATTGCCGTTCTAATCATTTTGTCATAGCTTGACGTAGTTATATCGTATAGTCTGAAACAGGTGGTTTCGTTAACGTTCCAACTTAACCAAATACAGCAGTGTTATGCTTTTTTACGCGAATATTCTACGACGCGTAGTCCTACCCGGGTTGAGGCGACCCGGCGACCCTTTAGGTAGAAATTGTAGCGTGGAATTGATCACAATAAAATACCACGATATGAAGATACCAGCTGTATAGCGTAGTCTACAATCACCTTTATTTTGAATGCACGGTATAATTTTTCTATTTTTCCAAAACAATTGGACACCGAGCCCGCATTCGTCAAATGCACGTATCACGTTCATTTGTATGTACACTTGGGTGTGTGTACGAGGATTTCGCGATAAACGTTTTGAAATGTTTTATCTCATGTAAATTCGCTCATTTATGAGTATTTTATTTTGTTGTGTGTATTGCAATAGGAAATAACGTTTCCGCGTCACCAACATAATTCTTAATATTTGTGAAATATAGCATTCATTCTTGCATAATATCGTTCACAGCTTAAATTGCTCATAATCCATCAGAGACGTAGTTTAGGAATTCTGCTTACTCTATTTTCTATTACTTCTTTCTATTTTCTACATATCTGAAATAAAAATTCCACCATCACGCACTGACCCACGATAACCCACTTCTGATAAAAAATACTGACATGTTCCAATACATCAGAGTAGCTTCCTCCACTTATCTATTTCAATTCAGGCTATTCTAATCTGGAAGTCCTATTGACTCATATCATCAGAGAGGTCTCTGGACCAACACCAATACTCATACACAAAAAAAAAATTCTTTAGTCGTTTCATGAAGTCAGCTTTTGGTTTGTCTACGATATTTGGTTTATGCAAGAAAAAGTTTAAATAAATAAAAGCTAGCGGTCAAAAAGATGCCGATTGTTTTACCCATTAATACGTAAAATTAAAAATATGTTAACTCTACTGAAAAATAACAAATAACAAATAACCGTATTTATTACAGATATTTTTTACATTTTCATGACCAATGAGAACCCTTCAGGAAAGAACTATCGAAGTGGATCTAGTGGAAAAAATCAAATCAGCTATAAATGTTTTGCGGATGTTGGAAAGCAGGGCAGTGAGATCTTGATTAGTTTACTCTACACTGCCCGCTACCTATAAATATATAATCCAATATGACACTCGTAGCTTTAGTGTCTATGCGCTACCTCTTACATTACACGAGGTTTTGCATTTGTATTTGAGGTGCATGAGTAAACCGAGTTCGATCCCTGGCGTCGACATCATTAAAATTTAAATGCTGGGCGGTGAAGGCAAAATTTGCGAGGAAACCTGCAAGTATTGGAAAAATTGTAAAAAATGTATTTCGAAGACATATGAAGTCCGTCGTTCTGTGTAGTGGGCGTTTACTTTACTTTTTCTTTTTATCGCCACATATGGTGAGGGTGTAATTTCTGCAAAGTGAAGTTGACTGTGTGCTCATTTGTCACCCTTGGTTTCATTAAATTATAATCATTGTAACTTTTTTATCGACTTTTTCTTCCGTTTAATACCAAATGACATCAACTGCGCAGTGTATATTCATCCATATCCATTCTCTAAAATGATTTAATCTCTAAATGCAAGTACATTGAGATCGGAGGAAGGGGAGTCAAGGGTAGATCTGCATCTGAAACTTCCTCCGATTTTTCTTATATTTTTTAGTTCTTGTTGTATGTATTATGTATTGCTGATGCAGTATCAAATACACTGGACGTATACAGCACGCCCAAACTCGAAGACCAATAAGTTTAGGAATCCGGAGACCTTAATTTTGGGTGATAAGGCATGACATCTCTCTTCTCTTCAGTGATTTCAACGCATACGCGTTATGATTCCTTATTGAAGACGAGTGTGGGTGTCGCGGGTCGCAGTAATCACTTACCCTCAGGTGACAAGTGTGCTCGTATGTCACCATCAATACGTTAAAAAACAGACTGTTCAAAGACAGCGTAGTGATCGGTGTGGTTACCATAACAGAATATAAGCGAACTACATATAAAGATTTTACTTTTTTTGTTTATTACATTGAGAGTAACAAACGAGCATACAGTTCACCTGATGGTAAGTGATTCCTGTGTCTCATGACATCTACATCATCCTTGGAATCATAATGCAGATGCGTTCTGATACTGAGATAGAATGCCTCGTCAGTAATAAAGGTCTCCGGATCGTTATACTCACCAGACGAAACAGAGCAGCATTATGCTGCTATTTTCCGCTGGTATTCTGCGAGGGCGTGGCCCCACCACGGTCGAGGTGACCCATTCATTCTTCAGCTAGAAACAAACTGTAATGAAGCTTTATCACTGCAAAAACTTTAAAGCAATTTTAGTAAAATTTCAAACAATCCGAAGACATGTGTACTTGTCACCCTTAATAAATAAAAAGAACATAACGGCACTGTTTATATAACTGTATATATGTAAGCATTTTCGATTGCCACGCTATCCCGTGCTTCGATGCGTAAACATTACGTTAGATTATACCTGCGGATTAATTATAATCAAACCCGATAAATTACAGAGTTAATTAAAACAAACAAATATCTACATGAATTGTGATTATATCAACAAAATGATATTTCCACGAGTACCGAATCGGTAGTTAATTCTTTTATAATGCAATGCGATGCTACTAATATTATTAATATTCCGGTTAACCATTGTAACTAAGCTTAAAAATATTATGCTAGGTAAGCAATAGTCGAATAACGGATTCGAACATGTGACCTTAAGTTTCGCAGATCACACCCATTAGGCTATCGACGTTTTTTTTTTTTGTGTATGAGTATTGCTGTTGGTCCAGTGACCTCTACAGCTTTATCTAAATAGACCCGCGAGCGGGAGGCCCGCCGAGTAAGGAGACAACGACGATGCTGCGAAGCGAAGCACGAAGACCGCTGCCGCACCACCGTTGCGCTCCGACCCCTGTGGACGAAGAACGTCGACGACAACAGAGGGGGGCGATAATACAATCCGAGGGCCCCTCATAGTGAGGTACGAAACCTCGACTCGGATCGCTATCTAAAGGGAGGACAGGATAACTTTAGAAGCGGCCTAAAACACGATTAAATCGCGTGTAAGCCGCTGTACGAGGAAGACGACGTCGTGGCGTGTCTGAATTTACGAGTGTAACTATCGACGTTTAACTAATAGTTTAATTCTGTACACAAGCTAACAGAGTTCTATCTCAAGTGCACGTGATAATGTGATTTTTATTTTCAATTAAAATTTAAATTTAAATCATTTCAAAAAAGAGCCCGGCGGTGAAGGAAATTATCGTGAGGAAAACTGTATACCTAAGTAATGAAAAGTATTTCAATGACCTGAACGCTTCCAATCCGTAGTGGAGCCGCTTGGTGGACTGTGATCATCACAAACCCGACAAAGCTCAGCAAGAGTAAAATGCAGAAATGGCAACTGGCCGGCCATATAGCTCGTAGAACCGATAACCGATAGGGGAAGGAAGTTTATTGAGTGGCAACCTCGGACTGGCAGACGTAGAGTAGGAAGATGCCCGGCTAGATGGAGCGACGACCTATGCAAGTCTACGGGAAGTCGATGGATGCAGGTGGTACAGGATCGTGCTTTGTGGCGATATATGGAAGAGGTCTATGTCTAGCAGTGGACTGTGGCCAGGCTGGGATGACGCACAGTTACTAGTTTTAATTTCATAATATGGATAAACGATGGTTAAACCAATGTAACAGTTAATTGCAAATATAGTTTGCCGTATGTAGCTTTCGATGAATATTAATTTATTGGTTACGAAGTAATGCTAATATTGTGTTTATAAGCAAGATGCGTGGCTGTGCAAACAAAGTTCCGATACTCGTAGCACGCGTACAGCTCAGGATTAATTTTAATTGAAGGGGTGGAGCTTTCCTCCTCAGAAATTTATTGACATACGATTGTAGAATCAAAATATAGTCTGGTTGTGCTGATAAGGAACTCCTTACTCCTTAGGAGATGTTAAGCTTAATAACATGATTATGATGTCTTCGAGGTAGATTTCAATGACGGCGATATCTTCTGATTATTTCGAGATGACATCAACTGCGCAGAATGTTTTATAGTGCCGTAAGTATTTGCGCAAACACAGCGGCACGCACTCGTCGTTCCTTTCACTTTTCCAATGTATTTCATATACAAAAAGATCGGAGGAACGGTTCAGATTCAGTGTCAGAGAGACGGGACATCCATAGACCCGTACTGCGTTAATGATTGCTTTTATTCCTCGGTCGGCAATCGAACCTAGGATCCGCGACACATTTGCCAGGTATTCTAACTACAGCACGCGGCCCTCATGTAATTAATGTCAATGTTTAAATTACGTGCTTTATACGTGGTGCAACTCTGGGTCCGTACCACTAGTGAAGGATCACGTTCTCATCACCTGATTTGACATTTCATATTTTTTTATGTCTTTGACAGAAACAAACGAGCACATAGTTCACCTGATGTCAAGAGATTCCTGCATGACATACACATTCATCCTTGACAAGGAATCATAATGAAGATGCGTTGTCACCCTTGAGAACTGGCATGGAATGCCTCGCCACTAGTAATAAATGTCTCCGGGATCATCTCACCAGGCGAAACATGGCAGCATTATGCTGCTATTTGACGTTGGTACTCTGTGAGGGCGTGGTCCTACCTCAGTCGAGCTGGCCTATTTATTCTGCAGCTAGAAAAAAACTGCAGCGAAGCTCTTGATTACTAATGACGGAACAATCGGTCTTAGTCCTCAGGGGTGAAAAGGCATTATGAAATCAATACAATAAAAAGTGCGACTCGATTATAAAAATAAAATATATTCGGGATGTACTGGTAAATTACCACATACGGAGGAACCAAGCTTGTACAGTTATAATGTCGATGTTATTATAACTGTGACGTTGGTATAAATTGAATGTTAATATACATTGACTGGTAGATGCACGAGTCAATCATAGCTATCCGTTTGTAAAAACAAAATATAATCGAGTTTATTATCTCTCACTGAGAAACGAAGCGCAAATAAATTGTAATCAATGTTATTATAATGTTTATTTTTTTTAGTATTAGGGGTTGACAAATTGGCACAGTCCACCATGACATCTAAATTAATGCTCAACAAAGTTTCCAGATGCATATGCGTTGTTGTCCCTGAGAACTTAAAAAATGTGTATTGGGTATACTGGTACAAATGGGATTCGTTGTTCCCTGTAATTGCGGAATTGTCTTTCCGTCCGTGTATAATGTGGGTGTCTTCAAGAGAAGAGTGAATAGGCATTTACTGACCTAGTGCGCTCTATCATCTACGTCTAAATCTATTTGTATGAAAATATTCATTGGTAATAGACATGAAGATTATAGGATAAATAGTGAATTTATATTGAGCATAGTAATTTTAGAGATAGTCCAGTGTGAACTTTAGCCCAACAATTAGATTTAATTTTGATTTATTACAAGAGCGTACCAAATAATCCGATTAATGCAATTATATTCAGCACTTTAACGGCAAGTGAGGGAACTAAGCTATTAAGTTAGTTTACGAAATTAAGTTATATTACTATACTGGCTATAAAAGATAGTCGCCGTTTCGAGTTACGAAAAAATTCAAATTGTTTTTTACACTTTCTTGTACGATATCAAGTGTTTTGATTGATGTCTAAGTGAAGTACCTACGAGTAGATTAACGTCTGTGACAGTTGTCAGTTATTTTATTAGAACTTATTCAATAATCATCCTTGGTAGTAATCGGTATTTGAATATTTGTGTTTTTTTTTATTACATTGAGATTAACAAGCTCGCACACAATTCACCTGATGGTAAGTGATTCCTGCAGGCCAAGACATCACATTTATCTTTGAAAAGGAATCATAATGCATATACGTTGTCACCTAAGATGACTGAAACGGAATGCCTCGTCACCAGTAATTAAGTACCGGAACCCTACTCTCACCAAACGAAACAGCAACGTTTTGCTGCTATTTGAGGCTGGTACTCTGTGAGGGCGTATGTCCGGATGCCTACACTCGCCAAGCGATGCACAGTGTGATAATACTATTTTAATGCTGCTGATATTCCCAATCGAGACGACCCAAACTGGAAACAACCTGCAGTCTAGCTCTATCATTTTAAAAAAGTTAAGTTACATATAAGCTATCAGAATAATCTAAGTAACATTAAACTGTTAACTTCAATAATCGTTTAAGTTAGCCACTTAATGAAGTCCCTCTATTGTTCGTTAATCTAGAAATTCTAATAATACTAAAAGTAAATGAGGGAAATTGAACAATGTTGTAACATTGAGGTCAACCTTCGGTGAACAAAGCTCCAACAAAGAGCTTTATAAACCACAATAAGATATCAGACCGTACCGTGTAATGAACGGATAAGGGCGGACTGTTGCAAGAGTATACCAGCTTGATCATGAATGTGTTTCTTTCTTAGGCAGTCCTCTAATCCCTATACGTTCCACACAAAACACAACAGTGTTATACTGCTATTTCAAGTTGGTATTCTGTGTAGTCCTTACCCAGTCTAATCCGGTCCAAACCGACCCAAACTGGTTCCAACTAGATGCTACTTGTTCTTACCAGTTTTAAACTTGAATATAGAATAGAGATATTAATTCTTGATCAAGGGTCTCAAGGTTAGGCCTTATATTTCTTACAGAAAATGTTAAGTAACGTTTTCTGTAAGAGATATAAGGCCCTATATATTAATAACCCTATGTATTATATAGATCCCACTGATGGGCATACTTTCCCTCCGGTTGTCAGAGATGGACGGATTTTCCTTTATTATTTTTTTAATATCTCTCGTCTTGATGAAAGATAATCCAGTTGTTAATAACTAATACAATGAGACATCTGAAGGTCGAAACTGAATTGGTACCGCCATTCGAGTGTTCTCGCGAATCATCTCTTGGCACAAGCATTTAAGCTAAGTTGGTGTGTTATTAACGGTAGTGGTAGTATTAGATTTCAAAAAATGCAATTAATAAAAGATTTTTAAAAGATTGTAACTAAAGTATTATTGTAAAAAAGCATTTAAAATACCGAAAAACTTTGATTACACGTTAGTTATCACATTTATAATATTAAAGGTGACAAACGAGCACACAGTTCACCTGATGTTAGGTGAACACTTCCACATTAATTCTCGACAAAGATCTTGAGATGCATAAATACTCCATACAGCCATTTTGTATTAGGATTCTGTGAGGGCATGCTTTCCCCGATCGCTCCGTCCCATTTATGTTATGTCTAGAAACGAGCTGCCATACTAAAAACGTGGCTATACTAAAATTTTCTGTTTATATAACGAAGATATATAGACAAATCAATATGTCGGGAACCACTGCTAATTTCAAATGAAATTCTAATAATATCCAGAAAGTACAGTCACTACTGGCTCTTCATACCGTCCAGTTAATTCGATTCGGGACAACTTGGTGCATGTCTCCGAAACTTCGTTCAAATCGAGCAACTTCGGTCGGGGAACAAGTTCGTCGTTGAGATTCCTCGAAGTTCGTCATCGTCTCCACCCTGCAGTTTCCTGGAATTATAACTTAATCTTATCGATGCAAGTGCCTCATCTAAAGTCATAAGGCGGTGTCATACAAACCGCTTAGTATTTATGTATAGGGTAGCTCTACCGGGGCAGAACCACGCCCTTACACAATACCGGCGTGAAATAGCAGCATAACGCTGCTGTGTTTTGTCCGGTGAGTGAAGGGATCCGGAGACCTTCTGGTGACGAGGCATTCCATCTCATTCCTCAAGAGTGACAACGCACCTGCATTATGATTCCTTGTCAAGGATGAATGTAGACGTCGTGGGCCGCAGGAATCACTTAACATCAGGTGAACTGTGTTCTCGTTTGCAATTCTCAATGCAATAATAAAAAAAAAACTAAACAGTACTAGAATATATTATCTGATTGTTATTCACGTATAGAATCATCTAATCATTAGTTATGACGGTAACTGATGAGCATGTATACAACAAAAAAACTATTAATTGACTTTTATTGTTAGGGCCCTAACTGCGGACGTAAATGAATTAGTGGACTGAAAGTGAGTTGAAAGGCTGGTATAAATGCCGTATAAATAAATCATATCTAGTGGAGTCGTCCGACGCCGGTGGATGCCGAAAAGCGAGAGACGCGTTGCCCGTTGATCGGTGGTGCTGCAGCCGAGGGCCGCCGAGCGCCCCCGAACGTTCCGAGGGCCGCAGAGCGCCCCTGAATGTTTCCGAAGGCTGACCGCTGCCTGCGCGTCCATGTTGCTTTAGTCCCAAGTTAGTTTTTTTTATAAAACTAAAGGTGCCACGTACACAAAGTAATCCTTCCAGAAATGCTTGTTTAGTTATTTGTTTTAATCATGATAAGCGTATATATACACTCTTTACATACTACGCAGATCTTTCTAAGTGATTTTGAAGAAGAAAGGTTTAAGAAACAACAATGAATACGTCTTGCAATACAATATCTCTTCACGCCGTATTTATATTATTAAAGATTATTTATAGTATTATATTAGGAAGTATTTATATTAGTAAGTATTTATAAAGGGTAAGATACATCGCTCTTATTTTCATTGAACCTTCCCCGGTAGAGAACCGTGAGGTTACATGTAATGTATAGCTTGGGTCGACAATCCTTAGAAACCATTGGGACATTGTCGCTTCTAATTTGATTTGATACTTTTTATTATAATTAATATTTATATAGAATTATGATGATTATTGTCTAAATTATATATGATAATATATATATAAATATATATATATAAATATATATAATTATAATATTATTATATGAGAGAAATGAAACCGTTTGCCATCGTCCCAATTTCACAGAATGTTAATAATCCAAAGCGCTAAGCGGATAATGCTCGCTCAAATTCGTACCCTTTGTATAAGAGATGGAAAAAAAAGTATTGTTATAAGGTTGGGGACATAAAGAGACCTTATCTTTTATTACTTTGTATCGATTTTTTTTAATAGGAATGTAATAAGTTCCTAAAGAAGAATATTAAGTGATAATATACTTGATTAAAAAAACACAGAAAGAAGGATATGTAAATAAATAAAATAAATTTAAATATCTTTAAATTCATAAACTCAAAATTACTTAAAGTAAAAAAAACTGCTGGAGTCTCCTTCTCATCTTATGCATATGCCTATTCAAGGAAGCTTCGCATGTGTGAATGCACGAATGCGTGTGTGATTGATGTATTTTTTTATGGAGTGTGAAAACGCCTTTGCGCGCGGAATGTCGGACTCGACCCCTGGTACTAAGGGTTATACCGATTAAAAACTTGAAACCCCACGGGACCACCGCCAGGTATTACTTCGTGGGGGTGGTCTAGCAATCATTGCTTTTCCTCAGGCCTTGCGCCTGTCTTGCTCATTGTGCCTTACTGCTTTTAGCACCGTAGCTGCATAATTGCTTACTTGGTTTCATCCATTTATAGACTCCAGCATGATCTGTACTACGTCATCCACCTTTATGGTCCCTGATGCTTGCTGTGGTGTAGCATAGTAATCAGAATATATGTAACTAGATAAAGCTACAATTAAATATAAATACTTTTTGCGATAACAGAGTCCTCATGAATTACTTTCAAATTGTTCATGTGTTCCAACATGTGGTTTCAATGCACTTATAAATGGACAACTTATACCCGTCATATTCACGTGCTGATGGAAGTGCTCAAGAATGTGAGAACCTTTGTACAGTGGCATTCCTAGTTTAACTTTGTTTAAACTGTACTTGACATGTAAGCCTGTCAAAAGGCTTAATAAGTCGTTGATCGCTCGTGCACCTACTTATATTTTACCGAAACTTGTACTTTTTCCGTATCATTCTCTTAACTTTTATAATAATATTGAACTTTTTCTACTGTCCCTCCTTCTATTTCTTAGTGAGTGTACGTCTATAATAAGAAACACGCGAAACATTTATTATATGCTGACGACAAAAAAATCTACATGTCAAAAAAAAATATTTTATTGCGACTCATTACATATGGACTTGGACTTATTATGCGACTGTTATAGAAAAAACAAGATTTCAGTCAATGTTAAAAAATATCATTGTATAAGCATTACGAGAAAGAAAAACCCTATTCTGTATCCTTATAAATTTTGGCAACGTGGCTATAGAACAGACTGATGAAATTGGTGATCTTGGTATTATATTTGATTCAAAAATGCTTAAGCAAAAGCATATAGGACATATTCGCAATAAGGCATATCGTTACCTCGGTTTTGTTACGCGCGCCTGCATGCCTTTCATTGACTCCTATGCTCTTAAAGTCGTGTACTACGCCTACGTCCGCAGTACTCTTGACTATTGGTGTTCTGTATGGTCTCCGCAGTATAAGGTACACATCGATAATATTGAACTTGTTCAAAAGAAATTTGTGAAAATTCTCAATTTTAAATGTCATAGAGAGCGTACTTCTTACCAGGAGGATTGCAAGCACTTTAAATTGCTAACATTGTATAATAGAAGGCTTCTATTGGGTCTGCTTTATGATATCTTGCACAATATAGACCAGCCTACACTACTAGGCCGTATAACATTTTCTACTCCTAAGAGATTCACTAGATATACAGGATTATTTTATGTTCCATATCACCGTACTAATTATGGCAAAAATTCCATATTAACAAGATTACCCCACCTGTACAATGAAAACTTCAGTGATGTAGATATTTTTCAGCTATAAAAAGTAGCTTTAAAAATAAAATCCTCTATGTACTTAGTCTAATTTAGTTTAAATAAATACTGGAATGTATAAGAACGTAATCTTGTTTGATGTTTCATAATTTAAGTACTTACCTAACTTAGTAAACTTAACTTTAATAAATTGTTTCTGATAATGCTGTTATGCACCTTTTGGCTAATTTATCGGTGTTGTGTATACTTGTTTTCTATTTTCCTGTCATTGTGTGATAAAGTTAGCTGTTGTGTAAACTTATATAAATAAAATAAATAAAAATGAAATACTTCCTTGCTTGCTTTACTCAATAAAAAATTGCGTTTGTACGGAACTTAGCGTAAAACATAAATAAACTTAAATTGTTCAATGGTGCTGTTGTTTCTATAGCTACGAACGCAGCTAAACTAGCTTCCGCTCTTCACGTTAACTACTGCATCGCGATAGAAGCGTATTCTGGTGTTCTGTGTGTGAAGTATATGTGCATGTATGTCTATATGTATGCCATTAAAGGTGTATATATGTGTTTATGTTTACTTCATACATTCATTAAGTTTCATTATATATATTTTCCATTATATATTTCATTATATATATCCACATTATTATTTTATATTAGCAAACACAATAATGTTTTCTGTTATATTCCAATCTCTTTATGAATTGAGTTATATAAATAGAGTGAACATCTTCTTTATTGTTCACTCACAAAAACACTTTTTGTAAAAAAACGTAAGCTTACTTTAATATTCATATTGATAGCAGAACAAACGACATCTGTACATTAATTAATTATAATTTATTGATAATTAGCTGTGTAATATTAATATTACCATCCTATTAGAGAGTTGAGACCACCCATCCATGCCGCTTTTAAATGCAGCATGGATAGATCATCTCAACGGGAAGAACCACGCCCGCATAGCTGGTATTCCAGCGTGAAACAGCAGCTTTCTGTGTTTCGTACGGTGAGGGCGCGGACTCAAGGAACTAACTTCAGGTAATGAATGAGGCAGTATCCAACTCTCAGGGGTGACAGTATACCTGCATCTTGAATATGATGGATGTGGATATATGGTTCACAGTCAAGACTTACCATCATCTGAATATCATCTAAATTACCTTTGATTTTTCTACAGTTAAGCGGAGAATATGTTGTGGGTGCAAATATATATAAATAATACATATTGATTAAAGTTATTTGTAGATACTATATATTATATATTCATTCACTAAGAACTTTGTAAGTTATTGACTAATGGTGCATCTTTGTAATAAGTAAATAAAAAAGCATCTCTGAAGTGTTGCCACTACGCCAATCTTTAGCTGAAGCTCTATGAGTCACACAACTTTCCATCCTAGTATCCCACACCCCTCCTCTCCACGGTGTTGGAGCATAGTCCTCTACACCGCTCCACTCCAGATGTGGATGTATCCTCACGACGTTTTCCGTGACCGCCAAGTATGTGATACATCGGCTGATAAAATTGCAACTAACAGATTCATTGGTGCCGGTACCGGAGATCGAACGAAACGTACTTTGAGTTAAAAGCGAGCGTTTACATCTTGAGCTACCATGGCTTCGATAAAAAGCCACCCAATAAAATGAGTTCCACCAACCGCGCTCTCGTTGTATCCCTAGATTGTTTAAAACGTTGTCGCCACACGTTTATTCTCTTATTACGGACCGTTTGTTACGTCCACACGATCTTTTTTATAATACACACATTTTTATAATAACAATGACGGTAACCCCGACGTAATTATTTGATAAGTCATTGACCTTTATAAAAGTTCAATTAATCCTTATTCCAATATAATGAATATCAGTATAAATTGTTTTATACTGATATTATTTATCTAATTGTTACGCTACTTTCCGTAGCCTTCTTTATTCAAGGAGACAATAATGATAATAGATCAGGACAATGTTGCCAATTATGCAACTAAACGATAGACAAGAAAATACTGTAGGTCTTCAACTGAAAGCTTAAAGTTATATTTTATAATAAAAAGCTCATTAAGATATAAAGAATGTATACATTTTTAAGTTTCAGATAACGCCTTAGCTGAAAACTTTGCTTAACAACTTAACTGTAAGAGTTTTATTTTTAGAATTGTTTGAACACTTCATAACTCTGTTACAACTTTATTTTATGTATCTTTTAAGTTAGGAAATTTAATGCAGCGCTAAAGTGAATAACGTTTGTAACTTGGTAAGAATAACTTGGATTTTTTTTATTTGTCTAGACGAGTAAGTATATTTTAAATTCTATCTTTGATATATTACATAACAGATTTCTGTTAGAATATTATTAGAAACATCTATTTTTCATACAAAAATAATACAAAGTGTACAGTAAATATGTTGACCCTATCGGTAAAATTTGTTTAATAAATTTAATATATAACATTTATTTATCTAAGTGTAAGGATTAGCACATTAACACTTAAAACTAATTTAAATATTGACTTGTCATGTCTAAGTGTATATATATATAAACATATATATATATATATATATATATATATACATATATATATATATATATACATAAGCATAAGCACCATAAAAGTTAATAAGATGGTCCATTAAATGTAATATCCGATTATCGAGTGGGTTTCATTCAAATCCATTATAATACAAAAAAACCTTTTTCATAGACAATCATCGTCTCGATTGTCCCAAGTCAAGCAAAGTTACAAATAAGTTAAGAAAGAATTTAATGAGAATTGAAAACTTCTTAATCGAGTCGAAGTCGAAAAATAAAAGTGTTTTGTGCTTTAAAGAAAATTGTTGGAGGATTGTTTAGTTTTTTCAATATAGATATATTTTACTAACGAGATGGACTCTTTTAATATATTTTTCCCAGTGGTACAGTCATCAACATCGTCATCTCAAACTATCCATATTCCACTGCTAAACATAAGCCCCCTCTCCCCCCACTGACTGATACTAAACGCGACCCTGAGCTACCAGCATCCATCGTCTCTCAGCAAACTAACATAGGTCATCTCTTCACCTATCGTGGGCTTGTCCTACACTGCGACTCAAGAACCTTTCGTCCTCATCGATTGCCACTTCAGCCAGCCCAATGCAATTTCAGCTTGCTGATCATTTTTGCTATGTCGATCACCTTCGTTCTACTGCGGATATCTATGTTGCGTTGCATATTCTATCATGCAGAGAAATACCATCATAGCCCTCTCCATAGCTCGCCGAGTAACTAAGCTTTACCCGGGTAGCTGATATGGACCGAGTCTCTGTACCCTAATCACCTCATCACTTCTAATACGCACTGGTTAAAGATAGGTTTGTAGATATTGAGGTATGTTGGATGATAAAAAGTGACGCAGTTTCCCGAAGTCGAGTCGAGTTGTAGCCGTCGATCGATCTTTGCGTCGAAGTTGGACTCATCTAGCCGGACTTTTTGCCTTTGTTCAGCAGTGGACTAGTGTTGGGCTGAAACGATAGTGATGATAATGAATAAGGGAAATCCGTAGCCCTACAATGCTACACATACTCCATCACGCGGCTTCACTGCGGATTGGTGGACTTCACGTGTCTTTGAAATACACGTAATTTCTTAGACAACAGATTTCCTCACTCGCACTTAGACTCAGATGTGTTCCTTTACCGCCAAGCATGTGGTAAATTAGAACTTAAAATTGCGATGTTGCGTGTTCCTCTTGTAATTTTATTTGTGAAGTTTCTAGAAAAGTATGCATTTCATAAAAGTTTCATTTCTTTTACAATATTTATGCCATTATAATTTTCTTCTTCTTGGTCTCTCAATTAACTCCAAGACCAATTAAAGTTTCGCCTAAAAACTCCAGTGCTATTCTTTGAGATGCAAGGTTGCTCGTCACAAATGAATCTGTTTGAAATGAGGAAGAAATTATTTTAAAAAAGCTTTATATCAATCGACCTTTTGTAACTAGTCATTAAGGTAAAAGACGTTTTTCGTTGGATAATTATTTGTGAAGGATATTATTAGATATCCATTTACTTATATAATATGAACCCATGTTAACTCAGTATATATGCTATGCTCCAATATTCTCTCTACGGAAAAGGACTATGCTATTTTTTTCCGTATGTGTGATGCTGTTGGTGCAGTGACTACAGCTTTACCGAA
This sequence comes from Teinopalpus imperialis, assembly GCA_029286865.1. NCBI lineage: Eukaryota > Metazoa > Arthropoda > Insecta > Lepidoptera > Papilionidae > Teinopalpus > Teinopalpus imperialis. The sequence continues at coordinate 16,997,607 of JAGSMU010000012.1, forward strand.
ACAGATTCGAGAGCAGAGAGCTCGCTAAGTAATAAAAGGGCAGTGCCTAGCAGTGATATCCAAATATATACTTTACTTTTTTACTTACGTAAGTGACTAGGGTAAAATTAAGAAATTTTCGCATTGAAGAAATTTGGTTGCCTTAAAATGATCACTTTAAGATTTCGGTTAAGTTATGATTGGTGAATAATTGTTGAGGAACTTAACGGATATTGTATCTTTAAGTAATAATGCTATATACGACATAAGGCACACTGGAAACCAAACCGCCAGCAGAATCAAAGGCCTGAAATGCACCTTTCACAGGCCACAGGATTCACTTACCACTAAGTCAACTGTACTCGTTTGTACTCAATACGATAAAAAGAGACATTACACAGACAGCGTAGTGGTAGGAAGGGTTATCCAAATATAAAGTTTATAGTAATTTATAGAAAAAAAACACAATTCGAAGACACATTTAATTACTTTCATTATTTACTTATTTTTGACTTAGTAAATATACAAGTTAAAATTAAGTAATAATATATTTGCATTAATTAATTACTATATTGAAATTTGATAGAATTCTTAATGAAATACTACGTCTCAGTTTATATATTCAACAAAAAAGCCTCTTTATAGAGACAGATAGACAACATCACAAACAATTTGTTTTGGCTTCTGTAATGAATAGAGTATTCTAATCGAAATTTTAAAAATATAAATATATATTAATTACATTTTTTTTATATTTATTATACTAACATTTACATTTAGTGATTTTCGCCGCCTTTGGACATCCGCTATACTAGTCGCAGATGCGCTGGCTGCCTATAAAAATGGCCCCAAAAATATACCATTAGTCGCTTCAGAAGCCCCAAATTTTCTGCGTTAAACCAACACAATGGCAACAACTTATCGAACAAAACGATACAAATGTTATAATCAAATGTAAATATACTATGATAAAAATTATCTTGACTTTATGTAGGTATAAAATACTAAAAAAAAATACGATGTAATGATGACATGACTCATAAAATATTAAAAACAATGAAAATAAATTGTTTCCAGTAAAACTCATAAGCAGATTAAAGAGACAATATTAAAATAAAATTACGTTATTCTAACACTCACGAAAACTTTCCCTCGTATGAATACGTTTTAAAATGAAAACATATGACAAATGAAAATAAATATGACACGAAACGTTGAAACGTAACTCACAAATTGGTAAATAAAACGACAAGCGTATTTTTTCTTACTTTCGATTACAATTGGATCTTGAGCTTCCGTACTGTGACTGTGTATGTGTACACACACATCTGTACGTACATGTGTATTTACATAAGTATTACAAACGTGTATTCAAAGATGTTACGTTATATACATTTAGAAATTTCACGAATTGCCCAGTTCTGAATGCGGGAGATTCTGACGGTTTCTTCAAATATTGTCGAGACGCACCTATGAGATCGATATCTATGAGATATCTTTTATATTTTATACTATTTTAATTTGCGAAAAATTTTCGTGTAACAGAGCCGGCGTATGAATGTATGTGTTGAATACAGTGTGAGATCTCGAGCTACGACGTAGAACAATGGAAGAAGACGTATTGTCTTTAATGTCGAACAATTTATAGTATTTTTTATGTTGATAGAAACGTATGTTATTTAAACTAATAAAGTTTATTATATAATATAAAATTTCGGTTTTTGGGTCTTGTTTCCAAACAATAAACAAAGTTTATGCATCCCAATTTGGTTTGCGGATCAGAGTATGTTCCATTTCCTCGTATATCTCTTTTTTCTTTTTTTTATTACATTCAGAGTAACTAACGAGCACACAGTTCACCTGATGCAAAGTGATTCCTGCGGCCCATGAAATCTACATTTATCCTTGACGAGGAATCATAATGTAGATGCGTTGTCACCCTTGAGGACTGAGATGGAATGCCTCGTCACCAGTAATAATATATATATATATATGTATATATATATATATATATATATACACATATATACACAGCTTATAGATAAGCAACAAGATAGTGTTAGTAATAATAATAATAGTTAAACATAATATGGCAAGTCAGGTAGGACTCACAGATGATGGTGGAATTACTGTGCGGCTGCATGCAGTCGTATCCATCGAGCCAGTATCGAAGAATCCCACCGGCCCGCTAACGCGCGCAGGATGCTGTTGTTTAATAAAGGTCTCCGGATCTCTACACTCAGCAGACGAAACACAGACAAACAGCAGCATTATGCTTTTATTTCATGCTGGCATTCTGTTAGAATCAAACGACAGTGTAGCTCTAACGCGTAAATAAATATAAAAAATAACATATTGTTAAAATTGTATGTCTGTGGTACTTTCACAGTCAATCCAACCCGTGCTTTAATCTTAATTTGTATAGGTTGTCCCTCCATCTAGTGCGGGGTCATGCTACATGGCGGCTATCCCCTTTCTACACCATCGGTTATCGATTCTACGATATGGCCAGTGCGTTGCCACAATAGCTTGGTCACCCTCGCTGTACTGCGGATGTCTATGTTGCGAGAAGTCGATGGATGCAGGTGGCTCAGGATCGTGCTTTGTGGCAATCTATGGGGGTGGGCAATCTAGGCCGTTATGACGATGACAAAAGATTTTACTTTTCGGAACACCATTTATTTATTAATTTATTTAGTACAATACATCATATATTTTTTTTCTTCTGTATGATTTTTTATTATTTATTGATTTTGTTATTATGTTATTACTTTGTTTTATTATTTTTTCATTATAGTTTATAAAATGAAGACCGCCTTCTCTTGTGTAGGCTTCACGGAGGATCAGACCCTAAGTTAACAGTATTTTGACGTTTGTCTTCCATTTATTTATCATTTTTTATTTTTCTTTTTTGATTAGGTAAAAGTATTTTACTTGTTTGTTTTAATTGTTTTTACTGTACTTGATTTTGCTATATATGTGTGCCAAAAAGGAAAAAATGAATATTATTATTATCTCATATTATCTTGATGCTCAACAGTATGTCTAGTTTGGGATTCAATTTTATTAATGACGGGATCCTAAGCCGATGGTCCCCAGCCGTCTCTGTTGTAATTAGGATGTTCTTTCAATAGCTTCATGTGCCTAACAAATTTTAGACAATTATTTACGATCATTGTCTTAATTAGCTTCATTAGATGTAATACGAGGGACATCTGAAAGTTATTCAAAGTGGTCAATCCGAAATATATTCGTATAGGATGAATTATTTATAAATCATCCCTTGTAACCTCTCCGAAAAGTTATTTCGGTGTATTACGTGAATTACGAGTAAGTTGCTGGTACATATTTTACCTCAATTTATTTGTTACTTATGATATTTTATATTGTCAGGCTGTAGTATTGTGGAGCTACCTTACTTAAGTTGCACGAAGAAATAAGATACAGCTTGCATTCACAAACAGGAGGGTCATAAATATACATTGAGGCCATTTCTTTCTTTTTGTTATTGATATTTTATAACTCGAACACAATTACAAACAGCCCATCATCAAGTATCAGATTTCAATTTAGACAGAAATGTCAGTCAATTACTGCCGGGGGCGCAAGGGGGTTCAAACTTTGTCAGGGACTTAAACATTTCGTTATAATGTCTACCAAACGTTATAATTTACATTATTTTATCTATTTACTTCTTAACAACTTTCAAATGGAATTCAATTCAAAACTTTATATTTGAATAATAAGTTCGAGCAATCTATCAGAATTAGCACGGACAGAGTAAATATTAACTGAGATACTAAGGGCTTACAAAATTTTAACACGAAATCATTTATTTTAATAAATCACTGGTAAATGTAATTAAGGAATTTGGTATAAAATCTGTACGTATTAGATCCGTGGTAGCTCAGTGTCCAAGCGGTCGCTTTTAATTCACTGTACGTGACCAAACCGACTTCGATTCCCGGTGCCGGCATCAATGAAATTGTTTATTATCAACTACTCATCAATTTATGTGCTGATTTACCACGTGATCTGCGGTGAAGAAACATAGTAAGGAAACCTGCATGTTCTGGAAATAATAATAAATATAATTAGGATAATTGCATGTCTGAGAAATAACAAAAAAAAATTCTAAGACCTGTGAGCCGCGTGGTAAACAAAGCTCTGATACGCTCTCTAGAGACGCAGTGGGATTTTACTTTAAGTATTTTGGAACGTAACATTTTTATAAAACTAATGGAGACAAACAAGCACAGAGTTCACCAACTAAAGTTTGAAAAAAAAGGGAATATAGGGACTCACTTACAGGCAGTTGTCACGGATGAAGATACGGAACCCTCTACACGCGAGTTCGGGTTAGACTTGTCGGTTTTATTTAATATAACAGATCACAAACGAGCACATAGTTACTTGAGGGTTAGAGATACTTATTTTTATGTAACCAAGGGGTAAAAAAGATAAAACAAGTAAGTGATTCCGGCGGCAAATGACAATCATCCTGGATAAAAAAATCCTAAAGAAGATACGTTGTAACTTTAGTGAACTGAAATAAACCTTTAAACCACTTACAGGGGCTTTGGTTTCTTTCTTTGACAAAATAAAACACAGTAATGATTTACGCTGGTGTTCAGGCAAGACCTATTCGTTCTACAGCTAGTTTACAACTGCGGTGTGAATGACTCTACCATGTAGACTTTTTATCTGTTATATGAATAAGACGTTCCGGAAGCTCCATGCGCCTCCAGACAGAAGCAGATGATACGTGCAGTTTGATTGTGGCAGTTTTATTGGCAGTAGGGGTTGGTAGTAGTAATAGATAAAAGTGCTGTGATACAATTCGTCAGTGGATGTGTGGTGCGACGGAGAACGGGCGGATTACCACCCTGCGAAGTGCGTCACCGCGCACACCTGCGTGGACACCTGCTCGCCTATCTGGAGCAGCGACCCTGTACGTTGCCACACCCGCTCGTCTCAGAGGCGGCTATTGTATTGTCCTTTGTTCTGTTGAATTAGTCGACTGATAGGTACTCACCCTAGCGTACCCAAGACGCTAGGAATTATGTGTATAGGATTATAGGCTCGTTACAACCCCGCCGCAAGGCGGGGACAATAGAGTTTTTCCGCAGACGGGCCCTAAGCCCGCAAGCTTTTACGCGATGGATGCCGCATCAATGCAGGCATTCTTCCAGGCCTCATGCCCAGAAGCGTGAGCCACATGCATGCGCCAACTAGACGCACCACGGGTCGCCTTCAGCGACAGCCCGCAATCTCCGGACACCGTCGTTCCCCATTTAGGCACCCCTTCTGCGCGCCCATCCACCTCTGCCTCTCCCCGATTGCGGGCGACCTCCGTCTCAGAATCAGAGGCGTCCGAATCGGACATGGAGGTCATATTGCAGGAGAAATCGAAATGGACCGACGTGTCCAAATAGTTCACGTTATTTAAAATCAGCTGTCCGTAGGCGCAAAACACCCCATAGGGTACCCGCATCGACCTCTCCACCGTTGGAGACTTCCGCGCGGCAACCAAGCTACTGCGTGACAAAGACATAGGCTTCTACACCTACGCCCTCCCGGAGGACCGCAAGCTCCGCGCGTTTGAGACCGAGTTAGAGGAGGTTATCGAATCCTTCAAACACCAAAACCTCCCCATCATCGAAGCGCGCAAGATGACTGATCAGCGCATCAAGAAACCCATGCCCCTTATTCTGGCCACCCGGGACCTGACTCCAGAAGGCAAGGCCATTTTCAACGTAAAATCTCTTTGTGGCCTCTTTGGCATATCCGTTGAGACCCCTCTCAGGCGCGGACTGGTCGGACAGTGCCACCGCTGCCAATATTACGGCCACTCGGAAATTGCTACGCCAGGCCCAGATGCGTCAAATGCATCAATGACCACGGCACATCTGGCTGCTCCCGTCCGACTGGAGTGACTGAGCCCCCGGCGTGCTGCCTTTGCGAGGCAGAGGGTCATCCAGAGAGTTACCACGGGTGTCCCAACCCGCTGCTCCGTTGCAAGCCCCTTAGAGGCCCTGCAAAGTCAGCCTGTGCAATGCCTCCAGCCATGGCGCACAAACAAGTCGCGCCTATCTCAACGCCGAATCCCTCCCCGGTGCAGCCTGCTACCTTAGCGCAGGTTACACCTCCCCCCACGAGGTGTACCTGGACAAGGTGGCACTCTGCGTTCGCAGGTGCCTCCCTCGTCCGTCGATTGTCCTGGGAGACCTCAACGCCCACTCCAGGGCGTGGGGGAATCCCAGCGACAGTCCGAAGGAAGAGACGGTGATGGAATGGGCGGCTGGATTGGATCTCCGATTGGCAAATCGGGGGTCCGTGAGCACATGCGTGCGGTGGCAGGGGGAGTCTGTCGTGGACCTTACATGGGCGACTCCCGCTGCGAAGCGCATGCTGTCGGGCTGGCGGGTTGCAGAGGAGGTGTTCACGCTATCCGACCACCGCCATATTTTGTTCGATCTTGCAATCCGCAGCCCCAACGCTGAATCCAGCCACCGAGAAGGCAGCCACACGCGACGCTGGTGTCTCAAGCGGCTATACCGAGACTTGCTCGGGGCCGCCGCCAACGTCGCGATATGGCCAGAAAGCGCCGAAGAGGTTCCGTCCGATCCGGATGTGGAAGCAAACTGGTTCCGGGATACGATGATGCGTATTTGTGACGCGTCAATGCCCCGGACCAGTCGCCCCAAGCGTGGGGCGGTGTACTAGTGGTCGGCAGAGATCGTGGAGCTCCGAGCAATCTGTTTGCGGAGCCGCTGCCAGTACACCAGAGCCCGAAGAAGGCGAAGGCGAGCTCCGAGTGAGGAAATAGCCAGACTCTACGAGGCGTATCGAGCGGCCACGAAGGCGTTACAGGTAGCCATCTGCAACCTCCAATCTTCGTGGGAGTGGAGAGACGAGATGGGGGTGACCGAGCAGGAGCTGGACCGAGCCGCCGGCCGCTTGAAAAGCCGGAACACCGCGCCAGGACCCGACGGAATTCCCGGTCGGGTCTGGATGTTGAGTCTGGGAACAGACTGAGGCAGCTGTACACCAGCTGCCTCCGTAACTCCAAGTTCTCTAGGGCCTAGAAGGAGGCGACTGGTCCTCTTGAAGAAGGCAGATAGAGTCGCAGATTCTCCCTCTGCGTACCGTCCCATATGCCTGTTGGAAGAGGCTGGCAAGTTCTTGCCGCCCGTCTCAACGGGCATCTGTCGCGTGTCGGTCCCGTTCTCACCGAAAACCAGTTCGGTTTCCGACGGGAGCGTTCCACCATCGACGCGGTTCTGCGCGTCCGCTCCCTGTCGGAGCAGGCTGTGTCCCGGGGCGGAATGGCGCTGGCGATAAGTCTAGACATCGTCAACGCCTTTAACTCCCTGCCCTGGGACGCGATTAGGGGGGGACTCGTACACCATGGTGTTCTCCCCTACCTGCACGCGGACTAATAGCGCGACAGGTACATCTCGTACATGGACCGAGACGGTACGAGGATCCGGAGGGAGATCCAGTGTGGGGTTCCACAGGGGTCGGTGTTAGGCCCGTTACTGTGGAATCTCGCCTACGACTCTGTTCTGCGAGTCGAGCTCCCCGCTGGCGTTAATGTCGTCTGCTATGCGGACGACACTTCGCGAGTCGCGACTCCTGCGGCGGAAATCGTTGTCGCCAAAGTCCACGAGTTGGGACTGGAGGTAGCGCCTCATAAAACCGAGGCGCTATGGTTCCACAAACTGCCACGGAGCAGGGAACCACCCGACTCGTGCGTTCGAGTAGGTGGGTCTGAAGTCAGAGTGGGGCGGTACATGAAGGACCTGGGCCTCACTCTGGACAGTCGCTGGGGCTTCCAAGAGCACTTCGAGCGCCTGGTCCCCCTGGTACGGGTCGCTGACGATCGGAGTGGGGGCTCCGACCGTCCAGTATTAGCGACCCCGAGGAGGACGACGGCACGACGTCGTACCGTGTCGTCGTGATAGTTCCGCGAGGGTTCTGGGGGTGCGATCTTCACGCACGCCCCCGGGACGGGCTATCCCAGCAAAGCGCAGGGGGGTTGCGGTTCCGTTCCTTACGGAGATCCCGCGACCCCTCGCGAGCGTTGGTGGCGACCACCGTGGGGTTTTAAACGGTGCGAGTCCGTCATAACCCGCCCTTGCCCCGCGTGGGCGGGTATGCGTAGGCATTTCCCCACGCTAAAAAAAAAAAAGGTTACACCTTCCCACCCTCAGGGTATGCAAAACCCTATTACCCACTCTCTTAATTACATTAGCTCGCTAGACTTAAACGCCCTGGAGGACCTCACTAACATGGGGATCCGCCTTTAGCTGGCCAAGAGCCCGTTAGAGATGCTGCAGATCACTGCAGAGTACATGGGCACCATTCGCTCCTTCTGGGCTCTCCAGAATGGCCCAATGCCCAGCCGAGCAACCCACTCCGTCTCAAATGGCTAACACACCTATAGGTCGAGTCAAACCCCGCTCTCTGACTGTCTCGCATTTCAACGCGGACGGACTCAGGTCTCAAAAAGACGAAGTAGCGATCCATTTAAAAGAACACAACATCGACGTTATGCTAGTGCAAGAAACCTTCTTGAAACATGGCCACAGCGATCCTAAGATCGCAAACTACAACATCATCCGTGGAGATAGGCTGACCGCCTCCAAAGGCGGCACCCTGATCTACTACAAAAGGTGCTTGCACTGTGTACCGCTCGAGGTTCTGCGATTAACGAACATCGTAGCTACCGCGTGTAGGATGGCTATGACCGGCCCGATAGCCCGATAGTTATCGCCTTGGTTTATCTATCACCGACGAAAACAGAAAACAGTCCCTCAGACCAAAACCATCGTTAACTGGAGTGCTCCCGAAGGCAAACTCAGAGCCACGATCACCCAGCAGCTAGACGTTTTTCCTAACGAGATCGCCTCACCCGATAAGGCGTATTGAGCGATCGAATATTTAACTTCACACCTCACCTCTGCCGTAGAAGACTCTAAAAGGACGGTCCCCGCGGTAACCGATCAATTCGGGGTCCTTCCCTCGAGTCTCCGTCGACTGATAAGGTCAAAAAATCACGCGGCAAAGCTTCACGATAGATACCCGCCGATACTACGACCCAAGATAGAGACACCATCACACAAATGCCCCCTCTAATTTTACCGGACAATGCTACTCTCGCCTTCGACGACACGGAGAAAGCCGAATATCTAGCGGACAGTCTAGAGAGCCAATGCTCCCCATCGAACGTCCTCGCGAACCCCGATCACCTTCGTTAGGTGAACGCCGACACGACACTTAGGGCGTTAGAACCCGTGACAACAGAGGAGGTCATAGACATTATCAAAAGCCTCAAAAAGAGGTCAGCTCCCGGTCCCGACGGGATTAATAATAGAATACTTAAATCGCTTCCTGCTAATATTATCTGCCTCCTAGTGGCAATATTCAACACGCTCCTCTCCAGCTGGTCCTTCCCGGATGCCTGGAAGGAAGCGGACGTCATCGAGATTCCCAAACCGCACAAACCGCGGAACCTTCCCAGTAGTAATCGCCCAATCAGCTTCCTAAACTCCGTGGGCAAGGTATTCGAGAGGATTATTCTTAGGCGACTAAAAGAACACGTCCTAGCTAAAAGATTACTTCCTGACGAACAGTTCGGGTTTAGGAATACGCACTCCTGCGTTCAACAGGCCTTCCGCATAACGGAACACATTCATACAGGGCTAACCCTCAAAAACCCAATAGGTAACTTCACTCAATAAACATACCAGACAGGCTCGTGCACAAGCCTTCTTGTCGAATCGCACTTTCCGATATCGAGTCGACGGCATGCGCTCCTCAAGCCGGCCACCCGTAGCGGGAGATCCCGTCACGTCCTCGACGACTCCCACTACATGGGGGAACCGACCTCCAGTCCGTCTTCAACGAACCCCGGACCTACACACACCACTGACATCGTGTCAGATCACCCTTGCCTGCGATGGTGAGCGACTACCTCCGCCCATGGTCACCCGCAACACCAGAGGACTCACATTTGTTGAGGATGGATATAAATATTATGGGCCACAATTATAACACACAAACAGGTGAACTGTGTTCTATTTGTTACACGTAATATTATAAAAGAAACACGTTGCTTACTTACTGGACTTACTCGAGCTTACGTAACCTAAATAGAAATACTGTTTCTCGAAATAATCAAGACTGCTAGATTTCATACATTGAGTAAAAACTCCCTTCGGATTCCATTTCTGGAGTGATTGAAAATTTGAGTTTTGGTCTTGAGGATTGGAAGATGAGTATGGGCCTCCGTTATCACATACCAATATGTTCTTCAATAATTAATGACCTTTATACTACTTGATAAGTTTTAAAATGGCCACCATTCCAAAAAAATAGACATGTATTCTATATTTTTTATTAAGAATATATAAATCCCGTTATTTAATGGATCTCGAAGTTGTGTTAACGAAACCACTTTCTCCAAGTCTAGCACCCTTATCGAAATTGACTCGTTATTATTTACGACTATTATGTCTAGACTGCGGACGAAGATGGACGGACTTCTTGTCACTTCGCTTTGGCTCCGACTTTTCAAGATCATTAGATCAAACCATAGTGGAGCTTTTTTATATCAATTTTACTTTATTTGTTAAAGTGTAAACGTCGCTGATCAAACTGACATACGGGTGCTACTTGTAATTACGGTGTACTATACCAGAATAAATTTAAATTTAAATATTTTTTTGGTTATTTCCAAGCGTCGTGAGGCTTCAGTATTATGATCATAAGTATGTTAATGCTACACAAACTTAAGAAGTAAAGTTCACGCCGATATAACTAAATCCCACCGCTGGGCATAAGCCTTCTCTTTTGAGATGGTGTTAGTGCAACCCATCATATGACATTGGCGAACTTCACTTCTTTCTTTTTATTTAAACACTAAGTGCTGTTATTATTACTAATTATTCAGTTTCTAACCAACAAAGCTTAAATGTTTGTGGTAGGTTCACGACAATAGTCGAATAGCGGATTCGAACCTACGGCCTTAAGTTTCGCAGACCGCATCCTAAACCATTAGGCTACCGGCCTATATTGATGAGCCCAGTATTGGACTTCTGGGCCTAGAGTATGGCTGCTAGGGGATGTCGTTCTGCTAGGGTGGAACAGTGATGGTAACACGGTATTTACGAGGTAAGGTAGCGATGGGCAAGTAGAGTAGTTGATATTTCAACTGTTTTGTTTTGGCTGTCTGTTTTAAAATATACCAGACATGACAATATCTTTGAAGACTTCCAGAGTGACTTAATTTCACTGCGTAATTTATTATAAGCTATTGAAAAAGGAAGAAGGATCCAGTTCATACTTCTTTTTCAATTTCTCAACCATTTTTGTGTTGCAACCCACGAAAAAGCTAAAAAGGTAAGTAGAAAGCTTTGCGACTCATTCAATATAAAATTATAATAACATTTTAATGAATAGTTTATCTGTCGGTTTAGTTTATTTTAAACAAAGTAAGTTATATGTTTATTTTTTCATGCATTACAAGGTCATATTTAATTCTATTAAACTTTATTAAAATTCAAGGCTTTAATAAACGAATCCTTTGTATTTCGGTTTTATTAATTGAAAAGATTCCGAACCTCTTTATAAAAAACGTGACCTCCAGGTTGAGAAACTATGCTCTGGAAGATAAAATTAAGAATATTTTATAAAATTAAGAAAAGTATTGATTGTAAGATTGAAAAAAAATATTTTTAAAATACTTTCAAAATTGAATCGGCTCTTAGATTTATAATTATATCGTTTTCATGGATAACAATGTTTTGTGTTTGTGCCAAGACTATGGAAATACCCGGCGAAATTAATCGTCTTCTGCGATTTATCTTAATTACGACTAAGGCCGAGTCACGCCTTTTACAGAACCGAAGTACAAATCTCCTTAAAAGTAGAATGTGTACAACTTATTACTATTATATTGAAGTTAACAAGATATATATTTAATTGAAGCGCGTACGTGATACATATTCACACATATAAAACGTTCAAAATAAGAAGATATCATTACCTAAAAGATGTTATTATTTTAGATAATGATATCTTCCAATTTCGACCTGGAAAATTCATCTTGACACGCGCAGCACAGCATGTTTTAGAGGCACTCTAACTTGGGCAAACATAGACGCATTCACTCGTCACCCCCTTCTCTTATTCCGATGAATGTGCACTAAAATCTTACGAAGTTTTTGATGCATTGATGTTGTCAAAGAGACGGGACTTTTCTTTTAAAAAGTAATAACTCTTCTATATATTCACCACATAAAAGGTAGTGAAAGAAAACATTGTTAGGGGATCGATTCGATTGCATCGATCGAGAGGATCTGGTCGATATTCAATCTTTTGATTATTACCAGATGACATAATCTCAGTAGGATACATTATAGTGCTGTAAGCATTCATCCATGCAATAAGATGTAAGGAAGGTTTAAATGCAGTGACAGGACATAGTCAAGTTAACGGGAGCGGTGGAGGCGTTAATAACTAAAAGAAAACTAATCAATGTCCGTACAGAAGCTAATGTACTTTAAGACTAACTAGCTTATTCTAAGGTATGGCTCTATGTAAGGCTTACGGCAGAGTCACGGCACGTGTACTTCTATGACTCTATGAGGGTTCGAAGCCATGACTACGTACAAACAACACACCCAGATCCAAATAGCAACAAGTTTTAAATATACAACTATTGTCTCTTAACTGGGAATCGAATCCAGGATGCGAGACAGCAACCAGGTACATTATACCATTATACCAAGCAGCCGTTGATTACTTCTCCGAGATGATTGTGTTTATCATCAGCTGAGCTGTTGTGACTCTTTCTCTATACAATAAAAAATTGGACGTAAAATTTTAAGCAATAATCGAATTAGGATATACTATACTATTAATTTATTTAAACACAAGTACACAAAGCACTTAAAGAACATAAACTTTATTAAAAGAAAAAGTTGACCAACTTTTAGTGCCATTATTTATCTAAGTCGCAGAGAAGTCACATTTCCAATAGCAGCAGGAATCCAAATACAGACGCGTTTCGTATGATAATGTGGCGCAGTGAACTCATGCATACATGCATGACTCTCAGCCTTATTAAACGTGGAAGGTGAAAGAATATCTTCCTTAAACGTTTTTTTATTGCAACTAAGGGTGACAAACGAGCACAGTCCACCTGATGATAAGTGATAAACACGTCTATAAACACCTTCATCGAACCTCAAAAACTCAAGATGAAATGACTCGCCACCGGCAACTAGGTGAATGTCTCCCAAAACTTACCGAACGAAACACAGCAGCTATATACTGGTATTTCAAGATGGTACTCTATGTGTGCATGGTACTAATCCAGTCAAGCTGACCCATTTATAGTGAAGAAAGAAAGAGTGAGAATTCGAAAAAAACTAGAAATAGAAAAATTTAATCAACCAAGGTTCAAATTTTTTTAATTTATTTTATAGACTACGTATAATACCGTGAAATAGCAGCATAACGTTGCTGAGTTTTATATAATGAGAGTTTGAGGATCCGGATAAAGGTCATGAGACATTCCATCCAAGTCTTCAGCAGAGACTATGCATCCTGAGTCTTTGTTGAGGAGTAGATGTTATGGGCCGCCGTCATCATTTACCATCAGATGAACTGTGTTTGTCAGATCGAATTTAATAATAAAGTCTTGTGTAAATTATAGTTTAAAGATATTCTTAGGTGTTATAGAGTTCTGGAACTTTACTCTTATATTTTATTTTATATCCAGGATTAAAATTGATATATCGTTTAACGAATTTCACTAAAGTGATAATACAGTTTATTCTCGAATATAACATTCATCATTATTTCAGCCCATCACCAGTCCACTGCTGAACATAGGCCTGCCCCACAGACTGCCATAGAGTAGGATCCTGAGCCACCTGCAGCATCAACTTCCCAAAGACTTGCATAGGTCGCCACTTTATCTTTTGAGGGTCGTCGTACGTTGAGATGGCCAATACGAGGTTGCCACTTCAGAACCATGCTTCCCCATCGGTTCTCGTCTCTGCGAGCTATATGGCCGGCTATATAACTGATCCTATAAGCTATGTTAATAACATTAGTTCTGCTGCGAATATCCACTGCATATAACATTCCAATATATCAATATACCTAGTTATACATTACACAACTTGTGCACGGTTACATATATTTATACACCTCTATTCTAATTTTAAATAAACAGTTTATTTAGTGCTTATGTTTTATTTTATATTACAAAAGCATCAAGTAATTAGGTTTTTAAATATCTGTATAAAACAACATTTTGTTTTACTCTATACATGTTTAATGTCGTTGTTACCCTTGGTATTAGATGTCTTGCCATTATGATAATAATTCTGTCTTCATCGGTATTTTAAAGAACTTAACAATTATATTTCTTCTTCGTATTATATTATCACATATACAGTGTGCGTAGTCTCTCATCTCATGATATACTATGTCAATGATATACATTAAAGGCACACATTTCAGCTCCAACACTCTGCTCATTATTCCGCTTTTAATGGCCCAGTTTCAGTTACATATAGCTTTTATAATTAACCTCTGAGAGCTGCTAAAGCACCGCTCATATGTTAATCGTACTGCATAGGGAATATCATATGCTAAATAGTGCATTTCATATTCCTGTATCATAACTCTGTATACACATTCTATTTCAATTTGAAATATTTAATATCAGTAAAGTCACAGCAAACAGTAACACAAAATGTAACAGCCTATGAATAATTTACACAATTGAGAGGGTATTAGGAGGTAGTTCACAGTCTAAAACGTAGTAAAAAGTTTTTTTAAATTTAAACACTTAACAGCATTAAGATTAATATATGTTTGTAGCAACATGAACGATTCGGCTCCACCGTTAAAGGACCCATTCACGTGACATTCACATGAATAAGACGGAATTAATAGTTACCTGCCGAATTCACACACACTTTACGAAACACAGAAGCATAATACTGCTAATGAGAGTGTGGTCCTTACCACAGCGAGGCTCTATCACAGTTAAGCTGGCTGCCACGTAGCTGTACCACAGTGAATTATAAGCCACGTGGCTGTACCAAAGTTAACTAGCAGCCGAGTACTTTACTATTGTTAACTATCTGCCGCGTAGCTCTGCTACAGCTAATTAGCAGCAGCATAGCTCTACTATTGTTAACTACTAGCCGCGTGGCTGTACCAAAGTTAACTAGCAGCCGAGTACTTTACTATTGTTAACTATCTGCTGCGTAGCTCTGCTACAGCTAATTAGCAGCAGTATAGCTCTACTATTGTTAACTACTAGCCGCGTGGCTGTACCAAAGTTAACTAGCAGCCGAGTACTTTACTATTGTTAACTATCTGCTGCGTAGCTCTGCTACAGCTAATTAGCAGCAGTATAGCTCTACTATTGTTAACTACTAGCCGCGTGGCTGTACCAAAGTTAACTAGCAGCCGAGTACTTTACTATTGTTAACTATCTGCTGCGTAGCTCTGCTACAGCTAATTAGCAGCAGTATAGCTCTACTATTGTTAATTAGTAGCCGCGAAACTCTACCAAAGTTAACTAGCAGCCGCATGGCTTTAAATTGTTAACCAACTGTCGCGTAGTTCTACACACAGATCTACATTTATCATCAATATAAATTAACTAATTATTAATTAATTAGTTAACGCTACACTAACTATATGAAATTAAATATGTTTTATACTTATTGTATATGTATAAGATTACGTCTTCGTCTTACGTCTCGTTACTTTCCGGGTAGAAAAATCAATATAAATTGTGATACGATTTTTTTTTAGTGTTTGTTATTTTAGATTTGCTACTTGGCTCTACCACTATTTAATCATAGCAGTAATTTATAATCAATTGGAGAGGTGAAACAGTTATTTATAATTAGCTACTGTTAAATATAATAACGCAATTTTATTTATATTTAAATTTATTACCAGTGTTTATTCTTATAATAAAAAGTTGTATATGGCTTAAACAGAAAAAATCCGCAAAAACGAAAGAAAAATATTTGTAATTCATTTCGTTGTTATACTACTAATACACTTATAAGTCCAATAATCAGAAGTTCCTTCTCACAATCACAGATTATAGCGACAACTTTATAAGTCAACTTGTTAACAAGGTTTGATCTTTGAAAGGAGTTGGACAATTTGCCTTAAGAATAACGAAATAATACTAAAATAAAATGGTTATCAAATCACTGATTTATTTTGTCTTCGTTAAGGACAAGCAGCAACTGGATGCACGAAAATCAGATCGAGGATCGAAAGTAGTCCGGTCAATATTCCACCGTTCTAGCAGTGAATCATACCCATTGAAGTCATAGCTCCGAGCGCTTTTAAATAATAGACTATACAAAGTTTTAAATATGTGTAGTAAAACTCCCTACTCAGCGAGCCTCTCGCTCGCCAGTGTAATTAGATAAAGCTGTAAAGGTCTCTGGATCAACAGCAATACTCGCACACAAAAAAAAGTGTAGTAAAACAAACTGAATTATTATACCGAGTAAACAATACAGTATTACAGACCTGGTAAGTATATTAAGTAAATCCCAAAGGGTCTGCCATGCCAAAGTAAACTTTGTCGTTTGACTTTATTGTTTAGGGGATCAAGTTAGTATGGAAGCGTTATTTGCGTAAAAGTTAAACTAATCCATTTAAGTAATAACAGAAATAATTCACTACTATTTTTTCTTTTGCCCTAATTATGCAGAATTTGTTTCTTGCTTCAGCATGGATGGGTCGGTTCGACCGGGGCTGATGTTTTTAGTCTGGTGAGTGTAGGAATCCCAAGTTCTTTATTATTGAGGACAAAGCTTTCCACCTTAGTTGTCAGGAGTAAAAACGCATCAACATTAAGGTTCGTTTTGGAGGATGAATTTGGGTGTCATAGGCCACACGAATCATTTACCATCACCTGATGGTAAATGATTCTTGCAGCCCATGGCGCCCATAATCATCAATAAGGAATAATAATGCAGATACGACGGCACTCCCTAGGACTAAGATGTGATATCTTGTCACCATTAGTAAGGGTTGCCGGATAAGATGAGTGTAATCACCAAACGAATCAGTATTGTGCTGATAATTTACTATATTTCAATTAGAGTAGTAAACTTCCTTATCTAACAGTATTAGAACATTTTAATCAAGCTTGTAATCTAAATGTTCTCGAAGAGCGATCGTTATTACAAAATCGCTTGCCCCGTAGCGTCGCGTAATGGCGGCTAACAAACGGAATAACGTCGTATCGCAGTGCGAAATAGCATATAACGTTAAGCAAACGTCTCCATTAAATTTGCATGTTATCAATAGAGGAAGAATTTTTGAAGATGACGAAAAGAGAAAATGTTGAAACAAGCAGGGCATTAACAGTTGTAGTTTCAACAATGTAGTCACTTGTTTCTACCCACAACGTGAATGGGTTAGCACGACCATGGGAATAGCGTGCCTCAAAGAAAATCAGCGTTAAATAATAGCATTACTTTGTGTTTCGTCTGGTGGGTGTAGGAACCCAATTATAGGTAACGAGGCTTTCCAGCCAGACTCAAAAGATGACAACGCATGAGCATCTCAAATTAGTTGAAGATGTCTTAACCTCGCCCATAGATTACAGGCAGCACGGTCCTGAGCCACTCGCGATCATCGGCACCGGGGATGGTTGTAAACATTAAGGATGTTTATTTGTACAAAGCGAGAAGATAAATTATGGTTAAGCCACGATGCAATTTGTTTCTGACTGTGACATGGAAGGGTTAACTACCGAAAGGATCAGGCCCTCACAGAATAGCAGGATAAAATAGTAGCAACACGCTTCTGTGTTTCATATGATGAGCACCAAGCATAAGTAACCAAGCATGTCTTGAATCCCAAGAGGGATTCAAGACATGCTTGGTTACGTGTAATTATGATTACAGGTAACCGGGCATCCCAGTCAGTCTTCAGGAGTGAAGACGTGTTTCAAATTAGTTGAAGAGGGATGAAGGTGTTTATCCTACCCCGCAGTTTGCTACAAAGCACCAACCTGAGCCACACGCGAATATCGGCTTCGAGGACGGATGTAAAAGTTAATGATGTTTATTTGTACATATGAATAGTGAGAAAATTATCAATTTTGAAGTCACGCTTCAGTCAGTTTCTAAATTTAGCATGGATTGGGTCAAATTGGAACATTAGTTCCGAGAACGGTTGTAAACTCAAATTATTTTTATTTCTACATAAAACTTGAAGTGTCATGTAATTCTAAAGTTTAATATCCGCACAGCACCCGGATATCCGGATTTTGTTGGCAGATAAATTGAAAATGATTCCTGTTGAACCGCACGTTTTGTTGGTGGCGTGCGGTCGCGGCGAGTGGCGCCGACGTGTGATATTTGAATAAACCGTTCCGATTTAATTCACTGTATAATTGCTGGACGAATTATATGAGATGAGTTATTCTCTTGAACATCTACTTGGTACTTCTAGGATTATTACATCTCTCGTTGCTTTTTATAATCTTAGGAGGTAACAAACGAGTGCACAGTTCACTTGATGGTAATTTATAACTGCGGTCCATGACATCTGCATTCGTCCTCAACAAAGATTCAAGATGTGTTGTCACTCCTGACGACTGAGATGAAATAATTCGTTTTCTGATGTGATTATCCAATTATTTTGAGCATATGAATCCAGAGACACCTCGGTGTTTCACCCCTAACAAAACAGCAGTGTTGTGCTTTCACGTTATTCTGTTAGGGCGAGGTTCTTCCCAAGTGGAGTAAGTCCATACATGGTGCAGCTAGTAACTAGCTACAACATGTCTCTACCTCTATTGATATTAACGAATACACACAAGCGAACTACTACTGTCGGTCCAGGCTTGTATAAATTTATTAATTTTAACTAACAATTTTAGGAGAACTTGGACCTTGGGCGTCTGTATGAGTTTCTTAATAGATGCGGAGATTGTACACTATATTTGTAAGAAGTTACACTAAATGCAACTGAGTAGTACAAAACACTATTATACAATACAATATATAAAGAAATACACATCATAATAAACCAGTTACAAACCCAACCTAGAATTTAAGATATATTTATATATATATATATATATGTATATATATGTGTGTGTATATATATATCTACATGTTTCTTTACATAATTCTTCATCGTTTCTCTTCGAAATGAATCTCAAATACACTGTAAGAAATATAACGTGAAATCTCTTTTTCATCAAACTTCGTTCAATATTAGGTCGTGAGTATGATGTCGTCTAGACGTCGGCGGTTAGTATTCGCATCGCAACGCTGGCTGCGCTGCTTTTAAGTTCAAAGTAACTTAATCAAATAAATGACTTTAAAACATACAAACGAATACAAATATTCCCTTACGTTGTTAACGACTCTCAGTTTATACTTGAATCAAAACTATTCAATCAATATTAACTTATGGCAATCTATCATAATCACAGACTTGTCTAGAATTAGCGAGATGGTACCTAATCTATCAACAAAGTTTAAGAAACAGATGCTTTAAATAATAATATTAGTAATGTATAATGTATATAGTTTACATATACAAATAATGCGCGCCTCTACATTTTTAAACATAAATTAAACAAATGTAGAGACTCACATTTCGTTGATATCTTGCGCGTTATTTATTTCTCTTGTTATTACCGTCGTTATTATATCAATAGACCATTGTTGGACATAGACTTTCTAAAACGAGATATATAAGCAACTATCCATCGGCTTTTCGTTCTCCCGGTTGTCGGTTCTATGAGATATATGGCTAACCCATTGCCACTCAAACTTGTTACTCTTTTGGGCTATTGCTCTGGCATTACTATCAGTAACTGCTGCGGCCCATGACATCTACATCAATCCTAAACAAATATTCAATACGTACTTTGGTCGTCATCCCTGAGGACCTACAGTTGAATCTCTAGACTTACCACATGAAACAACATGACTCTACCACTATTAAAAATAAGATCGTAGGAAGTTCCGAATGCACTATTAGCGTTAGGGGACTATTAACAACGTCCGTATTCGTTAAGATAAACTATAACCGTTCTACACGACTTATGTAATAAACTTCAATAAACCTCGTTTTAAACATAAATATATATATAACTTTATATATATATATATAACTTTTTAATTATTTTGAATTAGGAACACGTTTACTATTTTGTGTATTTTTTCGTGTTCATTATCAAATTACAATATGGAATGGGATGTTAAAGAATATAGGATTGCAGTGATCGCCTTGCACAAAGTGGGTATGGAGGCGACGGTCCTATTCCAGACACTTCAAAAGCTTGGTATGAGCCGTATGTTCATATATCGTACTATCAACATATACAACAACACTTCCTCTGTCGAAGAACAGAAAAGATCGGGTGGCCACATGTTGTTAGAACTACAAAGGCCGTTAATGCTGTTAAAGCCAGAATTCGTCGAAACCCCATAAGGAAACAATAAATCTTATTGCGAGAAATGAAGATTCCTACTAGGACTCTGTCGCGTATTATAAAACAAGACCTGAAGCTCGGTGCTTATCGTCGATGTACAGGACATGCCCTAAATCAATCTATACAATTAAAGTGAGTGGATCGATCAAAACGCGTTCCGTCGCGATACGCAGAAATATCCTCTTATGAAGGCACAGAAATATCTTTCTTCTCTTTACCGATGAAAAAACTTTCGCGATTGAAGAACACTACAATAAGCAAAACGATAAAGTGTACGCTCACAGTTCTAAAGAAGCTGCTCAAGTGGTTGGAAAGGTACAACGTGGTCATCATCCTGCGTCAGTGATGGTTTGGTGGGGCATGTCTTATCAAGGAGTCACAAAAGTACATTTTTGTGAAGGAGTGAAAACTTCAGCCAAAGTGTATCAAGATAAAGTATTTTGAGCAAGAAGCAAGCAGTAGCGAAATTTCCCTTGGAAACAGGGCGTAAATCCATAGATTCGTGGCAAAATAGCCAAAGGGGCCACCTTTCGAATAGAATATATTTTTATTTTTTGCTGAAACTAATAATTATGTAGGTATAAATTTTAATAATATTACATTACTTCATTAAAAAAAAAATGCATTTTCATTTGTAACAAAAATTATGGCCGGACTAGGGATATACATATATATTATATTATATTATATTATAATATATTTATTTCTATATATATATTTATTTATACTTATTTCTTAGACATGAAAGTTTCCTCACGATGTTTTTCTTTATACATTTTTGTTTTTTTTACACAAAACGATTACCTATACGGAACCTTGCAAGCGTAAATACAATCCGCACCTATTCTTTGTTTTTCTCTCATTACAGCGTCCGCAGTGGTCGTATGAATAAATTTTAGAAGTCAGCGTGAATTTGGTTCACAGCGATCATTTCAGATTAAAATTTCATTCCGTTCCTGACGGTAAAACTTTCGTAGCCTTTTCGCTTCCGAGCTGAAAGTCCTCTTGAAACATTCAAAACGAGGTTGTTTCATAATTTAATAACAGACCTTTACGGGTTTTTGTTGTTAAAGAAAATATTATTTCGGTCGAAGAAATATACTAACGAATAAGTTTTGGAAGGGTAATTTCAGTATCATTTTAACTTCCAAACCTAATGGATGATTTAATTATTATAATTTTAATCGTTATTTTTTTTTACTAAAAAGTGTTACATATACTTTCTACAATACGTATAAATAAAAATATGTTAGGCAGTGTTATAAGGTTATTTATTATTTTAACTGTTAAGGACGTGGTGTTATTCTTTTAAAGGTCGATTGAAAGAATGAATTATGAATTAAAGGCAGTAGAATAAATTAGTTCTTTTCACTCTCTCTTTATCTTTGTTTGTCAACTATTCTGAATAAATATCTCATGTCCATTAGAAACAGACCTCCTCTTTTTGAGTGTAATGACGTTAGTTGCCCCAATTTATTTTAAATTTGGACGAGTTTTTTTGTACAGTTGTATCGAATAAAGACCTATCCCGAGCATGGTATGATGAACAAGGGCAACTAAGAAACACTTATAGAAAGGAACGTGGTGGCTTTTAAAACGCTATACCGTGGTGAAACGTATAGGGCCGTCACCTTGCCGCGCTTGGTAACCCTAGCAACCAAGCTACTTTTTCTTGATGTTTTTGTTGATATACTATGGACTGAAATATATTTAGTTAAATACAGTAAGTATTTGCAAGTCATATGGACAGTATAGTTAGGAACCGAATGCAATGTGGCGCAGTAGTTAGTGCCAGGCTAATAGTGCTGGGTTCGTTGACTAGTCGAGGGACAACATTTGCTTATCACAAATCGCCTTGACACTGCATATGTGAGTGTTTCAGTGTTTGCAAACATAAAATGACTAGGCTGCTCTATTCCTGGACAATATAGTTAGATAGGCGAATACAAAATTCTATATAAATATATTAAATTAAAAACATAATACATCAAGGATTATAAAGAAACGAGCGCACATTGCATATGATGGTAAATAATTCTGGCGACCCATGACGCTCACATCCATGTTCTATAAGGAAACATAATCAAGATGCGTTGTCACCCCTGAGGCCTCGGATGGAATGGCCTCGTCACGAACATCGAACAACAGTTTCTTCGTCAACGTTTCTTCTTTTTTATGTTGGTACTCTGTAAAGGGGTGGTCCTTCTCCTGTAAAGTCGACACAATTGTGCCACAAACAAACTGAACGTAGCCCAAAACTCAAGGGCTAATACACCGGATAACACACAATCAGCGTAATTAAGATTTAACGTTTGTATTCTGTGAAAGCGTAGTTCTTTCTTGATCTAATGACCGATCTATGCTATACCTAATTTGTAGCCACGGTGTGACTAGTCTTAGACTGAGTGACAGCAATAAAAGGATAATTATCGTCCTAATCAGGGATAAATTCCAGGTTATACATATATACCACGAGTAATATTTTCATGTTATATAAAAATATATTAAAATACTAGGCTTTGTACTACTGTGAAATTAAAACGTAGACTGCTCAAAATAGGCCTAAACTTAGATGGATTTGCTGTAATTTTAATATATATTGCCTTGATTTTATGCGGCCTTCAAATCAAATTTTGGGTAAAGTAATAAATATGCAAAGTTTGGGCGAATATATATCTTACACAGTACGTACGCTTTAGTCGAAAATTTGGCGAACAGGTGTATTTTATATGATTTTGAGGTGAAATATATTTTGCTTTGTGTCTAGTTTATCCTTTGGAGTGAACAATTTACATATCCATACGATGGATTGAATATAAGGATTCAATGAAATCATATCCATTACGTCATCTTATATTTTCGTATTTAATATATGCAGCGGTTTGTAATTCACGAGGAGAGAAAATTTTAATCTAAGTGAAAAAAAGAACGACAACGCTGTATAGTGATATTTGTCAATAGAACGAATACGCTATAAACAACGTAAAGATTTTGATCGTTGAAGAAGGAGGGGAGTGTTATATGAGATCAGCAGAGGCTCGGGGATCTCAAATGCACCGGATCCCCTCTGCACTAAGCCTAAGCATGTCTTAGGGAATCTCCTAGCACGCCAACTGGTCTGGCAACCTGATACCACTTCGTGTTGCTCTCTTCGCCGGATTCGATCTGTCACTGTTCAGTTTTAGTGGGTATAACGATGTTTGGCAATCCACCACTGTTTTCTGCTACTCACAATTACTCTGTAAAATCAGTTGTCGCCAGCGGTATTTCCGAACCGACAGCTTAGGGATATTGAAAATAAGAAGCTTACGACTTTCTTGAGCTTAAAAAGCATTGTAGTGGCGTCTCCTCTGGTGTTGCGAGCGTCCTTGGGCGGCGGAGATCATCAGGTGAGCTGCTTGCTCGTTTATTAACTATTCTATAAAAAAAACGAAGTTTCGGAGATTTTAATCACTTACGTGTATGATGTTTGAGTAATCGATGTCCTCCTGGTCAATTGTTTACGACCACGGTGATATCCTTTAGTTATTGACATATGATATAGTCCGAGAGTATTTGAATAAGCACAGGGGTTCTTACTTGTTCTCTTTCCCTAGAATGATCTTATGTGTGATAAGCTATAAGGAAGTTTCACATGATCTGTCGAAGACACGGGATAAATGTAAATGCACCACACTCAGAAGCGAAATTTAGCAATTGATACACTAATATTGACTCTCGATGGGATCGAACTTAGGACGTGCGATGTAATACCAAGGTACTCTAAGCTCTTCACCATTCGGACGGCCGCATAACGTACTCAATAATGCTTAAAAAATGAAATAAACACGACAGAATCCGTAAAATTTGTTTTATTTCATATGACGTGTTCATGGAAAAATCATTTTTCTCTAATCTTCATTGTAACTAATCATCATAATAGCTTAAAGGGTTCCGTCTATTCGTAGTTTCACATCCCTCAATCAACAAAAGTATTGAACTTAGTTAAGTATTGAATCCTTGGGTTAACGGGGTGTTGACAATTTTAACAAAAAAAAATGTATTTCGTATCTATATTTAGAATTGAAGAATTACTGGTATGAGGGAGAAATAAATTGTCTCCCGCGATTTATCTTAATTACGGTTTAAGCCCTAGCCACGTCTTTTGCAGACGAAAAGAACAAATCTTTTTAAAACAAGACTAAATTGACGCAAAACGTACTCTGTTTATGTATAAGGAAATTCGTTTTTCTCTTAATGTGATCAATCGCAACCTATGGGCTGAATCTGTGCATGAATGTGTGTTTCAGGTGAATTGTGTGTATTGCTTCTTTAATTATAATGTTTTACTATTAACTAAAAACTATTTATTATTGTAATTATCTTTTACATTAACATTTATCACTATAAATGTTAATGTAAAAGAAAATCCTAGGGTCATAAGGGTCTGATTAACTCCACCACTGTGGAGTTAATCAGACCCTTAGACCTTTATTACTGGTGACGAGGCATTCGTTCTTAATCCTCAGGTAACCATGCATTTTATTTAATCACACCTTTTTTTTTAATTTTTCTGCATTTACGCAATTTCATCTAGGATTAATATTGATAGATTCAGAAGTGACGCTACCCTTTCTGATCTTTCTCCTGCATCTACTATCATTGATGGCCACGCTTTCGTTGGATGACCAGAGACGTGCAGGTGGCTATTACTAAATATTTCCATAAATTAAAAAACCCTATAGAGGAGTATTGGTTGCACTTCAAATTATTAAGAAACAGATGTAATCACACGGTACGAAATGCTAAACGCCGTTACATTCATGACAATATTATTAATTCTACAATCGCAGATATGTGGTGTAAATTTCTAAAATCTCTAGGCTTGGATTTCTTATCGAGGATGAATGTAAGTATCTTGTGCCGCAGGAATCACTTACTGTCACGTTTGCTATGTGCTCGTTTGGCATCCTAAATACAAGAAATACGTTACAGCAAATTTCCTAGAGTAGAAAATCTATGACGGGCAGTGAAATAAACGAGGATTGAGAAGCGGATAAGGTAAAGCCTATATAAATTCTACTGTTTGGCATAGACTTCCTTTCTGTAGAAGATGATGGGGCATTGTCCACCACGTGACACTATGTCTTCGAAATATAGTCAGGCAGACATGCAGGTTTCCTCACGAGTAAATCCACGGAATGTACAAGTAATAAGTACGTAAATTCAATTACCAATTTCATTGGTGCCGGCACCTGGAATCGAACTCGGTTTACTCGCGTTCTGTGAATTAAAAACTCTACCGTTGACAATGATGAATTTTATTACTGACTTAATATTCTTTATTTCAATTTTGTTTATCTATTCATTGAATTAACATTTAATATACTTTTATCTACTGTTTCCAGTTCATCAGTCAAGGGCAATGTGTTACAGATGTCGTTAGTTTTGTTTTTATTTTAAATTCTCACCGCCGTAACTAATTGAGCGGAAAGATAAACAGCTGCGAGTTATTTGGAAATATCTAGGCCGAAGTTAGTTCTTTATATTTTTTTTATTGTATTGAGGATGAGTAGAACCTATAACCCTTACCTTACTTTGTTACCCATATACATGAGTAACAAAGATTTTTCCGGTGGCAACGTCATATGAGCCATCGCAGCGTTGCATCTACCCACCGCTAGGTAGAGTAACGATCTAAGCAACTTCACGGGAAGTGGATGTATGCAGGTGACTCAGGATCTTACTCTATGGCAGCCTGTGCGGGAGGAATATGTTCTGCAGTGTGTGGACTAGTGATGGGCTGAAATTATGATAATAATAATAATAATACTAGTAAGTCTTTATTTCGGACCATAATACTCCATAGACAAGTACAAATATAAATGTGAAACTTAAAGACTAATAAAATTAGTTATTTAATGCATTACGTTTATAACATCTTTAATAATAAATAAAATCATTCAAAATAATAAACTACGTTAAAATAATAAATTACTATATACGCCATCTTACGACATCAACATTTTGGACATACTATATGTATATGTATTTGTACCCAGTAATGTAAAATGGTGCAATCGGGTTTGTCGGATATAATCTGCAAAATACTGTTAGCACTTGCACGAATTCTGTGCATCAGGGACGCTACTGCGTATGATAGTGTTCAAACGTGAAAAAAAAAAGTGAATTATCAAAATGATTTGGTTTAAAATTAAGACTTACAACAGATTCTTGTAGTTTATATCACATTACGATCAACGTTGTGGATGGAAAGAATTACTTGGCTAAGACAAAAATTGTCTTCTGCAATTAATCTTAATTACGGCTTTAGTCCGAGCCACGCCTTTTGCAGATCCGAAAAATAAAACTCTTTGGAAAACTTCTTCGTTGCATTGATGTAAAGTTTCTCCGTGGAAAATTTAAAGTTATTGCTTGTATGAACAGATAAAATAATTATAACGTGTTCTTAATACCAAGACGAATAAGAAATCAATATAATTAATAAATTGTAAATCTGTGACTTTTTTATAGTTTTAGTTTTGCAAAACGAACACTAAATTCACCCGATGGTATTACTATGAACATTGACTACATCTATCATCAAAAAAGATATAGGATGTTGGCTCCACAGCGGTGAGATGATTTACCTCCTACTTGTAATTGTGCATTCAAATACTGTACAGATTCACTAATCAATCGAAACACAATTGAGATTTTATTCTATTTTACGCTAGTATACGCGTGGTTTTTCTCCAGTCGATCTAAACCAGCATACCGTAGAACAAACAAACTGGAGCGCGACTTTCCCATATCTAAACTTAATTAATAAACCTCCTAAAGTAAATACTAGTAATATAATACATTAGTATATAGTGTAATTAAACAAAATGTGAAAAGGAAACTTCATAATGCAGTTAAGGCAGTATTTCGTCTTAGTTATTTTGAACCAAAAACACAAACAATGTCCTTTGTCTTTGTTTGTCCACGACAATTTTAATGGAACCGCAACATTTTGAATTTATTACGGAATAAGGAACTTAGAATTTCCGAGTTAGTTAGCCTTTTGCACAATGCACACTTGCATACTTTACAATGCAATGTCTGCATATATATATATATATATATATATATATATATATATATATATATAAAATATATATATATATATATATATATATATATATATATATATATATATATATATATATATATAGATTTCTATATATCTGTCTAAATACTGTTACATAAAAACTTCTTTTTTTAATTATATTGAATTTGGAACACGTATATTATTTTAAAAACTTCCTTCGATTTTGCGCAATTTCACATATTTTTCGTGTTCATTATAAACTACTATATGGAATGGGGTGTTAAAGAAAATAGGATTGCATTGCCTTGCACAAAGTGGGTATGGTGCAGTCGGTCATATTCCAGATACTTTAAAAGCTTGGTATCAGCCGTATGTTCGTATATCGTACTATCAACAAATACGACAACACTTCCTCTGTCGAAGACCAGAAAAGATCAGAGCGGCCGCGTGCTGTTAGTAGTAAGTACTAGTAGTATAGTTACTACAAAGGCTGTTAATGCTGGTACAGCCAAAATTCGTTGAAACCCCATTAGGAAGCAAAAAATCTTATCGCCTGAAATGAAGATTCCCGCTAGGACTCTGTCGCGTATTATAAAACAAGACCTGAAGCACGGTGCTTATCGTCGATATACAAGACATGCCCTAAATCAATCTTTACAATTAAAGAGAGTGGATCGGTCAAAACGTCTTCTGTAGCGATACGCAAGTGAAAGGCACAGAAACATCCTCCTTACCGATGAAAAAAAATTGACGATTGAAGGACACTACAATAGGGAAAATGATAAAGTGTACGCTCACAGTTCTAAAGAAGCTGCTCAAGTGGTCGGAAAGGTACAACGTGGTCATCATCCTGCGTCAGTGATGGTTTGGTGGGGCGTGTCTTATTAAGGAGTCACAAAACTACATTTTTGTGAAAAAGGAGTGTAAATTTTAGCTAAAGTACATCAGGATACAGTCTTGGATTATGTTGGGAAACCTCTCAGCCATACACTTTTTAAAAATATACCGTGGACTTTACAGCACGACTCTGCACCTGGTCACAAGGCACGAACTACCCAAACCTGGCTTGAAACCAACGTTCCGGACTTTATAAGAGCTGAAGACTAGCCCTCATCAAGCCCAGACCTCAACCCTTTAGACTACAAATTATGGTCACTTTTAGAGGACATGGCCTGCTCTAAACGATACGGCGACATTGAGTTTCTTAAAAAATCTTTGGAGAAAGCAGTGGCAAAATTTCTTTTGGAAACATTGCGTTAATCCATACATTCATGGCCAAACAGATTAAAGGCCTGTAGAAAAGCCAAAGGGGCCACCTTTCGAATAGAATATATATATATATATATATATATATTTTGCTAACTGACTAATAAATGTGTAGGTATACATTTCAATTATATTACATTAACTTCACTTCAACAAAAACAAATGCATTTTCATTTGTAACAGAACTTATGGCTGGACTTGGTTTATAGATATATATGTGTATATATATATATATATATATATATATATATACGTATACGTAATAATACGTTTACGTAAAACCTCATTGTTATATTATGCATATATTTTTGAAAATAATTTCTATAGACTTGCCGATTTCCATACAAGTTTCGTCCCTTCCTTCGAGGGACGAGGAATTCCACCCCAGTCCTTGGGGGTGACAACGCATGTGTGTAGATGACATAAGCCGCTGTGATCCCTTAATATCGGAAGAGTGTGCCATGCCACCCCAAAAAAATAAAAAAAAATATTATTATGTATATATTAATATTAGGTATTAGGTAGTAGGTATAGATATTACACAAAATATTTTTTTGTCATCCTTATGCCATTTGATTGTTGGGGACGAACCTCCGATAATCTCTGATCGGGAAGTCTAATTCCTACAGAAGGAAGAAGCTTGAACTTTAACTTCTTTTTATGAGGAAGTATAAGACCGTCTCACTCTGAGCACTGGGCGACTTTTTGGCTACCCTCCGAGGGTCACCATCGTGGGGGTTTAGTGGGTACAAATCCCACATATCCCTACCTTCCCCACAAGAGGCAATGTGTCTTTGGAAAAATTCGCCCCCATACCACATAAAAAAAGATCCTACTGTTAGGACTCGCAGGTACAAGATTCCAATTTCAATATTACAGTTTCTCACTGTTTCATTGCTTTTAATTTTTTTTTTAATTTAAAATAAACTAACATGTTTTTGAGGTAATTGAGTATATATATACTCACCCGCATGGGTGATCGTTTCTAATTACAAATTTCGTGATTTGAATAAAAGCGACACTCAAATTATCAAGCTTTAAGCTAAAATAGCCTAAAATCTCGTATAAATGACAAACCGCACCCACTTCGCACACCCTGCGGTTATCCATCCACCCACTGAATGTGGAAATTAATGAATTAACCTATTGGTTAAAATGCGAGATTTTAAACGAACTGTTCTGTGGTAACAAACTACAAAATCTAAAAGTTAAAATTTAACAGATAACCGATAGGGAAAAAGATTATTGAGTGGCAACCTCGGATTAGCAGGCGAAGTGTAGGAAGACCCTAACTTGGGCGACCTATGCAAATGGAAAGACGATGGATGCAGGTGGCTCAGGATCATGAATTGTGGAGATGCCTACGTTCAGCAGTGGACTGTGATGATGAGATTTCCTCGGTGCCCTGGAGGGACGGAAGCACGGCGTGGTCCCTGGTTGCCATCGAACAGCGACGTCTCCACTGAGAAGTGCTTAGGCTCAGGGCACCGGTGCGTTACGTAGAAGATGTGAATGATGATGGGTGGTCTCCAACAGGGTTTCAGTGGGTACAAATCTCACATAACTATCTAACATGATGATTTTCACGAGGTTCTCAGCATATTAGGAAAACATGTAGAAAAAGTGGATATATAAAAGTTAAAAGTACAGTTACTAAATACATGTAAATTCCACTTTAGTGCCCCCCTCCATAGAGGGAGTGTTAGAGCATAGTCTCTGAATTTATTTCTGAGATTTGCAGGTTTCCTCACGACATTCTTCTTCTCCGTTGGGCACACGGTCAAATCAGCACTTAAAATTGTAATAACAATTTCACCGGTGACGGCACCCGAGTTCCAACTCGGTTTGGTCGCGTATCGTGACATCGAACGAATCGAACATACGAACGCTCACTTTTAAGTGAGCGTTCGTACACTGCTTTCTGAAACAAATAAAATTACGTAAATAGATTATTTGTCATTACTATATGATCTCTTGATTTAACTTGACATACATTTACTTTTAAGTATATATACTTGTACACTCGTAATGACGAGAAAAATTGTATAAAAATATAATTTTAATGTTTTTCTCGATATAAGTAAAATTGTAAATTTAATTATTGAATGATTTTTTAATTTACTTTATTTATGATCAACAAATAATACACATTTTTCAGATTTGATAAATTATAAATCCAAGGATTAGTGGTTTGTTCTTCTATGGTTAATCCTTTTTAGAAATAGGTGTTTCTTTTCAAGAGAGTTACATCGATTGCTACCAAGGATGATTCTCGGCTAACTAAATTAAATTAAAAAATGTTCTAATTTTGAATATAGAAGATGGCTGGGTGCTACCATCGGCTTTGAATCCTGTGATTAATAAAATTAAATCCTTAACCACTACAAGACTTCAAAATATGATTTCTATTTAGATCGGTCCAAAATAATATTATCATATTTTGGGTTAGCATCAGGTCACCACGGTTCCTCGCGTAATTAACTCTAGTAATTACTTGTGTAATAAACCAGCGGGGTAATTGATTGCTTTGAATTTTTGTTTTAATATATTCAGCCAATATAAACAGAAATATTGCAAAATAAAACAAGTCTGTTTGGTACAACTGATTGCATTCTTCTTATGCCTTGTATATATCATTTAGTACCTTTTGTATTATGTCAATCTTTTAAATATATATATATATATATATACATATACATACATATATATATATATATATATAAAATGCTAAAAATTGTTATATAATTAACGTTAAAACGTTACTGACATTTCAGTTAACCACTCCAACTAAGCTCAAATAATAGAGATTATCGTCTACTGGCAAATTTGTGCCTACGACTTTAAGTTTAGCAGACCATACCCTAAATCGTTAGACTATTGACGTTTGAAATTGTTTAAAACGTTTTAAAAAATTCATTCAATTTTATTGTTTACTATGGACTTGTTGGTTAAAAGAGCTAAATGGAGTTAATTGTCTGCTGAGATTTATCTTAAATATGGCTTATAATAAAGTCACGTTCTCAAACCTGAAAGTACAAATCTATTATTAATATTTTTATATATTATATATTTATTTTAAATGTCCTTTATTTTTAATAATAATAAAAAAACAGTTTATTGCCACAGAAAAAATAAACAAATTTACATAAACAGTATTATACACTTTTGCAAACGGAGTTGGCTTAGCTTTTGCTGAAACGGGATTATAGTCCCGTCTAGCCCTGGTTTTCAGCCACTGCCATCTCCCTTAGCTGTAGTGCGGGAGTCGTGAGAATGGAGAGCTTCCCGATCACCATCTAAAAGTTATATTTTACAAATTGTTTATACGCAAGTAAGTATTTTAACTGATAAACAATTAATTATTTATATATAAAGTTATATATTATATATTTAAATTTTGTGGATTTTTTTGTGTTCTTTTTCTCGTGAGTTGCGTGAGTCGGTAGAGCTAATTGTGGTAAGAACGTGGTTTGTACTTCAAAAATAGGCGCATTATCAGACCTGGCGGTCGACTTTAGCTAACTTAACTTTTCGAAATTATATATTTAATTTTGAGTGTAAGCAGACTAAGAATTTTGGGATAGTAGTTAAGTTCGGACTTCATTTCTTTCCTTTTTGTCTAATAAGTTAATATAAAGTTCCATACACTTCTTTTCAAAAAATATAGTATATTATTATTTGTGTGGCATGAGTTTAGCTAGATGGAGCGACGACTGATGGCAGTCTGGGGGAAGTTGATGGATGCAGGTGACTAAGGGTCGTGATTTGTGGCGGTCTATGGGGGAGGCCCGTGGCCAGCACTGGCCTGCGGCCCGTCCGCAGTTCTGGTGATGATGATGCATGAACTTTCCGCTAAAAAATATTTTATAAAGATATCATCCATATATATTTTAAATTATACATTTTTTTTCATCATGTATTTCTTTGCTTTTTCCCTCAGCGACATATAAAACCAATATTCTTATGACATACACCCTTTTGTTATACAGGAAGTTAAAAATAAAAATGTAACAGACGTCGAGCTAAGTTATACTTCGTCTCTGGCTACAGCATGAATAGGTCGGCTCCATCGGGGAAAGACTACGCTATAACAAAATACTGACATACGGCTGCTGTGTTTCGACTGGTGAGTGTAGGGATACCAAGATTATACTAACATATGACACGGTAAACAGTGTGCCCCTTCGACTACCTCAATTTGTTAAACAAATGAAAGTTACGTCATAAAATATACTTTATAATCCCGACAGCACAAGTTCCGCTATATTTTCTTAACGAAGATAAAAGCGTTAATAAATGTCAATTAAGTCCGCGGCGGAGGTAGAGTGTTAGTGCACTCAGGTTATTAACTAAATACATTTTCTTGACTTTTCTATTATAATTAAATTTAAGTTAAGTAATAGGCTGTATATATAAATCCCACTGCTGGGTATAGGTCTACCTAGTGTGAGTGTTGGAGCACAGTCAACCAAGGGCTGCCATGTCTTCAGAATTGATTTTTATATCTTTTTTAGATAAACGCGTGGCGTGGTAAATCAGAACTTTAAATTTCAATGAACATTTTCATTAACACACATCTATCTATCTACTCTTTTATTATATGTATATCTATATAACTTTGTTTCAGAAAGCTCTGGTAGCTCATTGTCTTAGCGCTTGCTTTTAATACATATACTGGTATCGTAAATCGTAAACAGGCTTTTTGTCTGTTTGTCTTTTTTTCGCACGTTGAATATAACGGTATAACTAATAAGGATGTGATTTCTAGTGATATACTGAGGTAGGCTTGTGCTAACATTTATTTATTTATGTAATATTTTATTGCTACGTTAAAAAAAATCAAACAAAAGGGGGACTTGATGATAAGAAGCATCGAATCAAACTCGGGAGCAATGACCGAAGAAGCAGGTGCTTATGTAACGACTACAAAAAATATATTATACAGTATATATAGCAATATATACACAAAATTAAAACGGTTGATAATTAAAAAATATACGTCAATTTTAAAATCAGTCTCGTAAGTGTAGATGGCATATGTTTGCGGGTATGAAATCATAGACAGCATGTAGCGAAATAAAATTTAAGAAGATTGAGAAAAAAATCTTTTATTAATGTAGTTTAAAAAAATAAATATTATTTCTTTTTGTATACTATAGAATAGTCAAATAAATAATTAAATAAAACAAACTCTATAACGTTTATGTATTATGAAAAGGTCTTTTGTATTTTACAAAGGACCTTTTCATAATACATAAACAACGTGTTAATACTGTTGTACTTTGTGGGGTGTAATGCCGGTTATGTTTGTGTGAGACTGTTCTTAATTAACATATTTTACTTTCGGCTACTGTCCAGCTACTTATGTGTCCTAATGACTAAATTCTCTAATCGTAAACGACCCATTAATTTCCGATCGGTTTGATTCACATCGCCTTTGGGTAGATAGATCTTACTCCTCTATTTTGAATGTTCTGAAGTGTTGTTCGGATGAATTACAATCGTTGGGTTTAACATGATGACAGGATTCAAATTAGCATCCTCATCATCTCCACTCACTATTCAGTGGAATGAGTCATCGACAGCGATATTTCGGTACCTTAAAGAAATAAACCTACACTTTCTTAAACGCTGACAACGCACCCGCGATTTCTCTGGTGTTGCTGATATTCGTGGATAGCGGTAGTTACTTATATCAGGTACCATTTATTCTATATATAATATATTTATCTATAGAATTATATATATATAAAAAATTAAACAGTTAACAAACGAATTTGTATAAATTTTTGGATGAATATGCTTGTAGTCGTTAAGTTAAGTAAAGTTCTAGAACTATGATCTCATTAGTAAGTTATTACGTCGCTCGCCCCTTTATAAACTCTGTCGTACATAATAATACATCTGCCACCAGCTAACGTTAACGGCGTCCATTTCTACGCTGTGCTCATTATTACGCTTTTAATGGCGCAGTTTCACTCGCATATAGCTTTTATGATATAAAAATAGCTAGAACCATAATGCAGCTCGTTTCTAGCTTCAACTTGAATCAGCTTGACCTGTGATGGGTCACGCTTAGCGTAAAATAGATCATATGTGTATGTTGGGAGATTGAATTATAGGATTGAATTATATAAGTATATATAAATATATATAATAATTAAAGATTTCATTAATCTAAATTCACAAATAAATAAATTCATAAAACAAATTCATTTTATGTGACTGGCATCACAAATCTTCATAATTTATAATAACATTTCTAGTTTAAGTAGATAAATAGTTTTTGCTTTATGCGTCGCCTGTATACACTGTGGCCGAGTTCACTGAATTATTTATGAGATAAACAACACAGCAGAAGGGACACTGGTTGTTTATAGTGGTCCTGCAGGAAGGGACGGAATAACAGATTGTAAGGAAACTATACGAACTTAATATTTAAGTGTTTAAAATACCCCTTGAAGTCGTTAATGAAGATTAACATAACAGCGATATTTTTATTAAAGTTATCTTAAAATATTTATGACTATTATAGCAACGTTGCAGCCAGTTTCTAGTTGAAGCATGAATGGGTCGGCGTGACAGGAGAAGGACGACGTCCGCACAGAATAGCAGCGTACTAATTAAAGTGTTATATTCGGTGGTGCCTCTTGACTTGGTGTGCGGGAAGTCAATGTCAATAACCTTGTGCGAACATAACGTGAGAAGTTTTGATTCTTATGAAGGATGGGATGTTGTGTCGGGTTCAGCCGAAGTAATTACACTTAATAAAAGTAATTGAATCTTAATGAACATTCTAAAAGTAAAGTATAATTAAGTGGATTTAGAGAGAGAAATGGAGCGAAGGCTCTGTCAATCTTGTAATCGGGATTTAGTAACCTATTATTACTGAATTCAGTCAGTTTCACGGTCTTATGCTGAGTCTGTACTTGGGGTTTTGTTTGTAATTATTAACATTAATATTATATAGGTA
Organism: Teinopalpus imperialis; assembly: GCA_029286865.1. Lineage (NCBI taxonomy): Eukaryota > Metazoa > Arthropoda > Insecta > Lepidoptera > Papilionidae > Teinopalpus > Teinopalpus imperialis. The sequence continues at coordinate 17,033,427 of JAGSMU010000012.1, forward strand.
TTGATTCCAATTTCAACTTTGTAACTTTTCAGTATTATGTATATCTGATTAAACTAAAATATATTTTTTCTTCCTAACAAACGTCAGATTTATGCTTCGTCCACTTAAGAATTTATTCATTATTTAAAATAACATTGTTATTGTAAATCTAAAGGAATTTTAATCTGAATTTGTATATGTTGTACACAATACAGGCTTATCTCTGTAAGCTATAAAGCCCTTTGTTGAAGCTTCGTTCATAGATTGTTGATCGCGTTATTTCTACATTATTCAAATTCACTTTCATACTTCCAGAGAAAGTATCAGTTTTGTTTTAAATTATTTTTTTAAGTATTATTACAATTTCTTGTTTAATAGTTAAATTAATAAGAGTAATATTTTGTTTTCAAAGCATTTTTTAAAAAAAACTAAACCCCCTTTTTAGAGTATCGGGGAAGAAATCTTTACAGATATTTCATCTTTTGGGGGGAAGACAAGGTCTATGAGGGATTTCCTACTATAACCCCCTTGTAGTAGCTCCGAGAACTCCTATGGAACGCACCGATGCTCTTCTGCACTGAGAATCGTCCAGGTACAATCAGAACGCTCCATAAGGCCGTCTTTTTTACAATCTAAAATTTTCAGACACATTTCAAACTTTCAGTTCTAATTTACCATATACTTATTTCTTTGTTTGAGCCATAATATAACGTACATAAAAAAACTATATTACAAATAACTTGTGTATGTACACTGTAAAGAGATAACTTTTGTCAACTCGTAACTCGCTTTGACTGTAATGAATTCATAATTTTACATTAAAAAACGAGTGTCGTGAATACACGTAGATAAAATATTTGTTTTTGGTTTAAAATAACCTGCATTAACTCTATTATGAAATTTCATCTTGATTCAGTCATCATATTATTATAATTTTTGATTAAGTTGACTATTATTATATTTTACAAACGACAGAGCCACGTTGCAATATTTTTACAGCTGCAGCATGGGTCACCTCGATCGGTGTAGGACCACACTCTCACAGAACACCAGAGTAAAATAGCAGCATAGCGGTGCTGTTTCGATTGGTAAGTGAAGAGACCCGGAGACCGTTATTACTGGTGTCGTAGTCAGTAAGAAGCGTCTGCATTGTGATTCGCTATCTTGAGGATGAATGTGCGTGTTGGGCTGCAGGAATCACGTACTTTTAGGTGGACGGTGAGCTCATATGTCAGTCCCTTTTTTAAAAAAAATGCACATTTCCGAAAACTCTGAGGAATACAATCTGAGAATTGAAAATTGTAGATACAACTACCTAAAGTTACAAGCTAGAGATCTATATTTATAGACGTATAAGTGACGGATTATGGAGTGATTGATTTGATTTAGTTTGTTGTCAAAGTTTATGTGTATTCTAAGAAAATAATACTTCCACTACTTTTTAGATCTATCTTGCTCACAATTTTGTGCTACGAACACAGTGGCTCCACATTCTTAGCCCCCGGGGCTGTAGGCGTTTCATCTATATATTAGATTATACGATGGTGTCACACCTACCTTTAAGATTGTGTATAACTTGCCAAGATCAAACAAAAAAGGTAAGAGTATATAATGGAAACTGGAAGAAAATAATTTCACAGAATCATGTCATATCGGATGTGCCACAGAAAAGGTCCTAGGACAGAACCATCAGCAATATTATTTGACGTTACCCTTCAAACGAGATGTTCCTCCTGCTCAAAGTACTTAATATTCGTAGAGGTATTATCAAATAATTTGGTTTAGGAGTCACTCGATGGTATTTCAGAGCTTCCTTGATGAAAGTTCTGTGCAGAAAGTTGATCGCGTTAGTGACATCAAAAGACTACCAACAACACCTCACTTCTTGAACCGAGAGTGTTAATCTGACAAGCGGGTTTTACGTCTCTAATTGGATGCAACCAAAAAAATATTTCTAATACTCTTGTTATCGTCCAGAATTATGGTGAGAAAATACAATACGAGAGTACCACCAAAAAGCGCAAAGAATTCCAATTGCTACGAGTAGAGGAAGTGCGAAGCTTGGTGTAATTCTAAAGTTTAATATCCGCGCCACACCCGGCAGTTCCGGATTTTGGCGACAGTTAAATTGAATATTATTCCTGTTCAACCGCGTGCTTCGTTGACGGCGTGGAGTGCCGCCAACGGGTAGTATTTGACTATTGCATACCGTCCGATTTACTGAATATTTGTTGGCTGAAATGTAAGGGATTATTACAATTATAAAAGATTATTCAAGGTTATTTATATACTAAGAAAGAAAGAAAATTTATACGAATAACACAATTTTGGTTACAATAATAATGACAGAATAAAGTTTTTAGGGCTGATTGCCACTGTTAGGCTTTTACTGCTTCCTAGTGTTAAAAGGCGGCCGAGCAGTTAGGGCACTCAGTCGAGGGTACCCGAGAGGGCCGAACTCAGGTTAGCTGCTTTTATCAGATTAAAATAAAGTATCATAAAGTTTCAGTTATCATTTTGCACTGTGATATCGAGTAGGTCTCCACTCAGTCTCTGCTGCAGTAAGATATCACAACGTTGATGATTTGTGGAGCCGTGTACAGTCGAGGTGGTTTGCATCGGATTTTAAACAGTGTACGTATATGGTGTAATTTAAACTAAATATTGAAATAGTCTACATTATAAAAGTGGGTCTGCCATCTAAATAGTGTACCATAGATATATATATACCGTAGACAAAAAGGTTTGTCTCAGCATTGCAAGTAGCATTTGATGCTTAATATGCTGCTCTGCAGGCAAAATCTAATTTAATACAAAAGTGATATGTGCTCTCGACGTGCAGTCGCAAAAAATATGCACACTCCGCAACAAAGACACGCTGTGAATCCACATGTCTGAATACATATATATGAATACACATATCACTTACAAATGAAAAACTCCGATATGATCGCACTTAACATGATTGAAATATAACTGTTTAAGGATAGAATACAAAGAACATAAGTATTTGTTATAAAAATATATTTAATAGTTATTTTCTTGTTTGATATTAAACAACATCAATATATGTTTTTGTAATATCTTTTAATAAAGTTCACAATATTGTTTTCTCTGCAGTGATATCAATTCAATTCCTAGCACGTTACAGATTTGTTTAATATTCATATGTAATCACAGGTTTGATTCTCAGACCAGGAATAATATATAGTATATTGGTTTTATGGGTGTATGTCCCGTGTCATTAACACTGCATCCAAACCTTCCACCAATGTTATTGCACATGCCATACAGACGACGAGTGTGTGCCTCTGTGTTAACGCTTACGGCACTTTAATATAATCTACGATCCTGTTCGAAGTCAACTTTCATTACCTAACTCTTTAACAGTAGTAGACATAAGCTTAAACTTTCGGCAATAAGTCGTGAAGATTGGGAAATTTCCACAACCTCACAGAACTAAAGAGATCAGCACTATAACGCAGCTGTGTTTCGTATGGTCTACGCAAGTAACCTGACTCTGTTGAGGATGGACCGTAGTCATCACTTATGGTCAGGTGTTCTCGTTTGTCACCACTAAGTAACGCCTATTACTCCAAACTATTCTAAATTCGGGAACGCACATAATTTATGATAAAAATATGAACACAGACATGAGATTGAAAGACGATATAAAGAAATAAGCTCGTCCATAACGGCTACAAGCGGCCAAAAATACCTGTAGACTCCATGCTAAGAATTAATTGTTATTAAAATAATTGGCGTTTTGATTTAGGGTATCGTGTGCGAAACTTAAGATCGTTGATTCGAATCCGCCATTCGACAATTGTCGGGAAGTATCTCCTAGCTACATAAAAGTTATGCTCAGTTAGACTGGATACAGAGAACATTAGCAATTTTAATAAAACTGTTAGCATTTCTTTTGATAATTACATTCTTTTAAGTATTCTAAACAGAAAATGATTTTTGAGGAAAAAGTAATAGAAAAGATTATACTAAATAATTTAATATAATTTAAAATATTTTATAAAAGAATATAAAATTGTAGCGCCCGTTTATTTTAAAATGTAGAACAAAAGGCTTTTTTTTATTAGTAATCCACGTGAACGTAGCCGCGGGCGGTATTTGATAATAAATCTAGTTACATGATATTACTAGTTTCCTAACAACATGATGCATAGAGTTATGCTCTATGTCAGGACTGTCGGAAGTCGTTGAATAATGCATGAGAATAAGTTACACGCGTTGCTTACAGAGGATCTAAGAAAACGGCGGTGTAGCAAATTGTGCGGAGAAATAAATAGAAATATTGCGACATTTAGTATAGTAGAGCCACGATGTAGCTAATTTCTATCAACACGATTGAAAGGAAAATGCCTTCACAGATCACCGGTGTGAAATACTAGCATAACGTTGGCACGTAGTTGCTGCATTTCGTATATATTCGGGAACACATTTACTGGTAACGAAGCATGACGAAGCATTATCGTATTTTGAATTCTTGTTGAGGATCTGTGTGGACGTCACGGGCCGCAGTCATTGTCTACCACTAGGTTAACTGTGTTCTCGTTTGCCCCACATACGAAGGAAAGAAATATTGAATAATAATTCATTATTACAAGCTATAGTTATAATACAAGCGGCAAGAACTTATGTGTATATTATTGAGTGATTTGATTAATAATATATGTTCGTAATTAAGGTAACCGATATAGCTCAAAGGAACCGTAAGATGAAAGGGCCATGGGGCAACCATGTTGCTCGTTGATCCGATAAGGGAGGGGGGTGAAATGTTTTCGAGGGGCAACCTCGTATCATCGCAGCGTAGGACGACTATATGTGGTAACGACCCATGCAGGTGGTTCAGGATCATACTCCGTGGCAGTCAGTGAGGCCTATGTTCAGTAGTGGACTAGTGATGGGCTGAAATAATAGGCGATGTTGATATGTCCATCATTTGCTACTTTATTTTTAAAAGAACAACTCGATTTTGAAACGAAATTATCAACAGTGGTGGAGCTACGAAGCAATTTGTTTCTAGCTGTAGAATGACTGGGCCAAATCAACCGGGGTAGGGCCACGCTCCACAGAATACCAGCGTAAAATAGCAGCATTATGCTGCTATATATATTTACGTCTGGTGAGTGCAGGGATCCGGAGACCTTTATTACTAGTGACGAGGAGTTCCATCTCAGTCGTCAAGGGTGACAACGCATCAGCATTATGATTCCTTGTCGAGGATGAATGTTGATGTCATTGGCTGCAGGAATCACTTACAATCAGGTGAACTGTGTGCTTGTTGTTAATCTCAATTAAATAATAATAAAAATCCTATCAAGGGTTTACTCTAAATCTACTCAGTTAAACAGTTATTGAAATAGTTACAAAATATCATGGCTATTTCCTTTGAAAGTATATATGGGTACCGATATAAATATTTTATTGTTATCAGCAGTGGAAATCCCCCTCTACTGATAAGGAATTTCGGAACACACCGCACGTCACGTTGCATGCAAATATGAAGACGTTTTGTTTCCCTTATCTGTTATATCGCGTCGATAAGATGCTCTTCCGTTTCTAAACAGCCAGCGTCGTGCTACGAAGTAAACGATTTTATAACAACGATCGATTTTCGAGAATATTTGGATTACAACCTTGATTAAATAACGCTTAAGTTATAGGATAGTTTATGTTTTACATTTGATAATTATTGTTTTGGGGGTGGTAAATGACAATACAGTTTAATTGATGGTACGTGATTTCTACGGCCTAGCTTAGGCCAGAATAGGGCTAAGGTTGCCCCTGTCTGTCGTACAAGGCGACTTAAGGGGATTACGGATTCGTGGGTAATCAGGGTAGGGCGCTCTAATTGTTCAACACAGCAAACCAGGGAGGACGGTGACATCGGGTAATCCCGGGTAACAGTAGGTCAGGGAGGGTGCTTGGGGAGGCGAGACCTCTCCTGCAACGTGTTTAGGCTTATTATAGAGGGGCACCGGTGTTGATCCTGTAGCCCCTTCTAATATAGATACATAGGGGATACAAATCTCAAATATCCCTGTCTTTCTCCCATCTTTTGATGTTCCCCCCACCCCTCTTGAAACAAAAAAAGTGATTCCTACGGTCAATGACGCCCAAATTCATCCTCGATAAGGAATCATAAGATGATCGCAGATGCGTCGTCACCCCTGAGAAATAAATTTGAATGCGGCGCTAGTAATAAGGGTCTCCGGACCATTCACATACTGGATGAAACAAAGCAGCAATGTGCTGCTATTTAACGCTGTAACTACGTCAAGGCGTAGACATCCTCCGTTTTGATAACGCTCCGAGCCGAGGTTTCGTACCTCCTTAAGACGGCCCTCGGATCGCTTCTCGCCTTCCTCTGTCGCTGTCGTTGTCGTTCTTCGTCCACAGGGGTCAGAGTGCAGCGGAGTTGCAGCCGCCATTGAGCCAGCAGTGTCGGCGTACTCCTCTCGGGCCCCCTGCTTGCGAGTCTTAACCGTTGAAGTTGTAGAGGCCTAAGGCCAAATAGCATAATCATACTGCAAAAAAAAGGGCGCGCGCCTTCCCCCATCGAGCCTACCTACACATGCCGTAGCCACAAGTAAAATACCATTACCACTTTAGAATACTTAATATATCACTTGTTCATGCCATACTACGATATTTTCAACCTTGACAGTCGTTATGGTGACCTTGTGGTGGTTTTTATATCCTGTCTATATTTTGGACCAGCGTAAGTATTGTCAAGTGACGTGGTCGTCAAACGTAACGTAAAATTTTATAAAAAAATATTATTCAGAAATTATTAACTTATTTTATTGCTGTGTAATTGCTAAAATCTGAAAATAAATATCTCTACTAAAATCTGAAAATAAAGTTCTTGTAGGATTTTGTGAATTATTTACAAACAAAAAATATAAAATACTGGTATATTGTGGCATGCGCAATGCGTCTCGACAATATAATTCTCAGGACTACAGAATAAAGATTTTACATTGCATGCCTTATATCTGGTATTAAGTTTAAATACGTTTGATAGAACTTTGTACATGTGTTTTTTTTAAATTACCGGTGACTACTACTACTTCACGATTATATAGAAATTTTAGAATGAAAATGACCAAACTAAAATTGAGTCACGGCTTCATATAAAACAAAATAATATTTTTGTCTTTTAGAAAAAGCAAACCACCACACCCTCGTGGAATAGAGACAACACCTTGATTTCTTTGAAAGGATATGTAGGCGTTATTCATTAATTTAATAAAGCATTTTTCTTTCGCCGTTTCCCTAAAAGTTGGTTTTTTGATTTGAGCCGTTTTCAGCAAAAACGTGTGATGATATGTATGCAAAAGTTCTGTTAAGTTTTTTTTTATAGATGTAACTATGACATTTTTGCACATTGTTATGAACGTTATAAACTTATTGCTAAGCTTACTGAAATCTATTGCTTCATATACTCTTAAAAAATGTCAAAATATATTTTGTCTAAGCCGGTGTAGCCCAGTGTTTGAACGCTAGCAAAACCGTGTTCGGTCTTCTATACGAGGCTGCAATGAAAATTGTTAATTGTAATTTTAAGTACTGATTTCAACCCCAAATCATCAACTGACCTTTATGTTAAGCTATAGTAGGCCAGGGCAGAATATAAGCAGGGATACCATGAGCACTACCAAGCGTCCTGGAAGAGTGCTGGACCTCTTATGTCTAACATTTATTTTTATTTTAACTTAAATTTTAGTTGATATATTATGTTTAGCTAACATGCTCTCCTGTATTTTTATATTTAAGTTTAGACAAATAAACATCCTATTATTGGATCTAAAGTTATTGTTATTATTGTCAGAAGTATACCAATTTATTTTAACAGGCAAGTAACGTGAATGGATCGGGAGGGGGTGGGGACGGCGGGGGAAAGACCATATCCTGCCAGAATAACTGCTGTTTTTTACCATGAGCTGAACTGTCTGTTCGTTTGTCATATTAATATAAAAATGAATCCATTTTAAACCATGTTACATAATTCGTCCAGATTCAAAATGGACGTTTTCGTTCCGGATTTTTTTTTACATAGGATCGAAGATTGACATATGAGTATATACATACATAAAGATAAAAATAAGATTAACCTTATTCCTAACGAAGTCTGTTTGACTTAAGGCAAAGTCTACATTTGCAGATAAAATCCTTCGGGAAAACATTTATCGACATTAATAACAAAACTCATGTTAATCCACTTACAAGTTTAATAATTTTCTTGTGATTTTCGTTTGTGCGAGAACTTTCGCTATGTTTTCGTTTTCCGAGAATTCACGTGTCTCGATTTCCTAGTTCCATCAAGATATCTATAGGTTATACATAGATGGGTGATATATAATAAATATGTACCTTGATTTGACTTGACCTTGACTATAATGGTAACAACACTCAAAATAAATTAAATAGCCGTAGCAAGATTCCCAATTAAAATAATGGAACGCATAATCTGCTGAGGGTGGCAGCCTGGAAAACTGCAGTACAGGTAATAACCTAGTTCGGACTTCAGTCTCTCACAAAGGAATACCGACACAGCTTTATTTATAATGTATTAACAATAAGCCCTATTATATAAGTCCTTATTTATATTTTAAACTTATAATATTAGGGACATAATGGTGAACAAACATAAAAATACTATGCACCGTTTAATAATGAAAGCGCTTCCGGCGGGCGGCGCAAGCTGTGGTGGCGGTGTTCTTGCTGGTTTGGTTAAAAGAGCTTGTGTTTAAAAGGGTTTGGGTAAAGTTACACCCTCCTTTTCCGAGCGATTTGTAACAACGGAATTTGTACTGATACGGAATAATAAAAAAAATTGAGCGTCTTTCCTTGTTGATTGACTAATAATTAGCTTTTTTGTGGTATAAATATATAAATTGTCGACGTCGTGTTTTTTTACAGATGTATTAAAAAATGTGTTATCTGCAACCGAGTATTACATTAATGCATTTTTTTTCTTTTGGCCATTAATAAAATAAAAAAAAAGGATAAAATCTTCTTTCCTTGTTGTACAGTGTGTGTATATTTTCTGTTCTACAAGTGTGTATTTTTAATCTTCTATTGTATTTCGAGCGACAAATGAGAGAGAATTTTTTTCTTTATTGCTGTGATCAGGTTTCCCAAATCAAAGAAAACATCAAATCATTGGGAAACTGGACAACACAATAACAACGCGTCATTAAATATATTTGACTATTGACGAGTTGTTACTTTTGGTTCATTTGAAGCTTCTACAGAATAATTGATATTATCAAGATTATTTGCGGCCGCCATTAAGTGAATATACAATTAGAAATTAAAACTATAAGTCGAACTTCATTTTTAACAACGACAATTTTCGATATTTTTTCCAACGACAAATTTCATCATCATCGCCATCATTTTAGACAATCACCGGTGTGCTGCTGAACATAGGTCACAGGAACCACAGACAGCCGCACAACACGACTCTTAACCATCTTCTTGTTTTCAGTAATTAAGTAACAATTGTTATATCTCAATACTACAGCACATTTTTGTAGTAATGGCGTTAAATTCTGTTTCATGCGTAAAAAAATTAATTTCCTAAAATATATTTGCTTTCTCTAACGAGAACTCTGAACCACTTGATGCTGATGTTGTCCTCCTCATCAAGTTGATACCTTTTTAATACAAGATGCTATCACCTATACAGGATATATTATATGTCCGTAAGATTAATTCAAACAAAATGGCTCCCACCTTTTTTTTTGGGTCTGGGTATATTGTATACATGAGGGAGAAACCGCGTAGAAGTGATCAGATACCTGACTAATTGATAACCTGACTTCTTCGTCATTCGTTGTCATTTACGTTTAGGTCAGATTAATGTGTCCTCGATATTCTGTATTTATGATATTTTGCTACGGCATGGCACCTTTGGCTCCAGTTTTACATGAATACGCAGAATAGATTTTACAGCCGTAAGGATATTTTCACGAAAACGATCGTTGAAATTTCTTCAAAAGCCTGGAATGCTCGGGGAAAAAACTTAAATAGTATTTCTATATATATATATATATATATATATATATATATATATATATATATATATATAAATATATATATATAATATAAATTATATCTAACAGTTAAGTTCTTTTGATAAGTTAATAGTGTATTTCAATTTGTATAAAGACAAAATGTAAGTACTGTCTGCAAAAATGAAGTGAAAACAAAATTATGACGGTTGCTCTTCGAACAAACAAAACAGCATTAACTAAATTAGAAACGAAATGTATGTTGGTACCCTCGACTGCGTGGCATACAAAGTTTGTGACTATGTGACTCTAAGACAGAGAGAGACTTGCCACTTTCGTCATGTTCATGTCTAATTAACTAAATATTATTTAATTTACCACTTCGTCGTATATCATGCAACAAACTTTATTCTTTAATTTTAATTTATATTAACTGTCAACTCTAATTTACAGGTTTTTGCAAGGTAATGTTATTCGTTATATATAGCAGCTTTAGACTTTAAGATATCTTTGAGAAGGATGTAGGATTTTTGTGTAGCTAGGCTACAATGTTTGTCCGAGTACAGTCCAGCACTATTAAGCTTTAAGCCATCCGAAATGCATAGTGGTTATTGAGAGGGTCATACCTTCAAAACTCTTCACTGTTGCATTGGAAGACGTTTAGAAATTGCTATGCAGGAAAGGATACGAAGTTAACGTCAATGGCGTATGAATTGCTAGGGTAAATAGATCGAAAGTTTGTAATAGTTGAATCTTCATGATTTGCCAATCAAAAGAATAGCGTGCACTATTTTTAAATTGTTTAATATTAAGCAATACCTCAATGCTATACATTAATACATTGTATTTTTTAATAATATTATAATAATTTAGCATCTTTAATTCCATAGGTAGTTTATTATATATTTTGACATATATTATTATGTAAGTAATGTCTTGTGTGTTGAGAGATAAACCACGCGATCAATGTAATTTTATCTTATGTTATGAGCGTATAGAACATTAGAATAACAAACGAGCACACAGTTCACCTGATGGAAAGTGATTCTTGCAGCTCATATCATCTACATTCATTATAGGATAAGGAATCATAATGGTTACGCGTACCCCTGAGACTGTGAAGACCCGACTGTGAAGGAATTCCTCGTCACCACTAGTAAGGGTCTCCGGATCCCAACACTCATCAGATGAAACACAGCAGCCTTATTGTGCTATTTTGACGATTAAAAAATTTCTTAAAGGCCGGAAGCGCATCTGCTCGGGTGTTGCGGATCATAATCACTTAACATCAGTGAGCTGCTTGCTCGTCAGCCACCTATTATATATTAAAAAAAAAAATTGTATACTGTAAGGGTCTTTACTCGGTCGACCCATTCATGCCGTAGCATATGGGCATCGTGCCTCTACTATCCTTAAAATGTTATTGATAAAATCTTTTATGTATTGGCTATTAAAATCAGTGTCTGTTACTTCTAATTCAGAAAACCTTTTTCTATTTGGCTTTTGTTGGATAAACGACTTGGTCGTTTTACAACTCGTGAATACTAATTCCATTGTCCTCAAAGTGATTGCAAACTAGGCGTAATCCAATCAATCATTTTTGCGAAATCGTTATTCAGTGTTATCATGTAGGCCAATATTGGGTTTATTTTAATCAATGGAATTTGGTAAATTATTTTATTAGTATCAGCGAGTAAACCTAATAGGAAAATCTTGTACGGCACAGGGTTAATAAATTAAAAAAAAGTATACAATGAGCTGCTTCTATGAGCTATTGTATCCTCAATGTCTGGTAGACAAAGATGGTTACTATTATTATAAACGAGGGTAAATTATTTTCATGGTGTATGCATTTTGAGATGAACACAAAAATTTCATAATTCCTGAATAAGATCGGCTTTGTAAAGTTGAGAGAAGTCTGTCGAAAGTTATGTCCTGATTACATCACTCCTAACAGGAACCAATACTCGACACAATTCATGTAAATCGCAATTTTAAGCGCTAATTTACCAAATTTATATTAAATATTACGAAGACACGTGAAACGCCATCTGTAATAGAGCCTCGTGGTGGGCTCTAACACCCTGTGTAGAGAGGAGGCCTATGGCAACAGTTAGGTTTATATATATAGACTGTTACATTACTTACGAGCACATATTATGAGCTGGTAACTCCTTACCTAAATCAACTCGGCAAGCAGCCCGGGTTGTGTTGCATTGTTTAGTGCCTTAAATATGCATTCCGTTTCCGAGCCGTTTGTTATATTATCCTCGTCGACCACCACGTTATATATACGAAGCTTTTATATCTTCTGTCTGTAGTATTCTTTGGTGTATATTCAAAAAATATTTTTAAATATAATAATAAATAATTTTCTTGCTTATGTTACTTGCACAAAGGCAACATTATGTCAAGACATCTTACATCATCGTTTGACAACGAGACACTGACAGTTGACATTGACATTGACGTTTCGTTTAATATAATGGTACTCCGTTTTACTCGTATCTCTTTGATGTTTTGAATTCATATAATAATTACGATATGATGGATGAGGCAAACACACAACTCACTAAGTGTAAGTGATAACTGCGGCCCTTATTATGATGGTATTTCACACGAATTCTGTGAGGGTCCTTCCCCGGTCAAACAGATTCAGTTTTATGTTAGAACTGTATACTAGATACGGCATGTGTGTAACACTGCTAAAAAATAATACTGTAGTTTATAAGTAAGTAGCTATAACACACTTCCAACGTCAGCGATAATGCTGTATTTATCACGGGTAGAGGAGATGCATCGTGAGGAAACCTAAGCATGTCTAAGAAATAATAATAAAAGAAAAAAGAAATATTACAAAACTTAGCAAAGCTTATGACCAGCAGTGAGATTTTCAGTGGGGTCTGGCCATAAATTCTATTACATAAAAACTTTTCTTTTTTCAACTTTTTAATTATTTTGAATTCGGAACACGTAATTATCTTAAAATCTTCTTTCGATTTTACGCCATTTCACATATTTTTTCGTGTTTATTATCAATTTACAATATGGAATGGGGTGTTAAAGAAAATAGGATTGCAGTGGTCGCCTTGTACAAAGTGGATATGGAGCCGTCGATCATATTCCAGACACTTCAAAAGCTTGGTATCAGCCGTATGTTCGTATATCGTACTATCAACAGATACAACAAAACTTCCTCTGTCGAAGACCAGAAAAGATCGGGGTGGCCACTTGCTGTTAGAACTACAAAGGCTGTTAATGCTGTTAAAGCCAGAATTCGTCGAAACCCCATTAGGAAGCAAAAAATCTTATTGCGAGAAATGAAGATTCCCGCTAGGACTCTGTCGCGTATTATAAAACAAGACCTGAAGCTCGGTGCTTATCGTCGTATACAGGAGATGCCCTAAATCAATCTTTACAGTTAAAGAAAGTAGATCGATCAAAATGCCTTCTGTCGCGATACGCAGGTGAAAGTCACAGAAATATCTTCTTTACCGATGAAAAAAATTTCACGATTGAAGAACACTACAATAAGCAAAATGATAAAGTAGCGTACACTTTTCACAGTTCACAGTTCTAAAAAAGCTGCTCAAGTGCTCGGAAAGTCGGAGGAACAACGTGGTCATCATTCTGCGTCAGTGATGGTTTGGTGGGGCATGTTTTATCAAGGAGTCACAAAACTAAAACTTTTTGTGAAAAAGGAGTGAGAACTTCAGCCAAAGTGTATCAAGTTACAGTTTTGGATCATGTTCTGAAACCTCTCAGCAATACACTTTTTAAAAATATACCTGTGGACTTTCCAGCAGGACTCTGCACCTGGTCACAAGGCAAGCCTAGCTTTAAACCAACGTTCTGGACTTTATAATAGCTGAAGACTGGCCCTCATCTAGCCCAGTCCTCAACCCTTTAACTTCAAATTATGGTCAGTTCTAGAGGACATGGCCTGCTCTAACGGCAACGACACGGCGACATTGAGTCTCTTAAAAAATTCGAGCAAGCAGTGGCGATATTTCCCTTGGAAACAGTGCGTAATTCCATAGATTTGTGGCCAAACAGATTAAAGGCCTGTATAAAAGCCAAAGGTGGCCATTTCGAATAGAATATATATTTTTTTATTTTTGAGACTAATAAATATGTAGGTATATTATTTTTATGTATGTATTATTATTTATATTTATTACGTATTATTTTGATGTGTATGTATGTATAATTTGAAATTTTTATCTAATTAATCTTTTTTTTATTTTTATGCCTACCAATATATTCTCTCGAACTCCCAGGGTTGACTGGTAGAGAATGCCACTGGGCATTAAGTCCACCCAGGTAAACCTGTTGTTTAAGGAACACGTACAGATGACATAAGTACAAATATCCTGTTATTCTCGACATAATTGATGATTTTAAACGTACCATATTCTATGATGTCACTTTTTTACAAAAATGTAACGAGACTAAATATTTTCTTCGACTTTCATAGTTGGAATAAAATTGAATGAATTAACTAATCGTGGTCAATTTTTTTCAATCTCTTAATGTCTTTGGCCGTAGGATGAAAAGGGGAGATTTCAAGGCTAGGTTGTCAGCCTGGGGAGTGGTCAATGTCTGGATGTTGTATAGGAGCTCTCTGTATATATATCATGTATAACGAGCTAGGGATGGTTTGAAAAAACGAGTGATAGCTACCGAGGGTTGAAGAATTGCGTGTGTATCCATCACGTTAGAGTTACCAATTTGGCGGTTGGACAAAGAGGGGAGATCTCTCACCAGGCTAGATCATCAGTCTGGGGAGCAGCTAATGTTCTGATGTTGAATAGAAATTTTCTGTATATATAACACGTTTGTGCGGAAACTGTGATACTTCTTCGACGATTATTCGTCAAAAGAAAAAACAATAATGAATTTATTATTACAAAATAAGAGAACAAATATAAGTCGAATAGCTTTATTTGATGGTAAAGTTATTTGAAATTAAACAGTTCAATAACCAATTATTCAAGATGAATGTTTGAGAGCTTTTCTAGAATTAATTAAATTATTTCTTAGCAAATTCACTTCATTTGTAATAAGGGGCTCTTATTATATCAGAATAAGGTAACCGGTTTGCCTTCAAGGTAAATGAAGTTGTTGTTCCAACGGACGTTACTTTAAGAAGCTTTTTTTAATATATTAAATATCTTCGTGTAGTCACATTAAGTTTGGTATGAGCAAGTACATAGGCATGTGTTCTCAAACCAAATGGAAAAATGTGTGCTGTTAAAAAAGTAAAAAATGTCAGGGAATTGATTAAATATAAAGATCTATCTCTGTGTGATTGAATATGCGGCCTAGACCCCCGCCGTAGAGTAAGGGTGAATGAAATAACCTGAGGTGGCAATGGGCTGACCGTATAGCTTGTAGAAGCGATAATCAACGGGGAAGAAAGGTTTTGGATTGGAAACCTCGAACTGGCAGTCGGAATGTAGGATGAACCCTCCACTAGATGAACCGTAGAGTTATACATGTTTGCGGGTAATTGATGGATGCAGGTGGCTCGGGATTGTGCTTGTGGCAATCCATGGGGTAGGCCCATGTTCAACGGTAAGCTTTTAATAGGTTCTGATGATAATGACTCTCTGATTTGAAATTCAACATTTTATAGTTACGCTAAAATATCAAAGAAATATGGAGTGTACAACATTCCGTCGCTACAACTGTTTAAGAAATTACTGATTCTGATTTATTTTTTTCACCGCGTTTTCACATATAGTTGACTGATTTTTCAGAAATGTTTTGTGAATAATTTATCGTCAGCAACCTGGGACAGAATAAACATTTACATTCAGTAGAACGACAGTAACTAATACAGCTCATAGGATCAGTAAGCTGAAGGGCGATGGGCAGACCATGTACCTCGTAGTATCGATAATTACATTTACATTTTATAATTACGTTGCAGTTTGTTGCTAGCTGGAGAGTGAATGGGTCAGCTTGACCGGGGTAGGATCACGCACTCACAGAATGCCAGTGTAAAATAGCAGCATAATGTTGCTGTGTTTCATTTGGTGAGTGTAAGGATCCGGAGACCTTTATTAATTGTGATGACGACACTGCATTATGCATTATGATTCCTTGTCAAGTATGCATGTAGATATCCGCAGGAATTACTTATCATCAGATGAACTATGTGCTTGTTTGTTACTCTAAATGTAATAATAAAAAAACCGATGGGTAAGTAAGGTTCTTGAGTAGCTTGGAAGGACCTTGGACTGGCAATTGCAGACCCTTCAGTAGATGTAGCGAAGACCTTTCCAAAATTACGGGAAGTGGGTGGATACAGGCGGCAGTCTGTCTAGAAAGCTTATGTTTACTGTGGACTATTGATAGCCTGCGATCATGGCAATAATAATAAATGCTCAAAATAAAAACAAAAAAAGGACTTTAGATTATTGAGAGAAGAATATTGTCTCAAACATCATTAATATATTCATTGTGGAGACATGTAATGGATGGAGAGATATAAATTAAACAGAGATTTAAGAAAGACTAAGTTATAACATGACGTCATTATCAAGGATGGATCCGCCCATGACTCTCACAGTCATGGGCGGATCGTTTATCGCCTGTTGTTCAACCTCCAATAAAATATAAATATAAAAGAAACTCATTCTTTTGCTACCCGTTGATCTCCATTACATCAAGATGATAATGATGATATTATTTTTTCTTCGTGTCCGAGCGCAGTGAACTCTAATACAATTCTTTACCTGCCTCTACCTACACCTGCATATGGTAATGGTATAATTTTATATTTTTGGCTTTAGTACTAATTTCATACTATTTTTACCGAGTAGCAAATTATAAAAAATGTCGACCGCATGAGGACATTAAAAACGTGCGGTAATAAGAGCGCACAGCAACGCAACTGTTCACAAGCTGAAGACGCACCAAGAGCCTGACGCGGAGAAATAAATAGTATTTACAGTAACATAAAAAGTAACATATTTCAGTATGGAATGAATGAGCATACGCTTTTGTACTCCAGCCAAATAAAGCTGCCTTTCAATATTATTCCTATTGACACAAGAAAAGAAGCTGGACCATTTCTATACGCGTATAAGCATAAAATAGCAGCTTGACAGCAGCGTCAAGCGTTTTCATTCGAGAGACCTTCTTTACTGGTGACGAGACATTCTATCTAAGTATTAAAGCGTGACAACGCATCTGCATTATGATTCCGTATTAAGGATGTATAAGTACCGTGTGCTACGGGAATCACTTGACAATAGGTGAACTGTGTGCTCATTTGTCACCCCAATATAATTAAACATATATACTCGCACGTTTTGAAAGAATAAATAATAATAGACCTAGACTTATGTATGTATATATATATAAAATGTAATAACACCGCCGACTTATTAATTTAATGACACTTATAGGATAGGTAATCTTTTTATATATTGCAATTTCTCAAATTAGGTAATAACTTATATCTTTATTTTTGTAGGCACTTAATTGGGCCATTTACAGTGTGTACAGATAAACAATATTCTGTTTTGAACAAAACAAAGATATTAATTTATTAATATGTGACAAAGATTCCTTCCTAATTATATATATATATATCTTGTTCCTATTAATAATCTGGATGAGATCAAGATTGTACGTTTAAAGGAATGTTCCACCATTAATCGATCTCAGAATCCTGGTCTGTGGTTTGATGACGATTCTGAGATACATGATGAGATGAGATGAGATTGACATTAGATAATAGTCGTATATTTTGTTTTTAGCCAAGATTACAATAAAAAATAAAAAGATAATAAAACTACATAAATACTCTCTCAGTGCCCCTAACTTAACGTATAATTTTTTTTTCTAGTTCAGTTAACAGGTCTGAATTTTTTCGAGCATTACTCGCTTAGCACTCTGCATTATTAACGTTCCATGAAATTGCGTCACCGCGAAAGGCTTAATTCCCACTTGCAACTTGTGTTGAACATTGATTACATTTTAAATGCTTTATTGTAAAATTAAGAAAATGGCGGAATAAAAGAACTCCTACTTAAACAAATTAACTCATAATAATAATGATGTAAACGGGTTAATCCTAACCAGCTCTCAAATCATCTGAGGTGGTTGGGACTTCGTGATAGGCTGCTCCGGGCTCAAATGCATAGTACGGTACTCCTATATACTACCTATCGTATCGTTCGTCGGTTTCATTCCCGTTCTCACTAACCCTCGGTCGTCTGGACTCCACTCCGTTGGTCTTTATATATTTTTCTTTTGTTGTATTGTATATTTTTGATTAATTATTAAAATATTTTATAGACCAACCGGGCGGAGATAAAAATGAAAACCTATAAATAATCAATTTCGAGCAACATGTGTCAAGTCAAGTAAACAATGGTACTTAAATACATTTTAGTAATTTAATGTTATCTTTCTTCCAAGATAATTTCCGAATATTTTTATAAAACTGTTTAATAAATTATGTAACTTGCCAGCTCATTTTATTTAATATATCGAAAATGGTTCACTTTTGTATAAAGCATTATCGGGTTATTAGATAGCGGATACGGTCTACAACCCTGCTGTGGGGTTGCAAGCAATGACTAGGTACCGGTCAATTTGAGTTAAGATTTTCTCATCAAGCCTCCTGCTTGGCAGTCAACTCAAAGTCACCCTGAGGACTAAGATGGACTCCTTACCAATAACTGGTCTGGAATGATGGTGATTCATGAATGATTGTTAATATTTTATTTTATCTAAGTGTTACAGACGCGTACACAGCTCACCTTATGGTAAGTGATTCGGTCCTTGAAACCCACATTAATCGATAAGGAATCATAATGCAAATGTGTTGTCACGATAAAGATGGATTGCCTCGTCACCAATAATAAGGGTCCCCAGAACCCAACACTCATCAGCGTTATGCTGCTGTTTTACTCTGGTGTTCCGTGAGAAAATGGTCAAATAAAAAAGTGTATGAAGGACTTTAAAACATTTCGACTTAAATTCTCAAAGCAAATAGAAAAAATACAAGGACTCGCATAAATCATGCAGCTTTGTTTAGTGCATTAAATATACATTCCACTTCCCGTAGGGTTGTTCCCGCAATGCTTATTATCTTTCGACATAGCACTTATTGTGTTTCTACACAAAGTATATTTTCCTTTGCATTTGAAAAATTAATAATTTTATCAAGTGATACAGAGTCCGCCGACCGCAACGCGTTATCGCTTTGAACATAAAGTAGGACATGATACATCTTCGTTCAACTATTGCTTGCTGCTATTCCCTGCCAGATTATTTAAAAATAATAGTACGATGCATTTCTAACTCCACCTGGTTTTTGAATTAAATAAATAAAATATAATAAACCAAATATATACAATTATCCCCGTCACAGCCTGACTGACTGAACAAAGGCTTCCCCTATAGATGGACGTGTGGTGTAGGCGGAATCATAAACCACCCCATCTCTACGTGTGGGTGTCGAAGAGTCGACTGTAGGATTTGCCACAAACAATAAGTCCGACCGGTGGCAGAATATCCATGTCGATTTTCCAAACGCAAATACTTAGACCAATGACGGGTAGTGTCAGAGGTGCAAGGTGAACCAGACAGGTAACTGTGGTTGCCAACCCGTTCACCAGGGGGGGCTACTACGGCCAATATGAATATATACTATATATAAAAGTACCAAACAGACGGGAATCCCTCGACAGGGAAATCCAAACGGTAGTAGATTAGGCCCAAAGGGAGAGAAACCTGCGGTTTCCTGGAGCACCGCCTTCTGTATTAAAGCCCGTAGCAGCTGTCGAGTCCCAATCCCCTCAGATGATTCGAGAGGCTGGCATTGATAAATCTGTTTTTGTAGATACGATTTTAGGGATAATTACAGTTGGCATACTACACCAGCACCCGCAGCGTTAAACTATTATTACTGGTGGTGAGGCATTCCATCCCAGTCCTCAGCGGTGTCACGCATCTGCATTACTTAACGAGGGTGAAAGTGGGTGTCATGGTAGTCATTTATCATCAGATGAACTGTGTGCAGATTTATCCCCCTCAAGACTATATAAAAGTATATGAGACAAACTAATAAAAGCGTGTTAACAACTTTTCTAGTTAAGTAATAAACATTAAAAAATTATAAGTGTTTAACAACGAAATACAATTTTGACGAAACGTTTCTTCACCTGCCTTCTGTAACGTAAATTGGAAATTTGAATAAATTGTCATTTTAATAGTGGTAGAGTCCTGCTGCAGCGTGAATGGGTCGGCTCAAGTAGGAGAAACAAGGAACATGTAACCACAATATAATAATATTTAATAAAAATATAATAATAGAAGAGTAAAATAGCAACAAAAAGCTGCAGAGCATCACGTGGTCGACATTGGGATTCGCCAATCCAATTGCAGATAACGAGACATTTCATCTCAATCCCCAGGGACGAGGCATGCATATCTTGAATCCTTGTTGAGAATGGATGTCACAGTGTTCTTGTTTGTCAGCCCTGGAATATGTGAAGTTCCCTTTTCATTTTCATAGGTTTTATATGATTTTTGCTTAGCTCAGTTATCGAGCGTGAATTTGTGCGAGTATTATCGTCTTACCTTTTTAAATTATTAAATAATAGCAAGCGTTTAATTTCCTGTTACATTGCTATTAATATAAAAAAAACACTTTTTCAAAAGAACCGTTAATCAATTCAGCTAAGCTGGCTAATATAGCCTTTACTTTAAATATAAAATTGTATATTTCTTCCTTTACTACTAACCTTGGATACGTAAAAACAGGCCGAAACAGTGAATGCATTTTTAATATAAGGTACAATGTGTATGAACACCGCTTTGCAGCTGACGGTGTAGTTTTGATATATAGATATATACTTCATGTAAATATCTAAAAACGAAAAAGTATAACATGCATTGTATTTTTCACGATGTTTTTTTAAAGTTACGTTTTTATATATATTGTAAAGTTTAGGATCTTAAATATATAAAATTGTTGTAAGAATCATTATTATTACAATCTGTTAGTTGCTGAACTTAGATTTCACACCTCGCCTTCTGATGATAAGTTATTCCTGAAGTCCATGCCAGATTCATCTTCGATAAGCAATTATAATGCTTTGTCTCCCATGAGAGATAAATTGCCATAGCACGATCTGAAGCCACCGGCATCCATCGACAGCCCCCAAATTTGCAACGGTCGTCGTTCTATTGGGGGTTCGTCCTAAACTACGTTTGTTACTCCAAAGTTGCCGTTCTAGATCCTTTCTTTCAGCCAGCCCATTACCACTTGACCTTGCTGATCCTTTGAGCTGTGTCCTTCATCCGCGTTCTACTGCGGTGATTTAAGTTACGTAAAAACGCTTTTTTTCGCTACTGTTCTGGTATTTGTACTAATGTTTTATATATGTAATTTCCATTCTATATAATTTCAAAAGTTTTAAATATTTAGTTTCCAATCTAACGTTTTAAATATATAATATCCAATATTATGTAGACGAGTTCCAAGAAGAAACTACTGAGTTGCTACCAATACATATTTATTATATGTACATACTACATACAATCTCATTTTATCTGAATGATATAAACGATTTACGTCTATTAAGCTGAATTCACCAACGAAAATAGTGGTATAATGCCGCACTGTTTCTTAGTGGTAAATCATAAACAGCCTGAGATTTAATTACTCTAAGGTTCAGCGCATACTGACTTGTGGAGAAGCGACTTACTTAGTAACAATTGAAATTAAACTTAATTTACTTTCTCATACAACTGAATTTGGCATTGAAAAATAAAATCATATTGCTTTGAACCTCCCAGTGTGGTTTCATTACGCTATACTAGTTTCAGTCGTATGCAAAAGTTAAGTTGAATTTTAATTGTTACAAAATAAGTTGCTACACCGCCGCTACGTAGGTCTGCGCTGACCCTAACAGCAGTTCATTTTAATCGGACAAGGGTAACAATATCTACATTGGGATATTTTATAAAATATATATCTCCATTTTTATGTCCTTATATAAGCTTAGTATATAAACGCTCGCTTTTAATTCACGGTGCGCAAGTAAATCGATATCGATCACCAGTGTCGGTACCCATGAAATTTTAGAATGGTGAATGACAATCGCAATTTTAAGTAGTGATTTACCACGTGCTCTGCGGTGAAGGAAAACATTGTGAGGAAATCTGCGAATTAATAATATTGTGATGGGATTATTTATATAAAACTTTACTTTAACCTCTCCAATAAAGCTTAAATGCTTGTGTAATGCTAGGGGCGTCTCACAATAATAATCGAAAAATAGATTTGAATTTAAACCGACGAGTTTCACAGACCGTTACTTTATTAGGGGGTTTATGCGTGTGTTTTACTATATACTACAATTGTTAAAACTGTTTGCTTGTTTGTCATCCGAATTTTCACTAAACAATTTCTTAGAAATGTTATCCAAGTTTTCTTCTGAAGCTTAAAGCTTTTAAAGAATTAGATAAGGCACAATGAACCTTTCATTAGCAACCAAAACGGAAATCCAAACTGTGACACGTTTTGTATGATAATTTAGTGCAGGAAGCTCATGCATACAAACATGACGGCCTCATCGACGGTGCATTGGAGCGAGCGCCATCGGAACCTAGATGTCGATAAGCTTTATCCTTCTTCGCTATATAACGATTTACTCACCTCTGATAAAGATTTGTATAATATTAAACTCTGTGTGGATGCTGGGTAAAAGGATCTACCGTATTATCTCTTCCCATATTTACGTTAAAAGGAGACTTCAAGAAATGCTAAGAAAATCTAGTAATGTTCCATTTAAATGTAAGCCATTAAGACACGACTAGAAAATAGTTTACTAGATTTTCTAAAAAGTTTTTATGTAACGCAAGTTTTCATTTTTGTTTAGAATCCGCAGTCGAGCTGTGTGTCCCTCTAACACCCTCTCTAGAGAAGAGACCCATGCCAGCAGTGTAATTTATTTATTAGCAGTACTTTCTTTTTCACAAGTTTGTGGTAACGATGTAGATTATGCTAGGTTTAAAAATTTGTGATAATGATAGGATTACGCCAGTTTAACAAGTTTTTGGTAACGATGTAGATTATACTAGTTTAACAAGTTTGTGCTAACGATGTAGATTATGCTAGTTTTACAAATTTGTAAGAACGATGTAGATTACGCTAGTTTTACAAGTTTATGGTAACGATGTAGATTATGCTAGATACAAGTTTGTGGTAACGATGTAGATTATGCTAGTTTTACAAGTTTGTGGTAATGATATAAATTACGCTAGTTTTACAAGTTTATGGTAACGATGTAGTTTATGCTAGCTTTACAAGTTTGTGGTAACGATTTAGATTATGCTAGTTTTACAAGTTTGTGGTAACCATGTAGATTATGCTAGTTTTACAAGTTTGTGGTAACGATGTAGATTATGCTACCTTTACAAGTTTGTGGTAACGATGTAGATTATGCTACCTTTACAAGTTTGTGGTAACCATGTAGATTATGCTAGTTTTACAAGTTTGTGGTAACGATGTAGATTATGCTACCTTTACAAGTTTGTGGTAACCATGTATATTATGCTAGCTTTACAAGTTTGTGGTAACGATGTAGATTATGCTACCTTTACAAGTTTGTGGTAACGATGTAGATTATGCTAGTTTTACAAATTTGTAATAACGATGTAAATTACGCTAGTTTTACAAGTTTATGGTAACGATGTAGATTATGCTAGCTTTACAAGTTTGTGGTAACGATGTAGATTATGCTAGTTTTACAAGTTTGTAGTAACGATGTAGATTATGCTAGCTTTACAAGTTTGTAGTAATGACGTAGGTTATGCTAGATACAAGTTTGTGGTAACGATGTAGATTATACTAGTTTTACAAGTTTGTGGTAATGATATAAATTACGCTAGTTTTACAAGTTTGTGGTAACCATGTAGATTATGCTAGTTTTACAAGTTTGTAGTAACGATGTAGATTATGCTAGCTTTACAAGTTTGTGGTAACGATGTGGAATTATGCTAGTTTTACAAGTTTATAGTAACGATGTAGATTATGCTAGTTTTACAAGTTTGTGGTAATGATATAAATTACGCTAGTTTTACAGAGTTTGTGGTAACGATGTAGTTTATGCTAGCTTTACAAGTTTATGGTAACGATATAGATTATGCTAGTTTAACAAGTTTGTAGTAACGATTTAGATTATGCTAGTTTTACAAGTTTGTGGTAACCGTGTAGATTATGCTAGTTTTACAAGTTTATTGGTAACGATGTAAATTACGCTAGTTTTACAAGTTTGTGTGGTAACGATGTAAGATTATGCTAGTTTTACAAGTTTTGGTAACGATGTAGATTATGCTAGTTTTACAAGTTTGTGGTAACGATGTAGATTATGCTACCTTTACAAGTTTGTGTGGTAACGATGTATATTATGCTAGCTTTACAAATTTGTAATAACGATGTAAATTACGCTAGTTTTACAAGTTTGTGGTAACGATGTAGTTTATGCTAGCTTTACAAATTTGTAATAACGATGTAAATTACGCTAGTTTTACAGAGTTTGTGGTAACGATGTGAATTATGCTAGTTTTACAAGTTTGTGGTAACGATGTAGATTATGCTAGTTTTACAAGTTTGTAGTAACGATGTAGATTATGCTAGCTTTACAAGTTTGTAGTAATGACGTAGGTTATGCTAGTTTTACAAGTTTGTTGTAACGATGTAGATTATGCTAGCTTTACAAGTTTGTGGTAACGATGTAGATTATGCTAGTTTTACAAGTTTGTGGTAACAATGTAGATTATGCTAGCTTTACAAGTTTGTGGTAACGATGTAGATTATGCTAGTTTACAAGTTTTTGGTAACGATGTATATTATGCTAGTTTTACAAGCATCAACCCTTCAGCATTATGACTATAAATCCATTTTGTTATATTACTTTCCTCAACAAAGCCATCGCATCGTATATTTAAAGTAATGAATAGCGCAATTCGCAATGATACAATAATGGGACATATTGACTTTGATTAAACGACTCGTTATTATTTTAAAAACAGTAACATAGTAATACAAAAAATATTATAAAAAAAAATTACCATTATGTAATTTGTGTGATTGTACTTGATATCAGGAGCAGAAAATTTTAAAGAATTATTTTTATATTTATAATATTTTTGTTCAACATCACCATATGACGAAAACCTCTTATAAAGTCGAAACTAGAACAAGAAGTAACCGGCAATTGGGGTGGTGTGCTGACTGAAACTATTCCTATAGTCATATTTGCAAACTGGTTGATCCCAATCAGCCTCTTGAATCTCCCGAGGTGGTTGTTGAGCCCGGAGTCCCACGTTCCGAAGTCCCGGGACGAGGAACTCCGGGCTCAAATGCAAAAGGTGGTGCTCGATGCCGCTTTTATAGTCCGCAGAGTTCTCTCCCTTTCACCTAACCCTTGACCGTTTGTTCTCTTTGGGACCTGTTGAGAGATTCCCGTCTGGTTGGTTTTTATATATTTTATTGTATATATTTGTTTTGTAAGATTTTTATTTTACCAAGTGAAGAAATTAATTTTTTTTATATTATTGGGGGATGAGAAACGAGTACATTGTTCACTTGATGGTATGTGACGACAGCAGCCTATGACTTCATCCACTTCGATCCTCAACAGCCTAATGGCTTGGGGTACGATCTGCCAAATTAGTAAATATTTTCACGAACCATGCTTAGTTGGAGTGGTTAACTGGAATGTTAGTAATTAATAGAGTTTTTAAAAAAAAAGCAGAGTCAAGAGGCATACGCATTGAAGCCGCTGAGGACTGAGATGCATCATCAGATTCTTACACTCGAAACATAGCCGATGCTGCAATTTCTCGCTGGTATTCTATGAGGATATGGTTCTTTCGATCCATTCATGCTGCACCTAGAAACAAGCAGCGTCTTGGCTTTTACCATTGTTAAAAATAATAATAATAAAGTAACAATACAGTTTATTGCCACAGAAAAAAAAACTTTACATAAACTATATTATTTTATGTAAAGAAAACATACAAAAATTAGACTTTGAATAACGGAGGTGATTCAGCTTTTGCTGACACAGGAATTGAAAATTCCCGATCACCATCTATAATTTATATTTATGTGTTTATACGCAACAAAGAATATCATATATATTAAGAAGGCCAATATTGTCTCTGCAAGGATCAACATGATAAATACACTGGTGTGTGTTTGTAGTTGGAGAACAAAACTCATCGTAGAATAGTTTAGTTTCCCCTCCTAGCGGTAAAATAGCTCTCAACATATCTTCGGTTAAGTAATGTCAAGTTGGTAAACTCATTTCGTGTGAGAAGACCAATATAAGTTGTCCGAGTGGCTAATTTAGAGGGTCCCGTATTCGGAGTTTCGCTTCCCAGGTGGATTAATATTTGTGTATCACAGATTGTTGGTTTTCGGATCTGGGTGTGTTATGTGTATGACCTGTGTCTTTGACACTGTATCCGACTAGGTAAGGGAACGTGGAGTGAGATGAAGGGATCTGGTAATAATGGGAATATATCGTCGTGGTGGAAAAAGATCAAAAAGACATCGCCAGCATCGTCTTCTCAAGACGGCACAATGAATACTAACAGCGTGGCTGAAATCGATTTTTATGTTTATTCGTAGAATAGATGGCAAGCGAGCAAGCTGCTCGTCCTGAGAGCATGTGATCACCGCCGGCCATGAACATCCACAACAGAGGAAAACAAACAAACAGAGGAAATGCAGATGCGCTACCGGCCTATAAGAAATATATAGGCTCTTATCTTGAAGGTCCCTAAGTCGTGTCGGTTCGAAAATACCGCCGGCGTAAAGCGAATGGTAGTGGTTGTTAACCATCGAGATGATGTGGATTAAATTTTGAATTATGTCGTAATGTACGATGATAAATATATATTGATATAGTAATAAACTGATTTTAGTTATCAACTTCTCTTTGATTAAGAACTCACGGAATCTCTGTATACTAACGAGAAATAGCAGCACAGCGCTACTGTGTTTCGTATGTAGGGATTCAGAGACAGAACGAAAGAACAGGTAATGAGGAATTCTACATAGTCCTCAGTCACCAACGTATGTGCATCTTGAATACTTGTTGGTGATGTCAATCATCACTTACCATCATGTGAACTTAATAGGTGAACTCGCTTATCACCTCAATGCAGATCCTTGTGAGTAAAGTTGTATTTGGTGAGTATGAATAAATTTAAGCACGAAACCAGTAATTTTAATCACGTCAAAATAATCTACAAAATGAATCTCCTATTGTATATATATTTTGTGAATAGTGAACGAAAAAAGAACCCAAGTTATTAACTTAAGCCGGGATTCATGGTTCGCTTGGCCATATCTATCGGAAGCGGCTAGCTTTTTGCATAGAGTGTTTAACTTAATCTCCATGAATATTTAATGTTTCGCGATTCTACTGAACTGTGGTTTGCTTTTTGTACCTTAAGATGAAAAAATGCATGGAATCTGTAATGTATTTTCATATAATTTAATTTGGGGCTTTTATTCCAATAGATATGTCAGTTCCATGGTACCTGATAACAATAATGCCCTCTACATGTATACTCAAGATAATTGAACAACATCTCTTCGGAATGATGGACATTAATCGGCGTAAATTTTGGCAGCATCTGTGATTCATATTTGATTTGATAACATATTTTGGATCAGATTATGTTTAATATAAATAATAACTACTATAAAATACGAGGTTATGTTGCCATAAATTTTGTTAAATAAGTTTTAATACACGCGACAAGCTATGGCAATTTCACTCTTGTCAAGTTGTCGATAACTTGAAACACATCGTTATTATGTTTGGTTTTGACAAAATCCTTTATCCATAACAAAATATGATAAAATATCCTATCATAACGTAACTTAACGTACGTAACGTAACAGATAACGTTTTTTTGCAAGGACAAAATACAGTTAATTTTTGATTTTAACCTTATTTGCTGCCACTAGTTATTATAAATCCAATAACAAACAAAACAATGTGTTACACATACCTACATATATGCATTTTAATAAAACTTTGGTGCTTTTTTTTATATTAACAACAATTGTCAAAAACTAGACTTGGTTATAATACGTACGTCATACGTAATTTAAATATTTTTTATAACTTGTTTAATACGAATAGCAAAGGATTGAATAATTCGCCTGCGGCAGTCTTTTCAACTAAATATATTGTCAGTGTCTTCAAGAGAAGAGTGAATAAGCATTGGCTGTGTTTTCTTTTTTTTATTGCATTGAGAGTAAAAAACGAGCAGGTCCGTGACGTATACATTCATTCTTGAGCAGGAATCATAAGACGCGTTGTCACCCTTGAGGACTGAGATGGAACGCCTCGTCACCTGTAATATAGTCTCCGAATCCCTACGCTCACTAGACGAAACACAGCAGCGTTTATGCTGCTATATTACGCTGGTATTCTGTGAGGGCGTAGTCCTACACCGGTCGAGCGGACGCATTCATTCTGCAGCTAAAAACAAACTTCATAGCTCTACCACTGATATAGCACCGTCTTGTACACATTTAAGGAAAATGGAAAAATAGAGGATAATGGTTACTATTAACTTATATTCATGGTGTATATATTTTGAGATGAGCGAAAAGATTTTATAATTCCTGAATAGGATCTGCTTTGTTAAGTTGAGGGAAGCCTGTCCGCTGTCTGTCTGAAAGCTATGTATGTCCTGTTTAAATCACTTCCAACAGAATTCTCTGCATAGTTCAGTCCTACTTTAATTAAGAAAGTCTTAGAGGCATTTAACGTGTTAATGTCCAGATGTAAATTGTTTAACATCTGTTGATTATGTGCATTTGCGCGAGATTTGGTAGTTCAGTGTTTCTTTGGTCGTTTTTCGAGTTCGATCCCTGTGGTGTGGTGATCAATGGTGACAATATTTAGAACATTTATATATATATATATATATAATATATATATATATATATATATATATATATATATATATATATATATATGTATATATATATATATATATATATATATATATATATATATATATATATGTATATATATGTTCCTAAATATGCCACCGCTGTGCGCTTTACGCGAGATGTTTTGTCATACACAACTACTCTGTGTAATCATTAGCTGTCGCCACCGGTATTTCCGAACCGATACGACTTAAGAACCTTCAAGAAAAGATCCTACACCTTTCTTAAAAGCGGGCGGTGCATATGCAACTCCTCTGGTATTGCGGATGTCCACTGATGACGGTACTCACTTACCAGCAGGTGAACTGCTTGCCCGTTAACTATCTATTTAATAAAAAGCAGTTGTTTGATAGAACTAAATAGATGTTAGGGCCACGCTGTAGTTGCCTGCGATATGAAGTTGTCGACTCGATCGGGGCATGATTCAGCTTTGACTTTGAATACTCACGTAAATAGCAAGTTCGTAGAGCAGAGACCATTATTACTGATGACAAAGCATTCCATCTTAGTACTCAGGGGCGACAACGTATGATCGAGCATGAAGGTCATGCGCCACAGGAACACTTGCAATCAGGTGAAATATGTAGTATGTTAATTTGTCAACCTAAAGCTTTTGATATGATATTGACTTGTTATCTAGGATAGATGTAGCTTTCAATCGTTATTTTTAAATTAATACGTTAATTGACAAATACTTACGTTACTTATAATGAACTGAGTTGTAGCTTGTAAATGAGAGTATGGTTAATGACCATTTACCCAAATAAATTATATTTTTGGCTTGTGGGCAGGACTATGCCCTGACAAAATACCAGCCCCATATAGCAGCATCACGCTGTTGTGTTTCGTATGGTGAGTGTAGGGTTCCGGGAACTTAATTACAGGTAACGAGACATTCCACCTCTATCCTCAGGGGTGGAACACCGGTGGGGACGGATGTAGATATCATGAGTCGCAGTCGTCGGGTGAACTTTGCGCTTCTTTGTTACCCCTAATATTATAAAAAAATAAAATACCCCCATAACTTCGAGCAGGGCAAGTTTCAACTTTGATATCAAAATTTCATCCTCATCATTTCGATGGTTGGCAATCAACTGCCATGCGCATCACGCGGAATTTCCTGCCACGCAGAACTACTCTGTGGAATCAGCTGTCACCAGCGGTGTTTCCGAATCGATACAACTTAGCGACCGGTGTTAAGGAAGTGCCCACCCATGGCGGCAGTCGCTCTGTTTTTAGGTTCAGGTGTTTGGTGGATGTTCGTTTGCCAACTATACTATAAAAAAAAGTCATAGAAGGAAAGACACACAATTAATATAATACATTACAGACGGATAAAGCACCAATGTTTAATAAAACAATGAATCACGTACACCTTGTTTTCTATATATTCAGTCTCAATGTCCGGTTTATACAGGAAATGATAAACTCGATGACATAAGTATTTCCAGCGATATCGCACCGTTTGGTAAAGTGTAAACGGTTGCCCCGGGAGCAATAACTGGGCGATGTTCGATATCCAATTATTTGATACACAATGGCTACGATACGAGCGATTTCCTACTTTGAGACCCTGTATTTTGTCATCGATGAACTCGTATACATTTTTTTTGTAAACTTTTTATTTATATGTGCTTAAATATGAATACAATGAAGAGAACCTGCGCGAAAAGTCAAAATAAATATTGCATGCGATGATTCCTTAGAGGTAGTAACGTACAAATTTTCTAGTTGCTGACATAACGTCAGACATCAATTTTCAGACCGAATATTATTAGAATATTTTTAGACCGATCTAAAAATATATTTCTGCGATTTCAACTCAGCAGTCCAAAATGTCGGTTAAATTATGTAAATCCCTCATCTCATCATCAAATTATTAAGTATTCCCGGATAGTTTAGCTCTCTGTACGCTCCGCTATATACGAAACTTCTTCTATATATATATATATATATATAGAAGAAGTTATATATATATATATATATATATATATATATATATATATATATATATATATATATATATATATATATATATATATATATATATATATATATATGCTATTTAAATTTTGACGAAATCATAATTATAATTGATGAATTCAACAAGTGAAAAACTCACACACAGTTCACCTGATGGTAAGTGATGACAGATCTATGACATCTACATCCATCTTCAGCGAATATTGAAGATGCAATGTCTCATTACTTGTTATTGGGTCTCCCAACCAGTAAGCTCACCACACAAAGACGGCGGCGTAACGCTGAACTCACCCCCGGTCGAGAAAACAACAAGCACCTGGAAACTAACGGCAGTGTCACCCACACAAATAATCCACTATCTTATACATAAAAAATATAAGTTTAGACACAGTTAAATGTATTTGAAAATATTATTTATATAATATTTCAGTCAGTATATTTAGGTATACTTAGGTGTTATTTCATTAAACAAAATAAAGTATTTTTTATTAAAAAATAAATAGCTTGCCTTCTTAGAAGTTGCGTTAGGGAACACAAAAAGTTACCCACGCTTGGATTGAGCTTTTGTTCGAGAAAATTCCAATAGATTACGACTTTTAACGTTGAATTCCAATATTATGTTCACATAATGGGGGGTGCAAGTGATTGCAAATGAGGCTTGATCGAATCAATTGTTCTGCGAAAGCCCTTGTGTCAAATTGAGCAAAAAGAAAGTCTACGATAATCGACATTTAAATTGAATGAAATTTATTTCTAGAAAGATTTCTTAATACTTTCTTTTCTTTTAGTTGGCATGCTTCAACTTTTATATGCAATAAGAACTTGAATCTAATTATTAATAACTGTAGACAATAATATTAGGACTAGAGTTACTTAGTTGCCGTCACAATACTACGCTATCTAATTAATCATAACATTTATATTTATTATATATACGTGTATCCTAAGTTACATTTAAACAGCATTTATTAAATTAAGGGAAACGAAACGAGTATTCATGTTCTATGGTGAGTCATCTGCCAAGTTCATGGCGGTGATGGACTCCTTCGTGGAGTTCTTTTATTCTGCTGAGTCCATATATAATTAATTTTTAGGTTTCTTCTTTTTATGAAAGTGATATAGTATATGAGAAGTGAAGACTGCGGCCCATGGACTTCCATCTTCCATCCAAGGTATGAGGGTAAATAGCTGCTATATTAAATACGACACTATACACGTTTCTGCACAAGAGCCTTAGATGCTTAAATGGTACCGTGAGGTAATATACATGTCTAAGAAATTAAAAATTTACATATATATTTCGAAGACATGTGAAGTTAGCCAATTTGCTGTGGAGTCGCGGACTATACCTAATCACCTATAGAGAGAAAGCTTATGACCAGCAGTGGGGTTTATATAGGCTGTTACAAAACTTTATTTACTTCTACTTAGACACTAAGCCACGGCGCCTGTTTATTATATTAGTATACTATATAATATTATATTATGAAATAATAGTGGATTTCATTATTTATAATTTTTTTCATACAGTAATAAAAGTAGAAAATAACCTTATTTTATACACAGTATACAGATTACCATAATCATTAAACTGTCTCTCCGGATTTTTACGGTTTTTCCCTAGCTCGGGTAACGAGAGGGATTTTTTTACTTTATCCTCTTAGCACTTTTATTATTAGAGTCCGTTTAAATTGGGAAATTTCGAATGTTTTTAATCATTGTTTTACTCTCGTAGAGCCTTTAACCTTTAACAGTAGTAGAGTCACGTTGCTGGTTGCTGCACGAATGGGGACCCTCACAGAATACCAGCGTAAATTAGCAGCATAACGCTGCTGTGTTTTGTCTAGTTACCCAGAGACCGTTTTTACTGAAGACGAGGCATTTTATATTAGGATTCCTTAGCGGGTGTTAGGTGTCCTGGGAGGCAGGAATCACTTACCATTATGTGAACTGTGTGCTCGTTTGTCACCAATACCTTAAACAAACGGGTCAAGGTACGTTCTGGGAAACTTAAATCATATTATCGTGAACCTATTCCTAACACAAGCATTTAAGCGTAGTCGGGATTATATTGGTAAGCTGTTAATTTACTTTTCTTATTTTTCCAATAATAACATTTATAATTATATAAAAAAATACGATTTCGGTCCAGCCATTCTCAAGTGATGCGCAAATAGGACTTAATTTTTATTTATATAGATTAATTTAATAACGATAACATCCAGTGGTGAAGCGACGTTGGAGCTTAGTTTGTAACAATTGGTCGGCCAGTCGAAGGAGGACCACGCTCTTACTGAATACCTGCGTGAGTTAATACCATAACGCTTATGTCTTTCGTACGGTAAGTGATATCCCATTAGGGATAACGAGACATTTCATCTTAGTCCTCAGAGGTGACAATCATAACTTACTATTGGATGGACTGTATGCACCTTTGTCACCCTAGTATTAAAAAAACTACCACTATTTGAGTACTTGGCTGCTTATATTCAATGCCTTTGAGTTTGAGGTAAAGCACTATAATACAGTCTGTGCAGATCTGGAATAACCATAAGCAATCTCCGTGCTAGAAATACAACGTCATATCTGCATGGTGTAGTAGTTAGAGTACCTGGCTAGATTCCCAACCGTATACAATATTTGTACATCACACCTTGTAGGTTCCCAGGTCTCGGTATACGGTGCTGGTCCCGGGTCTCGGTATACGGCGCTAGTCCCGGTTCTCGGTGTACGGCGCTGGTCCCGTGTCAGTGACACTGCATTTGATACTTCCTCCGATCTTATTGTACATGCATTACAACGGAAAATGGATAAGAAAGACTAGACAGTACCTCTGTGTTTGCGGGTTACGGCACTATAAAATATTCTGCGCAGTTGGTCTCATCTAGCAATAACCAGAAGATATCGCCGTGGTCGGAATCGATCACGAGGACATTGGACTAAGGTTATGCCGCTTTGGTAGAAGTCAACGAGGAGGACATAACATCAAATCTTCCCTTTCGATTTAAAATTTTAATGATACTTGTAGTAATATTAGTACCATATCAACGTCACAATGGTCATATTTGAGAAGCCTTTTTCAAATACAAAAGGCAAATGCTGTAAAAATGTTTATCCGATCTCGAGGGTCGAGTTGTCCATAAAGATTAACCTGTCTTTTTAAATTGTGAGGGTCGAAAAAGCGCTCTTAACAAAAATCCACTTTAGTCCTTCAACCTTCAGTCCATTTATATAGAAAATAATCTTAAGTAGGATTTAAGTTCAAGTAATTACACGAAATATAACTTAATTTTGAGTCAATTTTTCTTAATGGATTGTATTATCAACTAGCAACGTTAACGATCCGATCTATGCACAAAGAGATCATGATAATTTGGGTAATTATTCAGTAGTCGACAGTTAATAAGCTTCAACAGACGGTTCTAACAGTGATAGACCTGCGCGTCAGGTAATTTCTTGCTATAGCGTCAACGGGTTAACGGAGGAAGGATCAAGCCCTCGCTGAATGCACCGCGAATCACCAGCTTTACTACAGTGGTTTTGAATGGGAGTGTAGAAGTTATGAGCTACAATCATGAGTTAGCATCAGGTGTGCTCATTTGTCATCCTTAGTATATGGAAAGGGTCGATTATAAAATGCTTGATGATGATTATAAATTCATTACATATACAAAACTAATGTTTAACTTTGAAAATCGGTACATTGAAGATCAGATAACATTATTTTAATCTGACATCACATCTACGGTCTGACTATAATCTGATCCTATTTGTTCATCTCAAGATAAGCTTGGACTTTCGGTAAAGTCTTTGTGCCATGGCCTTAGACCCTTTGTTTGATATCACCTCCATTAAGGCATTGATTTCATTTTCTTTAAAAGTTGTATAACTAGGTCTCAGTAAGCCAGAATGAGGCATTAACCTTTGTTCAACAAAAGGTTCTTAGTTCTTTTTTGTCTTTTTGACGTTTTATATTATGCATATTTATTATCTACTTACTCCAGAGCATTAAAAGAAATTGTATATTTCTACTATGATAAAACTATTACAGGATTTTTTTAATATTCATTGTATCTTCATTTATTTTCTAATTTTAGCATGAATTGGCTGGACCGGGGGAGGAGCACACCCTCGCCTGAGTAAAATAGCAGCATAACGCTGCTGTGTTTCATCCGATGAGTGTAGATATTCGGAGACTATTACTGTTGATGAGGCCACCATGACATCAGATTTGATAAGCTATAGATCCTCGCAAAGGAACACTGATTCCAATCAAGTATGATTCGCTATGGAAATAATTTCTGAGTGCTGGGTGCTACCATCGGATTGGGATCCTGTTTTTAAATACCAAACTACACAAACCACTGTTAGACCCCAAGACATTATGAACTCCTTCTGCGTAGATACGACCAAAGAGTTAAAAGTTGACCATAGGATTAACTATGACATCAAACATCTCAATTTCAATCTTCCCTTGACGACTCACTTAAAACGTCAGGATAAAATTGTTTAAAAACAACGCAATAAATTTTTAAAGGGTTCGGTACGTGAGTAAACCGACTTCAATCCCCTGTTTGGAACCAAAGAGAGTGGAGATTAACTATCTGCTGATCGGTCATGGAAAACATGAGGAAACCAGCATGACATATATTTCAAAGATCAATTCGCAGTGGATCCACGTGGTGGGCTATGCTCTAACACCCTCCCTAGAGAGTAGGCCTAAGCCCAGCAGTGGGATTTGCATAGGCTGTTTTTAATTTGGTAAAGGAAGATAAATTACGAACGAACAAGACTATTATCTTAACTTAGAACGATATTATATTAAGTCAACCATAGCGTACGTCGAAGTGATACAACAGCTTGATATTAAACCAAGTTATGGACTTAACTAGCCGCTGTTAAGTTGTATTAAGCTTGTACTCCGTAAGCTTGCCCACAGCCATGTTATACTGTGTACGGACAAGGCTTTGAAATTATATGTGTATCGTATCTTGGAGCTGTAATAGAGTTGTGCCAACCGATTATCGAAAATAATGGGAATGGCTTTATTCTATTGAGGTTGACAAAAATCTACGAAACCCTTCTATGACACTATGAGTCATAATGTAGATCCGTAGTCAGCCCTGCCTCCCGTCATCAGTAACAAGAGTCTGAATCCCTCATTCACGATATGATACAACATCTTTAAGTTTAGCTACTTTAGTTGTCTGTCTAGTCATCTGAATTACTGAAATTACTTACCACACTTAACAATTGAAATATCTTCCAAAGTTGTAAAAGCTGATTGCTTGTACAAATAGTGAGTTTATAATAGTATATATGTTTCGTAGAAGCCAAGAAAATAATAATATATTTCGATGAAAAAGGTACATAAATCTAGGCAGCATTATGAATATTATATGAGTGAATGAGAAAGAGAGAGAGAGGGGAGGGAGAGGAAGATAGAGAGAAAAAGAGATAAAGAGAAGGTTGTCCCGGAAGATAAAAGTGGTTTGCTGTGGGCTAGTGATGGGCTGAAATAATGATGAGCAATGATAAACTGTATGCTTGTTTCCCACCACTAATAATATTATAAATAAAACACGTTATGTGCTACATATATATTTCGTTACCAGCCTCGAGCTTTTGCTGCTGGTATAATGAAGGAAGCGATTATTGGACGGATGCAGTGCGCTGCCAAGTTCCGGCGCCGGTTCGTAGTGACACTTTTAAAACATATTATTGTACGTAAATAGAACGGAAATTATCAGATCAGTTCGGTGAATCCATGCACCGGTAGCAATTGTCTACCGGGAAGGTTCCCGACTTCAAAGGATAAAATTACAGCATGACGCTGCCTTGTCTAATGGGTGTCTGATCCGGAGACCTTTGATACTGGTGATGATTGATATTTGTTAGGAATGAATACTCATCTACATTATGATTCATTATTGAGGGTGTCAATGTAGAAGTCATGGGCCGCAATTTGGCGTCGTTTTCAGGGTTGTTTTCGATACAGAACTTAGTTTCTTATGACATGCTAAGAAAGCTTCGGTCTTAAAGATTTAAAAAGCCTTTTCGATAAAGGTGCCCTTTAAGGTTCTCGAGAGGCAACTTAGTATTGGTCATTGCACCGTAGGACGACCCTCCACTAGATAGAGGGACGACCTCGAATCCACGGGAAGTCGAGGGAGACAGGTGGCCCAGTCGGATTCTATTGCAGTCTATGGCTCAATCTTTCGACTGCATGTCATATCTCCATTGGTGTGCCAAAATTAAATAGATAAAATAAAAACAATAAAATACTGACACAAAAAAAATGAAAAGTGTAAAATCAGTTAACACTTTGATAGTATTAGTTAAACGTCCTCGCGGTCAGTCACTGAATTATTCATGTGGTTTATGGACTCTTTATTTTGATACCAAATATGGTAGGGCAACTTTAATGTTACAGGAAGTGACGTCGGAGGAAGTGATTCAAGATGCAGATGCGTCATCAGCATCAGGAATGATCGAGTATAGGGAGAGAATACAATTTGTTTTTTTTATTAAAATATAGTTGGGGGTCGACCACATATATAGTTGACCACGGTGAGCGACGACTGCGGCCCATGGCACATATAAACAACCTACTCAAGTTCCATGCAGAATATACTTTCTAGCCAACATTATGCGCGTCGTTGTCTTGAGGATTTCGTAAAGTTGATATAAAAGCTTCTCTTGGAATGTGTTAGCACGTATATGATAATAGCTTATTAGCGGATCCTTGTTGACGTATAGACAAAAACGTATTTTTTATATATTTTTTTTTTCATATGCTATTGGCAATGGTCGGCAAATAGCATCGTTCGCAGATTTTTCTTTCATGTGTGACAAACCGGCACATAAGTCGCGTGATGTTAAGTTATGACTGTGCCTCATGATGTCTACACCCACCCTCAACCAAGATTCGAGATTAAGTTTTGTCACCTCTGAAGACTAAGATACGATGCCTCGTTACTAATAGGGTTCCTGGTTACTAACCTTTATTCTTGCGTATATATATAAATGCTGGAATTCCTCTAAAGCGTGGTCTTGTCCTGATCGAGCCAATAAATTTATGCTGCAGAAATAAGAAAAAGCGATGAAGCTACATTTAAACAAACGACATACTTCACCAGAAATAATAGAATATATATAGATAATTCTATTAGATAATTCTTATAAAATACAGATAGATACTAAATATAATACTTATATTTAGTATCTACACATAAGTAAAAGAAAAATATATAGTTTTGTTTTACAAATGCACAATTTTAAAATATTTTAACATTCAAATTAAGATCCAATTTTAGATTATTCATTGCAAAAAAAAAGACAATGTTGTTAGTTATTCCTCACAGTTTTTAATAATGTGCGTGATTTATGACTGAATATGGAAATAAATCCAATCCCTTTTATTACTTTTCACGACAAACCGTCGTATATTAAAAGTAATGAATTGCCCAATTCACAATGAAAAATTAATACGATGGATTGAGTTTGCGATTAAACGACTCGGAAATTTTAATGCGCAAATAGTTAAAAGCATTAATGAGTTATTACAAATATAAATATATAAATATTGGACCATTACGTGTCTTTTTTTATATATTAGAGGTGACAAAGCACACAGTTCTCGTGGTGGCAAGTGATAACTGCGACCTATATATCTTACACATCTAATTTCAACAAAATTATGTAAATCAATTGTTCATAATAATTCATGCTGTTGAGTTTAGACATCGTACATAATGACAGAATTACTCACAATTAGTCCTCAAATACCACGCACAACTGCTCTGTGGAATCAGTCGTCGTTAGCGAACCGAAATGATACGAGTCAGTGACCTTCAAGAGAGCCTAAACTCCTCCGGTGTTGCGAATGTTCACGGGCAGCGTGCCTTACCGAGTATATTGAGAGAGTAGTCCGTTTCATTTGTATGAAATCATTGAAAAACAAGCATACAGCTCATGTGATGATAAATCACTATAGCCCATAGACACCTACATCCATTCTCAACATAGACACCTACACCTACTACTACTACCTACATCCACTCTCAACAAAGATTCAATTGCATCTTGATACATTGAATGCTGAATACGATGCCCCAAGGGGATGAGATTGAAGAATGTCTCGCTTCAAGGAACTGGGTCACTCTACATTTACCAATCGAAACACAGTAGCGTTATCATACTATTTCACGTTGAAATTCTGCGAAAGTTTGAGTGTGGTCTATTTGAATCAAATAAATTAAAATCTTATTATAATTGAGGATGATGATTTTTTTCTGGTTAACTGGACCACGGCATTATGTTTTGGTTATTGCCACACGACATCAACTGCGCAGTTTATTTCATAGTGCCGAAAGCATTTGCACAAACAAGAGACGGACTCTTTGTCCCCTTCCCTAGTTCGGTGTATGTATATACAATGATTCAGGTGTTGTGTCAGTGACACGGGACATATATACAACCCACCTAGAAATACAACAATTTATGAAGCAAAAATATTGTTCCTCGGCTGGCAATCCAAGATCCGAGACGAGATCCAACTACTCTAATCATTACACCACGCGGCCTTCCAATTAAAATAATCCACAATCTGCTCCTCATACGTTATTCTTTATGCATATCTGTGTGAAAAGTTAATCAAAAGAGAACCCAACTAATTACCTAAAGCTGGGATTTGTGGTTCGGTTGCCTGTATCTAGTTAAGAGAAGCTCGCTTTTTGCATAGCATAGTTAAACTCAATCTCTATGCATGTTAAATATTATGCGATTCCACTGAATTTCTATTTATTCATACGAAAAGAACAATCTAAAGTAAATTGCTTTCATGTTTTTCATGAATATTAACTATAGAGAGATGGCGTAACCTTCCTTGTGTTATGTAAGTTTCTATTTACTTCGATGCCATATATTAATAATAATATAATAATTATTAAACCACAATGAGCAAATAGTTCATTAACCAGGGTAGTAGGCTTCTGTGCTCCAGTTCTCGTGTTGGCATCTTAGAGTTGTACTACTGAAAAGAACGTGAACGTTTAATTTCAACTTATTTACCCTTTACTTAATTCATGATATAATGGCAACAGTTGATCTGTACAACAGATCAACGATCTTTTAGTGTCTATAAAATGTTGAACAACATATTTTGAGACACGATATTCATACAGTAAAATAATCATCTATTTTTAATATTGAACTGAGGGCACTCTCCAGTCAAAGTAGGCACGTTATGCTGCTAGATAACACGTACTATTATGTAAGGGCGTGACCTTCCCCATCAAGCTGACCAATTGATGCTGCTGGTAGAAACAAAAATAGCTTGGCTATTCTATTGTAGAAAATAATCATCTACTCATATTCATCGTCAACAATGCTATATCAAGCAAATGAAAGGATGTCAAATTTTAGTCAGAAGAACGCCACATCTGTTTCTGACATCAATGGCACGTCTTCCGTGGAGAGATACTTCCAGTTACGAACAAAGATAGTTAATTTAATTTCGTAGCTCTCGGACGACGCTACGAAATTCCGTTTCTGTTGCTTTGTTCTTGTTTTTGGTATTTCTATACATTTAAACTTATATATAACTTATAGGTAAGGTAGGTTAATGAAGTATTTTTTTATCCTTCTACCATATGATGCCGATGTAAGAAGAGAAATAGTTCCTTAAGATGCGAACTAACTACGTCTTATAAGGGTTCTATTATACTAATGTGTTTAAAGGCCCAACACACTGTGCGTTCAAAGTTCACCATTTGTATTAAGATCACAGGAAGGTTAAGAAGCCCAGATCCGAAAACTACATTTATAAGAACACTATTAATTTTATTTAATGACTACTGTAACTGTTATTGTTTATTTACCCTACGGATATCATGAAGGTGAATGTTTGTAACTCGCATTGTACCACGCAAACATGGTTGAACTGATGCCAATGAAATTTGGCACACAGATTTATAATCTGGATTTTTTTATCCAAGTAAATAAGATGACTGAAAAAAGAAAAATGATGGAGAAAAATGAAAGATGTACGTGTTAGTTTTGGGCACTCGATACTCTTGAGCAACCGACATAAATCTGACCACGAGAGACGCAAGGAGTGCCCGAAACTTTTTTTTTCATTCTCTCTGGGCTGGCGGGCAGATATAACTAATAATATACTACTGATCACTTATTTTATTAATTAGTTAATAACTAATTAATAAAATAAGTGATCATTATAAGAATTGCTTACGCTAAAATGTACGTTATGTGTCATTTACAATATATAAATTAAAAGTATTTATAGACTATGTGACCAAAGACTGTAAGTATATGCACTTTTGGTTCTTTTGTTGTTTAAAATGTTTTTTTTTATATAAAAATAATATCTTGTTTTTTAATGGTTTTCACTTTAGAATTTCCTCTAAAGTGGGCCAACCACGAAGATACAATGTGAGATTCCTTGACATAGAATAAGTGAATACGATTAAATACCACGGAGCAGCCCACCACTGTACAACTTCCCATGTGCTAGACTTTGTTTCCGTCACGAATAAAGCAAGTGCAAGGAAGAGAGATTGTTCGATTTTAAGCTTATTGAATTAAAAAAGTTTTCTCCATCAGAAGACATTAGAATATTGTAGTAAGTGTAACTATGTCATTAAAAACGAATAAAGAATTATAAAACTATGACTACATTATATCGGTATATTTCTGTCGACTCAAGCAATGCGGTCGGCTTTTAGGCACGTTGGTGGGGGTGGGGAGTATTCGCGATTGAGGCGGCGTAGAATGATGACGTAGAGCGTGTATGGCCGATATTCGTCTAGCGTTAAAAGTGAACAAATGGTACATAAAATATATAAATATATAATATATAAAATAATGAATATATAATATAGATGATATGTAACGTCCGCCAATCTGCAGTGGAGTCGCGTGGCGGATTCCCCATGCTACGAAAAGGAGAGATCCCGTTCAGGGGGTTGTGGGGAGGTCTATGTTCAGCGGTGGACCAGTGACGGGCTGAGAAGATGATGATGATGATGATGAAACTTAAGTACCTACATGGTGAAGGCACGTTGTGGTTGGAAACTGACTGAGTTTCGTCTGGGATAGATGTGGCCGCCATAAATCGCGGGACCACTAAACCTTATTAAAATAAGTTACATGACGACTAATCCTATATTGGTAATTATTTTAATTAATGCTTCACTTTGGACCCATAAGTCTAATTCCGACGAAGGGTATAATTTTAAATGACAAAATTTCAAATTCTCCAAATGAAAATATTATTTACAGCTGATTCGCATTGTAATTAATTTTTCAGTATCGTTTTACTCAAATTTAATTCTTGGATTGTTAGCACAAGGCTTATTAGGTATATATTAACAAACAATAGTTATATATAAGTAACATTTTAATTTCTTTACGTACAAACACAAATTAAAATTTACAAATATTGGAACTTTTGTTTTTATTCGTCTTTCCCTACATTTATTTTTTTATATTTTAATTTTTTTAATTATAAACAATTAGGGAATATCAACATATACTAGCGGTATATGAATTAATATACTCTATGGTCTAACAGTTTGGGGTTTGGTTTACAAAATTTAAGGTCGTAGTTTCGTATTCACCATTCGATTGTCATCGTGAACTATATAAAGTATAAGCATTATCAGGTTGATTGCAGTGGGTACCCAGTATGATAATAATGTCAATAATTGTACTAATATTCTTTTGTTTAAAAAAAACCAATGTATTCGAAGTGTATAGCCATCTTCTGACTCTTAACGTACGGTGTAGGTTTATAGGCTGCACCGTCCACCGTTCCACGTATATATTTAACGGTCACCTATATCCATATGAACAGGTGTGAAGATCGAAACCTTATTTCGTATCATTAAA
Source organism: Teinopalpus imperialis (assembly GCA_029286865.1). Taxonomy (NCBI): domain Eukaryota; kingdom Metazoa; phylum Arthropoda; class Insecta; order Lepidoptera; family Papilionidae; genus Teinopalpus; species Teinopalpus imperialis. The sequence goes on from JAGSMU010000012.1 coordinate 17,076,360, forward strand.
TATGCACATGCTCTGTACAGTTGAGACCTTTCTGAGAACGCCTCTTAAGCATTTGATGTCTAAGCCTTTGACAACATCTAAGTTAGATTCAAGTTTTTATAGGTTAATACATAAGTCATGTTTTATTTAACCTTTCCCTTTGGTTGTATACATTAAAATACATATAGAACCTATACTTGTAAAGTCGTGGTAGGTCAGTGACTGAGCGGTCGCTTTTAATTCAAGGTAAGCGGCAAGATAAAGTAAAGTGCTTTTTTTTAAATGTGTGAATTTTAAAGGTATTTTAAAGGTCATATGGCAGATGCGTTCTTCACCTATAATGAGTTAGATCATGGTCCTGTCACCAGCAATATGATCCGGATCTATTAATTCACCATACGAAACAGGGCAGAGTAATGTTGCTTTTTCAAGTAAATAATAGTTTACTTGAGGAGTGGAATTAAGAATTTGCTGTTATATGTTTTGTAGCGACAAGGTTTGTGCCCAGTAGTGGGATATGTAGTTATATCTAGTTATACGTATATACTGCATACAATTGTGAATATGAATCAATTGAAGATAATGCTAAATTGTTGGCAGTCAAAGGTAAAATGTTTCGACGGCTTAAAGTAATTAATTTAATTGCTACGTGATCTGACTTCAAAAATCATAATTTAAAAAAAATATCATCATCAAAAACAATACCAATCAAAAAAATAAACATAATAATAAGGTTTAATTAAAATTTCGTAATAAAAAGCAAGTTAGAACATTGTATTACAGTGCTTCGTTACCTGAAGGCCGTAATTTGAACGGGCCCTATTTCTGGTTAAGTAATAAACGTGGAAAATTTACGAGTGTTTAGGAGGAATCCTTATCTATAAGGGATGAATATTCAGCTCACAAATTCAGCGAACAGGTGCGTTTGATGCGATGTTATGGCGAATGGCTTCACCTGTCACCTGTAAACGTGCTTGTGTCTCTAATTACAGATTAAAAAATTAAAAACCTTAATAACTTATTAACTAACAAGGAATATAGGACAATGATAGAGCCACTCTGTTTGTTTCTGGCTGCGAGATGAATGGATCGGCTGGGAAGCACACGGAATACCAGAATAACGTTGCTGTTTTTCATAGGTTGTACGGATCTGTAGACCCTTGTTACTGGTGACGAGATCTTTTTTAATCCTAAGAGATGACGAAGCACCATTTGCGTACTTCACATGCAGGTTTCCTAACTTTTCTACCACTAATAATTAAAAACAAATGTAGATGTTACAGGTTGTTATTCTTTCAGGTAAACTCGTTACTTAAACCTTCATATATTAAGAGAGTATTGTCTCGGTGTCGCGGGTATTTTCCGGTTGATTTGTAGCTAGCAGACAAGTGACGTACGGCATTTATATAACAGTAGATGACATCTTTCATTCTGAGATTGCCGATGTTCGTTACGTCGTTATATATAGCGATTAAATTATATAATTGTAATTAGTAAACTTGCATGTCTTAGAGTTAAATAAAAAGCGTTAAAAGTTAAATATATACAGAGGATGTATGGAGGAGAAACTAAAAGCACTTTACTATTATAATTTACATAACTATCATTTATTAGACATCACTGATCCTAATTAGTGGACGTAACATAGTACTCATCAATCTAGCTTGCTATTTTGGTTTACCTACACCCTGGTTGCTTGCTAATCCACGTCAATCCTGGTTTCTTCTTCAGAATATGCTAAAGCCGTTAACATTATTGACATTAGCTTTAACCACTCTAACTAAGCTAAAATGCCTGATAATTATTTGCTGCAAATCTTAAAGTAAGATCATCATCATCTCAACTCATCATTAATCAACCCCTGAACTTAGGCCTCCCACAGACTACCCCAAAGAAAGATCTTTGGTCATGTGCATCCCACATCGACTTCCCGCAGAGTCGCATAGGTCTGTGAATTCAGTGTGAGGTAGTCGTAAAACTACGTGGCGTATGAAATTACGTAATTCATAACAATATAAATTGTGTAACATATAAATATATAAAAGTATAAAGAATACATACAGAGGAAATATATCATGTACAATATAGTACGTAAGTACCAAGTTGAGAAATCCATTATTTCTTATCCATAATTATTTGTGTGAATGACATAATATGATCAGAATGGAATACGTAATAATAAATACATACGTTTAATGACCTAAACAAATCTGAATAAATCAGTCGTTTTCAAGATCTTTTATGATATTAGATGAGCGAGGTCCATGACATTTTTTTTAACGTTACGGTACAATAACAACTAATATTCCCGTTGACTACCCCAACTTAGCTTAAATTGCTTGTGCTAGGATTAGTGTCTCTACTTCACGACGACAGTTGAATGGTGGCTTCGAAGCTAAGCCCTAAGTGTGGCAGACCGTACGCTAAACTATTGACGCTTACCATATATACGTACAGGCTATTGATATTACATCTAACCACACAAAGATTCAAGACTCATATGCGTTGTCACTACTGAGCACTGAGATGGAATGCTGTAATTCGATCATGTTGTAAAAATCATGGACTGTTACGGCAACAAGGATAATTAGATCAAATGTAGGTCAGAAATTCAATATATTTTAATTTCAAAATATATAATAAATCGTAATTAAATCTTGTAACTGTAATTAAAAATTGTAATTTAAACTTAGTAAAATACTTGAAAGATGTTAAATACTTTTTAAGTGCCGGGAAAGGTTATTTATGCACGCATCATCATAATGCATAGCAAATAAAAAATAGAAAAATGGAATTTAAGTGATTAACATTAGCAAACTTTAGGTATGTTCCTTTGAAGTGTATTTTTTTACTTAAATAAATAATCACAAATATATCAAACCAGACGATGTAACAATATAGAGCTTTTTTTATTACGTTGAGAGTAACAAACGAGCACACAGTGTGACCCATGACATCTACATTCATCCTTGACAAAGAATCATAATGCAGATGGGCTGTCACCCTTCAGGACTGAGATGGAATGTCTCAAACTCAGAAGCAATGGCAAGATAAATATACCATTTGAAGGAGCACAGTTTTACAATAACATACCGAAAGACGTAATAATAATACTAAAACCTTAAGTATATTTATATATGGAGTCACTCAGTCAGCTATAGAGGGGGCCATGCTCGGTGTTTCTCTGCCTGATAAAATGCAACGTAGACATCCGCAGCGGAATGAGAGAATAACTCAAAGAATCAGTAAGCTGAAGTAGCAAGTTAGCAAGGTTCAAGGGAATTGTAGTTGAGTTTTTTTAAAGATAACAAATGTCTTTAAACCGAACTTAATTTTTAAAGCCTTCTTTCCCTTTGTAATCGCTGTATCTCGAACAGCTACCTAACTTTATTAGTATGTAAATTCAATAAGGATTTTCATACTAAATTCATTGCGCATCGACAATTGGTTAATTTTGAAAATGATCTCCGCATCCCTACGCTCACCAGTGCAGCCGTAACTAAAAACAAACTGCAGTGTAGCTCTAACACTGGACATCTTGGATTTTTGTTCAGAAAGTGGAAGTTATGGGCTGCAGTCTTAACTTGTCATCATGTGAACTCACCCCCTAATTTAAGACCGGATTCAAAACGAACTATCATCGTTTATTCGCCGAACAAGACTTCTTTAAAAATAAAACGGGATATGGTTTATATTACTAACATTCCCGTTAACCATCAGTTTACTAAGCTTAAATGCTTGTGCTAGGAAATAATTTACGACAGTAGTCAACTGGCGGATTCGAACATATGATATTAAGTTTCGCAGTCCGTATCCCGTAAAACCTTTAAAGTCTCAGAAAAATATCTTTAATTAAAGATGTCTCAGAATGAATTTCGTTTTTGAATTGACTAATACGCGCCAACCGCAGGTAGCAGGGGGAGGCGAGTGGACTCAAACGCTTGGCCGGCTTGTTAAGTTTAGTAGCCATGAATCGTTTCACGGGATTACAGCGCGCGTTTTGCGTGAGAGCGTTTTATAAAAACAACGATTCCTACACTGTTGTTCGTCGTCTCTACAGGACACATTTTAATTAAAAAAGCTAAAAAGACATATGCCAAGTGCCAATTTAATTAAGCATTGGATGTGCAAGTTTGAAGAGACTGGGAATACAATGCCGGACAAATCGTCTGGGCGTAAAAGGACATCAAGAACGAGCATGAACGTCGATCGCGTTCGTGGGTCGTCCATAACAGACTTGTTATGGACGACCTACGACAGTCATTGAGATTACGCACAGCTTCTCTTAATTTGAACAAATCTACAGTTCATCACATTACTTCGAAGGATTTACAATTTCACCCCTATGAAATTGTTATTGTTCAAGAAATGAAGCCTGATGATCCTGATAAACGATTAATTCCCTGGAAGAGTGATAAGTCGCCGAGGAGACATCATTTAACGCCTGCTGATTTCTTCCTATGGGGCTACCTAAAAAGCAAACCTGAATGTTTTGAAGCAATAATCACTGAAGAAATCAACTCTATTCCAAGAGCGATGCTCTAGCGAGTTTTTGAAAATTTTAGCTCCAGCTTGAATAAGTGTGAACAAATGATTTGTGCGCATTTGCAAACGGTTGTTTTTCATAAATAAACTTCAAGAATTGCTCTTTAAATTAATATTAAATAAAACGAGATTTAATTGATATTTTGTTCTTTATTTAACATCTAAAAATGAAAGACATTCTGAGACACCCTTTACAATTTATATCTATAATTTTAAGTAGTAAATGCTAAAAGCATGATAAAAATACTTTTAAAGCACTTTAAGCGGTACATAAAAAAATGAATAAAAGTTTTTCAAGTTCAGGAATTTGTGAAGGACAAGTAAAGGTTAAATTTGGTTGTAATAAATAATTACAAACATATCAGACCAGGCGATGTAATAATATAGAGAGTTTTTTTTCATTACACAGAGAGTAACAAACGAGCGCACAGGTCACCTGATGGTAAGTGATTCCTGCGGCCCATCACATCTACCCTCATCCTTGACAAGGAATCATAATGCTGATGTATTGTCACTCTTGAGGGCTGAGATAGAATGCCTCGTCACCAGTAATAAAGGTATCCTGATCCCTACGCTCACCAGACGAAACACAGCAGCATTATATTGCTATTTTACGCTGGGAGAGAGGTCCTATCCCGGTCGAGCTGATCCATTCAATTCTGCAGCTGGTTACAAACTGTAACGTAGCTCTACCACTGTTAAATACCCTTGTTTTGTAATGAGGGTCTCAGTGATCCGGAGACACTTATAATGGTGACGCGGCGTCAGATGACAACGCATCAGTGTTCTAACTTCTTGTCTGGGATGAATGTGGCTAATCACTTACATCAGTTGAACTGTGGCCTCGTTGGTCATCCCCAAATAGAATTTTAAAAAAAATTATAGAACATAGTTGTTCTGAAAAAATTTACATTTTTACCGTGTCATTTAATATATATTTATTTTTATTGAGTGGAATGTTTCAAACAATGAAAGATCTTTTGTCTCTATTCTATTCTTTATTCTTTTGGACATTTTTTGCTAGAAGTTATACAATAAGTAATTCTTGAAGCGCCTTAACTTCCACACAAACACTAAAATAATTTAAATGAACTAGAAATCAACTCAGTTATAATAACCTTATTCATATTTAAGGTCTATTAGCATAATATAAATTTATTGATGGCTTGAGATCTATTTATATTAAGGTGGACAGTGTAATAATTATAGAACATGCCACTATTTCTTGGAAGAGTATATATCTAAGTTATTTCTATTTAAATTTAAATCCGCTTATAATTAAGTCAATTATGTAAAGCTGGGACTTGCGTATCTTTAGAATAATTCTCAAGGCGCTGCAAAAGGGCCCTCAATGAACTGCTTAAATTTTGTTTACATTAATCTTATAAAAATAGAATATATAATATTACTATTTTGAAAATATATTGTACAGAACGTGGTGTCAGAAGATAAATAGTCTTTACATGTTAGATCAGTGGGAATAGAAAGAATTGGATTTTGAAAAATATTTTTAATACGAATAACAAATAAACAACTATGTCAATTTTTGCCATTATATATACAAAAATCAAAATAAACTAAAGGTAAAGCAATTTAGTCATACCTGTGAGGGTTCAATGTTCAACTGTGGACTGCCACGTTGTTGCTGACTAAACACGTTTTTTTTTTATAGCAGATCAGACAAACGAGCACACAAATTACCCAATAGTAAGTGACTACAGCAAAACAAAAATAATACAAAGAAAATAATTTTAATCAGCGTACTGTTACGCTGAAGACATGCAGCTTTATAAGCCGACGAATCAGGAAACTATCGCTTCTATCGGCAAACATCCTTATGAGACTAGTAGAGACCGCCTTAGTACGATGTACGGGTGGAGCTACTTTCTTTCTGACCACTGCGTGAACGCCTCTGCAAACATGCTCGAAGCACTGAAATACCGTGAAAGGTCCAATAGAATCCTAAATATGTTGTTGTATTGGATTCGCAGAGCGTTATATGCAGAACGGGTAAAATCACACCATAGGCTACTAGTGTAAAACACCCGACAAAATGCTTTGAACAGGTGTATCTTTACTTCTTTGGAACATCCAGTAACGTGGAACGCCCTGCGCTCCCTTTCAATATCGGCAACGTCTCTAAGTTTGTAATTAACGATATGTTTTAGTTTTGTAGCTTAAACTATGTTTCACCGCATACGTTTCACATACAAATAAAAGTTTTCTGAGTCCACCAATTGAAGAGCTTAGCAACACCATACCATCCGCATAACTTAGATTATTAAAACTAATATCGTCTACTCGGCAGCCTATCTTAAGCTGCTAAGCTCTTCAATCAAGTTGTTCATACATATGTTAAAAAGCCTTGGGGAGATTAGACCACCTTACCCCGCAATCCAATCTATAAGGTTCGGACAGAGTATTTGCCCATTGCATGACATTAATGTCTCAACAAATATTCCAGATACACATGTGTTGACTGCATTATCCTCTATTAGCGTTCAGTGAGCCGTTCTCTACTTTACTCTAGCACTGCTCTGCGAGTATCCTATACATGCTGTATTGATTCGTACCTGTACTAAGTATTTAAGCCGTGTACATCACGTTTTTCGACAACCAGGATCACAGTGGGTTCGTAAACCTGATCAGGTCAAGCTTGATTTCCGTGCCTTCTTTTCTAAGTAAACTACTGGGGAGTTTTCTTTCAGATTGAAGAAAATGTCTCTCAAAATGAATATTGTTGTGTTACGTTTGGTGAATGGAACACAATAACAGATAATGATGTATCTGATCTCAGTCCTCAGGCATATTTAATTTTAGTTTAGGATGTATGCAGATGTTATGCGCAGGTATCTGCGAGGACTGAGATTAAGGGCCTCGTTAAAGGTTAAAGGTTACATTACCCAAACAAAACAGAGCAGCATTATGGTCCTATTTTACACTGTTATACGAAGCTGGCAGCGTCAGCATCGTTATAAGAGTGTTGTATGTCAATATTCATAAGGTAAACACCTTTTTACTACAACCACTTGAAACTCACAGAATACCAGAGTAACATAGTAGCATAATATTTTCTGTTTCGACCGGTGAGTGTAGGAATCTGGAGATCCTTATAACTGATGATGACAAGGTATTCCATCTTTTCCTCAGCGTGACTACGCATCTGCATCCGATAGCCAGGAATCACTTATCATCAGGTGAACCTACCATAAAAACAATAAAAAATGTAATATATACAATAACAATAAAGAACCTTTGTGTAAATGATTCAGGGAATTCCGTCCGTATGAAATTAAAGTTAGCCCTACATAAAGTTCAAATCTATTCATCTTATTGTTACAAAACTGGGCACGTTATCGTAACTAGTTCTATAAGTTTTGTTGCACCGAGTCGTGAGTTGAACACTTGATGCAAAATCAAATGCTAAAACTATTATAATGAACTACAGAAAAGTTTATATATATACTTTTATTTATATATTGAAATTAATTCTCCTGAACACCTCAAACGTGAGATATTGAAACGCATTTTGTAATAAAACACCCCCTGATGCTTTATATATCCAAAGTAGATTCAGAGAACATCAAAGACAACGCCACCGAAAACTCTCGAGTACATAGGCTCAGGCAAAAGCAAACCTTTTGTGTTAAAAAGTTATACTCGTAGTTATAAGGTAAAAAGTAATAGGTATATAAAGGCTGAATAGGCGATTGGTGTCGAAATGCGGCAAGTGGTTGAATATATAGCGTTCTAAAACTCGATCACAGATCATATATAAACGCGACTGGAGTGGCGACAGTACCATCCTGTGGTCAGACGAGCTACAATGCAATACGATTGGCGCTATGTAAAAAGACTTTTGCTGTGATTTACTGGCTTTGCTGCTCTTAATGCTTGGATACTGTATGCTATTTACTGCTATTAAAATCTGTACTCAGAGATTTTTTCTTTTATCCACTTATTATATTATTTAAAGATTTAATAAATGTTTATATATTCACGTTGTGAAAAAGAATATGTTAGATTATCTTTTAGCATTGGTAATAGTGAAGTAAGAATTAAGGCAACGTCGAAAAGATCTCGCGATAACAACAGAAAGCAACAAATTATTTTCCTTCTATCAGAATACTAACGTCAATTAGCAACAATATTGCTACTGTGTTTCCATAGGAAAGTCCTGTGTTTCCAAATGAACGAAAATAAATTAGTTAGGGTAGATAAAGCATTGGCGTTTCAGAACTTTGTTAGTGATGAATGGAGCTGTCATCACGTCAATTATTACTTACCATCCGGTGAATTATAAACTACTTCCTATGTACGAGTATCTGTAGGTGAATTATAATTGCATTGATGTTTGATAGATGCGATATTTGTTCAGACCTGAATGAAAAAGTGATATCTGGTTAAAGAAAGGCAAAGTATAAAAAAATGTTTCAAATGCCCCATAGGATACTTATTATATATAAAATCCCTCATATAAACAGAAATGAAATATTCTTGGAAAAAACTTCTTAAGATTTTTTCAATTATAAATATTTTTAACGGTTTATTTATACCTATCTCATATATTTCTTATTTTTTTTCAATTTACCACGGGTTAACTTTAGACGCTTATTCCAAGACATTGTAAGAGTAATGAAATAGACTTCACTAAGTATATTTAATACATTATCCTCTGTAATCCTCTTTGCCGTCTGACATTTACAAATAATGGACAGATAATCTTATATTTTGAGATATAGTTCAATGTTCAGACTTCTTTAGTAAGAAGGCTTATGATTTAAGAAGATAAACTAACTATACAAAATTTTTTTCTCGGTCGGGAATCGAATCCTCTGGATTCATTACCTCATTTATTCTGCAGCAGCCAGGGACTCAAACGATACCTTTCATGAATTAACTTCAAACTCATCGGCAGTTACAATTTATAAGTATAGTAGTATACTATTTATTTATTTATTATATTTATATATATAATAGTATATTTATTTAACTTTTATGTACACAGTACTTTTACACAGGCCGGCAGCACATTGGCAACTCCTCTGGTGTTGCGGATGTTAATGGGCGGCGGTCATCACTTACCATCAGATGAGTTCGTTTGGTGCCTTCTATAAAAAAAAATCAAGAAAAATACTACTAAGCTGAGAAAAGTATGTACAAAGGCGCAGATTTTAATAATAAAAATTCTTGCAACAGGTCTAGTATTGAAGATTTCACAGAAAAAAAAAGAAATAGCTTGAAAAAGGGAAAGTAACAGCTTATATATATAATCCCACTGATGGGCATAGACCTCCTGTCTAGAGACTGTTAGTGCATAGTTACGCATTTCCACTGCATTGGCGGACTGCGCATGCCTTTTAATTATTAATTTTAACTTATTTCTTAGACATGAAGGTCCTCACAATGTTTTTCTTCACTGGTACCGGTACCGGGGATCGCACTTCGTTTGCTCGCGTATCGTGACTTTAAAAGTAAACACTTAGATACTGAGCTATCATGGTTAACCGACAAAAATAAAATGACAGGACTATATTTATATATAATTTATCCTTACTTCGCAAAATATTTATTGCCACCAATCTATATAATTAATGCAAAAAATTATATTACTCTAATATGTTCCAACATTTAAGCGAAGTATTGATGTCAAAATTGGCTTCCTAAGCCCCTGATTTTTTTTTATTAAGAGAGTATGTAGCTGTGTGTGCTTATCTTCTAATTATATCTCCAGAGCTGAACCTCTCTCATAGATTGTCCAAAAGACACAATCGTGATTCACCTGCATCCGTCGACTTTCTCCAAATTTGCAATAGTCGTGGCTGTGCATATATTCATAAACTTCCCTGGGATTTGTAAGTAATGATATCCTATACACGGAAATGCGATAAGGCGTCTCGCAACTTCTCCTAACTTAACGTATTAGATAAGAATTAACGCGCTACGTTGCGCGAATTTTAAATTTCGACATACATGAAACTTAAGTCGTTGTCTTTAACGACACAAAGTATATAAATAATTAAAAATAATAATAGTTATGAGAAAAATTATTAGTATTTAATATTAATAATTGTTTTGATAATTATCAATTCTTATATTCTCGGTAGAACTACCGGACATAGGTCGTAGAATTAATGACCGATGGAGAAGAATGAATCTCGAGTGGCAAACTCGTACTGGCCGTCGCATGGTGACCCTCAATGAACCTCGATGAATGGACAATGGATCAGGACTATATTCCGCAGTGGACTAGGGAGGGGCTGAGATGATGATGATGTTAAATGTAAAAAAAATTCATAGAATAGTTTAAACATATAGGTTATGTTATAAAATAAACTTTATCCAAAACAAATGTATAATAAAAAATTAAAGGCATGTAGCAAATTAATTTTCTAAAATTTGCTGCGCCTGAAACTGATGTTAATTATAGTAGTACATTTCGAAAGATTGCTTGATTGAGATGTAAAAGGGATTTACTGAACGTCCCGGTGTAGATATTCGAAAAGTCACTCTATATAATTTATATCAAATATGTAAAACATTAAAATTAATAATAATGATAATAAAAATTCAAAGGATCAATAAGCTGAAGTGCCAATGAGCTTGCCATCTAGCTCGTAGCTCGTAGAATTGATAACCGATGGCCAAGAAAGGTTTTCAAAGACACTAGGTAGAATGAACCATGAGAGACAAAAAAGATGAGACTGCAGAAAATCAATGGATGCGGACGACTCCGGATTGTACTTCGTAACAGTCTCATGTTCAGGTCAATGTTTTGCGGCGGACTAGTGATGGCATGACATAATATCATCGATAAAATATGAAATATATATAAAAATTAACAAAAAATATATGTAAAAGATAAAAGCGGCATATTAAACAGTAAGTTTTAGCGTTTTCCAATGTCAACACGAGTATCACATCCAGTAGGGATATGGTCACGACCTTTCTTTCTGATAACTATAGCAAGATTTTAAAACTATACAGAGTATTAGGAGACTGCTTGCGAAAACAATGACAGATGATAGTACCTATGACACCTTTGATGATGGGAAGGAAAAAAATCGATCCTGATTAAAAAAAATCATATTTTTAAAACGTTTTATTAGCATTATTTACGCTCCATCATGTTAGTACAGATAAATGAAACTATAGTTTCATAAAAAATGCATTACTTTACTAATAAAAAAACCACAATCACAAACTCGGATCAACGAACGCACGGGCGAATTGTCTCAAAAACTAAAAATACTAAACATAACAATCAATCCCGCCGAAACAAACCGCTCCTTTTGCGGTGGGCCGCGGAATCAGCGCCGCGTCGTGTCTGTGCCTAGTGTGGGTATCATCAAGTGTCGCTATTTTAGTAAAAACCTCTACATATGTATGTACGCTATATTTGTTATTAATTCAGCAATAAATAATTTTTCTTCTTCTTCATATTGCTTAAATACCGCTAGTGACGGCTGATTCATTTTACTTTAAACATTATACATATGAGATATAACGTCCTACTTAGCACTGAACATCTCAGGCCACGTTTGTTGCTTGCCAGCTGGCTTGCATATTTTGATCAAGTTTTGTCTGAGTTATCTACTTTCTAAACTGCGTTCAGTGGTCACTGGAATATACATATACCTTTACCTTTACCAAATACGAACGGTTTCAGTAAAGTTTGTTTACAAGTGTCTGCAAATTGCATTCAAATACGTTACTTGTATTGCGTTAAAAATGCATTAGTTTACATATAATGTAGGCTATACGTGAAACGTCATTTTATACATACCCCAGTATTATTTTTCGAAATTGCATCTATAAATATCTAATTGCACTTTATACTAGGTAACCGAATCTTTTAAATTATTTTTCACCCACTTCCAGACGTCTGAATGATTAGAAATATTGCAGATGGCTTAAAAACCGATGACAATACAATAATTTTATTACCATGATCTCATATCCTAACCAGGATGAATGATTAATTTTAGATATTGTTATAGTACGTTAAGATAGCACTTATTGTTTAACAAACTATATTATAACGGCAATCCCAGATATGGTGAAAGGCATGGTCTCTACATGCTCATTATGTGAACAACAGTGGTATAGCTACACTCCAGTTTATTTCTAGCTGCAGAATGAATGGGTCAGCTCGACCGGAGTGGACCCTCGCCCTCACAGAATACCAGCGTAAAGTAGCAGCATAATGCTGCTGTGTTTCGTCTGTTGAGTGTAGAGATCTGGAGACCTTTATTACTAGTGACGAGTCATTCCATCGCAGTCCTCAAGGGTGACTACGCATCTGCATTAGGATTCCTTCTCAAGGATGAATGTAGGTGTCATGGACCGCAGGAATCACTGACCATCAGGTAAACTGTGTGCATGTTTGTTACTCCCAATGTAATAATAAAAAAAAAATCATTTTAACTTAAACTTTTGTTGTATACACACTTAATGGTTCACTTCAGGTATTATAACTTTGACTTGTTTGACCTCTTACAACGAATCCAGCTCATTGGCAGCATACGGGGAACTGCAAAACATTTTCTTTAATATTATCCTTAGGGTATATTGTATATATAATATATAACTTGTAAGATATTGGGCATTTAAAAAGAAAAATCTTACCCAGTACATGTATACCGAACCGAAACGTGGTTGTTGACAGAATTAACAATGACAAGAAATTTATGATCAAGAACTTTCTTAAGTCAATTTAAATTGTTCCCACCGATCTAGAACAGTTCATAAATTGAGGGTTTATACATTTCTAGATATTTATACGTTTTGCTCGATAATGTACTCAGTAATGTGGCAATAAATAATGAAAATAGTACACACTGAAGTAATTGCAATATAAAATTCAAATTAAAACCGATGGCGAATTAGTTAGTGCATTCCAGACATCGTGGTCGAAATAATTGTCATCAGAAATTACTACATAACGATCTCACAAGGAAATTTGATAAAAGTATCTCATTATATTTAATGGCCTTCACCCAATTATTTTACTTTTGAAGTTAATTGGATTCAATAAAGACTTTATAACAATCAAGTTAAGCTCTTAAGAAAGCTTATCGACTGAAGAGCTTTCGATTATTTGAATTATATCAATGATAGCCTCTAAGTGTAAATCCTTTCCCACCTTACCAACCTATCTTTACCAAAGTTTTTTTTATTAAATTAAGCGTCTCATTAGAGAACACAGTCAGCCTGGTGGCAAGTGATGACCGCGGCACACAGACACATTCATATTCAACAGGTTCAAGTTCGATATACGTCGGAACAGCTTTATACTGCGTTTCCTCACTAGGAGTAGTTTGTGGTAGTTAAGACTTGTGATGTTACTTTACTTGCTAACGGATGAATGAGGATGAATCTGGTGAACTATAAATGCTGGAAAATTCAACTCGTGCAACATTACTAAAGATACACTCAAGGTATGATTTCTTGTGGTCCTAGTGAAATTCTGTAAGGTGATGGCAGTGCCCACATTTCATAGATGTAGATAAATAGTGGGGGGGTTATTCTGGATCCCATATATAGTTACGGGAACAGGTGAAGAGTTGCAAAAACATTATTTTAATGTTCCACCACTTGCAGGCATTTTCAGCAGGCTGTAACGTGTTTTCAGGTCATTTCGGGACTAATTATCCCCCACCTGTCTCTGAAACATTCCAGAAGGTGCGTGAGATGGACGTGTGAATAAGAGACTAGTGTATTCAAACTGGAACATTCCACAAAAGATGTAAGCATGATGGCCATGTTCTATCGAACCCCACAGCTCTTAACAATATTTATTTTAGATTTTTAATATTATAAATTTATATTTTACATCGGTTTTCTGTAAGACGTTGAGCAGACCCTCTTTTATAATTTAAATATGTAAACTATAACAAAGAATAATATAATAATATACTATGAAATTATCTAAGTATACTTTTGTAATCTGTTTACAATACAATGTATTCGTTCAAAAAGGAAAAAAAACTATTCGTTTACTTAGACAGTGTGTTTCCATCCGAGAAAAGGTCGAACCCAAACACTGTCAAATGTGTTGGAAAGATAAAGTACAAAAAAGACAAGAACTAACGTTAAAATCAATTTCATAACTGTATTAAGTTTTCAGGGTTTTCTTACCAACTTTAAAAGTAAAGCAAATTTTGGATCTCAGGTATTGAGCTTTAGTGGTTAAGGGCCTGCAAAACTAAGTTCTAATCGACGATTTGATTATTTCTGTGAAACAGAACAAGCATTTTAGGTAAGTTGGAGTGGTAAAGGGGATTTTTGGTAATGCTTATTTTATAGCTTTTCATTGACAGCGTTATTAAAAAAAATATTGATGACCAAATGTGACATTGGGAACGTATTCAGTTGTAGAGTTTTCGAATTAAATTGTATCCAATATGGTATTTTGTACTAAATTCATATTTTATGTTGTCATAAGGGGCCGACCTAATGTTTTTCGCATCACTCTTCAAATATTAGGGTATGTAATGTTAAGCTTTTTAATGAAAAATAGCTCAACCCTTATTTTACTTTGTTGTCCGCCTGTATGTGTCGAGCCCGTTTTTCTCAGAGAATTTGATGTATCACATACAAACTGATAATATGTTGAATAAGTAAAATTTTCTTTAACCAATACAACTAAGTTTATATCCTCATACCTACGACGAGCTAGTTTCGCAAACTGCACGCTGAAAAATTAACCCTAAAAACTTGCCACCGGGCACCAATTCATTTACACTGTGGCTTGAATTAGTAAAGTTTTAACGACTTTGTGTTCTACAAATCTATATTTTGATATTGTTTGCGAAAAAATAAAACAACGTTATTCATCGCTTATACTGAGAGTCGGGTCTGATAATCGCGACTGACTTCTACCTGGGACTATGATTCAAGTTTATGTTTTGTAAAATATACCACTACTTTACATCTTTTTACGGTCGGCTGGGTAGTGTAGTGGTTAGTGTACCTGGTAACTGCGTGCTGCGGGTCCTGGAATCGATTGCCAACCGAGGAACAATATTTATATAACATAAATTCATAGTTTTCGGTGCTCGCTGTATTGTATATATGTATGTACCACCTGTCAGCTGCGTCTAAACTGACCTTTCTCCGATCTTATTGAACATGCATTACATCGGAATAGGGGAGGGTACGACTAGTGAGTGCGCAAATGCTTACGGAACTATGTTTGCACAAATGCTTACGGCACTATATTTGCGCAAATGCTTACGGCACTATGTTTGCACAAATGCTTACGGCACTATGTTTGCGCAAATGCTTACGGCACTATGTTTGCGCAAATGCTTACGGCACTATGTTTGCGCAGATGCTTACGGCACTATGTTTGCGCAAATGCTTACGGCACTATGTTTGCGCAAATGCTTACGGAACTATGTTTGCACAAATGCTTACGGCACTATGTTTGCGCAAATGCTTACGGCACTATGTTTGCGCAAATGCTTACGGCACTATGTTTGCGCAAATGCTTACGGCACTATGTTTGCGCAAATGCTTACGGCACTATGTTTGCGCAAATGCTTACGGCACTATGTTTGCGCAAATGCTTACGGCACAATGTTTGCACAAATGTCAACTGGTAATAACCAGAAGATATCACCGTGCTCGTAGTCGACCAGGACGACATTATTATCATATCTTATTAATTTTGTTAATCGTGTTATAATTGGGATTGTTAACTTGATTAAAGTATGAGTGCGTTGATATGACAAAACAGTAAAGTAAAAGCCTAGGTATTATTGGGAAGTTCCGACTCTCTAGAAGAGGTGCTGGAGCATAGTCCGCCATGCAGCTCCACTGAGTGTTGGCTGCCTGCGAAATAGTTTTAGACATTCAGGTTCCCTCACGATGTTTTCGAACGCTGCTCATCCGTCGATTGACCTGGAGATCGAAATACGATTAAAATTAACTTAGTAAAGTAGGAACTTAAGTTAAGGATGAATGGCGATTAAACTACCGAGTGCGCGAGTTTCGTAGTTTGCCATTACTTGACCTAATGCTTGTGAAATAGTTCCTTGCGTATGCAAGTTATGTGTTCGCTAACTTAATTTATTCCCCTATGCATCAAGTTCCTAACATTCTCAAGCCAGCGGTATTGCATTTCAACGATTTGTATAAGTAGATTAAACAGCGATTACCTAGTAGTCATTTATGCTAAAAGTAGACTCTCTGCGTATGAATCCCTCTGTTGGTGATAGGGCAAGGATAGGCTAGGATCAGGTTTCTCGTTTCTCAACACAATCACGCTGCTTTCTCGTTTCAATAAAACCATTATAAATTTTTGAATAAATATCTGCTGGTCTGCGATTCGATTGCCAACCAAAAAACAATATTTGTGTACTACAATTTGGTTTTAGTCTCTGGCTGTGTTATGTTATATACACATAACATAACACAGCAACAATAATTGATTTAGTGCTAAATAAAATACAATTATTTAAAACATTTCATGCCCTATTTTGAATAATTATAATATTACATCTGCCTGTTTGCGAGGTCGTGGTTGGTTGTCATTCGATCTTTCAAAAAAGTTCTAATTTAGATAGATAGATCCTAGTTCCAAGATCATGGTGACTGTTTTTATTATAATAATATTTTACAGAACGTCTAGTTATCTGAATTTAAGTATATGGATCTTTTACCCTGTCAAAAGTAACAATAAACATTATTGAAACAAAAAACACTTAAATTATGTTAACACAATATTGTAAACATGAATTGTGAACATGAAATGTTTTAAATAATTGTATTTTATTTAGCACTAAATCAATTATTGTTGCTGTGTTATGTTATGTGTATATAACATAACACAGCCAGAAACTAAAACCAAATTGTAGTACACAAATATTGTTTTTTGGTTGGCAATCGAATCGCAGACCAGCGATTCAGCAGCCAAGTACTGTAATCAATAAGTTAGTACTCACAACCATCAGTAAACACGACCATCAGTGTCTGAGTTATCAATAAAATAAATACCTTTGCTATATCATGTTCTCCATAAATTAGTACTAAAAAAGTGAAGAAACTGATAGAAAGAAAAGTTGGTTCTTTGAAACTGTTATGTTTTCACTTGGTATTCAGAAATCCGTGTCGTTAAGGTAGAACAATTTGCAAAAATGCCAATACTTTAGATAACCGATTTGAATAACAAAATACAAACAGTGACATATACACGTTTCTATTACACAAGGTTTTTTTTTTTTCGTGTTATGAAACCAATTGCGAAAAGAACGTGGACGCACTGTGTAAT
The DNA here is from genome assembly GCA_029286865.1 of Teinopalpus imperialis. Classification (NCBI taxonomy): domain Eukaryota; kingdom Metazoa; phylum Arthropoda; class Insecta; order Lepidoptera; family Papilionidae; genus Teinopalpus; species Teinopalpus imperialis. The sequence goes on from JAGSMU010000012.1 coordinate 17,094,160, forward strand.
TGTTACGTCCTTGCTAGGAAAAGAATTTTATACAGGCTTCACGAAATTAAAAGATTACAGGCACTTACTCTTAGGATGCATTGCCACAGAAGTGAGATTATTACAGGCTATCAAGTACGTACAGAAGATGGTATGGACAAAAGATATCTATAGGTCAAGTGCTACTGACAATAAACATATTAGCAGCACCTCAAAACATGATGAGATAAGAAGAGAATGTCTTTAATCTAGAGGAGAAAAGACAAGATAAGAATATATTTGACATTTATATAGATGCAAAAATTGTAGGAAACAATTTGAGCTGAGTGAATTCGTGATTTTATTTATGTTCATAATTACTACCTCAAACTACGTTCGCGTTTCGCTGTCCAGGTGAGTTACAATTAATCGTATCAGGAAATAAATTAAATATTTTTCATTGCTTAGTTAAGTAGTACAGTTTTAGCTTATTACAATTGCACGTGGTGATTGCAAGCAGTTCTCCATCATCATCGTAGCCTTTTATTAGTGCACTGCTGAACATAGGCCTTCCACCTTGATTGCCACAAAGAAATATTCTGAGCCCCCCGCATCCACCGGTCCTATACTGCGACTTCCAGTCCGAGGTTGCCACTCAAGAACTTGACTAAACGATTCTATCGATTCTACGAGCCTTGTGGCCAATTGCCACTTCAGCTTGTTGATCTTTTGAGCTATGTTGGTCACCGTGGTTATAATGTAGTAATATAATTCGGCTTTGATAGTTAATCGGGAGGATAGCGATGTCTTCCTCAACCACTACGGCTATTTTTTTTTCATTTATGTATACTATTCACATGTAAGTAAACTATATACGTTCACCATAACATCTTTCACAATTGTTTCTATTTTTTTTATTTGTCCTTATTTCTTTAACTGATTGTCATACTCCACTCATCTTCTTGTTATTTTTTATTTCTGTTAAATATAAGATACGTGCCTAATAAATAGCGCATGCTGTACACACCTAACCTTTGTGTGCGTATCAGGACTTAATTATATAAAGATTCAACCTCTGAAATGAGTAATAAGTATGCTGTTGGTGTGTCTTAACAAATAAATAAATAAATCATAAGCAGATTACAAATTTACCAATAATTTTGTATCTTATATTAATTCAAAACATTTTTAGTAATTACATACATTCAATGTTTATATCTGAAACTCAACGAACTTACCTCTCAAACTATTGTTAAAGAACACGTCTTGTTTCTACCACGCTACCTCTTAACGACTGTTCTCGTAGAAAATTGGATTTCGCATTCCTAATAAAAACATAACAATTCCCGAGAACGACTTCCCTTGAAAGTTCTGTGCATTGTATTTAAATTGTTCCAACAACGAGGAAACCGTAAATTTTATAGATTAAAAATGTAGCTACGGTTGTGACAGAATATAGAGAGTCTTATAATGGGACACCGGTCGCATAGGAATCGTTATGTATTGAATTATTGGATATATAACACTTCCCAGTTATGGTTGGAAATCGTCGACACTTTGGCAAACTCAGCGATATCATGGAAATACTTTTGTGATCGATTTTGTCATATCCCCTATATGGACGTACAACTAAAATGCAATTTGTTTGTCCTCTTTTAGTTTAGTCTTATTTCTAGTTTTAGAAAGTATTATTAAAATAAATAAATAGCTAAGTTTATAAAAAAGGGCGTTGTAAGAAAATGTTTGTATTTCATTTGTTCCCTGAATGCTGTTTGAGGCAACTAACGGAAACAGAAAATAAATTTAACGACCTCTATCGAATGATATACAATCCTTTGCAGTACATCCTTGGAAGAATTGCCCAAACTCGTCACTTGTAGCTTTTAGCTCGCTCTACTGATGCCGTTCACCCTCACTAGCTACTGAGATATCCATGTATCAAGTTATAATGGAATTTTCAACATCAGTCTATTGCAAGATCCTTGATTAATCAGCAGATTTCGGATAGTAACTATGGATTCAACCATAGTAACCTTCGATTAGGATTTAGAAGATATATATATATATATTTATATGTATATCTTCTAGCAGGCTGTCAAATATTTTGTTATCCAAGGGTTTAAGGTATTCTATTTGCGTTCACTATACTTTTCATTTCCAGCAACTATTAGATGTTTATTATTTGTGACAGAATATATAACCCGAGTTAATGTATTGTTACTTCGCTGTGTTTTGTAATATTTATTTACAATGTAAATTTCGGAAAAGTCTTTGTGCCTTTTAACTACTACTAACGTATATAACTTTAGTGACTTAAATGTAAACTGCATGCTGACACTGAGAGAAAACGTAACGTAATGTAATAAGATTAAACTTGACACACACATGAACTCTACGAATGGTATAAAGTGGGGAGATAAATAAGAGTACAAAGTAGAGTCGCAGGTGCGCTGTGCTTGTTCCGCTGCAGTCATTGATTGTTGCCAGCTTCCTGGGATGTGTTTTGTAAATTAAGATTCCTTTTTTTATTTATGCAAGAGTGGAAAACAAGCACAGTTCTACGACAAGATTCCAGAAGGAAGTAGTATAATAATTCAAACTGATATAGGCAGTTTAATGGTGTCTATGCTACAATATATATAGATTTTAATGTACTGGCAGCGCAGCTCTACATAACTCATGAATGTGGGAAATACTGTGGTGTATTATATTATAATATATATTTAATAATAATTATTATAATTCACACATATGTAATACTAAACCATACATGTTATTAATATACAACTGTTCATGCAAAATAGTGCAAACTCACAATTGCTAAAGCACAAGTGTTTCATTTATTGTTTCATTATCGCACGCGCACAGTTTGGAGAAACAAAGAGTGGATCGCGTACGCTCAAGCAGCATTGTCCCGCTTCCGTTCTATTTGGCACTCATTGCGAACGAATGCATTGTCAACCCCCACAACCGCGGCGTCGCGAGTTAGCGTTTTAATTCACTTCACTTTCATTTTATCAATTTGTATTTTTTTTAATTGTATTTAGGGTGACAAACGAGCACATAGCGCACAGGTTAAGGATGTAGGCCAATGACACCCATGTTAATTCACGATAAGGAATCATAATGCAGATGTGTTGTCACCCCTGAGGGCTGAGGCCGAATGCCTCGACATCAGTAATTGGGGTTTCCGGATCCCTACATGATCACGAAACAGAGTAGCATTGTGTTGCTATTTAAGTCGTGCCTAGTCGTGTTGTTTGAAACAAGCTTTAATTATTTTTTTTATAAAATATTAATAATTCGCTATTACAGCGACATTTTTAGTTCTAGATAGATTCAGGATATAAAAGTATTATATTCGATGCAACTTGAAGCCGACTGAGCTGCCTACTTGATAAGCAATAACTTATGTCATCATCATCATCATTTCAACCCAGCACTAGTCCACTGCTGAACACAGGCGTCCCCCACAGACTGCCACAGAGTACGATCCTGAGCCACCTGCATCCATCGACTTCCGGCTGACTTGCTTAGGTCATCGTTGTATCTAGTGGGGGGGGGGGGGGTTTCACTTATGGTTTGCATATTAAGATGGGGTGTTTATCGAAACTATGCTACCTATATTATATTTATTAGATACTTTTATTATGTAATTGTTTTTTGTGACTAACAAGCACCCACCTGATGGTAAGTGAAGACCGCGTCTCAGAAACACCAACAGCCATCCCCAATAAAGAATCAAAATACATTGTCAAGGCTGAGGACTAAAATTTAATACCTCGCTACCATTAATTAGGTTACCGATTTCTAACACTCACCGCTCACGCTGATATGTTTTTCGGGTCGTACCCACCCATTCGTGCTGTACTATATTAGCTGCAGCATCGTTCTACCATTTTAATGTAAATTTAAACAATATACCTGACAATCTCAACTCTAACAGCTTTGGTGATGTTCTTCTTCTACATCTTCCTCGTTCCCTACTGCTGAGGATCGCGATCACCAACAGTCAGTCTCCCTCTCCTCTCGTTTATTGTCTCGGGAGCCCTTGTGTTGGTTACCCACCACTAAAGGTCTTGGCTGAGCGCCCTAAGCCCTAAGCTCGGTCAACATTCAATCCGGTGAAACTGTAAAAGCCCTCGGGCTAACAGTGGCCATACAGCCCGAAAAAAAACGTATATCGTTGTATCGACAAGTTGCTCAATTTATGTATCAGCAACTGCAAGTATGTGAAAAAAAAATAGCCACTATCATCAGATCGCATGGTTACAGTAAGTGGGAATCACCTTCCATACACTAACAACTGTTTAGCGGCGATACATGAGTTATCTTCCTTTTCTTTCTCTCTTTCGTTCTGTTCTTCTTTTTTACATGGGGACCCTTATACTGATGACAAGGCTTTCCATGTTCCTCTGGCATTTGTTTTGGCAACTGGATGCCTTATCGAGGATGACAATGGTTGTCACAGGCCGCAGGAATCACTTAGCATCAGGACAACTGTGTCCTCTTTCATCATCTTTAATACAATAACAAAAAGTCCAGTTAATTGATGCGCATAGTTCCTGTCATGACTCGGGCAATACTAATGTACAAACACTTGGGATAGTCTTTACGAGCGTTGAACTTTTAATGAGCGCACTCGAGTACACATTTAGAGCCCTTCACACTCACAAACTGGAAGATAAAATAAAAGAACGAGTGAGTACAGTCGCAGTTGCGTTTTAATTGTTGCACGCTACAGTGAGAGAACCTTATAAAGTTTAAGTGAGTTGTAAATATTGTTTCCAAATGTTAAAGACACTTGTTGTATTTTATGAACAGACCGTAGAAAAACCGAAGTAAAACACTACTGCAGTTATCATATTTAAAGAGGATATCAGTTATCGCTGCAATATCTAAGGTTGGTAACTTGATTCCTTATTGGATATGATTGTGTGTATTTTTACCATTCTGGTATTAATTACTTACCATCAGGTAAACAGATGTCTCCTAGTCGATTACATCCACGCCGATATGTTCAGGTTTTTACCGGATGACGTTAACTGCGGTGTATATATTATAGTACCGTAAACGTTCTCGCAAACACTGGCATTCACTCTACGATTTAATGGATGTGCAATAACATGGAAGGAAGGTTCTGATGTAGTGTCAAGGACACGGAACTTACGTACAACACATCCGGATCCAAAATACTACAATTCGTGATACGTCATTTGGTCGTGTTGGTGTTACTGTACTGCCGCGTACAGAGCACTTCATTTCTGAATCGTAGTTATATTGGGTATCGATTTCTACCCGAGGAACAAAATAATACTTAAGATTAATCGAATCAAGAAAAGAGCTTCCACCTTCATTAAAGGCCGTTAATACATTTGCGACGCCTCTGGTGTTGCGGATGTTCATAAGAGGCGGTGATCACTTACCATCGGGTGGGCTGCTGGCTCAATTGCCACCTATTCTATATAAAAAAGAAGATATTTTTCAGGTCTGGGTGCGTTACGTATATGTTCTGTGTGTACACTATTCTGATACTATAGTGGAATACCTTGTCACTAGTATTGAGAGCTCCAGTGACAAAATATTTTAGCAACCATGATCCTATCCCGTTTAGTTGATCGGTGTGATGAATGGTATAAAAACAAAAAATTCTTAGACCAAAACTTCAGAAAAGTAGGCAATATTTACCCATAATTAGAAGCGTCAATAGTTGGGTTACATAAAATATAAAATCAAGGGTCAAATAAAATTAAATATTGAATAAGTGATTCGTGGTAACTGAGTGACTAAATGTCATCAATTGTTAATTGCGATTCAAAGTGGAGATTCACCATTAGCGGTCATCGTGAGAAAAGTAGTTTGTGAAGTTCTCTAAACTGCATTGGTAACATTTAGTGGACTAAGCTAATACATTCTCTAGAGACGTAGCCTATAACCAGCAATGGATATATATATATATTTATATATATATATATATATATATATATATATATATATATATATATATATGTATACAATAATAAAAATGATGGTCAATAGCCTTGCTTTAGGGTACAGTTTGTGAAATGTTAGAACCGGCACTTGACAATTGCCGTGAATTTCCTATCAGAAGCATTTTCATTTTAGTTGGAGTGGTCTCACAACAAATGTTTATTTTACATTATCACTATAGTACAAAGCCCACCATATGTTATCTCTCTGATACTCTATGAACTCATGTTCTAACCTATCGTTATATGAAAAATTTTACTAGATATAAAAGTAAAGTGACTTAAGCTAGACCTAACCAAAAGCAAGTAATGAATATGGCACATTAATTAATGTATCAGGATTCCTTTACACGTCAAGTTTCTTTAAGATTTTCTCAAGTAAAACAGAACTATGCAGAGAGTTTTGTCGGTAGTGATTTAATTACGACGTTGTCTCAAATAGACTTAGCTCAACTCAACAAATATTGACGGAACTTTTCTAGGAATTACTAAATCTTCGTATTTATATCTAATTGTATGTAATGTGAATATAATATATTGTGTCGTTTTGTGGTAGCCGAAGTTTAGGCCTTCTCGGGTGCCTTCAAATCAGTTGCTTTCGTGTGCAAAGTATCCCTAGGCCTAGGGTCCCTCTTTGGAACCGATGAATATCCTATCCACTCGATAAACTTTCAATCCGCTGAAGCCGTTAATGCCGCCAGACCAGCAGTAGCTATCAGCCCTAAAATAAAAAAAGAAGCAGTTGTTTTTGATATTTTTTTTTATAATCAGCATCATCTTGTATCGAAACATAAAGAAAGCGTTATTCACATTACATTAGGTATTATAAGGTTAGGTTATATTAAGTCCTTAACATCGTTTACAGAAATTGGACAGAAAAACACAAAAATTTGTTGGTAATAATCTAGCACGTATATACAGCTCCAATATATCATATAGCTCGTAGAACTGATCACCGATAGGGAAGAAAAATTCTCAAGTGAAAACCTCGTATCCGACTTCAAGGTGTAGGACGACTCTTCCGTTAGATTGAGTGACGACTTATGGAAGTTTGCTGGGAGATCGAGGGATGCAGGTGGCACAGGATCTCTGGCGGTCTATTTGCAAGACCGATGTTCAGCAGGAGAATAGTGATAATTATGGTTATGATGGTAAAAGACCATGATTTAAATGAATAAGATATGAGCAGACACGTTCTTAATACTAACCAGTCAACGTTTATTATACTTAATGACGTAGTAATGAGGGTTTTTAATGTTATTCTTATTAGAATCTCTTGAAGACATTTTGTTATTACAGTGAGAATGATTCTTAATTGAAGACTTAGAACTAATACTGCTAGTTCCTCTGAGACTGGCTGGGGAGCACGATTTATAAAACATGACGTAATTATCATGAACACAGTCAATTCTTTTCCTTTTTATCTATTTTTAAATAACATTCAGGATGGCTAACGACCACACAGTTTACCTTGTGATAAGCGACAACAAAAATTCAAAATGCACGTGCATACTCCTGAGATGTAAGGTGGATTGATCGATTATTCGTAATTTGTTTACATGATTGTTTACATCCACCACGATAGGAGATGGTACACGACAATTTTTTTTCCTAAATTTATTTATTATCCTAAATTACCTATTTATTATCCTATATTACCTTTTTATTATCCTAAATTAATGCTTATATTAAGTCTGCACTCCGGTCCCTTCACTCACCATACGAAACGCAACTGTGTTATACTGCTATTTTAAGCTGATGATGTGAAGTTGTGCATTTCTCCATTCGTATTGCCAATATAAACTACGAGTGGCTGCCATGCACTGTTTAAATTCCAAATTTATCTCTTATTCATTATTCCTAATCATATTTATTCTACTATTCTTCCAATATGCACTTGTTGTGTTGTGTAATAACTAGAATTTCAAACGGAACTTAGTACAGTTGACCGGAAAACAATACTAATAGTTATTGTTATAGCCAAACTACACGAAACCTTACCAGACCCAAATTCCTCTTGCGTAATGAAGTGATAATGAAATAAGTAAGCTATGCCTGATTGTGTAGGTCGCCTCACGTTATTTACAAAGCCAACAAAGGCATCGTTTTCTAAGCACAGGTTTGACGTAATTAAACTAATTTTCCTGGTTACGTAATGATATTTATAATTCTTTGTCCATACGTTAGTCAATCAGAGATTCCTAATCTATGATCTAATACATACCAATATAAATGCTCATGGACATATAATATGTCTTTAGTGTTTTTTAGGTTTCCGATGAGAAATCAAATCCCAATTATGTGATCACTCTCTGTCTGTCTGTTTTACCATTTGATTTAGTTTATTTTCTCCAAATCAACTGATTTGTTTTTTTTAATTTTGTACATACATAGGGTTTGATAATCCAATGTTGGTTCGAAATAAAACTAATTATGGATTGGGGGGGAAAAAAACAAAAACATTTTTATTTAGTTATAGCATATTCTAATATAATGCTAATATGTTTGTGTACGTATAACAGTGGTACACTCATGGTGCAGCTAGCTTCTAGCGGCTACACAATGAATGCTACACTGTGTTTCGTGTGCACAGTGTAAATATTCAGAGACCCAACTAGAGGAACCGAGTCATTCTATCCCAGATCTCAGGAGTGATAACCCATGTGCATCTTGAATGTTTGTTTGAGGATTGAATGATTCCATGGGCCACATCACTTACCATCACTTGAAATGTGTGCTCTTTTGTCACACGTAAAATTATAAAAATATAAATAAAGTAAACGTTTACGAAATTTGTATCTAAAAAGTAAAGTAATGCCTTATATTATATATATATATATATATACACTAACTACCAACCTACTTAGACTAACAACCTCGTTGGTACCGGTACCGAGGATCGACCTCAGGTTTTTAGGTTTCACGTACTGCGATTTAAAAGCGAGGGATGTCTAAGCCCACGTACCACGAATCTCGACGAACGACGAGACTTCCTACATTCTACTTATTTACACATTATATAAAATAAATTAGCAACCTTCCCAAAAAAAAACACCTATTGACGATAACCTTCAGCTCGATTTCGACCACGGACCATTTTCTGGTCCTCACCAGATGACGTCAAGTGTACGGGACACAAACAGCGTAAGTTCGAGCATTTACGCTGTTTGTCTAAGCGATCGTTTTTAATCTCATTCTACATTCTTTTAACATTTTAGTACTTGTTTCTTTTTATTACGTTTAATCTTCAACATTTAACTTTATTAGCCTGTAGATCTTATGAATATTAAATACTTTATGCAAGTAAGCAGACGGAGTAGCAAAGTATTAAAAGTTAAACTGCTATAGTTTAGTTTTTATTTGTTTTAGACTTCAAATTACATTAATTTCAGAGATTTATTCCGTTCTTTTTCTTGTGACCAAGGTATCACAAAGTGGATCACAAAAATACTGACCTCAGTTTGAATACCGGGATCATCTATGGTTTGATTTCAGGCTCAGATAGTCTGGTCTAGTCTCAGATGGATTGAAACTATCGTAGCTGAATACTGTGCTTTAATATTCTGACCTAAGCCTAGCATTTTTGTACATTACTTATAGAATAATTCAAAGCTTTATCATGCTTGATCATGCTGCTTGAAATTGTTTGGTCATGCTGCTTAATTTTGCTTGAGCATGCATCAGATTTATTCCAATTTCTTAACTGTTAGGTATCCGGCTAACTAACCAGGCTCTTGCTTTTCTCCTACCTATCTCTTAAACTTATCTAATGAAAATTTGACTGACTCGTTTTAGAAAAGTATCACAAATACGAGGGTGCCGTGGATGTGTAGAGGTCAACGTGGCGTGGGGATAAAATATCAAAAATAAGCCTTTCATGAGTGGCACACCGTTATACCGGACAAAGCACATCTTGACATTTAACGAGGATAGATAGGACACACGACCTGTATTTGAAGTAACTGCAATTGGTCCGTATGAAGACAACGGTAAGATCTGCTACTGGAGTAACGGACGGATTTAATGGAACGGTAATGTTGCACAAGAGATCTGCCCTTATTCCATATCTGTCCCTCCTGGTGCTAGATGCGCTGACATCATCATTGTAGGAGGAGCTTTGGTGGATGATATTGTTTAATCATCTTTCAATGCTAACCTGAAAAATGAAAAGGATTGACTTGAGAATCAAAAAAAAAACTACAAACATTGGAACTTGTTCTGCTATTGCGGCGAACTGTCCGGTACTGGGTCACTGCCTACCGATAAGTTTATCGTCCCTCTTTGGTATATCTCTTCTCCAGGACAATATTGGAATAAATTGTGCAGTTAAACAACGAATCAATGCAGGCTGGCTGAAGGTTCTAATACGCTATGCTATTGTAGCTTAAGGGCATCGATTATAGTGACAATAAAAAGATGAATGAGAGTTACTTAAAGAGAGAAAATAATAAACGCATACATAAGGGGAGCTTTAAAACTCACACACCTGGAGCGTACAAGTTCAGAAGTCATGGTTTTGACATGTAATTACATAATCTTAAGAGACTTCGACACATCGCTGATGCTAACCTCCTCAAAACAGTTACCTTTTCATTATGCCAATCCTTACTTACCTATTAACTCAGTCTGGACAGGAGCTCCTAAAACGACTATTATTGGATTAGAGAGAGCGCAAAGTTCAGTACTTAAAGTAATGTAGTTCAAACCCCTCCGCTGCCCTTCGCAGCAGCTTTACAATGACTGCCAATTACTTTCAGTACGTAAACTCTTTATTTTAAACTGTATCCTTAGATATCATAAATGCATTGAATTTGCCCAGATATATATATAAAACAAGAAGAAGAGCTCAAAGTAATTGTCCTCCCAATGTTTTCTGGCAACCCATTTTTACTATACTGTGCATCAAAAACTTGAAATTTTCCCCTTATACTCATACGATTATAAAAAAGGGTGCAGTCATGGTAATTACAATTAGATTATCAGCAGACCAAAGATTTGGTAAATTCTGGTAGCGCCACTCAAATAGTTTATTTCGGTTAAATACTTGCAGGTAATTCCATAAAACTCAAACGCATCCACAAGCTCTCCGTTTCACTACTATGTACAGAAATATAAACACACACTTACACTTGCTCTTCAATAATTATTGACCACATAACATTGTCATTACTTCTGCCTTTTCTTCAATTGTATAAAAAATTTAAAAAGTAATAAATATTTATTACAGCGATAGAGAGATTAGACAGAGAAAAGAAACACAAGTTAACATATTGAGAAAAAAAAATCCAACTTCCTTTTTATTCACACTTAAACTTAAGTGCAGCCTTCGCACGAGGCGAGCCTGTACCGCGATGGCTAGTTACGAATACATTTTTTTTAAACCTTCAACACCTGCACGTCTATTATATCGTTAGGAGTAGTAAAAATAATCTTATAACTCTTATTTTTTGGTATATTTCAGTTTGCACTCAATATGTAAATACATATATAAATACAATTCGAAGAAGTTTTTACGCTTTGATGTCCAGCACATTTCCAGTATCCTCCTAACTGAGCGTTGACGGTCGATGTTCGACTACAGTTTAAGCCTCTTCCACAGTTCTTGATTTAATGTCTGTCACAGTTTCTAATAACTATGTTGTACACGCGAGCTCTACTAAATTGTCCGAAGCGTTGAGAAAAAGTCGTGTGGAGTGGGAAGATTGTGTTGACTCTTTTCTTGATCGTTTTATCGTTTATTCGTTTACACACAGAGTGGATCTGTGGACCGCAACAGCTGATTAAAAGATATACAGCTGTGTATATAATATACCCTAGTGTGGATACATTTTATTTTCCGCTTGTAGATTAGATAACACGGAAGGCTACGACCCCCGCAAGATAGGTGTTTAACATAGTGCAGGGTTCTACAAGACATCCTTCTATTTTTGTTTGTGTTTTATTAAACTAAAAATTATAAGTAACTTATGTACAAATGCTTGTGTCTAATAAAGTTTATTATTATTATTACATAGAAGTGATTTAATATGGACGGATTGTGAGAAAATTATTTGAAAATAGGAGAGGATGTACGGTTGAAGGAAAAGAAGTCGCAGTTTAAAATGGGATCCAGCGAGCTTGATTGGTGATTGGAGATGTTGGTCACTAAAGCGTGGAGCACTTAGCATTGGGTTAGCTACATGTTCATTAGTCCAGATTATTTACCATTATACCATTAAAGGTTTGCAAAATTCAATTTCTTACGTCTATTCAAGTAAGTCACCGTGCATATAAAAATTGCCACATAAAAAACGTCCAAACTTTTCCCATGTGAAAAGAGATCCATGTCAGTGGTCTAATTGATTCGAATCTCTTCGATCTATAAACGTAAAACCCAAAACAATTAGCGGAGATGCGAACGCACAACACAAAAAACATTGTAATTCGGAAACTTTGTAAGTTTAGGTTGTTATTAAATTAGAATCCAGTCTTAGTTAAAGTTCTTTGAGGACTTTTAACTCGATAACGAAATAGCTACCAAAGTTTTTTTCGTTAGGAATGGAATGAAATTTTAATTTAAAATGATCGCCGCCATCCAATAGCCCGCCGGGCTACGGTATTTATGCTATATGAGATTATATTATATGAGAGGAGCAGGGCAGGTGTCGATGGTATTTATACTAACAATTTTCCATAATAATAATCAATCTCTTTATTAAAACGGCAACATAATTAACTGAACTAACTTAAACTACATTTTTGAAGAGTCAAGAAGCGAAAAAAACAAAAGCTAATGTTATGTTGCAACATCAAAATGGTTCAAAAATCAAAATTGCAGACGTAAAATCTGAGGTAGCTCTGTGGATAAGTGCTGGCACCAATGAAATTGTTGATTGTAATATCACGTGCTGATTTAATACGTGATCGGCGGTGAATCTGTAAAAGAAATAAATAAAACTAAATATAATTCGAAGACTTGTGTCTACCAATCTGCAGTGTTGGTACGTAGAGTATGCTCTAACACCTTCTGTAGTAAGGTGGTTGAGTGTGATTTTTATATATAGGTTACTTTACTCTTTTACTTAATTATACTAATGAAAGTTGGTATACATTATTTTCGTGAAAGCATTACATCGCCTGTAATATTTTTCGCAGTCGTTATTTATTGTCTTTCATTATTATGATCACAGTTACACTCGTGAATCGCAATTATCTTAATGAGAAGAGAACTCTATAGTGTAATGACATGCCCATTGAAATCTATTCCGCACATGCATTCGTAGAGCCGGGCAAATTTAATCTTTTCTTCCCATTTATAACTTTTCCAATGAATGTCAACATCCAGGCGTCATCATTATATTTTACGTTTTGAAGTGCAACTTGTTTAGGGATGAGGGTGTTTTTTTTATTACTTTGAGAGTAACAAAGCTGCACACGGTTCACTCATTCATCCTTCACAGGGAATCATAATGCAGATGCGTTGTCACCCTTGAGCACTGAGATGAAATGCCTCGTCACCGGTAGTCTCCGGATCCCTACACTCACCAGACGAATCATTGAAGCGTTATGCTGCTATCTTACGCTGGTATTGTGAGGGCGTGACCCTATTCCGATCGAACTGACCTATTCATTCTGCAGCTAGAAACAAACTGCAGTGTAGCTCTACCACTGTTAATTTTGACGCTAATTTGAGTGCTACGTTTCTATATGTAACAATATAAGACGTTTCCGATGCATGGCTGGTAATAGAAAAAGTGCTCGGTTTTGTTCTCTTCCATCTCTTTCTCTCTCTCTTTGCAATAATTCCTGCAGCCTTGACAACCACATTCATCCTCGATAATGAATCAGAATACAAATGCGTTCATCACCTTTGAGGACTAAAATGGAATATCTCATCACTATTAATTAAGGTGTCCGGATCTCTTCTCTCACCAGAAGAAGCACAGCAGGGTTATGCTGCTACTTTACTCTGGTATTCTGTTAGGGTGTAGTCCTTCACCAGTCTAATCGAACGATTCGCGCTGATGCTACAAATAAATTAGTATTTATTTGTAGCATATTAGTAAATAGTGAGGCTCTACTACTTTTTTTTTGTTTTGATTGGATTAATTTTATAAACCGATAGTTAAACATAACGCATTAACAAGAAAATCAACTTAATTAATCGAGTAAGTTTACGAACTTGATAATGGCGTTGTCTGTAAAGTTTTTAATGTAAATTCTTATATTCTTAAGTCAATTAACTTATAGTTACGACGAGTTAATAAATATTAATGTAAGCTTTTGAATACAGAATACGGGCCGCGTAGCTCGGTGTGAAATTGATATTGCAATTTTAAGTGCTGATTTTCCACGTGCTCGATAGTGTAGGAAAACATCGTGTGTGGTCTGGTCTGTCTGAGGTATAAATTGAAAAAAAAAATCGAAAACATCCGTCCGCTGTTTAGCGGTGGAGTTGCGTGGTGGTCTTTGTCCTAACAACCTCACTAGAGGACCATCCCCTCATGGAATACCAGCATCACGCTGCGGTGTTTCGACTGGTGAGTTTAGGAATCCGGGGACACATTCCATTTTAGTCCTCCGGTGTGACAACGCATCATCATTGTGATTTCTTATCTCGGATGTTTGTGGATGTCATGTGTTGCAGAAATCACTTACCACTGGGCACTACATCCAGTGAGTCTCCATAAATTATTGGAAGTCAACCGTCTATGTTGTTTATTTATTTAAATTTTATTAACCCAAAGAGGATACAATAGACTTAATGTAGTTTGACATTATATGCGATTCAACCAAGGGCGTAACTAAATATTGCGGTAGGTTTTTCAGGAAAAATCAGTCATACCATATTTTGGCTTATTAACAATTAATAACAACTTCTACTTGAAGCGAAAACACTAACATAATTAAAGCTTCTTTCCTCCCTTCTTATCGCCGCTAATGTGATGCGAAGTCACTGAATATCACCAATACTCTTGAGCACTAAGATGGAATACACGATGGTACTAGGTATTCGGATCTCTACACTCACACACACAGCAACGGTATGCTGCTATTCCATGGTAAGATTCTGTGATGCGTGGCCCTCCCCTAGTCCAGGTAAAACAGGCCTTTTCTTCAGAGAGGCCGTTAGAACAAAGTCCACCAAGCGGCTCATGTGCGAATTGGCAGACGGATGTCTTCGAAATATTTTTTTTAATTAATATCTTAGACATGTAGGTTTCCTCACGATGTTTTTCTTTACTACACAGCAAGTAGAAAATCAGCACTGCGTAGCACCAGCATTTTGTGAAAAATCTTCAAGCTACAAAATTATGTGTTGGAATAAAAAGGTGCACCGATAAAATTTTACTTCAGCAAAAAAATCATCGGAAAGATTTTTCTTGAAGCCTTGGCATTTGTTAAAGAAATGACTTAGTCGTTTCACGACTCTTGAATACTAATTCCATCGTTCTGAAAAAGATTTCAAACTAAGCGTGATCGAATCAATCGTTTTTGAGAAATACCTTTTTCAATGTAATCGTTAAGAAATAAGTTAACGATATTCTATCATTTTATTCAACGAGGTTTACGTTACCGTTATTCCTTTTCTTGTCAAAGTGATTAAATTTTGTAGTAATATTGATTTTTTGCTTTGGTCGTCAATCTAGAATACTATATATATATATATATATATATATATATACAGTGGTGGTCATATAATTAGAAACACTTCTTATGAATAAAGAAAGTATAAATTCAACATACAAATGTTCGTAAAAAATATACACATTCAATAATTAATTATCAAGGAATAATATAGCCACTCAAATAACAAACTCATTAAATGCATTAAATATAAAACATATCTTACTTTTAATTACAAAATGAGTCTTACACATGTAGGAGTTTATTTTCTGTTATTGGCCGCTTGGACGCCTAATTAGAAACATTTTAAAAAAAAATCCACAACTTGTTCTTTTTTTGAAATTATAGAATAACATTTCTTTCTTGGCTTTTTCTATTGTTTTGGCAGCAATTCAAAATTTACTCTAATTTTATTTTGTTCAAAATGGGCTAAAAAGTTGTGACGCGTCAACTAGGCAAATAATTGTTAATTTACATATAGATCATAAGTGGGCGTACATCTGATGTAGGGAACCGTCGTGGCTCAGTATCTAAGCGATCGCTTTTAATTCACGGTACTCGAGCGAACAGAGTTTAATGACCGATTAAATTGTAAATTGCAATTTTCACCAGCAGAGCGTGGTGTACAATGCTCTAACACCCTCTCTAGACAGAAAGACTATGACCTATATACCAAACACTGGGATTTATATATTTATTTATTTAAGCTATACTACAAAGCTATATTACTAATACAGTATGTAGTAAGGACTTAATGCCTTAGACATTCTCTACCAGTCAACATTAGGTACATTATATAAATAAAAAATATATGCGTAATTATAAAATACATGTATAACTAGACATATTTAACACATACAAATGTACATACTTATATATGATATATATATATATATAAAATATACACATTCAATTATTAATAATCATGTAAATCACTCACTCACAAATCACTAAATTTTTTGGAGGAATCTCTCGAAAGGTAACCCTTCTTACCGAGCAACACCGAGAGAAACGATTATTATTCGCTTAAAAATATGTATGGACATATGGAAATATGGACGGTACGAGAATAGAAAAAAGTGTTTTTTTCAGATGAAACAAAAATAAATATGGTTAATTCCGATGGAAAGCGCTATGTTAGACGTCCTATAAACAATGCTTTCAATTATAAATACACAAGGAGTATAGTCAAGCACGGTGGCAGTAACATTAAAGTTTGGGGGTGTTTTCCCGGATGTAGAGTTGGACCCGTTCGGAAGATTGAAGGTACAATGGATCAATGGCAATACAAAAATATCTTAGAGCACACAATGATTCCCTACTCGGACGATCATTTGCCTGTAACCTGGATCTTTCAGCATGACAATGATCCTAAACACACGGCCAATAGCGTCAAATGTTCTTAGCGAACAGCGTATATCCGTTTTAGACTGGCCAGCAAATAGACGGAATTTAAACCCGATAGAAAATGTCTGGTATATTGTTAGAAGAAAGTCTCAAAAAAACGTAACACCAGTCAAAGCGAACTATATGAAGCATTTGTTGAAGCATGGAATTCGATCCCCCGAGAAAAATGTATGAAATTGATTGAATCAATGCCACGTGGTTGCAGTGCTGTTATTGCAAATAAGGGATACGCCACTAAATATTAATTATAACTATTGGTAGGCTGTGGATAGTAGCTATTTCTTAAATAACAATACTAATTACTAATACTTAAAAAAATATTGTTTTTTATACTTTTTGTTGTTGTTTTTAATTAGTTGACCATTTTTGTTCATACCTTAAAACTTATTTAAATATTTGTTCGTAATGTAATATTGAAACTGCAGTTGTGTAGTAGGATTTATATTGTTTTTCTAATAAATGATAAATCGTTGAACATATTATTGTCCTATTTATTGTTTAATTTCAAAATAAAAACGACTGCGGTGAAGTATCTTACAATAAGTCAAGGCCCGTTGGTAGTGTATCTAATTATACGACCACCACTGTATATAATAGGTCTTTTCCTATGAAATTGCCGTTTTGTATGAAATAAGCCCAATATTTTTTCAAACTTTTTTATTTATGTTATTCAAATTATTCACCCATGTAATCGATTTATCTTTGCCAACGCAGTAGTAGTTTATTGACGCCCTAGTAAAAATCAGCCGAACGGGAGGCAACAAACTCTTCAAAGGCATTTTGTAATGCCTCTTGAGAATTGAATTTTTTCCCGCTAAAAACTTGTCCAAATTTTGGAAAAAGTAATGGTCTGTGGGTGCAAGGTCTGGTGAGTACGGTGGTTGAGGGTGAGTTTTCAACCCCAACTCTTGCAGCTTGGAGACTCTCTGTTGTGCAGTATGGGGTATCGTATTGTCGTGTAGGAGCCGCGGGGACGACCGATTGACCAGAGCTGGTTGCAGATGAGCGAGCTTCTCCATCATTGTCTTCAGTTCTTCACAGTACACATCTGCAGTAATGCTCATGCCATTTGGTATAAAACTGTGATGAATCATCACCAAAATAGTACCATACAGTGACCATCAACTTTCTAGAGGTCATTTTTCGTTTAGGGCATTGCTTTGGTGCTGAACCAGGATCTAACCAACTTGCTGAGCGCTTTCGATTGTCGAACAGAATCCACTTTTTGTCGCACGTAAATTTTTTTTACTATATCTATCTCGCTTTTTTAACTTGCCAATTTGTCGCAATTGGACCAATATTGTTTTGATGTTAATATCAAAAGCTGCTGCTAGCTCAGCTGTAGATTGAATATCATCAGCTTCCACAATCGCCTTTAATTCGTCATTGTTGGCCAAAGTGTCCGGACGATCACAAGGTTAATTTTTTTTTCAAATCAAAATTTCCACAACGGAACCAGGCAAACCAATAACGGGTTGTGCGTTCGTTTGTAAAGTTCTCGCCGTAAACGTTGTTGATGTTACGTGCCGTGCCGCGTTGACGCCACGACGAAACTCATATTCCATAATTACACGAATTTTTAAAGTATCTATTATGACGAAAACTCTTCAAACGTTATGAAAATACAAAGCTAATAAATAAAAGACTGACGTTGTAAAAAGACTGTCATGTTTTTAAAACAAAATTAATTTGAATTTAAAATTTACAGCCAATCAAAGTGAGTTTGAGCATCCCCATACGTTTAATGTGTTTACATTTCCATACATAAAAACTAAGAACACATTGGCCATTATACCATTTTTTAAGTATTGTTATTGTATGAGAAACAAATAAGTTTTTTGTTGCAACTTTAAATTGTAACTTCCGCATGGAGTTTCAGACCAACCATCATACGATCAACACCTGGCTGTATGGACTAAAGTCCTTTGCCTTTCCCATTAGGGATAAATTAATATCATTATCATCATCATTTTAACTTCCGCTAAACGTTTTAAGAAAGCGTCTATTAAACTGTGTCGATAAGAAATTCTTAAACCTCCACAATAATTTTATTATATTCCGTAACTTTATTTAGTTTCTTAAACAAATAAAAGTATAAAGTATTAACGACTTTTAAAATTGTTAAGGTAACTTAGAAAATTATTTAATGCTCGCACTTTTAGAATTTGCATATTTTTTCAATTTGCTGAATATAAAGTGCGTAGTAGCTCAGTGTCTAGTTGGCTTTTACTACACGCTACGCGAGCCAACTGAGTTCGATCCTAATGAAATTATAAATAGCAAGTTCAAGTCCTGATTTATTTCGTATTATTACATGTCTAAGTAATAATCGATTTTCAATCAAACAGATTGAAATTTCTGGTTAAAAACCAACATCGTACGACTCTTTGTCAGAATATTTTTCTGACAAATATGCTAAGATTTAAGTTTTGAGCTCAAGGTACAAATCACAAAATTCATATATTAACGGGAGAAATCTTTTTGCAACTTATTATTTAAAATAAGGAGAGCAACTAGTCGAGTTCCTCGCCGTATCTTCTCGCTCCGAAGAGGTGGTCTTATTAGCTAACTTGACGATTCAATAAATGTTTCATTTAAACCTATTGATTTGATTTACTGATAACGTTACACTCCATCTAAGTCCTCCGGGATGTCAGCGCATTTGCGGTATGATACCTTATCGAAGATGAATGTGGGTATCATTGTCACAAGAATTACTCATGGGATACAGATGAAATGAAATTGCACCATAATTATGCTGTTTCGTATGGCAGCGAACCCAGGACCAAATTACAAGTACCAAGGCATTCCATCTCAGTCCACTTAGATCACCTCAAGGATGAAGATCTTGAATTTTGTTGAGGATTGATGTAGATGTCTTAAACTGTAACCAACACTTACTGTCAGGCGGAGTGTGTGCTCGTGTCGCTTTTTAACACATATTTCTATATAACTACTGCAATCGATGACCTCCCACTAGATGAAGCGAAGACTTGAAAGGCAGTTATCATCTCACCTTTTGGGACCTGGATCTTACTCCTAGTGATGGCACTCCATCTTGGTCCTTAGGGATTTTGTATCTGCATTGTATTTGTTGTATCTGCATTATGAATCCTTTTCAAGTATTAATGAGGGTATCGTGGCGTGATCATCCTTATGCTCAGTTGTCAATACAATAAAAAAGGCATCAAGTAACTGTGTGCTGCTTTATGAGCCTTAAAATTATATAAAAATATATCGAAAGGTAGCTCTTGGTTTGTACTTACCTAACTTAACTACTGAAATGTATATTGTAGTATTTTAAATGTTAGTTTTTTCTAGTATCAAAATATATGCTCAACTTTAGCTTAAAGACCTGAATTACAATTTGTTATATAGGGGCATTTTCTGATGGTCATTGTAAAATATCGACCACGAAGCATTTACTTCCGGTTGGTGGTTAACCCTGAGTTAGTATATTAATTATAAAACAATATACAAGTAACCTATATTATATTTTACTATTAGTACTAATTATGTATTCACAGTATTGTGTGTGAAATTATTTTAAATGGCGACCGCGTGCGGACATTACACACAACGGGCAATTAGAGCGCGTAGCAGCGTAACTGTATATAAGCTGGGGACACACCGGGAGCAAGGCTTGTGCTGCACAGTGTCTTAGCGGTAGTTTTTAATTCACGGTACGCGAGCAAACCTAGTTCGATGGCCATCGATTAAATTATTAGACGCAATTTGTAATTGTGCAAAGTGCTGATTTATCACGTGTTCGGAAAGTATGGAAAACGGCATGTCTAAGATATAATTAAAATTATAATATAATAATAATAATATAACTAGTCTGGCCATAAATACTGCTACATAAAAACTTTACTTCTTTTCAACTTTTTAATTATTTTGAATTTGGAACACGTATATTATTTTAAAAACTTCTTTCGATTTTGCGCCATGTCACATATTTTTTCGTGTTCATTATCAAATTACAATATGGAATGGGGTGTTAAAGAAAATAGGATTGCAGTGATGGCCTTGCACAAAGTGGGTATGGGGCCGTTGGTCATTCCAGACACTTCAAAAGCTTGGTATCAGCCGTATGTTCGTTCGATGAAAAAATTTTCACGATCGAAGAACACTACAATAAGCAAAATGATAAAGTGTACGCTCACAGTTCTAAAGAAGCTGCTAAAGTGGTCGGAAAGGTATAACGTGGTCATCATCCTGCGTCAGTGATGGTTTGATGGGGCGTGTCGTATCAAGGAATCACAAAACTACATTTTTGTGAAAAAGGAGTGAAAACTCCAGCCAAAGTGTATCAAGATACAGTCTTGGATCATGTTGTGAAACCTCTCAGCAATACACCTTTTAAAAATATACCATGGACTTTCCAGCAGGACTCTGCAACTGATCACAAGGCATGAACTACCCAATCCTGGCTTGAAATCAACGCCCGAAACGACATCATTTAGCCCAGACCTCAACCATTTAGACTTCAAATTATGATCAGTTTTAGAGGACATGGCCTGGTCTAAACAACACGGCAACGTTTAGTCTTTTAAAATATCTTAGCAGGCAGTGGTGAAATTCCCCTTGGAAATAGTGCGTAAATCCATAGATTCGTGGCCAAACAGATTAAAGGCCTGTATAAAAGCCACCTTTCGAATAGAATATTTTTATTTTTTGTTGACACTAATAAATAAGTAAGTATAATTTTTAATAATTTTTAAAACATTACTTCATTAAAAAATAAAATGCATTTTCATTTGTAACAGAACTTATGGCCGTACTAGGTATATAATATAAATTATTTTGAAATATGTGACTATTTGTGCACCCTCTCTAGAGAGGAGGCCTATTTCCAACAGTGGGATTTATATAGATTCAATAGTCAGCGAGAAAATCGTCGGATATGAAATTTTTTTTAGTGCCATTCGATTCCATCGATACTTAAAGTACTTTTCGAGACCAACTAAGGTTAGACTAATAGATCATCCACGAAGCCAAGGTAACCATTTTCCATACAGTTAGTAGGATGTACAAAGTGAAATTTTCTTTAGCTTAAAGATCATTAAATTACACGGAGAGAACTATAATTAGGACATTAGAAATGAGAAAAATCAGTATTTTTGTGGATAAAAAAACTCTTTAAGACCATATAAGGTAAGAGTACTAGAACACCCATAAACCAAAGAAAACTTTTCCCAGACAGTTAGTCAGTTACAAAGTGAACCTTGTAATTATGTCGTATACATTTTGTTTTTAATCCTATCAGTCTTTTATGCTAAAAGAAAATTTAACTATAAACACAAGACAACTTTGAGGACAACTATAAACAGAAACACTATAAATCCTAAAAGAGTGAAGTAAACATGTCTTACGGACAACATTGCTTTAACGAATGAGTAGTATATAATAAAACATACATACGTACACACGTATGCCTGAATTTCATAGGCCCATGTGCTCATATGCCCGAATGTCTAATTTTTGAGTAACCGTAAACTTTAAAGATCATCGCAGAAGCAGTTAGGTTAGGTTTGTTTTATTACAATCGTTACGAGTTTACGATTCCCAAAGAGAAACTCCTTGACAAATGATGATTATGACATATGACATTCTGGCAAATTTACATCAACCAATAAAACATAACAACGTATATTTAAAAGAAATAATAACAAATTTCGTTTACCTTGATAAACTCTTTATGACAACAAGTGTTGAATACGGTAGCCGTTGTACGCTAATACACAAATTAGCCATTTTTTTACGTAATTAGTTACGGCTAATAAAGTCGGAGGAATGCTACACAAAATAGTTTTAATTGCATTTTTAACTCTTCCATATTATCATATTTTCTTTTATACACTTAATTTTTGAGGTAGTTACAAAATCAAGTGGATTTAAGTCAGGGCTGTGATGTGGCTGTAAATTGTATCCTATCCATTGGGTATCGAGTAATTGATTTAAATTGTATTGTGGCTATTGTGCCCTACTACTCAGCGGGCAGAACAGAATGTTTAAAAAAAAAGGTAAAATAAAAAGGTTATAATTCAAAATTTAAATTCAGTACTTACACTCTTTAATTATTTAGCTATTTCATCTATGACGAGCAGCTTTACCTCTGTAACAAAAAGGTTTTTTTCTCCACAATAATACCGATTTTTTTTATTTCTTATGACCTAATTGTAGTTTTCTCCGTACAATTTAGGAAATTTCACTTTGTACCCCCAAGTTACGTATGGAAAATGCTTTTCTTTGCTTAGTACTAGTAGTTGTCTAATATAAATTGGTCTCCATGAGATTTTAATCCAAGCTAGGGATGCGATCGCTTGACTTTAAAAAAAACGTTCCGAACCTTACTACGATGTTATTGTACATGCATAGGACTATGCATAAATGCATGCAACGGATCAGGGTAAGAGAAGACGAGTTAGTGCCTCTGTGTTTGTGCAAATGTTTACGGCACTATAAAAAATTTCGAGCAATTGGCGTCATCTGGCAACAACTAAAAGATATAGGTCAGAATCGACCACATTTCTAGCGAAATTTTGCGTTAGGTAAGTTTGAAAGGATTTCTTCCATAACGGAAGTAGGAATTTCGGGCATACGTACCTTGACATTAGGTTTTGAAAAAAAAAACATCTATATTTCAAAAAACAATTAAAAATAATTAAAATATAAACTCCAGTACATTTATCCTCTCTCTCTGTGCCTCAACCTAACGCAACACATTTTTTTCCGCTTCGGTTTAAGGTCGTGAATGTTTTCCAACATTATCCGCTGACCACTTTGCATTATAAACATTCACTGAAATTGCGACCCTGGCAATGGTTTCACACTTTAAATGTAAAATAATAACATGATCGGATATTCAAGGTTTTTAGATAATTGAAGAAAACAATACAAAGCTTAGAATTAAAAAAAAAACTCCTGAAAAGTTTTTATAGCAGGCTTATTTTATTCATTCAGATCAGAGTATCACATAATTTTTTTAACACCTACATTTATTTTTTAAAGAAGAGTGGGAAAACGCGCTAGCGGTTTACTTGCTGGGGAGTCATCAAGACTGCTCACGAATATTCACAACACAAGAGGCAAGTGCGTTGACAACCTTCAAGAGAGGAGAATGCTCTTTTCTTGAAGGTCTTTGATTTTTTATTGGCTTTGAGGTCTTTGACCTTTGATCTTACATAGGTCGTCGCTCCATCCAGCCACTGATAGTCCGAAGTTGCCTTTTTGTTTTTTTCTTCCCCATCGGTTATCGGTTCTATCAGCTAAATAAGATTTTAACTGAAACCGTCGGAGCCAAAGTACTTTAATAACAAAAAATGGAAAAGTATAAGATAATGAGACACGACGACTCGCATGAATCATGCAGTTTTATTTAGTGTATTAAACATACATTCCACTCACTGTATATTATTCCCACTATGCCAGTTATCTCAATATGGCACTTATGCGTACTGCATAAGATATATTTTCTCTTGCGTGTACAAAATGTATGTTATAAAGTGTATTATTCAAAGGCTGCCAACCGCAACGAGTCAGCGTGTAGAACACAAAGTAGGATATCGTACATCTTTTTTATTCATTTGCTTCAGGCCCATACCGAGATACAACACAAACACACAAAAAGCAAAAAAAAGACAAAAAATGGATCCCGTCACAGAGTATAAGCAGATATACTCGGACCCTATTCTTGTAAGTGTGACATCACTTTTCACTGCGGCCCACGACATCTATATTCGTCTTGAATTTAGATCCAGGATTTCACAAAATTTAGATATATTTTTAATGGCTGGCAGCGCATCTGCGCCTCCTCTGGTGTTCCGGATGTTCATGGGTGACGCTAATCAATTACTACAGGTGTGCTGTTTTCTCATTTGTTACGTATTCTATTAAAAAAAACTTGTGTCGTAGCCCCTGAGAACTGAGATTGAATGACTCGTTTCCTGTAATCGAGTCTCTAGTACACTCATCAAACGAAATAGTGGGATTATGCTGCTATTCCACGCTGTTATTCGATCCAACGTGAGCCCTTCTCCTGTGGAGCTACTGTTAGGAATCAGCACATAAGGCTCACAAGTGGCAGCACTTGTACACTTGCACACTTGTACACTTATACAAAGGAGAAAAATATTGCGCTAGTCTCGCTAATTTAATGTGACCCAGTCCTCCGATGTTTAAATAGTTCATCTTAACGTATTTTGAAGTTGAAATATTAATTTTGGTGTAAAGGATCAGTATTCTGAAGTGGCAATGCGCTGATATAGCTCATAGAAGCAGTAACCGGTGGAGAAGAAAGGCTCTCGAGTGGAAACCACGTATGGGCCGTCGCCCAATGATGAGGATGACCCCCCAATAGATGGAGTGATGAGCTATGCAAGTCAGCGGGAGGTCGATGGATGTAGGTAGCTCAGGATCGTAGTCTGTGGCAGACTAGTGATGGGCTGAAATTATAATGATGATGATGAGTGCCTCTGATTTTGCATGAATACTAACGACAGTATAATATGTCGACCGAAAGAACGAAAATCCACTTACCCAACTTGTCTAAGCTTTGGTATAATTCTTCAACAGTAGACAAGTGGGCGAGATCTAGAGAGACTATCTTTTAAAGATCACATTGTGTCTATATCTGTAGTACTCGTCAGTTGAACTCTGCAGGTATGTACAACAAAAATCAATATATAATATTTAAAACTCACATGGTATTAACGGTCCAACTCAAATCCTATTTGTTTATCTCCTATAAGTTGGGACTTTCGTTAAAGGCTTTGTGCCCTCCGTGTCTTTTGTTTTAAACTCACGTCTATACCAGACATCGACTTCGTTTTCTTATAAAGTTGTATAACAAGGCTTGAGTAATCCAGAAGAATTCATCAGCAACTGCTAACGGTTCTTAGCTGTATTATATTTTTACATTTTATATTAAACATTATATATACTTATTTAATACAGAATATGACCACAATTTCTAAATCTGTGCTATTATAACATTGTATTTGAGTCATTATATATATATATATATATATATATATATATTTATATTTATATAGCCTTTTACAAGACATTATGTACTTCTTATTTCTAAACAAATGATTGATGACGGATGTAGGTATGGATTACTTGTTAGTTGTAAGTTTCTGTAGGCCTGTATGATTACAATTATAAGAAAGTTTTGCTATCATTAATTTTTGACAGATTTATTAGGATTATAAGGGCATGAGCAGGTAGTTCTTAGTGTCAAAGCTCGCTATTTAATTACGATACGATACGAAACTAACGTCGTAGGTTCAAATACGCCATTCGACAATTGTCGTGCCTCCCGTCACTGGCATTTAGCCTAGTCAGAGCGGTTAACTGGAAGGTTAGTTATGTTAATAATAGCATTCCTTTTGAATATAAAAATATATGCATAGAATATTCTCGAATTCTAAATGTCAATATCGAAATTGGTTGAATTTTGTTTATAAATTTACTATCTAACTACTACGCGTAAATTGAACGTCAGTATCATTTTAAAACACCGTTTTAGCTTGAGGTCCAGGTTGTTATTTATACGTATGTTGGCTATATATATATAAAGTATACTCGTAGTATTAAAATATAATTAACTGATTCAGACTTTTGTATTCACCGGTTTGTCAATAACTAGTTTACATCGAGTAGTTTCGTCTAAGATATTTTTTATTCAATTTGATGTCATTAAAAATTTTCCCACACATGGTCCATTAATTCATAAATTTTTCATTCAAGCGGTATACGGTCGCACTTTAAGTCTGCCACAATTTAAAGTTGGAATTGTTTTTCGTGTAATCGAATAACAATCTAAAACTAACATTTCCTTTCCTAACTTTTCCCGGTATCTATTGTTTTGTTTTGTTTACGCACATCCCACATGGAGGACTCATAAATGATTCAGAAACTGTCGCCTTTGGCGGATTAACGAGGGTAGGGATGAAGTGAAAATCTGTTCTTTTTATTCTTCAGCAGAATATAAGACGTTACTAAAACAATATATCATTGCCTGATAAAAAATAAGCTCTACCTTGTATCAAATTAAATTTGGTCACAAATTAATATTTCTACATGCACACTAAATCTAGATGCCGACAGGATTCAATTGTTTCCTAATTTAGAAAGTTATTGCAGTCAAACACTCTTTCAACCATAACTTTTAATCTTCATAAAATAACAATATTGGATCTAAGAGACCTTATCTTACTGTTGCTGTGCTTATAACAAAATAAAGGCTTCCGCTAACTACAGACGAACAGATATATTGACAGATTATATTAATTATATAATTACATTGGGGTATGAATATATTTGGTTTGGATTTTATTTAAAAATTAATGCAAATTCGCTTGTTATAGCAAATTTGAATATTATAAAGTTTATCAGTAAAACTTCCTATATTGGCAACCGAAGCAAAAATCTAAACTGTGCCAAGTTTTGTGTGGTCATCAAGTGCGTTGAGCTCATGCATACAAACGTTATGTACCAATCTACGGCGGCCTGGCACGAACGCTACTGGCACCTAAATTAATATAGACTTTATAATTGTTCGCCATAAAAAAAAATATAAATTATATAAAGGATTTTCTTACCTTTGAATAAAAATTGTATACTTAACTCCTTGTGATGGTGTCCTATTTTCTTTCATGTTTGGTTAAAATGTGATTAGCAGTATGTTTTATAATATAAAGATTTAATACGCACATGTGTTATCGCCCCTGAGGACTGAGATGGAATGCCTTCATCCACGGTAGAGCCAACCCATTCGTGTGTTGCTGCTGAGATTAGCTATCGAGCAGCTCTACCGTTTAGAAAATAAATATTTCTATTCATACAATAAAAATATAAATTTAACATTATTTTATCTAAATATACTTGACTATTTTTACGATTGACATTAAAGTAATATAAAACCTATATGTCAATTATGTTGTATTTCCTTCAACCATACTAGATGGCGTTTTATCGTCCGTATAAAACACGATATGGTTTGACCAAGGTCATAGTATAAGGTCTTCGACAGTTTTCAAAATACCAGCTACAGATCAGTGGACAGTTGTTGTTTTATTTATCATGGCGTCGAGTGTACAGTTACTTCAAATTTCGCCATTTCGAACTTTAACAAGTATACTTGACCTATATGTGTGTCTGTTATTAAAAAAGTTTTATAATGATACGATATAGAAATGAAAACGAAATATATTGAATTTCATTTTATTATATTTAAAGGGAAAATATAAATACTCGTATATGACACAGTTAAGCAAACATTCACATTCTGCCACCAGCCTCAAGGCTTTGCAACTAATGTAATGAAGGAAGTGATTATTGAGAGGATGCTGGGCGGACTGCCAGCTTCCGGTACCGGTCTGATGTGACGTCACTGTTTAAACATATCTTTGTTTCATAAATAGAATGGAAATAATCAGTTCGGTTAGATACACTCGTGCAACAAGTGCTATAGAATTTTATTCACAAATGTGTTGCAAAATAAATAAATAAATAAAGGTTACAGCCTATATACAGATTCCACTGTTGGTTTTGCTACAGAGAGCGTGCTAACAATAAGAAGATGTCAGTTTGGTAATGAACAACTTGCAGAACCGGTTGGAGTAGCAAATACATTAATTTCGAATGTTGCTCCAAGTTTTCGAACGTTTGATGCGAGAACAAGAACGAAGTTTTTAGTCGGAGTTACTAGAAATGAAACTTGGGTACATCATTATGCGGTAATACAAAATGACATATAACCTCACTGAGCACATCGGAAAAGTCGTGATCATAATTTTCTGGGATTGGAAAGTATTCTTTTTCAATTCTAGAAATCATTGAAAAGTATTCCCTATAATGTTTACAATAGGAAGGTGTCTAAATAATAAAGTCGTAAAGGCGTATTGCTTTTGTATGACAATATACGTACACAAAGTGAGTTTTTCGATGACCACTACTAAGAAAGGGCTTCGAAATTTTGGACAACCATTCCAGTCTAGATTTAGAATGAGATGGAATACCTCGTCATCAGTAACAAAGGTACTCCGGTCCCTACAGTCACCGGACGAAACATAGCATTATGCCGCTATTTTACGCTGGTATTCTGTAAAGGCGTGTTCCTACCCCGGTCCAGCTGACAGATTCATTCTATAGAAAGAAACAAACTGCATTGTAGCTCTACTACTGTTCTCGAGTGAAAATCTCGTATTGGTCATCCTGGGCGTAAGATGATCGCCTTGATTTAGTAACGATCTATGCAAGTTTGCGGGTGGTCGGTGGTAAGGATGGCTCAGGGTCGTACTACGTCTATGGGGGAAATGGTTAGTGATGAAATAACATAAACGTTTTATTTCTATAATAAAATAAACACAAATTGATACATATTGAAAATTATATTTAGCTTTTCCACTTGTACACTCCCTAAAGCGCTCTAGCAATATTAAACCGTATCACGTTCGTGCGGTTCCTGTCTTCATATAAGCGCTTTCATGGCGCTAATATTCGTTATTAGAGGGAGACTTTTCCCCTCCATCGATAAAATAAGGCTCGATACCTACCAAAGCGAAGATGGTAAAGCCATTTAAAACATGTAAACTTCGTGCAAGGGATTAGTGATGTTTTGTTTTTGTTCGAAAGTATTTGTATCAGAGATTTTATGGAGAGGCGAGTTCGTCTGTTTAAATGAGAAATGTGTTACAAACACTTTAATAATGTTTTCTTTCATCATGTTGTTCCAAGAACCATTACCAGTCAGTTTCAAAACCTGTAAAGTGCGTGAAATGAATTAGTGGGTATTCTGAATAATTTCAAGTACTGCGATGCTATCTGCAATCGATTCCTTCAATCTGAAGCAATCATGCGCCGTTATTCACAAGGACTAAGATCGAGTGCTTCATCACCAGTTCTCCGGACCCCGTCACTCACCAAGCTGCTATTTCAAGTTGATATTATGTGAGGTCGGGGTCCTTCTCGGTCGAGTCAACACATCTATGTCACAGCCAAGAAATAAATGAAACGTGTCTTAATCACTTAAACTTAGATATCATTTTTTTTTGTCTTACAATAGTGTGTATAGAGCCGTATCTCGTGTCTTACTAGAGCGCTGCACTAAATGCAAATGATATTAAGATGTACCGTCAGAATTATCTGATAGATCTAGCCGCGATATTATGTTCCTGTCTTTATGTATTAAAAGCTTTGACGTTTACTATCAAACTAAAACTAACGAAAGAAGCATCAATAGCGTAATGGTTTAGGGTACGGTCTGCAAAACTAAGCCGAGAATTGTCTTCTGCTATTGCCTAGCACAGTAAATAGCTGTTACAAAGTTAGCTTTAATTTAAAAACAAAAAGAACTTACTGAGATTCTTGTACATTTTATTTTTAGAATTATCGATTGTATAAAAAAAATGTAATGGCTTTTTAAAGGACAGCAATGTGCCTGCAATTCCTGTGGTGCTGTGGATATTCACGGGCGGCGATGGTCACTTACCCTGATGGTAAGTGCTTGCTCGTCTACCACCTCTTCTATAAATAAAAAAAGAGTTATCCTCCTTAATTACTTCATTAAAGCTTAAGCGTGCTTGAAAATATAATACAATGGTTAATTTACTATAGTAAATAATTAGTAGTTCCGGAATATATTAATTCTAGACAAATTAAACAATAAATAGGACAACAATATGTTCAACGATTTATCATTTATTAGAAAAACAATATAAATCCCATTACACAAGTGCAGTTTCAATATTACATTACGG
Organism: Teinopalpus imperialis; assembly: GCA_029286865.1. Taxonomy (NCBI): domain Eukaryota; kingdom Metazoa; phylum Arthropoda; class Insecta; order Lepidoptera; family Papilionidae; genus Teinopalpus; species Teinopalpus imperialis. Next base: position 17,124,890 of record JAGSMU010000012.1, read on the forward strand.
ACAAACATTTAAAAGAGTTTTAAGGTATGAACAATAATGGTCAACTAATTAGAAACAACAACAAAAAAGTATAAAAAACAATATTTTTGAAGTATTAGTAATAAGGATTGTTATTTACGAAATAGCTACTATCCACAGCCTACCAATAGTTATAATTAATATTTAGTTCCCCTATTTTCAATAACAACACTGCAGCGACATTGATTCAATCAATTTCATACATTTTTCTAGGATTGAATTCCATGCTTCAACAAATGCTTCATATAATTCTTTTTGACTGGTGTTACGTTTGCTTGAGACTTTATTTTTAGCAATATACCAGAGATGTTCTATCGGTTTTAAATCCGGACTATTTGCTGGCCAGTCTAAAAAGAATATACGCTGTTCGCTAAGGAAACATTTGACAGTATTGGCCGTGTGTTTAGGGTCATTGTCATGCTGAAAGATCCAGGTTACAGGCAAATGATCGTCCGATTAGGGAATCATTGTGTACTCTAAGATATTTTTGTATTGCCATTGCTCCATTGTACCTTCAATCTTCCAACTCCACATCCGGGAAAATACCCCCAAACTTTAATGTTACCGCCACCGTGCTTGACTATACTCCTTGTGTATTTATAATTAAAAGCATTGTTTACAGGACGTCTAACATAGCGCTTTCCATCGGAATTAACCATATTTATTTTTGTTTCATCTGAAAATAACACTTTTTTTCATTCTCGTACCGTCCAATTCACATATTTTTAAGCGAATAATAATCGTTTCTCTCGGTGTTGCTCGGTAAGAAGCGTTACCTTTCGAGAGATTCTTCCAAAAAATTTAGCTTCCACTAATCTTCGGCGTATCAGTCTTGACCAGATGTTTCTCGGATCATCAGGTGAAAAAACATCATTTTTAATCTGGTTGGAGCCTTTTGGCAGCCAGTTGGAGGTTTTTCATGGCCGAGACTTTCTAAGAACATTTTCAACAGGTCTATGTGTTTTATAATGATCAATTGCATTAAAAACTTTCTTACAGAACAATTGAAATGCTCAGCTATTCTTCTGTACGCCCTTCTGTACTTATGATCTATATGTAAATTAACAATTATTTGCCTAGTTGACGCGTCACAACTTTTATTTTAGCCCATTTTGAACAAAATAAAATTCAGATTAAATTCCAAACTCCTACATGTGTAAAACTCATTTTGTAATTAAAAGTAAGATATGTTTTATATTTTATGCATTTAATGAGTTTTTTCTTTGAGTGGTTATATTATTGCATGATTATTAATAATTGAATGTGTATATTTTATATATATATATATAAGTATTTACATTTGTATGTGTTAAATATGTCAAGTTATACATGTATTTTATAATTACGCATATATTTTTTATTTATATTATATTAAGGTTGAGCGGTAGAGAATGCCTAAGGCATTAAGTCCTGTATACATACTGTATATAAGCTTAAATAAATAAATATATAAATCCCACTGTTTGGCATAGTCTTTCTGTCTACAGAGGTTGATAGAGCATTGTACACCATGCTCTACTGGTGAAAATTGCAAGTAACAATTTGATTGGTGCCTGCATCGGGGATTAAACTCTGTTCGCTCGAGTACCGTGAATTAAAAGCGATCGCTTAAATACTGAGCCACGACGGTTCCCTATAACATATGTACTTAGAATGAAATATTAAAAGGACAAATAATAAATAAAAAAAAATATACTAAGTCAACAGCAATACAATTTTCGTTAATACTACTTACTTACTTACTAACGAAGTCTGTTTACATTTAATTCTAGAACTCAACAATAACAATTTTCGTATTGTTATTGAACGTGCCTTGTAATAAAACTGGAGGATTCGGGTCCTATTTATCAAATGAGAAAACTAAAATCTCATAATGATCATAACGTGATAGCGATTTTATTTCTAAAAAATTTATTTATTTATTTATGCTGGATCATTGCCCTCAAAATCAAACACCAAAAATCACCCTCAATACTATAAACCTAGATTCTGTTGATATTGATGCTGTAAGCCTATGCGACTCTTACAGCTTCATCGGATACAGGGCTCATGGAACTGAGGGGTCCGTGAGCTGGTTAGTTTGTATTCCCTATTCGTGGTTCTCTTACTTACACAAAGCGCTCATAAACTGAGCGTGTAGCTCTACTCTGGTCTCGTACCTATCTGATAATGCCACCCAAGTTGCCAGTTCCCTAGCTATAGATTCTCCCAAGTGGAGAATGGATGGTGATGACTATTGCCGTTCGAGGTTTTGGTGTGCGGACTTAGCCTCTGGCATTTTTTTTTCTCATTTCTCTCATTTTTTCTTCTCATTTTTTTCTCTCATTCATTTCTCTGATATTTGACCGTTTCTACCCACGGAATAGGTCGGTCAAAGATCGTGATACGTCCTAGCTTTCTACGGCTAGGTACTGGTGCCGTGCAGAATGGATCGGCTGAGCCTCTCCAGAAGATGAGTGCTGCATTTTTGTCCGGGTTAATTTCGATTCTCCATAACCGAAACCACTCGGCGAGGCGGTTGGCTGCGGCTTGGAGACGAATGGTGATACGGCCCTTGTGTATGTTTGAATAATATAGGGTGGTATCATCCGCAAAAAGCGCGAGACTGACCTGTGGATCTTTTGGGATATCACTTGTGTAAAGTGAGAATAAGAGGGGGCAGAGAACGGAGTCTATCCCGCTAGGAGCGGCCGTCTTGAGGAGCGCGTGCCGTCGACTCGATATCGGTCGACAAGAAGGCTCGTCGGATGTGCACGAGCCTATCTGGCATGTTGAGAGCGTGAAGTTTATAAATTAAACCGTTATCAGACTTTGTCGAATGCCTTTGCGACATCGAAGAATAGTGCACCAATGCATACTGGGTTTTTGAGGATTAGCCCTGCAAGAATGTGTTCCGTTAAGCGGAAGGCCTGTTGAACACAGGAGTGCGTATTCCTAAACCCGAACTGTTCGTCGGTAAGTAATCTATTAGCTAGGACGTGTTCTTTTAGTCGTCTAAGAATAATACTCTCGTATACCTTACCCACGGAGTTCAGGAGGCTGATAGGACGATAACTATCCCGATGATGACCGCTTCCTTCCAGGCATGCGGGAAGGAGCAGCTGGAGAGGAGCATGTTGAATATTGCCACTAGGAGGCAGATGATATTAGCGGGTAACGTTTTGAGTAATCTATTATTAATACCGTCGGGACCGGGAGCTGACCTTTTTTGAGGTTTTTGATGATGTTTGTGACCTCCTCTGTGGTCACAGGTTCTAACAGATCGCCCGCTGGTGGGTGCGTCTCCCTAAGTGTCACGTCGGCGTCCGCTGCTGGGTAGTCGTGGCTCTGTTTATCTTAGTTTACCTTCGAGAGCACGCCAGTTAACGATGGTTTTGATCTGAGGGACCTCGCCTGCCGACTGGCCCAGCTTGAGGAGCACCGGCTTATACTATAAAATAAATCCCGTTTCCATATCTGTACACTCACCTGATGAGTGTAGAGATATGGAAGAATAGAAGAGATATAGAATCAGGTGAGTGTAGAGAGAACAGCGATATGCGGTATTTGTGATGGTGAGGGCTTCTTCCTTCTCCTCTCGAAACGAATTAAAGATTTATCTGCTTGCTCTAGGGTGGTATTAAAATTATAGTGATAGTAATCGTGTAGACCTGCATTTATTTATAAATACATTTTACAACACTTTTTACAGTACAGCCACAATAGTTTTATTTACTGCATATCGCCGATTTGGCTCGACAGGGGAAAGACCACCCTCTTACTGAATCATCATCACCATTCCGGTCCTATACTAGTCCACTGTATCGCCTGCATCCATCGACTTACATTGGTCACCACTCCATCTAGTGGGTGGCCGTTTTACGCTACGATACCTCACAGACGCCAGCATAACATTTCATCTTGTGAGTGTGGGTTTCCGGGATTTCCGGTCCTTATTACTGGTGATGAGACATTCCAATTAAGTCCTCAGGTGTTACAACTCAAAAAATCTTTATCGAGATTCAATGTGGGTGTTATTTATTTTATTATCACTAATACTCGTGCAAAAAATGCTTCTATTCATATGAAATAATAAAAAAAATCAATCTTTATATTCAGCAGAATCGTAAAACACTAAATATTCATAGAGATAATTTTATAATAATTTATGCAAAAAGCCAGCCGCTTTCCTCTGTTAGGTATAGCTAAGCTAACCAAAGATACCGGCTTTAGATAATTAGTTGGGTTCTCTTTTGATTAAATCCCTGAAGGATATTCATAGAGAATAATTTACGAGGTTTGGATTGGGTATTATTTTTGAGTCATTAATTTTTTTTTAAAATACAAGCCTACAGTTCACCTGGTGGTAAGGCCCATGACGTCTGCATCCATGCTCTCACTCCTGAGAACTGAGTGATTCCTGCGGCGCATAACTCATTGATCTTAGATGAGGCTGCCTCGTCCCCATTAATAAGGTGTTCAGATCTCTATGTACACCAGAAAAGAACTTATACCAAACATTGAGGGATACGATTTTCTTAAAGATTGCAATTTTTTCATAGTATAGGCGACAAACGAGCATGCAGCCCACCTGATGGTAAGTAATCACCGCCACTCATGAGCATCCGCAACACCAGAGGCCGTTGCCGGCCTTTAAGGAATGTGTGGGCTCTTTTATTGACGTTCCCTAAGTTGTATCGGTTCGGAAACACCACTGGTGACTACTGATTCCACAGAGGTAGTTGTGGGTGGCAGGAAGTACACATAAATGGAAATACTTCTCCCTAGTATTTTAACTGTTACTACTAACACTGAAGAATAATGCGTCCTGTACCAACGAGCTGATGAGGATGTAACTTAATTTATAATATAATGTCAAATTAGTTTTTATATATACAAATCGCACTACCGGGAATAAGCCTCTTCTATAGAGAAGGCATAGTCGACCACGCGACTCCGCAGCGGATTGGCGGACTTCGCGTGTCTTTCAAAAGAGTTTTTTTACTATTTCTTTGATATACAATTTTCCTCACGACGTTTTCGTTCACTAGTAACGTGATCTCTGTTGTATATGGCATGGTTTCTAGAATCAAAAAGTGGCAGAAGTAATTTTCGTAATTGATTAAATTATATCGCATATTGTTGTTCTCTCGGATACTTTTCTCTAACAAATAGGGCAAGCAAACATCCATCCACGATGGAAGATCGTGACGATTGTTGCCCGTGAGGACTTAGCAGAAATCTCATTTATTCCGTCTCCGTATAATTTTAGTTTAGTCACTGAAATATGAAAGAACAGTTGCCTTACTGCTAAGGTCATGTCGTGATTCATGACTTAAGTGTTGTCACTCCCGACGACTAGGTTGAAATGCCTTGGCTCGGTGTGTATCATGATTCTTTATTGAGATATAATATAACTATAGATGTAATATATAGATAACAGTTTAAGGACCGCATGCATCGCTTACCGTTAGGTTACCTGGTCATTCGTTAGTTAATGTTAGTTTAGTTTTATAAAAACATAATGCCGTAAAATGGAGACTGTGTAAAAGAGAGTAGTGGATTATTGTTTAAAAATATTATATTATTAACAGTAATAAAACGTTGTTATTTAACAAGTATAATATATTTCCGTAAGTACATACCATAATAAACAATAAACTAATCTAAAATATTAACAGTTAAGAATGTTACTAAGTAGCAGTAATCTGAATCGATTGCCGACGCCACTCTCGTATTGGCCATCGTCTCATAGAATGAACCTCACTAGTGGGACTAGTGACCTATGCAAGACTGTGTGAAGTCCATGTATGCAGTTGGTTCGTACTCGTACTCTGTGGCAGTCTGTTAGGGACACCCAGGTTCACCAGTGGATTAGTGACAGGCTGAGTAGATGTTGGTGATTATGAAGAAAAAATTAGTTTAGTCTGAAGGTGACATTAAATATATTTTGCGTGACTTTGATAATAATATTATTGGAGGTTGTTGTCCTACACTCGTAGCTAAATAACGTGAAAGCCTTATTTCTTACCGGACGGGATGTCTCGGCAAAGTAGTATCTACAAAATGTAAGTTTTGAAATTCATAAAACATATAAAATCGCAAGATATTTCTAAAAATATACGTTCTGAGGAAAAAAGGGAAGGATTTAAAATCTAGTTTAGATTGAATAACAGAGTTTTGATAGCACACTAACTACTACATGGGTCAGCTCGACCCTCACTAAATATCATTGTGTAATATCAGTACAACGATGTTGTGTTTCGTATGGTGAGTATAGGAATCCGGGGATCCAATTAGGGGTAACGTGGCATTCCATCTTAGTCTTCAGGGGTGAGAAAACATATTATGCTTCTTGAAACTTTGATCAGGATAAATGGTTGACAACTAGTCATAAGCCGCTGTCGACACTAACCATCAGCTGAACCATGTGTGCTTATTTGTCATCTATAATATAATATATAAAAAAACTAATTTACGAATTTTATCGCGTTTATTTCAACTTCTTAATTCCTATCTTTTTGACTGCTTTATGGAACTTATGATTACTCGAGATAATTATAACATCGGGAGATCAGTAAGCCTCCCTCCGTCTATAATAATATGTAGTGTTCGCGTAGATATAAGAAATTATAATCTAGGTTAGATTTAACAACTACTTACTGTGTCACAGTAGCTAGGTGCAAATTCGTATCGACAACAATATACAGATACGCTTCAAGATATCTATATATATATATCGCAAAAATCAATTATTTAAAGCTGATTTTTGGTCTACTATCAAGTAGTTCAGGTTAATTATGACCACGCAACGTGTAACAATCAAAGGTCACAATAAAAAGAAACTTTTGAAATCGATTGAAACAAACCTGAATAATTAGTGTGTGTTATATTCCCATAAACATAAACATAAGGATTCAAGTGAACTTCATTATTACTTATTAAGGACTTGACCTTATTAATTATTAAGCATTAAGGTCCGTGAGTATAGGAGTATATCAAGTAATAAAAAATAACAAAAATATAGTATAAAGTAAGGAAATAGAAAAAATCCTGATCATTAGTCGAGACCCGTGAAGTATCGAAAATTGCCCGTAGAAAGTTTAATTACGTTATACCTATAGTCGCTTAGTTACAGCGCTTTTGTTGGTTTTCAAATAACGGCGGGCTACGCAAATAGGCATAGTTTGCTCATTACATTATCACTTCATTACACGGTAGAAAAATGGCTATGATAAGGTTTTAGTTAGTTTACCCATTAGAAGCGTCATTAGGATATATTTTAGAAGTTGTGATGGAAATTCAAAAGTAATTTTGTGAACAAATATACTATTCATCACCATCGTCGTCACAGCCTTTACTTAGTCCACTGCTGAGCATAGGCCATCGCCCACAGATCGCCACAATGCTCGGTCCTGAGCCACATCGACTTTCGTAGGTCGTTACTCCGTCTAGTGTGGGCTCGTTGCGACTGCCAGTCCGAGTTTGCCACTCAAGAAATTTCATTCTCATCGGTTCTACGAGCTATATATATATATCTTTTGAGCTATGTCTGACAATCTCGTTCTACTGCTGATATCTACGTTCCGAAATATACGATTAAATAGGTACTATAAATGTATATTTGTATTTTATTTAAACGTATATGTAAATAGGGAGTAGACTGGACTATTGATACATTATCCATGAGTTCGATTACTTTTAGCACGTACTATATCCTCCTTATGAAAGATTCAAGATGCACATGCAGTGTGCCTTGAGTGCTGAGATGAAATATCTCTATAAGATATTTTAGAGTGCATACTCTCCATACGAAACACAGCAGAACTTCCTACCCCAGTCGTGCTGCCCCATTTGACTAGAAATTGTCAGTAGTGTGATTCTACCACCCCTAAATGACCTACATCCTGCTACGACGGCATTGAAGCCTAAATCTTCACCACTACTCTAAACATTACACCACACATTCGACACTAAACAATTGGCTTCTTCTATAATATATAAGTTGAATATAAAATAGTCATAAAACCGTTTTCGGATCAATACGATAAAATTTTCCAGTCCCCGCTGCGTTCAGAACTTTCGTAAGTTAATTAAGGTTGCACGCAAGACTCGGAGCGACTTCGGGGACAATTTAAGAGATCACTGCTTAATCGAGACTTTCTCAGTGTTTGTAGAATTAATTATAACTTTATTGCGAATTGCACTAGAAAGGAGCCAAATGTGCTCTGAACGAAATTAAATTGACTATTTGAAAATATGTTACCAGTGTTAAAATTATATCAAAGTGATGAATCGTTGTGTGATTGTTGTACTCATATCTAGTATGGATGTTTTTGTATTGGGGGTGACAATTGAGCACACACTTGATAAGCTAGGACGCAGCTCATAGCATCGACATCCGCTCTAAATAAAGATTCAAGGTGCACAAGCGTTGTCAACCCTGACGGTTGAGGTGGGTACCTCGTTGTACTTAGGTCATTTGGTCTTGATAATATAATTATTACAAGGTGCTGGCTAAGATATAACTCCAGCGTATCATGCTGTTGAGTTTCGTCTGGTGAGTGAAGAGATCCGGAGAACTTTATGATACTTGGTGACGAGGCATTCCTTATGACTCCTTATCGAGGATGAATGTGGGTGTCATGGGCCGAAAGAATAATTTGCGAAGGTGAACTGTGTGCTCGTTTATCACCCTCAGTACAATAAAAAAAAATCTTACCCTTACAAATTTATTAACAGGTATGACAGTACTAAATAAAATATTCATAAGGATTTAATTAACACAATTCAAAACGGGCCCGGCCAACTGATTCCGTCAAAAATTTAAACGGTAAAATCTCTCTCCTAATGAACATATTATTTACTTAGCTGACTCGTGTTCTAATTAATTCTCTTGTAACGTTTTACTGAAATTTCATTCTTAGTTTGCACAAAGCTTATTAGGAAACATGTTAATGTCTTTATTACTAAATAACATACATATAAATATAAATGCATATACAAAAAAATTTAGATTTTCTTGGTTCCTTCTACAATACTACCTTTGTGTGCCGTAATTTATAATTAAATAAAACATGTTAAAGGAGGCAAGTCCAACATACCTATCGTATCTTCGTCCTACTTAGCAGGTTTCACACAGCTTAAAAGTACCGCAAACAGTTTTATTGGTCCAGACTTTTTTATTTATGTTCTCTTTATTTCCACAAGACAAACATCAAGACGTACAAAAAAACTAATTTGACTAAGTTAAATGAATATATCCTTTTTTGAGCGGTTAGATAGTGGAGTTTATATAATTTAAGTTTCAGTTAAGAACGTAAATGTCATGTACATTATATAATAAATATATATATATATATATATATATATATATATACATATATATATATGAATATGATACGATAGATATAGTATGGCAAAGAGCTGGCCATATAGCTCAAAGAACCGATAACCGATGGGGTAAAAAGGTTCGTATACCAGACCAATAAATGGGAATTTAATTTCAGTCGTAATTTCCGAAGCGAGCACGATAGTGTAGATGCTAATTAGGTCAACACATCCCAGGAAGCTGGCAGCAATCAATTACCGCAGCAGTGGAGCGCACCTGGGAGACCTTGTTCTCTTATTTATTTTCTCGCTTTATACTAGTCGTTGAATTCAAGAGTGAGCCAAGTGAAATCTTAATACTGTATATTTTAAAATATATTTTATTTCATTCTATGTCCATTATTTTTTCAAATCTAGAAAGTAGTGAAGTGGAGATTTAACAATGGTGGGGCTACGTTGTTTCTAACTATAGTATGAATGGGTCGGCTCGGCTAGGCAAGCGCCCACATGGGATACATATATGTAATCTTATGGTGAGTGTAGTGATCCCGGGACAGGTCAGCAGACATTCCATGTATGACTCACATGGAATGTTTGCTGACCTCTCATCTTAAACTTTGTTAAAGCATGACCCGCAGTCATCATTTACCATCAGGTAAACCGTGTGCTTGGATAATATTAGGGGTGGCAATCTTATATTACAAAAAAATAAAAAGGCAACCCTTTAACTATTTATAAAATAATGAAAAATAGAAAGTAAAGTAATCAATATATATAAATTCCACTGCTAACACATCTTGTCTAGATATTGTGTTAGAGCATGGCGGACTATCATCGAAATATTTTTTTAAAATTATTTCTTAGACATGCACATTTCCACGATTTCACGATATGTTTTCCTTCAACGCTAAGCACTTAAAATTACGATTAACAATTTCGTTGGTGCCGGCAATGAGCATGAGCAAACTCGGTTTACTCGCATTTAATTCACGGTAAGTGACACTGATATTTTTAATTATGGATTTGTAACAATATCAGAAAAAAAACATAAAATGTTGACCAAAATGTAACAAAATCTTATCATAACAAATTGCACTATTGGGACAAGTCCATGAAATCTAAAGTGTGACACCATTTGTGTTGTTGATAATGATGAGTGCTTATTCGGTGTTCGATATCCAATAACTCAGTACATAAAAGTTTAATGCAACCAATTTTCCATTATGAGAATCAATATATTCCGTCGCAGATGCGCCCGCAGTTACATTTTTAATCTGTGAAATTTATAGCAACGGATCCGTAGTGTCAGATCGATTTGAATATAATCGGAACCTGTGAGAAAAGTATATCTTAGAAACTGTAATGATTCTATAAGAAATGCGAGAATTCAATTTTGCACAAGGATAATCGTTAGAGTTACACACAAACTAGATTTACAAGACAATGGTAGAGCTACACTGCAGTTTGTTTCTAACTACAGAATGAATAAGTCAGCTCGACCGGGGTAGGACTACGCCCTCAGAATACCAATGTGAAATAGCAGCATAATACTGCTATGTTTCGTCTGGTGAGTGTAGGGATCCGGAGACCCTTATTACTGGTGACGAGGCATTCCATCTTAATCCTTAAGGGTGACAACATCTGCATTATGATTCCTTGTCAAGGATGAATGTAGATGTCGTGGGCCGCAGGAATCACTTACCACCAGTGAACTGTGTGCCAGTTTATTACTCTTAATATAATAAAAGAAAAATAAAAAAGTATTCAGGCTAACAAACGAGCACATAGTTCACCTGATGGTAATTCTTGCAGTCGCCGATATATTTATCTTCGATGAAAAATCGTAAAGCAGATGCGATGGCACCTTTGTGGACTTAGATGGGATGTTTCGGCAAATAATAAGAGATCGCTGGATGGACCCTCAACAGACAGATACATAGCAATCTTATGCTCCTATTTTAAACTGATGTTTCGTGCGGTCGTGGTCCTACCCCGAACCTTGCCATAGCTAGTGAATTAAAACCGACCACCTAGACATTGAACTATACTCTATACCTATGTGTAATAATATGTTTTTATGCAAATGAACGTATCATTCGAGCGCTCAGTTCACCTGATGGTAAGTGATGTTTACGACTCATATGACGTTTACAAAGAACATGAAACGAGAAACGTGCTTCAAATCGATGACGTGAAAATTATTATCATCATGATTACTACCAACGTCTATGTATGGAATTTTATAACCACTATGCCAAGCGGTTGTGTTATACTAATTTGTTCTCAATACAGTGCTTATTTAAATATTTATTTTTCTATCATGTGTCAATCACGCTTAACGATAGTTTATGTATAATTGTATTTTCGAATAGCAACTAAAAATAGAATAAACTAAAAATAAAATAGAATGTCTTTATTTCGAATATTACGACCTTCACCCGCTTCTCTGCTGCAAAGCCTGTCCTAGGTTCAACTTTCCGTCGGGCTTAATCTGTATCTGATGTGATATATAATTTGTACATAGATATATATAATCTGTACATAGGTATATATAATCTGTATATAGGTATATATAATCTGTATATAGGTATATATAATTACTTGTCCGACTGACTGATTCATCTACGCAGAGGCTACAAACTTGAAATTTTGGCAATTGCTGCCTTTTATGCTGTAATCCTTCCTTAAGGGGATAAAATAGGGGATGAACGGTTGTATAGAAGTCCATCATTTTTGTGTGTGAGTGACAAAAATGAATTGGCGTTTTTTTAAATGTATCCATAAGAAGGTAAATTAGCTGTTGAAAGTTTATATGGGAAGTTTGTCAAATGGAAGGGAGAAGAATGAATTCAATATGTTTACATCTAAGCTCGACTACTCAAACTACAAGTTATATTTTAATATACATCTATGTATCTACGCATTCGAAGCTGCCGACAAGAGCTAGTATATTTATATAGTGAAAATTGGTAATAACAACTTTATAGAATTTCTCACTACCTACATATATACCTTAATAAGAGAACATATTTGTATTATGTCTCAAATATATATCTATTTAATAATACCACATTTATTTTTTCCTATTATCATTTCACTTTCGGGATGCATTTTAGATGCTGATTTACTACGTGCTAAGTAGTGAAAGAAATCATTCTGGAGAAATTGTAATGTCTAAGAAATGACTGAAGAAAAGAATAACAACGAGTCATATATCTACACGCATATATATATATATATATATATATATATATATATATATATATATATATATAAATTTGAAAAAGAGTTCAAAGTTCCATTTCGGAACATAATAAGTCATAATTCAGCGAATATTTAATTAAGATTGTATTTAAAAGGTTTCAGTGGGTATCATCAAACAAATTAAATTTCAAGATCTCGAGTCGCATTTTCGTTAATTAGCTTCTTATAAAAATATGTAACGAGAATTCTCTAGACGTCAAGTTTTCCTTAAGCCAAAAAAATAATTATTATTTGCTTTTAAAAGCGTAAGAATAACAGAATACAAAGATCAACAAAGTAAATCCCCATTTATTATGAAGACATACTTATTTAGCACTTCAGCCTTTTTCAGTCGATTCTATGATATAGAATTGTTCACCTGATGGCAAGTGTCAACTATCAATTAACAAAGATTCAAAAGGTTCATGCATCATACATACCTCAGGGGACTAATATGTAATGACTCCTTTCCTGTAACTGGGTCTCCGGATTCCTACACCCATCATACAAAACACAGCAGCGCTATGCTGCTATGAGTGTAGGACTGCCGCCCACTAGATGGAGCGACGACCTGTGCTGGTTAACGGGAAGTCGATGGATGTAGGCGGCTCAGGATCACGCTTTGTACTAATCTTTGTGATGATGATGACGATGCGGTAAGAACGTGGGCTTTCCCTGGTTAAGCAGACCCGTTCACGTTGGTTACAGCTAGTTCGTAGCAATAGCGTGGCTTTGCACTGTTCTCTTACTTCTTGTTAGACTGACTAAGTCCAAATTTAAAAGATAATATAAAAAAAAATAGTCTGGCAAAATTAAGTGTAGCTACTATGCTATGAAGCATTAACAGCCTTCATAGTTTAGGGTACAGTTTGAAACTTCAGGCCGTATGCTGGTGGTTCAGGGTCATGCTTTGTGGCAATCTATGAGGAAGTCCTTTGTTCAGCAGTGGACTATGGACAGGCTGTGATGATAATAATGGTGTACATGTTACTTAATCCACACTACTGGTGTAGTGAACAAACCTTCAAATATCCCTTTGTTCGAAGAAGCCTCAGCACCAAAGCGGAAAGAATAAGGGCTGTCACTATAGTTTTTATTCATAAATACTTTTTATGAATAAATCATTTTTCAAGTTGTTAAATTAAAATTTAAGATTACTTAAATCAACTGAATCATATTTCTATAAAAAAAATTTGACATATACAAACAAAAATTCTGAAAATAGTGTTCCGATTTGAAAATGTCCGATGATTTCCAATAATTTTTTAAAATAAAGTCAACGTGCAGACATTGCATCTTGTAAGAAGATGGGTCAGTACTGGAATGTAAGTGGAATGAATAGAAGGTGACACTTTAGTTTCTTTTCATAATCAGGTAGGTGATCATGTATCCTTAATTGTAGCATATCAGTTTTGATCCATTATAATATTCAACTCAGAGGTCAATAGATGGTTCATGGTGATGGGCACTATTTGGAAAACTGTTATATTTCTATCCCGTCCGATATCCCTTAATGCTTTAAGACAAAAGTCTTCAGCCGCACTGGTTTGTCCAGTGATGACTTATGATACAGAGACATGGTGCTTCCTTGTCTGACTCTTCCTACTGCTGGTCGTGTGAGAAAGCTCAGAGTTACTAAGTGATCTATGGAGAGGGATATGCTCTGTGTTTCACTAAGTGATAGAAAACACAATGTAGACACGCGCAGTAGAACGCAGGTGACGGAAATAGTTGAAAAGTATTCTAGCCATATAGCTCGTAGAACTGATAACTGACGGAAGGAAAGGTTCATGAGTGGGACCGGTGTGCTGAGAGTCGCAGTGTAGTATGACCCCCTAATAGATGGAGCGAAGACTTAAGCAGTTGAAGTTTGCCGGAACGATGCTATAAACTAGTTAACGAGAAGTCGATGGACAGAGGTGGTGCCAGAATGTGCTTTATACCAATTTCAAGGAGAGGTGTATCTTCAGCAGTCGACGATGATGATATTCTAGTGCTGTGCTGGGTCGCACATTACAATTTATTGTCTTTGAACTTTGAAATTTGATGTAAATTGAATATTTTAATGGTAGATTTAAAACCGCATACAAATCAAGGGGTTTATCAAAAATCTCGCATCAATGGCAAACGGCGCGACCGTACGCTCTCTACATATTTACATGCATTCATTCTCACTGAATGCACAAATTAATGAATTAATCGTCAATACGGTTAAAAATCGATATTTTGACCGAAAGCCTGTCATTTGTAAATCATAATATGTTATCATAATACCTTGTGTATTACCACACATAGACCCATTAACCCAGTAGACAGTACATGTAGTAGGATACTTTGTGCAGCGTTATGCTGTTATTTCACGATGGTATTCTGTGAGGGCGTGGCCCAGTCGACGGTCCACTAGAGAAGCCATATACTAAAATGCGAATACATAAATCTACAAAAAACTACTGGTAGCATTTATATATGTATTTATTTATAGCTTTATGTACAGTATGTATAAAGGCGAATTCAATGGCTAAGGCATTCTCTATCAGTCAATCTTAGGGTAATGCAGAGATGAAATGAGGTGTATGCTTAAAATTTTGTCATAAATTCCTAATATATTATTTATATTCTATAAATAAACAATATATTATTTATTTTCATTATATATTGTTTATTTATAGAATTAGTTACGGCTACAGATAAAAATAAACAATAGTTTATTTTTATCTGTAGCCGGAAGTTAAATATGTTAATTACAAACAGTCCCACACAAACATCGCCGGCCTTACGGGCATCACGCCCTACGGAGTACAATAGCCTGGACCCGATGTTTACGAATCGTGAAAAGGTTCTTTGTCCCCGTACAGGTTTAATTATATTGTGAAATTAGAGTAAAAACAAAGTAATATCAACAAAACAATCGTTTCTTTATTAAAAGGAATTAATAACCGTTTTGGATTTATGTTTATAAATAGAATTAATGGATTCTAGACACGAGTAAATTGAGATTATTTTGATTAGTGATGATACCGCGTAATCCTTAGGTCGGATTTGTTTGAGCGAGAATGTGGGACAGTCTTTTGCTTCTCCAACGCGGACGCGTTCTTATTTTTGATAAATAATTTGACATATAAGCAAGCAGCTCACCTGATAGTAAGTGAGAATATTTGCAACACTAAAGAAATGCAACTAGCAATTAAGAAGTACTTAAGACGTAGGAACCATGACATATCATTACGAAAATACCCCACGTAGTAGTTGTGCACATCTACGTTTTCGTTTGATTGACGCGTGGTTTTCCGGTCTGGGTACGTTGTACGTATGTCCCACGTCCCTGACTCTGCATCTGAACCTTTCTCCGACCTTATTGCAATTGCATTACATCAGCCTAGGGAAGGGGACGATGAGTTAGTGGCTCTGTATTTGCGCAAAGGCACTATAAAATATTTTGCGCAGTGTTGATGTCAACTGGAAATATCCAGAAGATGTCGTGGCCGAAGTCAACGAGTAGGATCATCATAATCATGTGCGTGTCAGAGACTTCGTGGAAAGCGCACCGCAGTCGACTACCAACCATTAATATGTGTCAGGGTGTATAAGGTTTTAACTTGTACATCTGTCTTTCGGACTTAACATAGGCTATGAACTATAAGAGTACATCGTATTCAAAATTGATTAGGAAAAAATATAGCCCACCATAAGCCTTCTACGAGTAGTCGTAATAGTCCCATAAAGCCGTAAACGAGATTTTCTTATGTTCAGCCGGCGGGGACCCAATTACTGGCGAAGCATTCCATCTTCATTCATCTCTAAGGGGAGCTTTGATGGATTTATATGATGAATTGATGGATTGGATGCAGTAGCTTATGGGTCGCAGTCATCACCTGGGGAATTTTTCAATCTTTCATGCTTAGAATTAACTGAACTATTTGTCAGTGAAACGAATTGGAAATCCAAGCTTTCAACTTTACCTGTCACCATCAGATTCTCTATGTTGTCATGTCCCCAAGTACTTATTCGGTACGAGCAAATATTGTACTCACTGGAAAAGTTCGAGCTTTACTCTTTTATGGTTGAAAGTGTTTTTAGGAAAAGCTGTCAAGTGAATTTTAAACATGCGTTTTCATTGTCATGAAAATAACAAATGGGCACACAATTCCCCTGATGGTAAAAGTGCACGAAACATACAATCTCTATGGAATCATAATACCGATGAGTTGTCACCGTTGCGACCTAAAAAAACATACCTCGTCTCCAGTTATGAGGGTCTCTACATTTCTACACTCACAAGACGTAAACAACGTTACACTGGTATTCTGTGAGGACGTGGTCCTTCCCCTGTCGTTGATACCGCAGTCGGAAACAAACTGCAGCATGCCTCCACGACTGTTACAGACTAGTACGTTTTTAATTATTAGTTTAATTAGTGTGCTCTTTAATCTCAAGAAAATATTTCTAACTAATAAGTGAGTAACTCGAGTGCATTAACGCTCGGCCTCTGCAGTGAGCATAAATATATTTTACTTAAGCTTTTATCCTCGTTAGAAAATGTGGAACTCGTGCAATCGAGGTTATAAAATATATTTTGTGGCGTATTTTTCAATTCGCGAAAAGAAAGTAATACGTATTTTCTTGTTTTCTTGTCGACTTGAAAAATACAAGCAAGAAAAATAAAGTCAACTGATATTAGCATTGATTTGGTGAGGTGAGTCCTAGAATTGAAGAACCTGGAGTTCAGTTGCAAATAACACAGGAACAGGTGTGTTTAGTACAACCTTATTACATGCTTTTACATAGTTTCCAGGACAATAAGAGAAAGACCCCATCTGGGTATTAGATTTTATGCGTGC
This sequence comes from Teinopalpus imperialis, assembly GCA_029286865.1. Classification (NCBI taxonomy): domain Eukaryota; kingdom Metazoa; phylum Arthropoda; class Insecta; order Lepidoptera; family Papilionidae; genus Teinopalpus; species Teinopalpus imperialis. Next base: position 17,142,298 of record JAGSMU010000012.1, read on the forward strand.
GGCCATCGTGACTATTCCACTACAAATGATAAATGCTGCAGGATCATAAGTTAATTTGAAGCCTACACGCTCCCTATAAATCCTATTATTTAATTTAAATGTAAAAGTATTTCAAAAGGCAATACATTAATATATAAATGAAAGTTAAATGCTGTTCGTTGATGAGTGCATCGCTTGAGAACGGTTGCACTGATCTTTTTTTTTTAAGTGTATGTAATAGTGTCTCTAAATCTAGGAAAGAAATATAGTGTAATGGCTATCATTGTGAGACGAAGGTGTAATACGAAGTACAATTGTGTTGCTACAACATACGTTCATCTGTTTATAATCAAAGTGCAATTCATATAAATAATTATTATAAGAGGAATATGTTACCGTCGTGTTTCTCTGATGGCCGCAACTATTTGTAATTAATAATAATAGGATTTTTTCAAACTATTTCGTTCAACTTAATTATATTTTATCTTGAAAACAATCAAGATACAATATTATTAAACATATATATCAAGAAATTTAAATGTTGGATTGCCATGTATCAGTTGGCCCCAATCTATTGTCAATTATGTATTTTTCTGTTGAAATTATATGATCATAACTTAAGGTAAGTTAAAAATATCATCATCAGCATCATCATCTCCCCACTAGCCCATAGCTGGTCCATTGCAGAACACAGGCTTCCCCCACTTTAACCACCTGCATCCATCGACTCCTCGCAGACTCGGATAGGTCGCCGCGCCGTCTCTAGGGGGGGTCGTGTTACGTTGGCATGGTCAATACGAGGTGGCCACTCAGAACATTTTTCCCCATCGGATATCGGTTCTCCAAGCTATATGGCCATAGAATATATAAAAACATTAAACATTAAAATTATTTGAACTATTTTTATATAACAGCAAAATATAAAGTAAAATTTGAAATTCGAAATTTATTTTTAGGTCAATGCCTATTATGCTGAATATACTATTTCACATGCAATGTGTGAGTGCCTTTGAAATTTGACGAGCATATCGCTTCTCTAACTAAAATGGAAATCTCCCTTTTTCTATTATTTTTTACTAAATTTTAACAGTAGTAGCTATTATTATAGTAGTATAGTTAAAGACCAGCAGCGCATCTGCGTCTCCTCTGGTGTTGCGGAGGTCCTTGGGCGGCCGTGAGCTGCTTGCTCGTTTGACATCTATTCTACAAAAAAATAGCTTAGAATGGTTCGGCTCGATCCAGTAAAGAGCCTATAAGAAAAGTGGCGTAATAACGCTCCTCTGTTTCGTCTGGGGAGTGTAGGGATCCTGAAATTTTTTACTCAGGGGTGACAATGTATCTTTGTTATAATTCTCTTAGGCCATAGGAATCACTTACCATCAAGTTAACAGCGTGCTCATTTGTCACCCCAATAACAAAAAACATGAATGTATATCAACAAGTTGTATGTATAAGTAAAGTCCTTATAGCCACAACTGGTCGAGATTCAATTTAATATATTTATCATGTAAGTACTTATTTCACGTTGGTAAAAGTTGGTGTACTTTGATTGTAGCTGCACCATGAACGGTTCAGCTTCAAGCAAACTGCAGTGTGGCTCCAGCACTGTTAGTGACGATGAATGTTTATTGTTAAGAAACGTATTTCATGATACTTTATTTGATACCAACTTTTAGAACTTTTAAAGGAAATCACAAATTATTAACTGTCATCGAAGCATGGCTGCCTTCTTGATAGACGCCTACAATTATTAATATCTTCAGGAATAATAATGCCCTTACCACATTTATGAACGCTTTCTCTATCTTGTGTATGTTATTATACTTTTCTATGTACCGTGTGTATGCTTTTATAGTATATGTAGTATACATATACTACATATAGGTACATTTTGAGTGCTTTTATATACTACATATACTACATATAGGTACATCTTGAGTGCTTTTCGTCAGGGATAAAAAATTGTCCGTTGTCTAGACATCAGGCTCGTAAATAATAACGACTCAATTTCGATAGAGGTACTAAATTTTAAGAGGATGAATTTTGTAATACAACTATGAAATATAGAATTTAACACCCTTACTAATATGGTGGAGCAACGCTATAGTATGCTGCTGCTTGAATGGGTCGGTTCGACCGTAGAAGTACAATCCTCGTAGAAAACTAGCCTAGCATAGAAATAGCAGCATAACGCTGCTTATTCGTAGGGTGTAGGGAACTGAATATTTATTAATAATGCGGCACTCCATCTAAGTCCTCAAGAAGTGGCACCTGAATCATCCTTTACTACTGAATATGATATTTCGAGTGGCTACAACTGAGGGACCTTCAATAAAAGAACCTTCATCTTTCTTCATGGCCTGCAACTCCTCTGGTGTTGTGGATGTCCATGGGCGGTGGTAATAGCGGATTTAGGGCCGCAGCCATGTTTTGCGATCAGGTCCGCCGCGTAGCACTCGTAACTTGATTTTGTTAAAAACAATATAATAGCAGTATCATGTAATAAAATAGAACATTGTTATCAATTGCTATCTTCTTCTCACTAAACAATATACATTGTATGTGAAAGTCTTTCGTTTATATATTCGTAAGCAAGAATATTAAAAACGAAAACTCGTTTGTCATAGTCATTTTTTTGCATATCTAGATCAAAGATTAGCATTAAGGATACTAATCTTGTTAGGTATAGAATCGACCTGTAATTATTACGTTGACAGGTGGACCATAAAAATATGCTAACCGACTATTTTTTATTGTTATATAATATTAGGCCCTTTAACAGTCGTAGCGCTACGCTGCAGTACATTTCTAGCTGCAGAATGAATGAGTAAGCTCGACTGGGGTAGGACCATGCCCCCACAGAATACCAGCATAAAATAGCAGCATAACACTGCTGTGTTTCGACTGGTGAGTATAGAGATCCGAAGACACTTATTACTGGTAACGATGCATTCCATCTCAGCCCTCAAGGGTAGAAACGCATCGAGATAATGATTGCTCGGTAAGGATGAATGTAGATATTATGCGGCGCAGGAATCACTTACCGTCAGGTGAACTGTGTGCTCGTGTTGATTGGGGTCCATGACATCCACGTCCATCCTCAAAAGTTCATGATTAATATGCGTCACTCCTGACGATTCCGATGAATTGTCCCGTCACCTGCAATTGCGTGTCCAGATCTGTACACTCACCATACGAAACACAATAGAGTTATGCAGCTGTTTCAAGCTGGTATTATGTGTATCCTTCCCCTATCGAGGCGACTCATTCGGTCAGAAACAAACTGCAGCGTAGTTTTACTATTATTTATAAAGATTATTGTTCCTCGGCTTGAATTTGAACTCTGGGTCTGTGTAGTACCAGATGGTCAGAACCTGGTTATCTAACCACTATACCACGTAGCCCTCTAAACAACATATGGATATACTGGACAAGCAAATCTAACGTTGTTCCGGCTTCACCGCAGGCTGGACATACGAGTGACATAGGGTTACTGACGCATGACTTCGAACGCCGCAAAGCCCGTTAGTTTTGTGGTTTCCAACCTAATTTTGTAATTATATGACACACATTGACAATCATTGGTGGGCAAAATAAATAACAAATAGTTTATTTTTATATACACGACAAACGAGCGCACAGTTCACCTGCTGGTAAGTAATCACTGTGGCCCACGACATCTAAATCCATCCTAAACATAAATTTACATATGTCGTCACGCCCGAGGACGGAGTATGAGGTAACGAGACATGTGGCATTCCTATATTCATCAAAAAAAATACTACAGAAAATTTTAGCTCCTGGTTCACTTTGGTAAGTAGCGTAGAGTGCTGTAAGGGCGTGGTCCCTCCCCGATAGCCGAGCCTATGCCAGGCTCCTCCACTAAAAAAATATTAATATATCATAAGCCCATGGTAGCAAATAGCAATCTTCTCTATTGAAATTGGGTTGCTTTATGCTTTGTGCGGATAATTAGGATGCTCTTGTATGTACATAATATACTTACACACAGAAACATTAAAATATGTAAAACCTCTTTCGCTTTGTAATTATTTCGGACGAGCAAAATATCAAAACCGTCCGTGTTTTGTTACAGAAAATAATTGTAATTTAAAAATTGTTTGAAGCAAAAAAAACAAAACTTTTAGGACCTTCATCACAAATTATTACAAATTTGTACATAAATTGTTATATTTTATCAATTTTCTTGTTATTGTCTATTAACTTTTTCGATAGAAGAAAAATATTATATACAAATATAGTATATATATATGTATATATATATATATATATATTATATATATATATATATATGTATATATATTATATATATATATATACATATATATATTGGACAATTGTGCTCTCAGCTATGGTAGCGCAGTGTCTAAGCTCTTGCTTCTAATTTAATGGTATGCGAGAGAAAACCAAGTTAGATCCCCGGTACCGGTTCGATCAATAAAATTTTTAATAACAATTACTTTAATTAAACTTTTATATCAACTGTTTCTGAAACTGTCCTGGGCGATAAGGTTACTAGACGTAATAGTGTACATATGTATAATACGGCTTGACAACAGCTAAGATAATGTCAGTAATGTTTTTTCTAATTTAAATATGACAACACTGGATCACCTAATTATGGGGCCAAAGACAAATTCGAGTATGCGGTCACCCCTGAGAGGTAAAGATAGTACACGTATACCTCGTCACCAGTAATAAGGGTCGGACCCCTGCACTCACCAGGCGAAGCACAGCAGCGTTATGCTGTTATTTTATGCTTCTGTAAGGGCGTGGTCCTCCCACAGTCGCAGCCAGAAACAAACTCTATGTGCCTCTACCATTGTTATAATTCCAAACGTTGAGAGTTTTTATTTGTTAAGTTAGTGCGAAGTTTAATGTAATTTTGAAGCTTAAATTCCTGCACTTCCGGGTTTTGTTTACACTTGAATTGAATAATATTCCCATTGCATGGTTCTTTATGATTCGTGGTAGCTCAGTGCCTAAGCGCTCATCTTTAAATGATGTATGCGAGTATACCAAGTACGATCCCCGGTGTCAGCACCAATGAAGATTGTTAATTGCACTGTCTCTTCTAAAGATAGTATCCGTAGGTTAACGAAAAATTTAAATATTGAATTTATCATTTTCGTTCTCGTGTCATGTGAAAAATAAAAAATATCGCAGAGACTAGCTCACCGTTTCAACCCCCCATTAGACAGAGTGACGACCTTTGCAAGTCTGCGGGTTGTCGATGAATGCAGGTGGGCCGGAATAGTACTCTGTGGGTATTTAGCCCTATGTTCAGCAGTGGACTGGTGATGAGGGAAATGATGTTGATGATGTTTCATCCATATTTGTATGAAGACCTCGTAAAATATGCAGATAATGTTTTTATCCCAGTCTGAGTTTGCGATGTTTCATGTTACGTTTTACATCTAAATAAAGATGTATTGTTATACAATAAGATTAGCGGAATATGTGGTTGTCAGATAGTACATACATATATACAGGGCAAATTATTTTATTTTTTATTTTTAAAGTTACCTTTTACTTATTCTGTGTATATTCTTTGACGTTAAAAAGTTTATTTCATTTTATGTTCATGGCTCTTACATGTCCTAAAATGGAATTATTTATCTTGCTTTTAGTAAGTTAATAGCATACTGTGTTTTTTTTGAATACTTAAAACGCTTCTTAAATTAATCTGTAGAATATTTGAAAATTACTTTAGAGTATAGTCGGTATGGATAGAAATCGTCCGCTCATTTCGAAACAAAGAAAGATAGTAGCACCATCTTTTTTTTATAGAGATTATTGAATTTCTAAATAAAAATAAAATGAAATATGATTTTTTTTTATATATGAGTATTACTGTTGGTCCAGAGACCTCTACGGCTTTATCTAATTAGACGAGCGGAAGTCCCGCTGAGTAAGGAGACAACGACGATGCTGCGTAGCTGGTGCGGAGACTGTTTCTGCACCACCGCTGCACTCCGACCCCTGTGGATGAAGAACGTCAACGACAACAGAGGGGGTCGATAACAGATCCGCGGGCCCCTCATACGGAGGAACGAAACCTCGACTCGGATCGCTGTCTAAAGGGTAAAATATGATAGGATCTGAACTTATCGAATATATTATATATTAGAGAATAAATAAACAAAGACAGCTGTCAAACCCTTTACCAAAATCGTGTTTCTATAAACCGAAAAATTTGTTGGTCGTCGAGATGTCGACAAATGATGCTGAATGATGGCTGCGGTCCAAGACGTCAGCATCCAACTACATCAATTATGTTTAGTGTTTGGATGTTATTCATTGAGTTCTTTATAACTAAAGGTTAAAAGAGGCTAATGTCAATGAGCTATCTGGAATCTGAAAGCATGGAATTTAACAATTAAACTTGCTACTGGTTACGTATGTGCTATCGTCCTTTGATAGTAAGTATAATTTTATTTATTGTTTAATGTAAAACACTTGTTGTGTTACGACTTTGTTTTATTACTTTGTGTAAACGTTTAAAAAAAACTAAATTTAGTAATATTTTAAATTTTACTGGGACTAATCGACACAGGTGGAGTGTTTAAATAATAATAATAATATATGTTTTTTCTTTTCGTTAAATTTTTCTCTACATAGACTGTAGTGACGTCAAAGCTGTGTGCAATGTATGTATATCCCGTGTCTTAGACACTACTGCACCTTATGTAAAATCCACCATGTTCTTATTGTATTACATCGGACTAGGGAACGGGACAACGAGTGAGTGCCGCTGTGTTTGCTCAAACGAGGCTACGACACTATAATAAATGCTGCACAGACGATGTCATTTGGTGAAAAAGCGTCAAGCCTAATGGTTTAGGGTACGGTTATAAATTGTAGGTCGTAGGTTTGTATTCGCCTTTTCGTATTCAACTATTGTCTTTAATACAAACATTTAAGCTTATTTGAAACGGTTAACCAGAATTTTAGTAACGATAAAGAGACATTTTTCAAAAAAAAAACTATATACTACTATCACATTAAATATTTTTTAAAAAAATCTCGTATAGAATAGTTGTTTTAGTATATCAAATATGCATTCCACTTCCATCCTTGCAGACCACTACGCTATGACGTAGCTTCTTTAAAATGCACATTACCCTTGAATGCTTTTAATTCATAATACTTTAGTATATTGCTCAACAGCTGGTGACCGCATCGAGCCACGTATAGTGTTAATGCTGCCAAAGACTAAGTATAGTCTAAACAAATACGAAAATATGATGTTAATTCAGTATAGTATGTATAAATAAATGATATTAAAAGATTAACAGTGGTAGATAGTGCAGTTTGTTCCAAGTTGCAGAATGAATGGGTCAGCTCGACCGCTCACAGAACACCAACGTGAAATAGCAACATAATGCTGATGTGTTTCGTCTGGTGAGCGTAGGGATCCGGAGACCTTTATTACTGGTGACGAGGCGTTCCATCTCAGTCCTCAAGGTAGACAACGCATCTGCATTATGATTTTTGATGAGGATGAATGTAGATGTCATGGGCCGCAGGAGTCACGTACCGTAAGGTGAACTGTGTGCTGGTTTGTTACTCTCGATGTAATAAAAAAATATAAAAAAAGATACATGACCAGCTTTTATCTTTTAATATTATTTAATAAAGAAATATAACATCTCATAACCGACGTACAAGAAACTGGTCCACCGCATACCTAAGCTCACTGTAGAGTCACTGTAAACACAGTATCATATAGTTATATAATCTATATGATACATACAGTTATATTACGCATGTGTCCTGTGAGGTCTTTTTTAACACACGAGCCACTTCTCGCTGACTCTCACCTTGTTCCGTGAGCCACTTCTTCTGTAGATGTGTCCATGTTTAGGCAATGTTTGTGTCTAATAATAAGGGATAAGTATACCGGTTGACATTTGACGACTAACTGATAAGGGTAGATCAAAATGACTTTTTTATAGGGTATGACAACCCCTAATTAGCGCTATTTTAAACAGGTGCAAAAATGGTGATTGGCAATAACATGTTTTTGGGTCGTATTCTTGGAAGATAACATTTGCTTACATTATTTAGAAGCCAAAACATACAATTTTAATTCAAAAGAAAACCTACGTAATGCACTAAACAAAAATAATTTACTCGAGTCGTCACGTTTATAATCTTGCACTCCATTTATATTATTAAATTACTCCATTACTTTCTGTGACAAATTTGGTTATTTAAATTACATAATTTATTATTTATTAATAAAAAATATTTATCAACAGTAATTAGTTAGTTAAATATTATCAGTTGTACTCGTGGTATACTATGTTAGGGTCTTATATGTTTTGTGTTCCTTATGGATTTAAATCAGACACCCATTTATTTCTAAGATAACTAGATATATACACACGTGACACTTCCAAATATAACGTGGGTTACGAGAATAACATAACAGAATCCGAGTGGAATATCTAGTGCACTAAACGAAGTTGCATGATTTATGCAACTCGTCGCTATAATAATTTTGCGCTCCATTTATGTTTTTTAAGTATTATTTTCCGCGATAATATAGTTTATAATATTCTCAGTTATTTATGCATCATGTGGTCTAATGTGTATTGTGTGCATGCCTTATGGTTTAAATCGGGAACCCATTTGTTCGTAAGGTAATAAGATATATAATACACACGTGACACTTGAAAAGATAACGTAAATTACGTGAATAACATAACACAATGCGAGTGGAATATCTAGTGCACTCAACAGAGCTGCATGATTTTTTTTTTTTAAAAGAATATTAACAATGCTATTAAAATTACTAATATTCCGGTTCACCGTGACTATTGAGCTGAAATTACTTGTGCTAGGTTCACGACAATAGTCGAATGACGGATTGGAACCTACGACCTTACTTTCGCAGACCGTAACCTAAACCATTAGGCTATTGACGCTTCAAATTTATGCAACTCATCGCATTAATAATTGCGCTCTATTTATGTTATTTAATTACTTTATTATTAGCCGTGATAATGTAGTTTGGAGTTATTTAGTTATGCCATACGAATGTGAATCGGACACAAAGTTTTTCATAAGATAATATATAAGATAGTTGTTATTAATAAAATAAAAACCCTAACCTGACTAGGGAACAATAATTCACATGCATTATCACCCCTGAGGACTAATGTTGAATGCCTCGGCAGCAGTAATAAAGGTCTCCGGATCCCAACACCACAAGAAACACAGATGTATTACAATGGTATTCTGTGGGGTGTGGTTCTATTTTTCTGGTCGCGCCGACCAATTCGTATTATAGCTAGAAACAAACTGTTATATATATGTACATCGTGGTTCTACTACTGTTAGATATAGTAATACTAATTTATAGTTATGCCAGCTTTATTCTAATCTAGGTATTACATTTGACGACCCGTTTGGATATTCAGTAAAAATATTTGTCCGAAAAAGATTACCTAGATTACCTGTTATTTTAAATTGTGAAGATCTTTTTTAAGGGTCAATAAAGCTCTGTTTTAAAAAATCCACTTAGAACTAAAACCTTGATTGTATTTAGATATAATTTATATTATAAAGTTGGATTTATAAAAGTTCAAGTTCACTACAACTAAACTATATATACCTTGTGAAGCTACTTAAGCTTAACTTATACTTAAAGTTTCACAGCCCGTGCCATAAATCATTAGACCTTGACGCTTCATGGTCTGCTGTTTAGTTTTCAGGAATTTATAATTATTTTTCTTACCTAACCAGAACTACAGTCATCTCGGTCGAAGAGGGACCACTTCTTCTCTATGAGGAATACCAGAATGAATACCAGAGTAAAATAGCATCATAAAGCTGCGGTTTTTCATGAGTTGAGTTTAGGGATACGGGTCAGAATTACAAGTAATGTAGCATCCCTCATAACACATGTGGGTCTTGAGCTTTTTGAATTAAGGTTGAATGTAACGATACTCTACATACATTTAAGACGAGAGTACTAAAATCATTCTCTTAGGTTGTCTCTCTTTTTTTTTTAATTTAAGTGTTTGTAGTAAAGTCTTTTTTTTCGTTTGGTATAATTTACAGATTTTGCTTTTTTTGTATATTGTTATTATTTTCTCATTAAAAATTGTTTATGTCCATATTTTATACTGTATCTCAAAATATCTAAATATATATCAATGTCACAATTTGGTAAATGCTGTGCATACCTGTTATTGGTGTACATATTAGTTTCTAATGCTATACAACTTTATTAACTATTATGAATGTGTGAATATGTACGTATTGTTGGTGTGTCTACAATAACTAAATGAATAAATAATGTGAATGTGGTGGGGCGCACTCATCAGCTGAATGAAACTGTGTGCTCGTTTGTTACCCCTAATATTATTAAAAAAAAACTGTCATAAAATAACACTGCAATTACGATTTATTACTAGAGCAAGCAATGTAAAAGGCAATTAAAACATTCTCAAAGGTGCAATTAAAGCGTTAATAATTCAAAGTGCTAAGTGAATAGTTCTCGCAAAAATTCGCGCTCGTTAACCGAGCTAGGAGAAAAACGTAATAAAAAATAGGAAGACAATATGTGTTACCATATTGTTCCTGTTTAATTTCTGTGAAAAGGGTTGCACTGTTACTATTATAGTACCATTCATAATATCGTCAGACGCGTGGTGTTGATTAGACTAACTGGCTGCTGCGTCGCGGGTTCTGGGTTCGATTCTCTTCCGATCACAAATTTTTGGTTTTAAAGTCTGGGTGTGTTCTATGTATGTCAAATGCCTGAATCTTATTTTTTCCTTCGATCTTATTGCATATGCGCAAATGCTTACGGAACTATAAAATAATCCGTACAGTTCATATTATCTGGCAATAACTAGAAGATTAACAGTGGTAGACCTACACTGCAATCAGGTTTAGCTCCAGAATGAATGGGTCAGCTCGACCGGGGTAGGACCACACCCTTACTAAATACCAGCATAAAACTGTAGCATAATCCTGCTGTGTTTCTGTGTGAGGGCAGGGATCCAGAAACCTTTACTAATGGTGACGAAGCGTTCCATCTCAGTCCTCAAGGGTGACAAAGCATCTGCATTATGATTCCTTGTCAAGAATGAATGTAGATGTCATGGATCGCAGGAATCACTTACCATCGGTTGCACTTTGTGCGAGTTCGTTACTCTCAATGTAATAACAAAAAGAGTTCGCAATCGGCCAGCACGTGATCGTCTTCTTCAATATAAAATCTCTTAGAACATTAACAGGATATTTTAAGAGGCAATTTTTTTTAAATACTCTTTTGGACTTAATATGATCAGCATATAGATTAGACTTTAAGTCATAAATTGTAAGTGTATAAGGTAATAAAATGAGAAGGAATATAACAGCGTGATTGACACATCGACGGCCTTTTAACGCTGTGTGTTACTAGTGACGTTACTGACACGTCGCAGTTTGGTTTTCGAATCGGGGGTGTTTTGTGTTCTTGACAACTCTTCCGATCTTGTTGCACAGTCGAGTGCCAGAATAGTCACCTAGACAGACCTCTTCCCTCGAATACTAACGGAGTACGAGCTCTTGAATCCTGTAGTTCTAAACTCTCACTATATAATTTGCTCTTAGATATACGGATGGTGGGAAGGGGTCAGGGAAATCAGCTACGACATTTTTCGTCCAGTCGGAGCCGTAAACGCTTCTGATGGCTCCTCAGTAGGTCAAATCAAAAACGTATCCTATCGATAACATTTTGAGTCTTTCAAGGTCTTCATTCCACTTCCTGAGTAGTGCTAAAACAAGCCACACACAAAGGATCATCCAAACAACCATATTGGGGTATTAAAAAAGGGGGAAAAGTAATGCGCCTGTTCTGGTTGAGAGTTCACGGGGAAACAGCTGGGAACGAATAAATCTATTCGCAAGACGCGGGTCAGGTATATATATTCTATTTTTAGCACACTTTAAAAGTGTTGGTGCAAAATAATTCTAAAAGATGGGTCAGGTTTCATATTTTTTACATAAGTATGGGTGACGAATATGATTTATAATGATGAATAGATTCTTAAGGTTAGCGAAAACCGACGGAGTAAAATAAGTAAAAAGATCAGAATATATTATCTAAATATCAGATCACATTACGGCCCAGGTGGAAAGAAACTCGATTGGTTTATCTCAAATTAAGCTGGGACTTTCGCAAGTGCTTCATTGTACTCTTAGGCACTTAGCTTTTGTTTGAAATCACTTTTATTTAAGTCATCGATTTCATATTCTAATAGAATTGTATAACAAGACTTGAGTAATCATGAACGATGGATCTTTTGTTACAACAAAAGGTTCGTTAAGTTTACGTTTTCTTCTATTTACAGATATTATTATGCAGACTTACAAACGAGCAGTTACCTGATGGTAAGTGATTCCTGCGACAGATATCACATTCATCCTTGATAAGGAATTATAAAGCCGGTGCGTTATCACCTTTACTAAGATGGAATCTCTATCAGCAATACATTCATCAGACAAAATATTTACGGTATTTTGACCCTACTCGGCCAGACCTGAAAACCAACAATTTGTAATACAAAAATATTGTTCCTGTGCTGGAAATCAAACCCGGGTGCTGCGACGCTGCAGCTAGGTACTCTTCCTACAACACCACGTGGCCGTGCACATGCGAGTTCACGCTAGCAATGCTCTCAGCATTATTAACATTTAACCGATTGGAGATGGTTTCCATCAAGATACCAATGACAGATATGAACCTAGGACAGATATGAACCTAGGACGTTCGGTTCGTCCTAGGGATTTCGTACTACCAATCCATAAAGCTATAAGCGTTATAATATTGAATTAGGATTAACTCACAGAGGCATGTCAAGCCGTGATATCACCTATAAGTGATATCACGGCTCGACTTCCGATATTAAACAAAATTATGGACTTAACTAGCCACGGATAAATTGTATTAAGTTTGTACTTTGCGAGCTTACTCAAAGCTTTGATCTAAAATGTGTATAAAGCTTAATGTCGCATCTAAAAGCTATATTAGTTTATGGTTTAGTAGAGTAGTTATTGGAAAAACTACATAGTTTTGTACTGAAACGTTGCAATAGATGGCGTTAATTTAAAACTTCTATCAGTGCATGGACATACCAAATTAAAAGAACAAGCTACGGCTAACTTGATGTTATTGATTTAATTAAACGCATCGCCTTTCTTCTCATAAATTACGATTAAAATTTAAGGTGACTTTTAAATAATGTTAGAGCTGATAAACCTGTAAACAGGCCCAACACATCTACTTCAATCCTAGCAGGGTTTTTAGAATTTAAGATATATAAAAAGCAATAGGCATATATTTTTTATGTTTTTAAATAGTTTATTGTTATTTTTGTGGGAGAAGTAAACTTTCTTCTCTTAACTACCCCTAACTACACGCATAGACTTCTATCACCTTAAGCGCATATTGTTCCATAAAATGGAAACGTGCAAATGGGGCACTATTTTTCCTATAATCTAATAACAATCTAAAACTAACATTTTCTTGGTATCTGTTGTTTTGTTTTGTTTTATTTACACACATCCCACTCATAAATAATTCAGTAACTTTCGCGTCTCGTGGATTAAACCGTGTAGTGTGGGTTAAAATAAAATGTCCTAGTTTTATTTTTCGGCAAAATAAAACCTTTTATTTAAGATAGCCACGGTAGGTCATTGTCTAGGTGCTCGCTGTCAATGCATGGTTGCGAGTTAATCCTCGGTGCCGGATTCACTACGAGCTCGGTGGCGAAGGACAACATGGTGATGAAAAAAACAAGCCATGTCTTATTCCTTACACTTTTAAAAAAAAAATTCTAAAACATTATAAATACGCCAATACGCATCTTATATGGGCAGCAACTTATAATTTTTACTGAAACTTTGATACCAATGTTATACATTTATTTTAATTAAAATCAAATATCTGCCGATAGACAAATAAGTATATGCTCGTATATATATATATATATATATATATATATATATATTTATGTATATATGTATAGGGAGATATTGGTGACGAGGTATTCTATTTCATTTCTTAGATGTGATAACGCATCTGCATCATGATTCTTTATCGAGGAAGAATATAGTTGTCAGAGACTGCAGGAGTCATTTACCATCAGGTGAACTGTGCGCCTCACAGTTACCTTTAAAACGATATATGACTTTAAGTTTCGCAGGGCGAACTCACACATTAAATAACAAAAACTTTCATTCGCCACGCAGCTATCATAGCGCACAGAACGAAGTTAAATAGCATTATAAGCCCTCAAGGATAGTCATTTATAATTAACATTTTAAACAGGCATCTACATCCATTCTTAAAAAGAGTCAAGACGACACGAGCAGCTACCCGTGAGGTCAGCGATTAAATGCATCGTTTCCTGTGTTTGGTTCCCCTGGTCCCTGCATTCATCATACAAAACACAGCACTGCGGCGCTGCTGTTTCACACTGGTGTTCTCTGAGGTCGCCATCCTTCCTTTATCTAGCCGGCCGACGATACTGGCTCTCTGGCATCGAGGCTTTACCACTTTACTGTTTTAATAGTGTCATAGCAGACTAACGTATACTTTAATTTAACTAAAGACTCTCTTTAAGAAACTCGTTCCTTTGGATCCGGAAAAGGCGTGGCTCAGCTATAAGGCGTAATTAAGATTAATTATAACGGAGAAAATCCTTTTACTTTAGCCGACGTATTTCTTGAATTTGTATTGTACTAAATACAAAACTTTTGGCTTATTTTAGCGGTTTGTTGTAAACTGCCTTGTCTTTGATTACGTATATTAATTTATTTTATACTTCACTCCTCTGCTACGTCCGTTAATCCGCTTGTGGATAACCGGAAGTGGCGTGTGACAATCGTGTGATGCAGCGTGACGTACAGCTGAAGAGTCTTGCAGGCGAGACATCCACTGCGGTCATCAATTGTCACTTACCGTCAGGTGAACTGTGTGCTCGTTTACCAAAAAATATAAGAAAATAAACAAGTCATAAAAATGAATCGGCAATTAGTGTGTCAAATGAGTTTTAATGGGAAACTAGTGTGTAAAATCAGTTAATATTGTAATTGTATTAGTTAGACGTCGTCGCGGTCAAAGTCACTGGATTATTCATGTGGTTTATGGTCTCGGAATATGTTTTGGTGGGAGAAATATGATTTTACAGGAAGTGGAGGAAATTACTCCACAAGTGATAATAATTGTACCAAACTGAGAGCGACCACTTTTAATTCGTTTGACGCTGCAGATACTTCAGTTTATTTTCAATTAATAAAAATAATAAAATACATAGTGTTGTCTAAGAAGGGACAGGTAAACATTTGTACATTAATAGAGAGTTTCAAAAGAAGTGTATCAAATATCTTTAAAATTCGGTAGTTAGTTTGTAAAGCGTCTAACACAATACGTATAACATAATAATTATTATTTGAATATTTCTTAAATAAAACATGTGAGACATATTTAAACAGACGATGATGATGATGTCCTGGTGATGTGCTAGATGACGTCCGCACAATATTTATAGTGCGGTAAATGTTTGCGCACTTTCTTATTCCAATGTAATGTATGTGCTATAAGATCGGAGGAAGATGCAGATGCAGTGTCAAGGACACGGGAAAGATATATTGTTCGTAGGCAGGGAATCGAACCAGAGACCCGTGACATGCTAACCACTACACCACTCGGCCGTCAATACGTATATCATAAGATCAATGGCGATATGCCACATACATCGACGTTTTTTCCAAGCCGACAGATTTGACGAGAAATCAACCGAAAGATAACTTTATTTACCTTATCTTATAAATATAAACAGGTTCACTCCACACCCAACAACGCTAAAATAAAAAAGTAATAAAAAAATTGGTTATAAAATAAGAGAGCATTAAAATTTAATTTTTTAAAAATCAACCCTTATATAATGAATATAAATTTTCTTGAAAATAACATTGTAGCTCTCCATTACGAAAGCCTTCATATTAAAAAGTATCACGTTCGTGCACTTCCTGCCTCATATAAGCGCTTTCATGGCGCCAATATTCGTTATTAGAGAATCCCCCTCCCCTCCACACCGCTTCCACCATCAATAAAATAAGGCCCGAAACAAACCCGAATAAAAAAAAGCGGAGGTAGTGAAAGGAAGGAATAAAGATTTTTCTGATGATGCTCTACCATAATGTAAAGGGGTGCGTGGTACGCTGCAGAATTAATGATTTGGCATGACTGGAGAAGGGCCACGCCTTCGCAAAATACCAGCTTAAACCTGCTGTGTTTCATCTGATGAGTGTAGGATCCGGATACCCTTATAACTGGTGACGAGGCATTACATCGTTATGGGATGACAAGGATGACAAATTTATAATAAACACAGTAGTGGAGTCACGCTGTGGCTTTTTATACCAACAGCATGAATGATTCGGCTCTACTGGGGAAAGACGACGCCCTCACAGTGACCACCAATGTACGCGAAATTTTCTGCCACGCACGTACAACTAAGGGACCTTCAAGAAAAATGTCTACACCTTTCTTACAGCTTGGCAACGCTTACGACGACGGCGACCCCCGCCGACGGCGAGGGTATAGCAAACAAGGTATTTGCGATACCACCATGTCACAGGCCGGTTCTCTCCAGTCAATACAGATAGAAGCGTCGCTGGAGTTTCTTGCGCCACTTCTTCTCCAGCGCCCACGCATTCCGAAGTGGTGTTACAGTTAGCCAATAATAATAGTGATATTAATATAAATAATTCTTAGTCAGAAGTAACTGACCGAGCCGAGGTTCGGTCTTCTCGGGCACCCACGAGTCAGACGCTCGCGGAACAGTGTAACGGTCCAAGTCGAAGTTCCCTCTTCAAGGGCTCCCTTGTCCTGATTACCTACTAATAGAGGTTTCGACTGAGTGCCATAAGCGCTCGATCACCTTCCAATCCGGTGAAACTGCAAGCGCTGTTTGTCACCTATTCTATACTATATAAAAGAAAACAACTCATATGACGAAGACGAAACACAGCAATGTTATGCTGATGTGTTTCCGCTTGATGCGTCTCAGTAAACAATATGTAGCTTTAAAACTTGATTTTGTTTACTGAGCAGAATTAATTACAGGTTCACTGTTAATATTCAGTGTAAACCTCTGGCAACACAACACAGTTTAGTATAGCTGTCCAGGAATACAATTACCGATAATGACTCCATCTCAGTTGTCAGGAGTGACAACCCAAATAGCTAATGAATCTTTTTTTTATATAATAGTTTATAAAAAAAATCTACTAAAATTAATATTACTAAACCATCTAGTCAAGTTTTTTTTTTGAACAATTTCGTTGCCGTTGTCTCGAGGACTTTCTATAACTATTTTATTTTAATAGAACCATCAACAGCATTACATTCAACTTGATTAATCAATAAAATGGCCATATGTTGCTAAATACACATAATTCCACTTATATGTAGTTACAGAATGCAAATTAAAACTATGTTGTTTTACGATAGCTTAAGCTTAAAAGAAAATGAAATACTTATAAATTGTTAAATAAAAATGATTTAACTTAACTTTTATTTATTCCTCATTATGAATTAATAATAATGACAATTTGTTCTAACACCTTACTTCCTTGGACCGGAGTGTTTAGTTTTAATAATTATAGCTTTGATTGTTTCTAATTTGTGACTTCATGACTTCATAAAGTTTATATAAAAGCAAATTGTAATAGTTGGGCAAGATTCTAAAATTCCTAGTACGTGATATCAAAGTATGCACGTTGACATATAGACTAAAAATATATCATGTGTTTAAAACAAAAAAAGTAACTTAAATTATATACCTTGATGTATATATATATATATATATATATATATATATATATAGAATCTACCATCTTTGAACAAAAAATATTTTATGTTAGATTGACAAAAAAACACTTAATATTCAAGTGTAACGGTCCACTATCGAGAATCTTAGCTTTAAGTTAGGTCATTGCTATATTGTACTCAGGAGAGCTCCTTTTAGTCAAGAATATAGATAATTAATTTTATTTCGAAGCACTTGGATGGCGTTACGATATTCCGTTTCTATTAAAGCTTTATTATTTTTTTTGAACTTCATATCTTTTTTGTGAAGTAGCGGCGTAGACTTAGGTTTGTAACATGATATCACCCTAACATTTAGATTGGAATCAGGCTTAACTACAACATGAAAGGGTCATCTCAACCGGGAAAGGACGACGGC
Source organism: Teinopalpus imperialis (assembly GCA_029286865.1). Taxonomy (NCBI): domain Eukaryota; kingdom Metazoa; phylum Arthropoda; class Insecta; order Lepidoptera; family Papilionidae; genus Teinopalpus; species Teinopalpus imperialis. Next base: position 17,160,555 of record JAGSMU010000012.1, read on the forward strand.
TTCACAGAATACCCGCATGAAACAGCATCATAAAGCTGTTGTGTTTTGTATGGAAGAATGTATCATGTGAAATCCGAGGAACCAATGACTAATAGCGCGGCGTCCCATCACAATGCGATGCAGTGAATTAATATGCGAACTCGCGACGCCGCGGTTGTGGGGGTTGACAATGCATTCGTTCGCAATGAGTGCCAAGTGGAACGGAAGCGGGACAATGCTGCTTGAGCGTACGCGATCCACTCTTTGTTTCTCCAAACTGTGCGCGTGCGATAATGAAACAATATTGTATGCAGAAAGAACACTTGTGCTTTAGTAATTGTGTGTTTTGTACTATTTTGCTTGTTGACAAAATAATGGCGTAAACCACGTTGAAGCGGGGGTTTTGGTTGTGGCGTAAAAAAGGTTGATTCCAGCTATGGAACAATATTTGTTTATAACTAATTGGCAGTTTTCTTGTTTTTGTTTGGGTAGTTTGTAAGCCTTACGAAATGTTTGCACTTACATTACCTTGTACTAGGAAAGGCGTCGAAGAGTGAGTGTCTATGTGTTTACTAAATGCGGCACTATAATATATCCTACGCAGTTGCTGTTATCTAGTATTAGATGATATGGTCGTGGTAAAAATAGAGAAAGAGGACATCATTAACTACAGAAAAAGGTTTTTTTTTATTTATGATATAAATGGAATAAGCCTCATTAATGTTAACGAGATATTTAATCTAAGTCCCCCCGGTATATAGACCATGATGTGTTAGCCTTGGGATGTGGACGTATCTCGTATTATCAGATGAGCTTTGTGTAACCTACTTAGCATGCTTAATTAAGCTAGGTTAAACGATTTTTATAATATTAGATGTAACAGTCGAGCACACAGTTGACCTGATGGTAAGTAATGACTGCAACCCAATAACACCTGCATCCATCCTCAACAAGGATTCAAGATGCACCTGCGTTGTCTGTCATCCCTGAGCACTGAGATAGAATGTCTCGTTACCTCTAGTTGGGTCCTTGGATCCCGGCACACACCACATGAAGCATAGCAGGGCATTACGAAAGCCTTCATATTAAAAAGTATCACGTTCGTGCACTTCCTGCCTCATATAAGCGCTTTCATGGCGCCAATATTCGTTATTAGAGAATCCCCCTCCCCTCCACACCGCTTCCACCATCAATAAAATAAGGCCCGAAACAAACCCGAATAAAAAAAAGCGGAGGTAGTGAAAGGAAGGAATAAAGATTTTTCTGATGATGCTCTACCATAATGTAAAGGGGTGCGTGGTACGCTGCAGAATTAATGATTTGGCATGACTGGAGAAGGGCCACGCCTTCACAAAATACCAGCTTAAACCTGCTGTGTTTCATCTGATGAGTGTAGGATCCGGAGACCCTTATAACGATGACGGTGACGAGGCACTACATCGTTATGGGATGACAGGGATGACAAATTTATAAACAACACAGTAGTGGAGTCACGCTGTGGCTTTTTATACCAACAGCATGAATGATTCGGCTCTACTGGGGAAAGACGACGCCCTCACAGTGACAACAGACTGACGACTTATAGTCGTCGATTCGAATTCCAAGCTTGTAGCAGTGAGCTCTCGTTTTACACGTCACTCACGTATATTAGGACCTTGTGTACAGCGAAGGGCTCACCCCTATCACTTGGGAATTGATAAGTTCAAGGTAGTTAAATAGCATTCGTTATCTCTGGTTACCCTTAATAAGATACATAGGAGCGCAAAACGTGTACACAGTCCACCTGATGACTGGTGATGACTGCGTCCAGTGATATCTTCATCCATCCTTGTAGTGTATTCAGATATAGCGAGTTCTTCATACTTAACGACTATTGTAGTCGTCTCGGGTGCAACTGTCGTCTGGTGTAAGTACCAGTCCTAACAGTGGGAGCAGTCACTTCCTTTAGATAGTGGTTCTGAACCTCCTTATGAGAGGCACTTGGATCGTATTATTACCCCCCTTGTCGTCGACAGTTGTTCTTCGTCCACAGGGGCGGAATGCAAGGGTGGTGCAGCAGGAGATTTCATGCCCTCTTCATTGTCTCCGTAGTCAGCGGGCCTCCCGCTCGCGAGTGATGTAATTAGATAAAGCTGTAGAGGTCTCTGGACCAACAGCAATATTCACACACATAAAATAAAAGGGAGCAGTCAGTCATCGTTAGGCTGTCAGTACGCGCGGTGGTGCCTTAGGTGTATAATACAGGGTATTCTACAATCCTCAATAAAAGTTTAAGATGCTCATGCGCTTTTTTCATCCCCCCTTAGGTGATCACAACCGTGTTCCTGCTACGTACACTCATCATACGAAAAGCAGCCAGCCAGCTACTTTACGCCGGTCTTCTGTGAGAGTCTAATCGATCCTCGGCCAACGGAGCCAACCCATTTCCCTGTCCCCTAGTTGCAGTTGGAAGGTCTAGGAAGTAAATTTTAGTCATAGGATCAAAAGTCATCAAGCTTTTAATATGCAAAGTGCATATGAATCCGTCACTACGACATACGGAATAGTAACAGTGATTCGTTTTATATGATAATGATATACAAATTTCATACATAATGTTGCAGCTTGCATCTGACTCTGCGCTGGCATGCGACAAGTGGAAGATACCCTGAACAAGGTTTTGCATACGTCAACGAACATCTGTTTTCAATTGCAACTTGGAAAAAGTTACGTTCACAGACGAATCCGGGATTATCAACTTATATGTCGGTATGTTATGTTCTTTCGTTTATATATTTATTTCATCAACGGTGCATATACCCATGCTAATTTTATATTACTTTTCACACAATCCTTTACTGTCCGGAAGCCAAGGAAAATCATTGAATTCCAACACATTTCAAATTCCTAAGTAATATAGCTTTCATCAGTAAACCCTGCCAGCATGAGACTTCACCATCACTAACACATTTCTCGAACTTCTTCTTACGTATTTATTCATCGTGTTCTTAAAACATCTATCTCAAAATTACCGTTTAGTACAATTGGAGGCATTTATCCCCAGCATTCTGGTTACATTTAAATACAACTCTAATCTTTTATCTTACCTTGTATACGTGTAAATAGCTCTACCGTGGTAGGAGTGTTCTCGTTAATTACTCAAAATTCGTAAAGATTTTCTCACATGTTTGTACATGAGGATTGGCTAAGCCATGACTACATCACACATGCGTTTCAATATCAAACTACGGATGGTAAACGAGCACAAAGTTCACCTGATGTTAAGTGATGACTGCAAATTTGTTGGTGCACATTCGTTATCTCATCTGAGAACTGAGATGGAATGATTCGTTATCTATAAATAGTTATTTTACTGATTGATTAATGTTAAGGCGGCAAACGATAACCCATTTAATATGTTTACATCCTGGGAAGTTATCGCTTAAAAACAACCAAAATGTCGTCGCAATCTGCACAAACATCGCGACTTAGTAATATTTTAAAAGTTCAACATTATAAAAGATAAGAGAGCACATTCAGAATATCATCATGGGAGCCGAACTGCTGTGCTCCTATCATAATGCGATGCAGTGAATTAATATGCGAACTCGCGACGCCGCGGTTGTGGGGGTTGACAATGCATTCGTTCGCAATGAGTGCCAAGTGGAACGGAAGCGGGACAATGCTGCTTGAGCGTACGCGATCCACTCTTTGTTTCTCCAAACTGTGCGCGTGCGATAATGAAACAATATTGTATGCAGAAAGAACACTTGTGCTTTAGTAATTGTGTGTTTTGTACTATTTTGCTTGTTGACAAAATAATGGCGTAAACCACGTTGAAGCGGGGTTTTGGTTGTGGCGTAAAAAAGGTTGATTCCAACCATGGAACAATATTTGTTTATAACTAATTGGCAGTTTTCTTGTTTTTGTTTAGGTAGTTTGTAAGCCTTACGAAATTTTTGCACTTACATTACCTTGTACTAGGAAAGGCGTCGAAGAGTGAGTGTCTATGTGTTTGTTAAATGCGGCACTATAATATATCCTACGCAGTTGATGTTATCTAGTATTAGATGATATGGTCGTGGTAAAAATAGAGAAAGAGGACATCATTAACCGCAGAAAAAGGTTTTTTTTTATTTATGATATAAATGGAATAAGCCTCATTAATGTTAACGAGATATTTAATCTAAGTCCCCCCGGTATATAGACCATGATGTGTTAGCCTTGGGATGTGGACGTATCTCGTATTATCAGATATTGTGTAACCTACTTAGCAAGCTTAATTAAGCTAGGTTAAACGATTTTTATAATATTAGATGTAACAGTCGAGCACACAGTTGACCTGATGGTAAGTAATGACTGCAACCCATAAACACCTGCATCCATCCTCAACAAGGATTCAAGATGCACCTGCGTTGTCTGTCATCCCTGAGCACTGAGATAGAATGTCTCGTTACCTCTAGTTGGGTCCTTGGATCCCGGCACACACCACATGAAGCATAGCAGGGCTGTGCTTATATTTCGTGCTGGGATTACAGGTAATAATGTTACCTTGCTTTCAGCGATAACGACTTACCCGGAGAGTTTAATTAAGTAGACTTGTTCATACTTAATCATGTATTCATAAGGATTTAATTAATATGATTTACTACTGGTCCAGTTTGCTTATTCCTCCGAAAGGTATAATTTTAAACGATGAAATCTCAAATTCTCTTAATGAACATATTATTTACTTAGCCGACTCGCATTCTAATAACATCTCTTGTATTATTTCACTCGTATTTCATGAGTATTTTCTATAAGGCGACATTTTTATTGTATTTAGGGCGACAATACAGTTAACCTGATGGTAGGTGAATCCTAAGGCCCTTCATACCAGCTTTCATCCTTGACAACGAATCATAATACGTTGTAACCCTTAAGGACTAAGATTGAATGTTTCATCATGAGTAATAAGGGTCTCCCAGTATGTAATATATTATAAATCTTGGAAAGCGATAAATGTAAAATTTCAAAACTGAGTTTTAGTTTAATACCAGCGGAGTCGCATATGCGCTACCGGACTTAAACAAAGTATAATATGTGTGTGCTATGTTATTATAACTAACATTCCGGTTCTTAAATGAAGCATAAACTAGCCCATGGCTCGAGGTAGTTCGCGACAATGGTTGAATCAGACATCGTAGATCGTAACCTAAGCTGATGCTTATAAATGAGTATTTGATTTGAGTCGTAATTTTCGAAGCGAGAAACAAATGTGAGTTTGCTTTGTGTTTATGCTAATTTTCACAACACATCCCAGGAAGCTGGCAGCAATCGATTACCGCAGCCGCACCTGGGAGATTTTGTTGTCTTATTTATTTTCTCGCTTTATACTAGTCGCTGAATTCTAGTATGTATTTCTGTGGTGTGTATTAAGTTTAATCTTCTGTGATTTAAAATAATTGTTGTTATTAACTAAATGTCAGTGATCCCTAAGGCCCGTGACCGCCAAATTCAACCTTGAATCATATTCATCCTTGATTAATCTTAGAATCATAATGCCTTGTCACCCTTGAGGACTGAAATAGAATGCCTTGTCACCAGTTATAGGAGTCGCTTGGTCCCTGAAGATAAAATATATAATAGAATGGCCAATAAAGTCTTCCCGTTTTTTTACTTTTAAACGTTTATTTTTCAGTGATAATAATCAACTTTTTAATCGGTAATGTATTCTCTCTTGTTGTTTACATATATTTTCCAGCAGTTCAACAAGATTTTCATCGGTAGAAATAACTCAGTTTCGATTCGAAAAACTCATTCAACCAAGATTTCATTTCTGCATCAGTACTAATTGAAACTCCTCGCATAGCATTTGAAAGAAATTGAAAGAGGAAATCTATATAAATGAAAGAACTAAACACATTCTAGTAGAATAAAAAGTTTGTATCGACTATATCAATCATTGTTTAAGTGTAAATATACCGCTGAAAAACCTCAAGATTTTGTGAAATATCTGCGTAGATCCAATCAAAAATTCACAATGAGATGAATTAAATGCAGTAATTCTGTTTTACTATTATAAGGTAAATCAGCAAGTAATTTTCAATTAACATTTATGCTGGTGCCGGTGCCGGGGATCGACCTCAAACGGTGCATTAAAAGCGGGCGCTTAGCCACTGCGCTACTTCGGCTCTTGTTCAACTTAATTTATGTAAAGTAATTCCTACGTGTCAAACCCTCTCGATCCCGAAAGAGCTCGTGCAATTTTAATGCTTAAAAAGCAGGTTCCTGACGTAAAAATCCCTTTACATACATTAAGGTCAGCAGTAAATTACGGAACGAGGGTCACGAGGAAGTGGGTTTGATGCTACAGTAGTTTGTGTTCCCAACGCCATTGCATTTGGATATAAAGTTCACTGTTTATCTTGTTCACTCTAAACCTGACTATAGTATAAGTTTAAATGATATATACTACATTTTCTAAACCAAAACTTGCATACATTAATATCTCTAATGTAAATCCGCACCATAATTCAAAATTTTATCGTATGTTATTCTCGATGGCATCGTGTACGAAGAACTTGATAATGTAATCGTGGTTGACAAATGGTAAACATTAGGGGCTCATACGAGGTACGACCATCCTCACCAAGGAGTCAATCTGAACTCAAGTTACTTGATTTGAATTTAGTAGGTCATCATTCTTTAAAAGAATGTTGACGTCGCTATAATCATTACTGACATTCACAACTAAACTGTGTGCCGCCTCCCGCCTGGATTAAAAAAATTAATAATAATTATTAGTTATTAGTTTAATTCAACACTTATAATAGGACTATTTGAACAATTCATATAGTTTTTAAATTTAACCACTACGTCCTCCTATGTAGGTTTTCCTTTTTATCTCGTTAAGATGTACATATGTATCATTTTCCCGTCTTCATTTGAGTTTGAAAGTTAAATACAAAGTATGTAACTTTCAAACTCAAGTATGATGGATGATCTCGATCATACTAATATTAATATATAATATTAGTATGATCGATATCATCGATCATCTTCTAAATATTTCGCTTCGTCGTTGGATTCGTAGAGTATAAAAGTATTGAAATAATTTGTCGGTATTTCCATCTGATTGTGATGTGGATTCAGAAAAAGAGGAAATAGGGATTAAGAAAATCAGTAATCGTTAAAGCCTTTATGGTAGGTGGGATTTTACTACAATTTTTTCAATAAGCTTTAAGTAAATTTACTAAAATCGATGATCAATTTAAAATCATAACCTTTGGTCGGGTTTTCGGTAAGATAGCTTTACCTACTTTTATATAACTATTCAATATGCTTCAGGCTCTATGCGTGGAAGATCGAAACCTATTTCGAATTATTAATTACGCACATATTCCTAATCCGTCAGAAGCAACTGACCGAGCTGAGGTTCGGTCCTCTTGGGCACAGGGTAACTATCTAAATGGAGGCTCTCTATCGGGAACCCTTGTGCTGGTTACCTATAAATAAAGGTCTCGGCTGAGTGCCCTAGGCGCTCGGTCACCTTTCAACCCGGTGAAGCTGTAAAAGCCCTCGGGCTAACAGTGGCCATCAGCCATAATAAAAAGCACATATTCTGTTAGAGCTCTTAAGCTTAGGTCTTTCTAGGAACGCATCTTGAGCATTTAATGTCGAATATTTGACAGAATAAAAGTTAGAATTAAGCAAAGTCTTGTCAAGTTAATACTGTAAAAAGTTTTATTTTTCTGAAGTGACAGTTATATTATAGTGGGGCATTCAAGCCAGCATCATAACTGCACGCGTCAGCGTGTTTCGTATGGTGAGTGAAGGGAATCAGGATTTGGCGCAACCTCATTCGTCAGGGCTGTTCGTCTTGGATCTAAGTTGAGAATGAACAAAGAAGTCATAGGCCGTTTATTTACCATGAGGTGACCTGTGTGTCAACTCTAATGTTATATAAAAAATACAGTCGTGACACTGATAATTTAATGTAGTAGATATATTAAATCTGAGTCTAATAAAAAAGGACCCATTTATTCAGTGTTTCTAGAGATATCGTGTTTAAGTAATCACATCTTAACATACAATTGTCAATAAAAAAATCGTAATAAATCGAATAATCTAAACGAAATGTATTTAAGTTATATTAGTATTGTAAAATAATGGGTTAACTATATTCTTTCCGTTCTTTAGATTTTATAAACAACGGTTTACAAAAAAAAAAAACAATTTCTCATTTCTGCATTAGTATTAAACGAAACTCTGTGAATAGCCTTCGAAGGAGTTCGAAAGAGGTGGAATTCCACATAAATGCTCTTGAACAAAAAAACAAAACATTCCAGACGAACAAAATATTCCCTTTCACATGATATTTGACAATATGCTAAATAATTTAATGACACGTGGAATATAAAATAAAAAAATAATAAAGAAAGAACTTAGTTGACAAACTAATATAATTTCCTCTTGATAACAGAGAACTTTATTTACTGCATAAGTTTGTATGTAAATTTAAATAAATCGCATGCTTTATTGTCGATTATAGATCACATCTGGTTGTTGAAACATATTAGGACAACATTATCGACCACCCCGCGGTAATCGGACAAAAACATTTGATTAACAACACGCAGGTATATTTTTTTATTTCGAAATAAAGTTTATTTACGACGAAACAAGTCCGCTAACTTTACAGCCAAAGTTCATTGAGATTCAGCCTTCGTAGACTGCTTATCTTTGTCGTGGACATAAAGTTTGCAGCTCAAGGTGGAACGTTAATCTTCCCGCGACCGGAGACAATCCCGCCCGAGGATCCGAACGGTATTCTAAACCACTAATGGTAATAATTCAAAATCTAGCCACGCCCCTGTACCTTACCTTCCTTCATATTTTTTTGTAATATTATCTGCTAGTCCGAAATAATTATTAATCTGAAAAAACTAACTCCTAATCCTCACTAAAATATGTCAATTAATATTAACTTAGGGGTATTTTAATTTAGAATATTCTCATTGTGATTGATTCAGAAGCTGAGTTCTTTAATCTTCAGAGCTAAATTTAAACAAAGTATTAAGAAAGTGTAGAAGAAAGGTTCTCGTATTGGCCACTGTAGCGTAGGATAAACACTTAGATGGAGTGACAACCTGTGCAAGTCAGCGGGTGGTCGATGGATACAGGTTGCTCAGCAATAACCTATGACAGTTTTCTATGGCATTCCCAATATGAAACTGTTCATTAATGTAACGCAGTAGCGAATACAATAAGGATACAAGTGAAATATTAATAGGCTAACAGTTTAAGGTACGGTCTGCGAAACTTCAGGTCGCAGGTTCACATGTGCCACTCGAATACTGTCGGGAATCCATCGCCTAGCATAAGCGTTTTAAACTTAGAGTGGTTAGCCAAAATGTTAGTTTTATTAATTGCTATTTTTAAAAATAATACGAATATAATGTTCTTCTGAATATTGTTAAATTAAAAAGTCTGAAGTCATTACTGCTACTTTTTATTTTAAGTGATAAAATAACTGAAAACAAATTAAAACTTAATAGGCTTAAGAGCTAAATTCTGAACGAAGCACAAAGAAAGTTAGTTACAACAGGCATAGTTATAAATGATACTATAGTAATTTCCTTTTATTTATTTTTAATTTAGAAATTTTTGTCTTAATGGAATTAATTTTGGAGCCTCGTGTTTCTACCCTAAATTTCTTATAGGCGGCGTTTAAAAAGATTGAGGCCGGTTTATAGCTCATGCCCCGCAGTTATCATTATTCATTTTAGCGATCACTTGTTATAAAACCCATTAATTTCTCATTTTCATATAATTTTATAAATATAATAATAGAAAGATGGAAGCTAGGAGAGAAAGAAACGTTAGAATATTTTTTTTTATAATATCACGTTGGCAAACAAACAAACTGTTCACCCGATGATAAGTTATTACTGCGGCCATCCATCCATCCTAGCTCAACAGATTCAAGATGCATATGCGTTGTCAGTCCAGAAGAGTGTGATTGAATGCCTCGTTACAAGTTGAAAAGATTAGTGAACTGTGGCAAAAAGTGGCAAAGGGCTGTCCTTGTAGAATCAATAACCGATGGGGAAGAAAGGTTCTTGAGTGGCAAGCTCAGGCTGGCAGTAAAAGAGAACCAGATCTTAAGCAAGTTTGTAGGTAGTGCTACGCTGCAGTTTGTTTCTAGCTGCATATTAAACGAGTCAGCTCAACCGGGGAAGGACGCACAGAATACCAGCCTAAAATAGCATAACATTGTGGTGTTTCTTCTGGTGAGCGTAGGAATCCGTTGACCTTTATTACTGGTAACGAGGCATTCCTCGAGGGCGGCAAGGCATCTGCAAAATAATTCCTTATCAAAGATTAATGTAGATGCCATGGGTCTCGGGAATCACTTACCATCAGGAGAACTGTGTGCTCGTTTGTTACTCTCAATGTAATAAAAAAGGCAGGCATAGGCAGGTGGCTCAGAATCGTACCCTGTGGCAATGCGTTCAGTAGTGGATTATGGATAGGCCGTGATGATGATGCACTCACCATAAAAAACACAGCAACGTTATGTTGATACTTGCTCCTTACATTTGGAGGCGCTTTACCGGTCGAGCTGGTCATACCGAACTTTAAGTTTCACTTTCGAAAGCTCATTCAAATAACAAGTGCTGTGTGCTTACGAAAATTTATCGGTCCTCTTATTAGGGGCTCGGACGTAGGCGGTTGAAACTTGGTCGTCCTCCTTGCTCGAAAACACCTGAATACTTGCCGGCTTCGTCCACAACGAAAGTTTAATCTGTAATTAAATTTGTCAACTAGGTCGTCGATAGCTACGAAGTGGTTTTTGGTGAGCACTCTCTGATTAGAATTCAAAACGGACTAAGTTTGGAATGATAATTTTATTATAAATTCGAAGAATTTTAACATAAAGGAAATGGAAAGCACGACGACATTAGATATGAAAACTCTTTAAATATGAATAATAATTTAAAGAGTTTTCATGACTACTTAAGACACTTGAAGTCAGATGATTCCATCCTCTATGGAATTTATTGTTATGAGTCGTGATAGCTCGATGTCTAAGCGCTCGATTTTAACGCAAACGAACCTATTTGAACTCCGAAATTGATTATGGCAGTTTTAATGCCGATAAGACCGCACATAAACAACAAAATTTTCCATCAATTGTAATAAAATCCCTTAGGATAAATAAAAGAAATGCACATCTGCATATTCTATTATTAGTATCGAATATTTAAGGAAGTTTCGAAAGTCATTCTTTTGTGTACTTTCAAGTTATGGGACAATAAACATCTATTGTTTTCAAACACCGACAAACACTGCGCTAGAGCTAGGTTGTAGTGTCGTAATAATATTTTTATAATGTCCTCATTACTAATTACTTTGCTTTTATTACGTATTGGTCAATAATGAGGATTATTTAGCTCCTGAAAACACGTGTTTCTGATTTATTACTAACACAGTTTACTTGGGTTTGTTCACAAACAATCTCAATTAGTCTAAACTTGTGGTTTCTACAGTGAAGACGTCATAAAATAGGAAAATCTCGAGAAATTAGCCGTGAAGTGCGTTCTGCATTGTTGTTTTACATAATGAAGGCAAATCCGAATGTGAGATTGCTTCACAACTGAAGTTATCGAAGACTTGTTTGAAGTTCATGGCACAACAACTCGATACAGGGAGAGAGGCAGTTTTCAAGAAGGCCGAGAGCTACTACGTCTAGTGAAGATAATTTCATTGTTGTTACCATCATGCGAAATAGATGCTTAAAAGCAGCAGAAATCCGCGTTGAAGTAAACAAAACCCGAGTTAAACCTTTATCATTGACTACAGTAAAACGGCGAATGAGAGATGCGAAGTTGTACGGTCACGTTGCCCTCTAAACCTCTACTTCCTCAGAACAAGAAAAAACGGATGCAGTGGGCTCTTGTCCATCGAGATTGGACTCAAAAAGATTTCAAAAAAGTGCTTTGGACCGATCTATCCAAGTTTGAACTATTCGGTTCAAAACGTAGAGTTTACGTTCGACGCGGTGCCCTAGAAAAGATGATGTCAGATTGTGTAGTCCCAACAATCAAGCATGGTGTTGGCTCGATTATGGTCTGAGATTGCTTCTCTAGCCAAGAAAATGGCGATTGAAGGAATTATGATCCAAAGCATAGCTTAAAATTATGTAGAGGATATTTAGAAGAGAAAGAGGCACAAGGGGTGTGAAAAACATGGTATGGCCTCCTCAGAGCCCGGATCTCAATCCCATTGAATTTTTGTGGAAAGAGCTTGATAGGAACGTCTGTAATCGTGGCCCAACCTCGCGAGAAGAAATGTGCAATGCTTTATGCGAAATTTGGAACAATATATAACAAGATACCATTAAGAAATTGAATGCCCGTATGCCGAGACTTGATGAAAAATCAGTTGCGCTAACTATAGCCTTTTTTTGCATGTACTGCTAATATTTCTTTACGCTTTTAAAGTATTTGTATGTCAATCAATATTCTTTTAGATGGCTAAATATGTAAATTAAACATTTAATATTTTATTGAAGTTTTACTTTATTTTCCTACTTTAATAAAGGTGGTCTTAAACTTTTGGCATGCAGAGAGTTTCATTTGGATGATACGACACGTAAGCTTTTGCTGTGCGATAAGATATTAAAAGGCTAAATAATTATTTAAAATATCTATTCCCCCGTCTACCTGAATCTTTATTTTGGTTTTTGTATTCTAAAGACAAATCGGGAAGATAAATTTATTATATAATATTGATTTGAAGATACGAAAAGATGGTTCCGACGTGTTCGTCCTGGTTGCATCTTGGTTAGATCTAGTGCAAGAACCAGGAAACTACACGTCGCGATCATAGCCCATCAATAGTTCACTATTAACAAGATACGGTTTAAGATTTTAACTATGCCATTTTTTTTAATGAACGCTAGGAATGCTATTTCTAATATTCCGCTTAATTACTCCAACTAAGCTTAAATGCTTGTGCGAGGAGATGGTTCATGACAATAGCCGAATAGCGGATTCGATCCTACGACATTAAGCCACGCAGAACGTAACCTAAACCATTAGGCTATTGCAAAGAGAAGTTTATTTAACGACAAACCAACTACATTAGATTAAACGCAAAGTCCAATGAGATTCAGTGTTCATAAACAGTTAATCTTTGCCCGGGACAAAAAATTGTAAAGCTAAAAGCGGTATGTACACGTTTTCTCGGCGGAGGACATCCGGAGGAGGTCGAGTAACGGGGCTATATTTTAGAATCGCTAATGGATTTAAAATTGAGCCACGCCCAACCTTAACGTCTTCGAATTTCTTTGTAATATTATCAGCCTTTTGCAGTTTATAAATTTAATTTTCGTACTTAGGTCATACTGAAAGTTTATGGAATTTGTTAAATAAGACCAGATTTATAATTTTAATACATTTATGGTTTTTTGAAATACGTGCCGTATTTACTCATTTTTGTATTCATTGGAACCATAGTGTGAAGCAGTGGTCCAGTCTTTACTACGGATCTCTTCAATGGCTTCGTGGAACGCATTCACCGCGGTCTTCGGGCTTATATTGGTTTCCATTGAGTATCATTGGTTCAGATAAAATATTAAACAATATTCTGTATAATTAACTACTAGGGCACATCTTTCCATGAAAACGTTTTACATATAGTTCCATGTAGCCCGTGCAATATTTGTAGAATCCTCTGAGCTTATCTTTATTTTTGGAAAATGCGAGGTCCGGGCTGCAGGGTGGATGCGTCATCATTTTAACGTTTGAGTCTTTCAAATATGTGGTGGCGTTGTCGTGGTGAAACATTACAAGGACGCTTCTCCCAAACTTTTTCTAACACTCTGGGCGAGCAATTGTTTACGTACCAATCTGCTATCACTGTTCTTTGGTTTTCAAACGACACAATGTAATGTTCTGATTTGCTGACATAAGAAGGAACCATTTTATTTCATTCTTTACTTTCGTTGGCAATTTATCAAAAGGAAAGACCCATTCTGGCATCTGTCTTTTTCTTTCCGGTTTCTCTTCTCAGGATTCTTCACCTGTCACGATATTATAGATAGCATATGACTGTCCTCCATTAATCTTTTTTAGCATTTTACTTCAAGTAATACACACAATCTGGTCTTCCGTTAAATCATGCATTATCCATCGAGTGCAAACCTTGCGAACCTTCAGATGCACATGCAAAATGTTTTATAGTTGGTTCATTCCAATACCTGATACAATACGAATTTGCTGATAAGTTATTATAATTAAAGAGCTACGACACGGGGCTTCATCACAAAATGCCAGTTGAAATCTCTGGAAACTCTCTTGTTGATTTGAGTGACGTTAAAAATCATTGAGCGAAAATTTTCACAAGTTAAATTCATTGTAATAGCGACACACAATTTTCTAAAGGACGCCACAATGAAAAAACAAATGACAGTCTCGCAAATTAAAAAGCAACATGTTCCCAGAGAGTTCCATTTTCGAATTCCGTAATTGCTTTTTTTTATGTAAGTGGCCAGTTCCAGAAACTTTTAGTATGCCCCACGTATATTATGTATATCCTTTACAGAGTACATATAAGTTGTTTCGAGCTATGCATAGTGAATGAAAACGTGGAAGTATGAAGGACAATACGCATAAAATACTTGAAATAAATTAAGTAATATTTAATAAAATGAATATTTATTTCAGCAGAGATTTCTGGTGGCTTTGAATACTAGAACATTCTAAAACGTTTTATTGGAAAAACAAATGTTGCCTAGTTTAATCATTTAATTTTTTGGGAGTCTTTGTTATTTATCAAAAATGTGATTCTTTTCGTATAAAAATGTGGTTTTGTAAAAATAGCGGCGCTTTGTAGCTTATATTGGTTTCAAATGAGTGTAAGGTCATTTGCTTATCAGAAAATATCAAAAAAATAGACAAAATCCAGTATAATTAACAACCTTTACATAAAAACGTTTTACATGTAGTTTCATGTCGTCCGTGCAATATTTTTAGAGGTAGAGTCTTACTGCAGTTTATTTCTAGGTGCGGAATAGATGGGGTAGTCTCACATGGAGTGAAAGACCAGTAGTTATGAGGTATTCCATCTCTATCCTAAGGTGTCACACCATTTGCATATTGAATCTTTGTTTAAGATAGACAGATATCTTCACAGTCATCAATTAGATGCACTGTGTGCTATTTTGTCACCTAAAAAATTATAAAAAAGTAATATATTGTTTGTGATGGTTTAATTCTTTTTTTTTTAGCAAGATAGTTGCAATTCATTCCGCTTTAAATGGCGTGAAATAATTTGCGCTCAGGCGAGTGGAGCAATTAATTCGAAATTCCGGTCATTTCTACTTTGTATTTCAACAATGGTTTTGAAACACCTTTTCACAATAGATTTTAGATTTAATCGTCATTTTAAAGAGAGCCGTGCTATAAACGCTCATTTTTAATTGAAGTTACGCGAACAAACCGAGTCCTATCCCGAGTTCCGACACCAATGAAATTATTAATTGCAATTTAATGTGCTCATTTTCCACGTGTTCAGTGTTGGGAGGAACGTCGTGAGGCACCGTGAGCAGAACATGCATGTCTGAGAAATAAAATATGAATAAAAACGTGTGAAGTCCGCCGTGCGACTATGCTTCAATACCCTCTCTATAGAGCAGACCCATGTCCAGCAGTGGGATTTATTTGTATAGGGTGTTACTTTACCTTTAATTTCATATAATTTTAAGCGCTTTTGGTATATGAAAAATATGTGTCTTAGTATATAAATAGTGTTATTAGCACTCGTTGAGATATTTTTTCAAAAACATTGATAACCTACCTATGAAATTGCAGTTTTGTATGAACTAAGTTAATGTATTATTTTTTAAAACTTTTTTATTTCTGTTATTCAAAGTAATCACCCATGTAATCGATGCACCTTTGCCAACGCAGTGGTAGTTTATTGATGCCCTTCTTGTAAAAAATCAGCTAGTCGGGAGGCAACAAACTCTTCAAAGGCATTTTGTACTGCCTCTCGGGAATTGAATTTTTTCCCCCCTAAAAATTTGTGCAAATTTTGGAAAAAGTAATAGTCGGTGGATACAAGGTCTGGTGGTACGGTGGATGAGGGAGAGCTTCCAACCCAAACTCTTGAAACTTGGAGACTGTCTGTTGTACAGTATGGGGTCGCGCAATGTCGTGTGGCAGGGGCAGCAGGGATGACCGATTGACCAAAGCCGGTGACAGATGTGCGAGCTTTGTCGATCATTGTTTTCAGTTCTTCACAGTACACATCTGCAGTAATGCTTTCATTTCTTTGCCTGTTGAGCAGCGCGAGGCAGATCTCAACGCGTACGTTGCAATGGCGATCGTTAAGTTCGTGGGGTACCCATCTATCAAGCTTTTTTACCTTGCCAATTTGTCGCAAAAGGACCAATATTGTTTTGATGTTAACATCAAAAGCTAGTTCGTGTGATTGAGCATCATCAGCTTCCACATCGCCTTTTATTCATCATTGTTGACCAAAGTGTCCGGACGACCACGAGGTTGATTTTTCAAATCTAAATTTCCAGAATGGAGCCGGGCAAACCAATAACGGGTTGTGCGTTCGTTTGTAAAGTTCTCTCCGTAAACGTTGTTGATGTTACGTGCCGTTTGTGCCGCGTTCAGGCCACGACGGAACTCATATTCCATAATTACACGAATTTTTAAAGTATCCGTTATGACGAAAACTGTTCAAACGTATGAAAATACAAAGCTAATCTATAAACAAAAGACTGACTTTGTAAAAAGAATGTCATGTTTTTACAACAAAATTAATTTGAATTTAGAATTCACAACCAATACAAAATGACTTTGAGCATCCCCATACGTTTAATGTGTTTACATTTCTATACATTAAAACTAAGAACACATTGGCCATTTGACAGCCAATCAAAACTGTATTTCTCAGAGGTTTCTCAACAGCACGCAGCCTCCCCGATCTTTTCTGGTCTTCGACTGAGGAAGTGTTGTTGTATCTGTTGATAGTACGATATACGAACATACGGCTGATACCAAGCTTTTCAAGTGTCTGGAATATGACCGACGGCTCCATACCCATTTTGTGCAAGGCGATCACTGCAATCCTATTTTCTTTAACACCCCATATTGTAATTTGATAACAAAAAATATGTGTAATTGTGCAAAATCTAAAGAAGTTTTTAAAATAATATACGTGTTCCAAATTCAAAATAATTCAAAAGTTTAAAAAAGAAAAGTTGTTATGTAACAGTATTTATGGCCAGACTATATGCATTAGCTGAGAGAGTAATGCTATGTTTTTACCAATTATCACCGATACCTACGTTAAATAATACAAGAGAATTTCCATAAAAATGAACGAAATTTAATGTTATTAACTGCGGTACTAAAGCACTGCAAACTGAAATGTTGGGGCGTCGAGTTGCTACCCTAAATGTTTTATGGCCGACGTTTAAGAAGATCGAGGCCGTTTCTGCCATAGCTTCTGCCCCAACGTTATCATTATTCATTCTTATGGTCACTTATTATAACAACCCATTTATTTCTGATTTTATATACCTGTAGATAAGTTTTGTTATTCTTAAAATACTTGAAGGCACAAATGTTCTAAAAATAACATCGTTGCTAGAGTAAGTACTAGTTTAGTATAATAGTGTTATCGAGGCACAAAAAGAATAAGGTTCACTTGATGGGGTAAGGACTGCCGTGGCAGGTTACGTCTATCATCGAAAAGATTTTTAAAATTTGCGCGCGGTGTGGCGGTATTCGGGTAGCCTAACGTGGATTTGGTCTGCTCCTGTGTTTCGTATGGTGAGAGTGATGCTGAAACCCCGGAACTGGTAATGAGGCCAGCTCAATCGTTAAGAGTGTCAACGCGTGCATCTTGAATCTTGGCTGAGGATGGGTGTAAGTTTATATGGGCGCAGTCATTTATTACCATCAATCATTGTCATTCTTATTTTTTATTTCTAGAAAAAGGGAACAAACGTGGGCGGGAACGCCAAGGTGATCTTAGTTTCATAAAAAAGCTATTATTTAAAAATCACGGAAATCTTCAAGAACTAAGAAGAAACCCAATGTACGGAGATATGCTTAAGTTAAAGACCAATCTTAAAGTGTTGTGTGGCTAGTGTTTTCAATTGGCATATTAAAATAAAATAAATAAGTAAACACAGTAATATTTTTTGTCACAATCATCCCTGACTAAAAATGATCTGTCCTTCGATCTCGATGAGAATTTCTACCAAAGATTAGCGACGCTATTGAAATAAAATAAAACTAATTTCAATAGAGATCGTTTATTTCGGGCCATTATACAAACATTTGACAAAAATAAATAATGAAAAGCTCACATTAATAGTGAAGCTGTGCTGTTCACTACGATATCAGAACGACATAAACATCAGTGTTCCCGTCACCTTGAGAGCCGTTAAGCACGGATTGGGAATTATAAAAGTTAATATTAATACGCGATAAAACCCGTAAAATTGGTTTTGTTTATCCTAATTATGTATGTAATGAATCCAATGAACCAAAATAGTTACGGTAGCCGTAACTATTTTGATTCATTAAGGTTAGGCATAAGGTATGATAAGGTATGGCATGAGAAGTGTCCTAACCATATAGTCGTATAATATTATTGATGAGAAAGTTTGTATGTTCTAATATATGTTACTCAATCATGCACAAACGTCTGAACGTATTTGAATGAAATTTAACACAAATATAGTTTATAACCCGAATTAACACATAGGATACTTTTTATCCCAGTAAATCAGTCAAATTACTTAACTATCGTTTTCAATGTATGTTTAAACTAGCATTTCCCCACAATATATAAGTGAAAGTATTGGACACTACTTGCTCATCACATGGTCTAGCTTTATGATGGTATCGTGTCCCCAATTAACACGTACTGGCAGAAAATAATAAGTCACACGTTTTTCATTTCTCTCTGGACCCAATGTTGCAGTCCACGCAGACGAAGTCGCTGTCAGATGCTAGGCTGAAATAATTTGAAAGGTATTAAAGTTATTTCAGAACCTTTTGTCAAATTTTCTATTGAATCACAATCATTTCCAATAACAATTATTTCGACCACGGTACTAGGAATTCTCGTTTGAGTAATGTGAATTGCTTTTAATTGGGAATTTTTTTGCACCGATAAATTTAAGTACGTTCCTTTTTCGGTGCTTCTCAATTTTATTCAAATCGGTCTGGTCATGGAAATTGGTATGCATTTAATTTTTCATTTTTCCGTTTTAAAACAGACTCTTAATACGATTGGAGAAAGCTTATACTCGGAGCAATGATTAGGGAGAATTATGTGCCAGTTTCTTTTGTTAAAACACTATATTTTTTTAGTTTTTTCATCAACTTTATACAACCTGTTTTCCTATCTTCTGTCCATCAACGGATATCTAGACCTTATTTTGTTATTCATGATAATTTGCTTCCTTCTTTTAAAGCGTACAGGGAACCACTTGGATAATTTTCCTTCTTTAGTATTCTATTCGTATTTAGTATTCAATATACAATCAATCAGGCTGTTTTATATCTATCATATCGATCTACGGCATATATATCCGATAACCGCTATTAGGTACGTCAAAAACTTTTTAAAGGCAATGAAAAAAAAACATCGAGTAAGAATAACTCGTGTAATATTAGCGGTACGTATTAACTTAGTTCATATAAGTCTAATCCACTTAAATATATACCTAGTGCGGCCATAAGTTCTGATACAAATAAAATGCATTTTTTTAATGAAGTAATGTAATATTATTAAAATTTATACTTGCATATTTATTAGTCTCAGCAAAAAATTAAAAAAAATATTCTATTCGAAAGGGCCTTTGGCTTTTATATAGGCCTTTAATCTGTATGGCCTATAGATTTACGCACTGTTTCCAAGGGAAATTTCGCCGCTGCTTGCTCCAAAGATTTTTTAAGAGACTCAATGTTGCCGTGTCGTTTAGAGCAGGCCATGTCCTCTAAAACTGATCATAATTTGAAGTCTAAAGGGTTGAGGTCTGGCCTAGATGAGGGCCAGTCTTCAGCTCTTATAAAGTCCGGAACGTTAGTTTCAAGCCGGGCTTGGGTAGTTCGTGCCTTGTGACTAGGTGCAGAGTTCTGCCTGAAAGTTAACGGTATATTTTTATAAAGTGTATTGCTGAGAGGTTTCACATCATGATCCAAGAGTGTATCTTGATACACTTTGGCTGAAGTTTTCACTCCTTTTTCACGAAAATTTAGTTTTGTGACTCCTTAATAAGACACGCCCATCCAAACCATCACTGACGCTGGATGATGACCCCATTATACCTTTCCAACAACTTTAGCAGCTTCTTTAGAACTGTGAGCGTACACTTCTAAAGAAGTACGTATCATTTTGCTTATTGTAGTGTTCTTCAATCGTGAAAATGTTTTCAGCGGTAAAGACGACATTTCAGTGCCTTTTACCTACGTATCGCGACAGAAGGCGTTTTGATCGATCAACTCTATTTAATTGTAAAGATTGATTAAGGGCATGTCCTGTATATCGACGATAAGCACCAAGCTTCAGGTCTTGTTTGATAATACGTCACAGAGTAGTATCGGGAATCTTCATTTCTCGCGATAAGATTTTTTGCTTCCTAATGGGGTTTCGACGAATTCCGGCTTTAACAGCATTAACCGCCTTTGTAGTTCTAACAGCACGCGGCCGCCCCGATCTTTTCTGGTCTTTGACGGAGAAAGTGTTGTTGTATCTGTTGATAGTACGATATAATAACATACGGCTGATACCAAGCTTTTGAAGTGTGTGGAATATGACTGACGGCCTACATTCTTTAACACCCCATTCCATATTGTAATTTGATAATGAACACGAAAAAATATACGAAATGGCGCAAAATCGAAAGAAAAATTTATATATATATAAATAAATATGTATATCGATAATATGCAAGACTACGGTTTTTAAGATATTAGGAACTTGATGCATAGGGGAATAAATTAAGTTAGTGAATAAATAACTTGTACACTTAGGGATCTGTTTTGCTCAGTAGGTCAAGCGATTACAAAGTTGGAAATGCTCACTCGGGAGCTACATCGCTATTCATTTGTACTATGTTTATATTCTTTTATTGTCAATTGTTTCTGTAACTCCATTTTATTATCAAAGTTTACGTACTATAGTAATAATTCTTCGTTATCAGACCATCATCATCTTGACAATCTTTATCTTAAAAACTTTAGAATAAAACTGATTTAGTAAGAATGGCGTTTGCAAATAATTAATCTACGTAATAATGTAAGGAATCACATGGGTTTTCACGTTAGCGAATCGCGCATCACTCGTTATCTGTAATAAGGGATTCTGGAGTACTGGCACACTTGATAATCAACATGAACCTAAAAATTGGATTCCTAGATTCGTCCACGATTTTGCGCCATTTCACATATTTTTCGTGTTCATTATCAAATTACATTATGAAATGGGGTGGTAAACAAAATAGGATTGCAGTGATCGCCTTGCACAAAGTTATTATTGAGCCGTCGGTCATAATACAGACACTTCAAAAGCTTGGTATCAGCCGTATGTTCCTATATCGTACTATCAACAGATTCAACAACACTTCCTCTGTCGAAGACCAGAAAAGATCGGAGCGGCCAGCCAGAATTCGTCGAAACCCCAGGTCGCAAAAAATCTTATCGCGAGAATTCATTCGACGCTCAGCAGTCGCCGAGAACGGTCGCCCGGCTCCCCGCCATGATCGTCCCGAGCTACCTGCCCCCGAGCAAGCCACCTGCGCACCCATTGTTCCGAGAACAATACACCGAGCAATTTTTATTGCTGTTGCTATTGTGATCGGAATTTAGTTTCCAAGAAAACTATTGTAAAGCCACCTGGGTGGTTATACTAGTGGATACCTTGCGGTGTTAACTAAGCTAGTGTAGGGCAAGCCCCGTACGCCCGCGGTTCCCCTTCTGGGAAACGCAAGATAGCGGAAGGAGTCAACGTAAACTTGGCCTTGGGTAGTGCCCTAGCCAAGGTTGACCAACCCGCTAGACTTATAATTGTCTCACGCGTATTTTTAGCTAGCTCTAAGCACACACCCAAGTGCACAAATAAGATTGGCACTTGGACGCACTAGGGCTACACAACTAGGCACACATCCTCCCTGCCTATACCCGGCAGGGAGGGAAGTAGGCTCACCCCGGCACCCCACCGGAGGCCACACATCCCGCGTAATAGTAGTAATATTATTAATAATTTGTGTACAATGGAGAATCCGACCATGGATTTCCTTGTACACTTGGTCAGCTGCCTGAAGCGTAAATACCCCGATGTCTTCGAAGACATAATAAAAGAGCAACCCCTACCGGAGGGGCAAAAATCACCCTCAAGGTCCTCCTCAAGGGCCTCTGCCTCATCGTCCTCCTCGGTCTCCAAAATGGAGCTAGATAGCCCTTCGTCCCCCGAGGACCTCCCGCAAGATACCAGCAACTTCACGGTGGTGGAAAAGAAGCGTAAAAAGCGAGCTTCACCCGCCCCGACGCCGCCACCCAAGGCGAAAAAACGGGAAAGCGATGACCCCTCTTCCCGGCCATCGACATCTGTGGCCCAACCCCATGGCACCCCCTCTGCAGCCTCACAGCAAGTCCCCGCCGCTCCACAGCGCGCCCCTACTGGCTCCCCCCAAACTTCGGCTGTCTCACAATAATCGAAACGCCCGCCGCCTGTCTTCATACAGGCACAAGATAAATGGCCGATTGTCGTATCGGCCCTTTCCAATCGCTATAAATATCAAGCGATCCCCACTGCTGTAGGCATTAAACTGCAGCTAGAAACCACGGATGACCATAGAGCGGTCACGGTCAAAAAGCCATTCAACATGGTAATTGTGGCCCTCGAAAGGTCCGAGGCAGGGAAGCAGGTATTTAACCTGAAAACGTGCCTTTCTGGGCTCACAATAGAGCGCCCTCATAAAAATGGCCCCGGGCCAGTGCCACAAATGCCAGTTATATGGCCACTCTGCTCGCAACTGCTTCGGGAAACCCAGATGCGTAAAGTGCCTGGGTGACCATGGCACCACCGACTGTCCGAGACCCAAGGACAAGGCCCTTTTGGCTGCTTTCGGGCCCCCCGCATGTGTCCTGTGCAACTCAGAGGGACACACAGCCAATTACCTTGGCTGCCCAAAAGCTCCCAAGCCGAAACACCCGGCACTTAAAGTCGCACCTAAGGTAGCTACACCGATCGGCGCTCCCGCGCCTATTCTCGCTCCTGTTCGACCTCTACGTCCCGCATGGAAAACTCCTATCGGCGTAGTGACCGTCGCTCAACCGGTTGAGCAGCCCCCTCCATCAGCCGGACGGCCGGTTAACGAAAGCGACCTAGACCTTGTGTGTCGCTTCGCCACCGTTTTCAACGGCGCCGACGTCTCAGCCCTTGCAAAAGCCCTAAGGGACTCCAATGGCAAGCCCGAAATCAGGATTGCTGCCACAATGCGCTAACAACATGTAGTGTCAGCCATCGTCAACTTTCAAGCATAGAGGGCCTTTACAACGGCAGAGTAAAACCGCGTTCCCTTAACGTCGCAATTTTTAATGCGAACGGTATTAATAATCAACGCGACGAAATCTTCAATTTTGTTCGCGATCACCAAGTCGACGTACTCCTAGTGCAAGAGACATTCCTCAAACCGCACACTCGCAATCCCAACGTTGCGAATTATAACATCATTAGGAATGATAGAACTTCTGCCGCTAATGGCGGAACTCTCATCTACTATAAAAAGTCCTTGCACTGCGTGCCCGTCGATACGCCAACCCTAACCTTCCTAGAAGCCTCGGTCTGTCAGCTAGCCATGACCGGCCACGCCCCCATCACAATCGCGTCCGTCTACCTGCCTTGCAGACGTGACGCACAAGTATTACGAAGCGACTTCGTGGCGCTCCTTTCCCTTGGAAAATCAGTCATTTTGGCAGGAGATTTCAATAGCAAGCACACTCGGTGGAATGCAACTAAAATCAACCCCCGGGAATTGGCTTTAGACTCCTACCCATTTTCCATACATATTGGGTCACGCAACGGATGTGCTTGATATTACCATCTGTAAAAACATCAATCTCGCCTTCCAAGGCATAGAGGTAATCCATGAGCTCGCTTCCGATCATCGCCCCGTACTTCTTCGGTTAGGGCCCTCCGTCCCAACCTCACCCTCCACCAAAACCATTGTAGACTGGCACCGACTCAGGAACGCCCTGAGGCAAGCCACATCAGCGCACCTAGAAGCTATTCCTAGGAACATATCTTCAGTCAACCACACGAACCTCGCAGTTCATGCCCTCACTAGGCACATCCAGACCGTAGTCGAGGATTGTTCGAGGCAGGTTCCCTCGGTGGAAGACCACCGATGGACCCTGCCAAACGACATAAAGGACCTAATGAGGCGCAAGAACGCGGCGACTCGTGCCCACGACTTATATCCCACTGAAAGTAACCGGCTGGTGCTACGTACCCTTCAGCGTGAAGTCCGATCACGCATAGCCCAGTATAGGAACGATCGGTGGGATAATCACCTCTCCAACATCGAACCTTCCCATTTTGCCTACTGGCGTCTTCCCAAATTCCTAAAAGGGGGCAACGCCCAGACAATGCCTCCCTTAGCGTATCCCAATAAACCACCCGCCTTCTTAGACGAAGAGAAAGCCGAATATCTGGCTGACAATCTTGAGCTCCAATGCTCACCGAGCACCCTACCGATCGACGCCGCTCACCTTGAAATGGTTAACAGCGAGGTCGACCGGAGGAGTAAGGAACCACCTCGCGATTCCGTCACTCAAGTTACATGCACCGAAGTTGAGTCCATAATTAAAAACCTGCGACCACGCAAGGCTCCCGGCCCCGACGGTATCACCAACAAGGTGATGAAACTCCTACCCATGTCCATTTGACACCTACTGGTGATAATCTACAACGCGGCCATATCCAAAGGCACCTTCCCGAACACCTGGAAGGAAGCCGATGTCATAGGGATTCTCAAGCGTTCAAAACATCCAACCGATCCATCAGCCTATCGACTCATAAGCCTACTCAAAGTCTTGGGTAAGGTATATGAAAGGCTCATCCTCACCCGCCTCAAGGACTTCATGCTGTCCCGAGGGCTGCCAATCAATGAGCAGTTCGGGTTTCGCACCCAACACTCATGCACACATCAAGTGCACCGCATCACGGAGCACATCCTCAGTAAATTTCTTCAGGGCTACCAAACTGGGGCACTTTTTCTCGACGTGGCGAAAGCTTTCGACAAGGTCTGGCACAACGGGCTCATATACAAACTATATGAGCTCGGTGTGCCAGATCGACTCGTACTTATCATACGAGATTTTCTCCGAAATCGAACCTTTCGTTACCGCGTCGAGGGAACGCGTTCCGAGGTTCACCCCATTTGTGCCGGAGTACCACAAGGCTCTGTCCTAGGTCCTACTTTATACACACTCTACACCAACGACATACCGCGCACTCGCGGTGTAGAGCTAGCCCTTTTCGCCGATGACACCGGCCTCTACGTGTCTGGATTTAAACCAGATGCTATTTGTAAACGCCTCCAATCTGCAGCCAACACCTTGGGGAAATGGTTTCGGAAATGGAGGATCGAGGTTAACCCCACCAAAAGTGCAGCCATGTACTTCTCTCGGCGCAACAAAACGCCGCATCTCCAAACTATAGAGTTATTTGATCGTCAATCCCTGGGAAAAGACAGTCAAATACTTAGGCGTCACATTAGATGAAAGACTCACCTTCGGTCCGCATGTCAACCGCGTACGGAATCGAGCAGCGTTCGTCCTAGGTCGTTTGCACCCGTTACTTAATAAAAATAGCAAAATGTCCCTGCGTAATAAAATTACACTTTACAAAGCGTGCATCCGACCCATAATGACATACGCAAGCCCCGTCTTTGCGCATGCCTCCCCGCGTCACATTCACCGACTTCAGGTAATACAAAATCGTTTCATGAGCAAGGCCACCGGTGCGCCGTGGTTCTTGCGTAACGAAAATCTACACATAGATCTTGAGCTGCCGACCATAGCTCAGTACCTGAAGCAGGCTTCTCGCCGATATTTCGACTCTGCCGTCACACACCGAAACCCTTTGATTGTAAGTGCCGCCACTTACATCCCATCGCGAATCACAGATTTACCCGCGTCCGTAGGAGACCGAGGCACGCCCTCGACGACCCTGACGACGCAACCACCAGGGCCCAAGCCCTTCATAAAACACAACACACATACATTGCACCCTCATATCGCCCTCGCCGACGGCGAGGGCGTCGCAAACAAAGTTATTCGCGATACCGCCATGTCACTGGCCGGTTCTCTCCAGTCCATACAGATAGAAGCGTTGCTGGAGTTTCTTGCGCCACTTCTTCTCCAGCGCCCACGCATTCTGAAGTGGTGGTACAGGTAGTTAATAATAATAGTGATATTAATTAAGATAATCAGAAGCAACTGACCGAGCCGAGGTTCGGCCCTCTTGGGCACCCTCGAGTCAGACGCTCTCGCGAAACAGGGTAACGGTCCAAGCCGAGGCTCCCTCTCGGGAGCCCTTGCGCTGGTTACCCATAAATAGAGGTATATACCATACCATATATACCACATATGTCGACTGAGAGCCATAAGCGCTCGGTCACCTCTCAACCCGGTGAAACTGTAAAAGCGCTGGGGCGAACAGCGGCCAACAGACCGAAAAAAAAATCGCGAGAATTGCAGATTAGGACTCTTTCGCGTATTATAAAACAAGACCTGAAGCT
This sequence comes from Teinopalpus imperialis, assembly GCA_029286865.1. NCBI lineage: Eukaryota > Metazoa > Arthropoda > Insecta > Lepidoptera > Papilionidae > Teinopalpus > Teinopalpus imperialis. The sequence goes on from JAGSMU010000012.1 coordinate 17,187,343, forward strand.
CGGGGCTTATCATTGATATATAGGACATGCCCTAAATCAATCTTTACAATTAAAGAGAGTGGATCGATCAAAACGTCTTCTGTCGCGATACGCAGGTGAAAGGCACATAAATATCCTCTTTACCGATGAAAAAAATTTCACGATTGAAGAACACTACAATAAGCAAAATAATAAAGTGAACGCTCACAGTTCTAAAGAAGCTGCTAAAGTTGATGGAAAGGTATAACGTGGTCATTATCCTGCGTCAGTGATGGTTTGGTGGGGTGTGTCTTATCAAGGAGTCACAAAACTACATTTTTGTGAAACTTCAGCCAAAGTGTATCAAGATACAGTCTTGGTTCATGTTGTGAAACCTCTCAACAATACACTTTATAAAAATATACCGTTAACTTTCAAGCAGGACTCTGCACCTGGTCACAAGGCATGAACTACCCAAGCCTGGCTTGAAACTAACGTTTCGGACTTTATAAGAGCTGAAGACTGGCCCTCATCTAGGCCAGACCTCAACCCTTTAGACTTCAAATTATGGTCCTTTTTAGAGGACATGGCCTGCTCTAAACGACACGGCGACATTGAGTCTCTCAAAAAATTTTTGGAGCAAGCAGTGGCGAAATTTCCCATGGAAACAGTGCGTAAATCCATAGATTCGTGGCCAAACAGATTAAAGGCCTGTATAAAAGGCAAGGCGGTCACTTTTCGAAAAGAATATTTTTTTATTTTTTGCTAAGTCCAATAAATATGTAGGGATACATTTTAATAATATTACATTACTTTTAAAAAAAATGCATTTTCTTTTGTAATAGAACTGATGGCCGGACTAAGTATAATATAGTATATATATTGCTTATTGCCTGTTTATATTTAGCACCCTTAACATTTTAAAAATAAAGTGTAATACTTTTTCATTTTGTCAGTTACTTTTTCATTTAAAAATATCGTATTGTCAGTTCTGTAATATATAAAGCTTAATCTTTGTTAGCAACAACCATTCTTTGAATTACACGGTACGGTACGTTAGCTGATATCCTGTCGGGCTGGCCGGGGATTATGGACAGTTTAGCGAATGAAACGTTTGGCTAAATTGCTTTGCAACGGACATTACAATCGGATGTTGCATTTACAAATAGTAATTTCATAAATCCAACGTATTGTTCCGAAAGGAATTTGTACCAATAGTGAAGATATTCATAAATTTGTTTTATATATTGACACTAGATGCAAGCGCTAATGAAATTGTTATCAGCAATTTTTAGTGCTGATTTACACGGGCTAGATGATGATGGAAGAAATCATGTGGAAATGGAATATCTTTTTCCAGAGCGAAGGCCTCCTTTTCTTTTACCTAAATACAATGCATTGTTATACAGGCCTGTATCCTAACCATTGCTATATACAATACGTATAGACAGTTTTAATAATAAAGATCTATAATATCGCAATGCTTAAATACAAAAGTCTTAATCAGTTAGTTAGACAGTGTGTATTGTCAGTGATGACCTACGAAACCAAAAAGAGGCCCTTCAAGGCCTTCACGTTGTTTCTTAAGGTTGGCAGCGCATTTGCTTACTCCTCTGGTATAGGCGATGTCCAAAGGCGGCGGTAATTACTTACCATCAGTGAGCTGCTTACTTGTTTGCCGCCTATTCTATAGAAAAAAAAAACCTCGGAGTGACGACGCAGATGAGACAGGAGCTTTTAAATGCAGCCTTTTAGAAAATTATATTTTGACAGACGCTTTTAGCAGATAAATAACAGAAGATGATAAAAATTTGGTTCTAGATTTAATGGTGATCAAGTGCCGACCTTATAATTTATCTCTCTCCCAATCTTAGATATTGTCTTCTTGGATACTCTTGGTACGTACCCGTTAATAAGGTGTCCTTTTCTGGTTTAATGGGATTGTTCTAGACTGTGATAACGTTTGTGCAATATCATATCTTCTTTATTTTGCCTTATCTTCCTTTTCAACTCACTTACCGTTTAGTTGTACACACAACTTTATGTTTTTTCTACGAGGAAATACCTCTATATGCTATATATAATATCTCTATATAATATAAACTTTAATCCAATCTTACTTTGTTGCAAGCTGAGCTTGTCTTTTGACGCAGGGCAGTTAACTCTGTGTTCCAGCAACCGCTGTCACAGACAGCTGTCAAGTACGGAGAAAGATCTTTGTCTATTCTGTCAACTAGAAATTCAGTACTCAGCAATGAATTGAGCCTTCAATAAGTATCTCCCAAGGGTAGTTAATATAGACTTCTAATGGGCAACTAATGCTTCAGAAATAATATTCAAAAAAATAAAAAACAGGTTTTGCATAGTCGTTTTAGCGATATTGTCTCAAAAGTAATATTCAAATTTTCTTTTTCATAATAAATGCTAAAAATATTTCTCAAGAAGGAGAAACTTCTTGAACTGCCAAAATAACGACATGCAAGTGCTGTACAAATGTTCCAAAATAAATTGGTATCTTCTTGGCTACATTTCTGTATGCGTGTATTCCGACTTAAGTGGAGCTCAAGTGTAACATGCACTTAAGCTTCGTCCCTAGCTTATTAATTGAAAAAGCGATAGCAGGATTGAATCTGCAAGAATTACGATTTTACCAGGTAGTTGATTTACGCAGCATGAAAAGAACATACATTGCTTATGGGAAGGTCAAGAATAGCAACTTATCCCGAAGTTTCGAGTTCTTTACAACACATTTAGTAAGCAGGACTGTTGTTTGACGCCCTGATGTCAAAGTCAGGGCAAACTACCGTCAGCTTTGAATTATTTATTTTTGGTCCGATCTACGTAGAAGAGCTCATAGTATCTTTAGGTCTTGCAGTGGTATGCCTGATTTGGGAATTCATTTTATTAATCACAAGATCCCAGGTCAATGTTAGCAGCCTAATCTTTACTATAATTATTATGTTTTCTTTTAATTTCGAAAGCCTCGCGAATCACCCTTGGTATGTATCGGTGGTCCTTGCGAACACAACCAATCTTGTCTGTGTCTCTTCTGTAACATGATAGTACAGTATTCGCTCGACTGCGTCCAGTCTCATTCAATAACTGTGACGAAGGCACAGGACCTGAAGCTCGTTGTCGTGCAAAACTTGCTTGACATGGTGTTGCTTGCCGTCCAGGTGTTTCTCGTATTCTCTGAAAGAAAGATTTGCCCACAGCTGATGGGTTGCACATTAGTGATGGATGATGGTAAGATTCATTAATTATATACATCTATGAGTATGTATTCTGTCTATACACGGTACGTGAATCATTTAGAGTGTATAAAACAAAAGTTAAAGTTAAAATGAGTTTTTTTTTATTATGACATTGAGAGTAACAAACGAGCACGCAGTTCACCAGATGGTAAGTGATTCCTGCGGCCCATGACATGTACATTCATCCTTGACAAAGAATCATAATGCAGATGCGTTGTCTTGAGGACTGAGATGGAATGCCTGGACTCCAGTAACAAAGGTCTCCGGAACCCTGCACTCACCAAATGAAATTTTACGCTGGTATTCTGTGAATGCGTGGTTCTACCTCGGTTGAGCTGACCCATTACTTCTGCAGCTAAAAACTAACTGCAGAGTAGCTCTACTTTACTAGATTTAGTAAATGCTACCAGAGAGCATTACAAACATTCCCATTAACCACGCCAACTAAACTTAAAATACTTGTAAAAGGAGTTGAATAGTTGAGATTGGGTTTTGTATTGGCAAGTGATTAGTGATAACAAGTGAAGTGATTGTCTTTGCGTGTTCTATTGCACTTACGACGGGAAGTGTTCTGAGGAAGCTTTAAGAATTTGTAAAGAATATTTTCTGACGAATTCTAGTCGTTGAATTTAACGATCATGCATCGGGAAACAATGTCAATTTTATCCTCATCATCTGATGGTTGGCAATTCAATACGTATACGCTTGTACTTTGTAAGAATATTTATACGTTAAGTACATCAGTTCAGTTTTTACTGAGTTTAATACATCCAGGATCCACAGCTGTAACTTTCGTCGCATGTTCTGCTCACTGATATTGTCGTGAACATGAATCTGAATAAATATAGAATTTTATATATATACTATAGTTTGCAAGAAAACCCAGTGACTTAATTCAGTTATGAAATTGGCTTTAACATTCCTTCTTGCCTTTTTTTGTTCTTTATCTTTCCAACACATTTGACAGTGTTTGGGTTCGACCTTTTTTCGGATGGAGGAACACGCTTTCTAAAAGAATAGTTATTTTCTTTAAAATGATTTATTTGTACTTTTGAAATAATAAATTGAGTTAATATAGCTTACAAAATTAACTAACGTAACTAATATCGTTATATTGAATTTCTATTACTTGAATTGAAAAAGACATTATTTTCTTAATACTCGTAGCATCACTTACCATCATGTGTACTATGTCCTCGTCTGTGACCCTAAAGTTATAAATAGAAAGAAAGGAAAGTACCATTCTATATATATAAATTCCTAGGTATATATATATATATTATACATGGAGGTTTCCTCATGATGTTTGCCTTTACTGCTCAGCACGTGGAAATTGTTAATTGTTATAAAAAAGGCTAAAAATATATTATAATATTATATTATAATTTATATTCCTTATTTTTATTTAATAGAGTATAAATGTAAGTAACAATACAATGTGGAATATTTACAAATATTAAAAAAAAGTTATATCCTAAATGTATACTATATTCTTCAAGAGTCCTGCCATCAACAACCAATTTCATTGAGAGAGAAACAAAGAGCACCTGCGATCTCACTCAAAGGTTCTGGTCGTATAATTTTATGTACAGCTTTATGCTACTCAAAAATATGCCGAGTTATCCTTGGTAACAGTACAACACAGTAAGCAAATATTGAGCAACTAAAAATCATCTGCTACACGAATATCTCAACCATCATCATCATCACCGCCTATCCAACATAGGCCTCCCCAATAGACTGCCACGTAGCACGATCCTGAGCTACTTGCATCGTCGTCGTTGCATTTAGTCGGGGGTCATCCTACACTGTGACTGCAAGTCCAAGGTTGAAACTTTCTTTCCCATTGATTATCGATGCTACAAGCTATATAGCCTAATGCCACATCAGCTAACTAAGAATTTGATCTATTTCGGTCCCCATCGTTTTACTGCGGATGTCTACGTTGCGTCTTCTATAACTCAGAGAAAAACCCGGAAATAGCTCGCTCTATAGATCGCGGAGTGGACTTTGAGCTTTCTCTTACAAGCATCAGTGAAGGATAATGCCTCTCGACCATAAGTCATCAATGGCAACACTCACTGTTTAAAAATTTTAACTAAATAATTGAAAATTTAAAAATAAAGTCAGTAGTAAAATATGAATATTTCGGGGCTGTTTTTAACGTAGTGACCGGAAGGAAACCTATCGATGTTAATGTCAATACATCACATCGGACTAGGGAATGAAATGACGAGTGAGTGATTCTATGTTTGCGGAAATGCTTAAGGCATTACAATGTATGTTGCGCAGTGGATATAACAAGAAGATATCAACTAGGACGTAATTTTTGTATAACATTAAGATGGCCAACTTAAAATTGACATTTGCACTTGAAGCTTGTCATTGGTATATAATAGTAAGAGTAAAATAAAACACCACGCGACCCCAATGTTGATTGGTACACATTTTATATGTCTTGAAAATATCTTTGTTTATTTATTTTTTAGACAAGCAGAGTTGAGCACGTGGTTAATCATAACTTGAAATTGCAATTAACGCCTTTATAGGTGTCGGCAGCGGGGATCGAACTCGGTTTGATCGCGTACTATTACTAACTGAGCGATTTAAAAGCGAGCGCTTAACTCTTAGCTCTTTTGATTTATTGCCCTTTATAAATGATTTGTAAGCATCACTTAAATTTATTTACCTAAAATATTTATATATTATACATATATATATATATATATATATATATATATATATATATATATACATTGATCGGTCATAAAGACGAGCTAATCGTTATTAAAACTCAGCAATGAATCCAATCAACCAAAAAAGTAATTCGAGCAAATGCCATTAAATTTAATGAGACACTTTTGTCAGATTCTCCTTTGAAAACGCTTCGCAGTCATTTCTAATATCAATTATTTCAACCATGGTGCCCGAAAAGCCCGTTAGACTAATTTGCGATCGGTCTTAATTGGAATTTTATGTGCCAATCAATTTTAGTACGTACTTTTTCCGTGTCCTTTTTGAATCGGCCCAGTCATGCCAATATCTAGTAAATAAGCAATAAAGGTCTCCGGATCCCTACACTCACCAGATGAAACATAGCAGCAAAATAATCCTCAGGAGTAGATGTCAAACTATTGTATTACTATCATGTTAAAAAATATCAAAGCCAGGTAATTTTTTATTGTAAACTAATGCACTGTTAGCTAAATTAGAAGTATGTGTATTTTATGCTTCTTCGCTATGCAAATGCTCTCGAATAACCTCGACTGAAAATGTCGGTATTTGATCTTAGTATTTGCTTAAAGTACATACACGAAGCGACCTCGGAGCGTAGTTCATGTGTAGGAGACTATATTACTCAATTAAAATTAAAACAGGATTGGATAATAAATAGAACTTAACATTTCTAGTGTGCAAAATAACTTAACATCTATTACATAAGTTTATAGTGAGGTTACCGTGAGACCATCAGAATATGCCATGAGAATAGCTAGACTATCAAATGTCTTTTGAAGGAACAAATCTTAAACATAAGTTTATTGTAAAACTTAGTGATCCACCAGACGTTTTCATTGTGTCAACCATTTACGCACCTGGAAGAGGGTAATAGCTGTGAATTATCTGTATATTTTATCTTTCCACGATAAATAATCCGATGTATGACCTAATCGAAGTAAGATAAGAAACCATGTACTTTCTTGTGTCTTGCGTCCTCGAGTCTCTGATTTAAGTAATAAAATATTACGTAAACAACTGTTATAACTGTGCTCTACAATAATTTCTTTATACATGGCAAAAGTTCATAGATTTCTACTGCTAAGATCCGGAGATCCAATCAAAAGAAAAAATTCCAAGTTCAAAATATCGAAAGTGTAGTTTTGCTTATTTTCCATATTTTTATTTATATATAATGTTAAGTTCTAACTTTGAAAATACATTAAGTGATTTTGTAAATATGTCCACATAACAGCTGGTAATTTCTTCAAACTTCATCTACGTCTTTATCGAGGAGTGATCTTCCTAATTGCCCTCGTCTACACTTCGACCTCTCTGCAGAACTTTAATTAACTTAAGAAAGTTCTACGGGCAGCTAACTCTGGAATATTTCACGGATTATTTCAATGCAATTTATTTTTAATTATATTTGTATTAGCAAGTGAGTAGTATTAACAAGTGAAGCGATTGTTTTTACCTTTTGGAGCATTTACAATGCGGAATATTCTGAGGAATTGTTTTGATTCATTCCAGCTGTTGAATTGAACCATTATACATTTGGACAGAATTTAAAATTTCATCTTCACCATCTGATAGTTAATTTCACTAATCTGCGTTTTGTACGGAGCGTGACTCTCGTACCGATACGACGTAGGGACCTTCAAGGAATTATGTCTTAAATGCCGGAAACGTTTTTCGCTATACCAATTTATGTCGTACGCAAAAGAAAATTAAGTTGAATTTCCATGCTTACCAAAATAAGTCGATTAGCTCTTAGTGATTGTGCTAGTATTATTAATATTTATCAGATAAAATGTTAGTAAGTAGGCGATATATTTTTTTATATTGATTCGTAATGTGATTTAATTGCTTCTTTATTCGCTTGTCCGATAAATCCACGCCCGTCTAGGTTGATGCGTACATGCGTACTTCAGCTAGTTTTAAGTTTTAGCTTAATGTCACTCTCTCCCTTTGTGTAAATATTTGCTTTAGTTTTCAGCTGAAGCTCTATGTCCCTGCTACATTGTAAAATGCTTGTAAATCATTGTTTTCTAAGGACTCGTAATATAACCAAGTATCAGTACAGTCCTCATTACCTCGACTCGCATAAAATTGTACATAAAATTATACGAGAAGAAACTTTAAGTGGTATCGCAGGTGCTCTTTGTTCCTCTCTCGGTGTTATAGGTTGTTGATAATAAGGCTCGGGATAAAAAGAATACGGGACGTACAATGAAGTTATAATACTGTATTTGTTAATTTTATTTAGTATTTGAAAGCATTTCAGTGAAAATAAAGCTAATAAAGGTATTGAATTAAACTTTTATACTGATATATGTATGTATTTATCGTTTACTTTAACTTTTTTACGTTTTGTGCCAACATTTCTAATTGAGGCTATTGAGGTGTTCGTCTTTGGGATGTATTAGTTATTCAGAATTACCAGCAGATTTTAATTTTAATAATTAATAGTAGACAATAGTTCAGGTTAACAAAAATCTGTGTCAAAAAGTCCTCCGCATTACTTTCGAAACTCGCATTACATCGGGGTAGGAAATAGGGCGATGAATGACTCTGTGTTTGCACGAAAGTTTAGTCACTATAATATATAATGAGCTTCCCGTTTAGCGCTGCATCCAAAACTTTCCTAAGTCAATTAAAGTAGTACATCGAGATCGGACCGTTGAGGACAATTATAAAGTCCAATGCTTAATTAGAACGAATTCGGTTTGTAAAACTATGGACGTGCACGACATTTTGTGACAATACATTTTAGCAACTCTAATGTTAGTTTAACGCGTTTCTGTCAGTGGTTGAGCCACGTTGTAGCGCGTTTCTAACTGTACCAAGAATGTGTCGGCTCTAACGGGAAGGAACCACGTCATTATAGAATACCAGCAAATATCTAAATATGTTACGTTTCTACATTGTGTAAGGTTTTGTTCAATACAGTGGTAAATTTATAATTTCGGGAATTTTAAAAATAATAATGTTAGCACTTAAGAATTAGGAGTGGGGGTAAGGTGGCGGCAGATTGCTGCGTGATGGATTCGTGGAAGTCAGTTGGCACATATATATATGTAAACATATTAACGCAAATACTCTAGAGGGAACTGTACCAGTTAAGGTCTAAATTCAACATGAAAAGTCGGCTCGATCGGAGACACTCCACACAATACCATCGTGAATTAGCATCAAAACGCTGCTGGGTTTCGTATGGTGAATGTAGAGATCCTGGGATCCAATTAAGGGTAACAAGACATTCCGTCTCAGCCCACAGCGGTGACAACTCATGTTCGTTTTGACTTTTTCCTGAGGATTAACGTCATTGTCTAGTCAGATTTTATATTTATACTTATTTGACGTTTATTTTTACTCATTTTTAATTTACTGTAACTCCAAACCTAATTTTGCTTCGAACCATTTACAAATCCTTTTTGGAACTTATCGATCCTAGTTTACAAATATTATTATCGATTACGATTTTATTGAATGCGAAGTTAGCCAGATTTCCCGTGTCTCCGAACTCGATGGACCAAGTTTCGACCGACCAAATCCGAGTCACTAATAAGCGTCCCGGTAATTATTCTTTGATGTGCTTCTCTTATTTTGAATTAGAAAGTTAATGCCTATGATCGTTTTAACATTTGTATTCAAATTTATTTACCAGTTATTAAGAAAAAAGTGTATTATTTTTTTATTTTTTTCATTTATACGTCATATAATACTATTGGATTATCTTATTTAATTATGGCTTGGCTTGAGCGGGGGTACGGTATATACAGCACAAAAACGCTACTGAGTTTCGTATGGAGTGTGTAGGATCCCAGGGACTCATTCACAAGTAACGGGCATTCCATCTCAGTCCTTAGGGGTGACCACGCACTTTTATACTGAATGTTTGTTGAGGATAGAGAGGAGGGAGGATGTAGAGTTGCACGTCGGATGTAGAGTTACACGTCGGATGTAGAGTTACACGTCGGATGTAGAGTTACACGTCGAGGGCTATATCTCACCATCAATTTAACTATGTGCTCGTTTTCACGATTCTAGCTGCGTCATAAATTGAAAATGGAGAACTACGCCCACGAAGAAACCCTGCATGGAATAGCAACATAACGCTGCTGTTACGGGTAACGTAGCCATCTCGTCCTATCATGCATACAATATGGCCGTATATCTTGAATCTTTGTTGAAGTTGGTACTTAATTACTCATCACAAAAAAAAATTTCATGGGAGCTTACATGAGAACTATGTATTTATTTTCTTACTAAAGTCGACGCCTTAAAATTCATACAACGTATCGCGTTAATTCTTATCTAATTCGTTAAGTTTATGAAGGCGGTGTGAGACGCCTTATCATACTCTTGAGTATAGGATATCATTGCACGGATATTCAGGGAAGACAGCAACGATGTTATATTGTATTGAGAGTGGCAAACGAATACTCAGTTCACATGATGGTAAGTTATTCCTGAGGCCTATTACACCTAATTTCATACTCAACAAGGATTAGCTGTGGTAGCTCAGGTTTATAATTATACTTATAAAAGTTATACTTTTAATATATAATGAAATCGTAAATAGACATTTTGTGTGTATGTCCATGAGTTTGTGTATACTAATCTCCACAATGGCTAATACAATATGGATTTAGTTTTCAGTGGATTTTAGTTTAGACGAAATTTCGGGATCAAATTTAGTGTTTGTAAAATCGGTTAAATCAATTCTAAGTTGCTTATGTAGCCCCGCTTTTTAGATATATTTCGTGTTAAAGATTTATCATTATTATATATAAATATTTTTCTGTAGTATTGTATTTAAGTTTAAATTTCATCATCACAACCTATCCATAGTCCACCGCCCGACATGTACAAATCTCCTCCACGGATTGCCACAAAGCACGGCCCTGAGTCAACTGCATCCATTGAAAACTTGCATTCGTCGTTGATCCATCTAGTGCGGGTCGTCCTACACTGTGGCTGCCAGTCCGAGGTTGCCATAAACTTATATACCCTGCTCAATTTTTTTTTCAATAAAATTAAATAGAAAACATAAGTATGTTTTACATTCAACGAACAATGTTAACGGTCTTTTTATATCTTGACTCAAACAGAAAGCAGGATTAGGAAGAACACGAGCGCACAATTCATTAGTGCGAACCGGATAAGTAAACAATAAGCTCGTTAGTGGAGTTAGTGGAGGTCTCGATTTCACAGCTACGAGGAAAATAAGCCGTCAGATTATTCTGTGAATTATGTTAATTATGACGTCGTGAATAAGTGATGCGTATGTCTTCATATCGTTATATGTAAGGAGGATCTTTAGACTCAGAAACTTTTATAGTGATTTTTTTAACATATGTTAATTTATTACGACGATGCTGCCACGAGGACTGCTGTTGCATCACCACTGCGCTCCGACCTTGTGGACGAAGAATGTCGACGACAACAAAGAAGGGCGAAATACGGTCTAGGAAAAATTATCTTAAGGAGGATGGAGGGTTCGAAACCCAAACTCGGACTGCTATCTGATCATTTAACGGACTGTTTAAGGGTGGATAGGTCGATTTAAAAGCGGCTTGGATCACGATGAACTGAATTTAACTGAACTGAAACGATACAACGTCGTTTATACTCGTAATGATTTAATGGTTAACCGTAGAAATGTAATAAAAGTATTGCACAAATTATAATAAAAAACATTGATTAATTATTGACAATAACCAATAAAAAATACATTACATTAATGCCCCGCACGCCGAGAGTTAGTACGCGGGAAGTGTTATGAATTAAAAATATAACAAAATTGGAACATCTAAATAAGAAATTATAAACTGAATCATTTCGTAAGTAGGACCGGAATTTTGTAATATTTGTGAATAATTATGTTCTCATAGTAAAGTAAAGGTATATTATCAATTGAAATGAATATATTGTAGTCATGTGTATTCACAAAACATTTGAAGAGAGTTCGAAGGAAGTTCAAAGAAATAAAAATAGAAAGTTTTTATAAATGGCAGTGACTTGCAGTGACAAGTGACAATTGTGCAGTCTTCCTTGCATCCAGAAGTTTCTTAAGTCAATTAAAGTTGCACAGAGTTCGCACCGTCGGGGACAGTTTACCTCTAAACTCTCCCTTATAAAGCTTTGGCCAAACTTTGCAGAACTTACCGTGCTTCATTGCATATTCAATTAATTCCTCAGTATATTGTTTAATAAGGCTAACACATAGGACCTACACATAGTGATGTTCTATTGTTGTGGATATAGTATGTGATAGTAAAAGCATCTTAAGCTTAGTTGGATTAGTTAACAGGAATGTTTGTAATATTAATAGCACTGCTATCGTTTAAAGAGAAAAGCTTAAGAGTTACGTATACATCATTATAACAGGAATATTTAGAAAATCTACACATCAAACTTACGTTCTCTTAAGCTTCTCTGTGAATTATTCAAGAGGTTTGTCAAACCTTAACAGTGCTTGTAGCATTATTTTGTAATTTCTTTATTTCCGAACCCAACCACATAGCGAACTCACTTCAACATACAAAAGTCTTTGATAACAACGGTAGGTAAATGCCACTATAATTTAAAAAAAAATCACATCGTCATCACTGCGCACCAATAGTACACTGCTGTCACTCGCCGCACAATAAATGCCGCAATTTATAATAAATGTATATAAAACAGTTTCACGATATCAAGTAATGGAATCGTTGAGATTAAATCCGTCGCAGTTCGGTGGGTTCAGTTAACTTAACCGTCCATTTTCCGAGCCATGAATGGAACCTCCGACACGGTTTAACGATTATTTCGGTCTAACAGCGATAGTTGGAACTAACGGTGTAAGGCAGTGCCCGTCGGATAGTCGATCGAAGTCGACAAAGCTAGTCATCTAAATTTGCTCATTTATACAGTCACTAGAAGAGAAGGATGGAATCAGATTTATGTGTAATAAAAAACTTTTGATTAAAGGCCGTATAAGAAAGCTCAGAACCACTCATCTAGTTATGGGGAGAACTAATAGCTTAAAACATTGTTGCCCAACCATTTTAATGTAGCAACACACGAAAAGCTCAAGAGATCAATAACAGTAGCAGTTTGTCAGTAGATAGGTAGAGCTACGCTGCAGTTTGTTTCTAACTGAAGAATGAATGGGTCGGTTCGAACAGGGTAGGACTATGCCCTCAGAAAATACCAGCGTGGAATAGCAACATAATGCTGCTGTTTTTCTTCTGGTGAGTGAATGGATCCGGAGATCTTTATAACTTGTGACGAGGCATTCCATCTCTGTCCTCAAGGGTGACAATGCATCTGCGTTATGATTCCTTGTCAAGGATGTATGAAGATGTCATGGCCCGCAGGAATCAATTACCATAAGCTGTGTGCCCGTTTGTTACTTTCAATTTAATAAAATAAAAAAAGAACAAACATTGCATCTTATTTATTGAAAAGATTGAGAAAGTATGACTGAAAAAAATAACTTAACTGAAGTGGCCATGGGCTTATCATATACACACATATAGCGAAGAAAAATCATACAAGCGCACACTATATATTTTTAGAGTCTACATGTCAACAAACAACCTTTTATATAATATACTAGCTTTTATAACAAACGTGCCCACACATTACACGAAGAGCTTTTATATAAGCTTTATGAAGTCCTCAAGACATCGACGCGCATAATATCGAAGACGAATACATCCTATATATAATTTGTCTAGTTTAGTAATATTGTTAATTTTGAAATTTTAAATTATTTTATATAATATAAGGGATGACATGTGAGTTCACAGTTCACCTGATGCTCGAAGTCCCATAACATCTACATCCATCCTCAGCACAGACTCAAGATGCAAATGTATTGCTACTTCTAAGGTCTTGGACGAAATGACATGCTACTTGTAACCTGGTTTTCGGATCCCTACACTCACCATACGAAAAACAGCTGGGTTATGCTGCCATTTCACGTTGGTATTCTCCTGGTCCTCCTCGATTGAACAGACTTTTTATGTTGCATCTAGAAGCTAACTGTAGCATTGCTGTACCTTTAAGGTACAAAATGTCTAATCACATATATCGCCAACCTTAGACTATTGTAGGAACACAATATTTGGGGTATATAATCAATACTCCATGTAGACAACTTATAATTTTATTTTACACGACCAACACTCTTCAACGTTCCTCGCCGACTGACTTCCCCGAGATTATCATGCACCAATCTGCCACCATGTTGCCCTCACTCCCCAGTCTTTAGGGTTGCCATTTATTATTGTTTAAATTTTCCATAATTACAAATCTACCGATGTATTGAACATGACCTTACACTATGTAGAAACGTAATATATGCACTCATTTTAATTAAAAACACTATATTAATTTATATGTTATTTTATTACTTTATTGAGTATCTCAAATGGTACGTATTTAAACAAGATACTATTAAAGCCATTGTTTTATCATAACCATAAAATATCTTAAGTTTTCCAACGAAAGAAGAAAACCTTTTATTGACGTGTATATATTTATAGTGTTATTAAAAAATACCTTGATTATTCTTGAGATCTTCCTTCTTTGCAAATCTAGTCACTAATCACAAGGGATATTCGGGCAAAAACGGTTAATTTTAATGAGACACTTTTGTCGAATTCTCTTTAGAAATAGGTCCGTAGTAATTTCTAAATGCAATCATTTCTATCACAGTACTTGAAATTCCAGTTACACTAATTTGCAATCGGTTCTAATTGGAATTTTATTCCCTTCACAATACTTTGGGATAATTAGAATACCACCCGTTTATATATATACGCACATATACACATATATGTATATATATATATATACATATAGAAGAGGGGCCAAACAAGGCAAAGTCATTACCGTTGCCCATGAACTTCCGCAACACCAGAGGAGTCGCAGATGCGGTGTCGGCCTTTAAGAAAGGTTTTATCATCACAGTCCATCTATAGTCCACTGCTGGACGTAAGCCTCTCCCATAGATTGTCACAAAGCATCCTGATGAGCCTGCATCCATCGACTTCCAGTTAGCACACATCGTCGCTCCACCTAGTTGGCGATCGTGTTGTAACTACAAGTATGAGGTTGCCACTCGAGAACCTGTCTTCCCCGTCGGTTTTCTGTACGAGGTATTTGACCAACTCGTTGCCTTACGTTCAGTTTACTGATCTTTTGAGCTATGTCTATGTGAGCTGTATGTTTGTATTTATTACGAGCTCAGCTCGGAGTTAAACCCACGAGTTGGAAGAGAAAAGTACAGGTAACAGTTGAATACTGTAACCACTATACGACGCGATCATTTCAGGAGTTATATAACAATATATTCATTATAGGGCAACATTCATCACAATCGTTCCTTTGATACTTTTTTTTACTTTATTTGCTTGTTAATGAGAAATTGTTTCATTATTAAACGAAAATATATAAATAAAATTAATTTTCTAAAAACGTTATAAGAAAACGATTGAAACTTTATTTCATTTTCAATAATATGAAACCTTACAACTATACAATAATTAAAAACCCTAAAACTTTTTTCAAAGGGAAAGGTAAACTTGGATCTGGTCGTACTTTGACCATGCGCCAGGAATATTAATATTTTCATTTTTTTAATAAAATTATATCCTTTGAGGGTATTATTTTAATACACCGTGACCTTTTGAGTTTTCCTTTGGGAGAAGTGTGGTCAAATAAATTAACTTAGTAGTAATATTCATATATCTATATATATCAATAAGTCATTCGGTTATAAATATCTCACAATAGAGAAATGAGTGTACCACTTAAAATTTGGGGTTTTGTTTCAATACTAGTAATTAAAATAGAAAATATAGATGGCTTCAGGGGTGACAAGGCATCATAATGAAGATGCCTTGTCACCCCTGAGGACTGAGATGGAATGGCTCGTCACCAGTAATAAGGGTCTTCCGTTCCCTACACTCACGTGACGAAACAAAGCAGCGTTATGCTACTATTGTACGCTGCTACTCTGTGGGGACGTTGTCCTCCCGCGATCAGGCCGACCCATTCGTGTGAATAAAATAAATAAATAATATCAGATTAATAATTCATAATTCTTGTTATGCTGCTATGTTCCGCGCAGTTGGAATGTCGTCGACAATCCACCAAAAGTAATTATAACCCGCTACAGTTCTCCCTTTGTTAATAATTATCAACACATGCTACTAAAACAAATAAACATTGAGAACCAGAGTTGGCACCGGTTCTTAAGCATCTCCTCCTACTCCATGACTCCTACTCTTTAGGAGTCGTCCAGAATTCCTGGAAGTCAGCTTTGGTGCACCCGATCTCTAAAAAGGTGATCGCTCAGATCCGTCCAACTAAAGGCCTATTCCTATAACGCCCTTGTTCTAGCAAATAATGGAATTTATTGTAAACAGCCAGCTCATGAGTTATTTAGAAGAACACGAGCTGATTAGCCACCGCCGCTACGGCTCCCGTCACTCAGCTTGTGACCTGACCTACTTGACCCATCGATCGGGCGCAGGCGGTCGAGTCCAAGTGAGTAAAATGTGTGCATCCTTGAAGGTAAGGCAAAATTGGCTTTCAAAAAAAACTGGGCGTGCTTAATAGAGCGAGACAGTATTTTATGTCAGCCCACTGTTTGCAACTTTACAAAGCGCAAGTTAAGCATGGAATACTGCATGGAATACTGTTCTCATCTCTGGACTGGAGCACGACAGTACCAGCTTCTTCCGTTTGACCGAATTTAACGAAGAGCGACTCGAATCTTTGTTGACCAGGTACTTTCCGATCGGCTTGATTCGCTCGCATTGCGAAGAGATGTTGCATCTTTTTGCATTTTTTTAACAAAATTACCATGAGGAGTGTTCTGAGGTGTGGTTCAGATTTATTCTAGCCGCTGAGTTTAAACGTACATCACGACAGAGTTCAAAATATCATCCTCATCATCTCGATGGTTGGTAATCCACCACTTCGCGAAAATTCCTGCCAAGCGCAACTACTCTGTGCAATGAGCTGTCGCCAGCGGTATTTCCGAACGGATGCAACTTAGGGGCCGGCATATATATTATATTCTATATTTAAAAAAACATATATGTAATTTAAATATGTCGCGATACAGCCGCTAAATAAAAAAGGAATGCTCCTTTGCCAGGAATTATCCTTCTCTTCTTCGCTTAATCGCTTTATGACCATGATCCTTATATATGAGGGTAAAGGTTTGGGCAAAGGTTTTTTCATTTAGAGAATATAAAATCGGCAACTATCCACAGAGAAGCATTCCACTAATATCAGACCACATTGTCCCAGACCTCCGTGGATCCCACGGATCTCTAGTTGTACGACTATGTATACTATTTTGTTTATTTATTTAACTTTTATGTACACAAAGCATTTATATAAGGGAAGTAATATAGGAAAGGTATGTACAAAGGTGCAGCTTATTTTACAATTAAAATTGTTGTTCCTGATAATATGTCCATATTATCAGGAAAAAAAAAAAAGTGTACTCACAAAAAAAGAAGAATAAAGAAAAATAGAGAGAAAAAAATATACAAATAAATAAAGGACTATATCTATTTATAAAAATGCATAAATTTATTTAATGTAAACATAAGTAATAAATATAAATATATATATATATATATATATATACATATATATATATATATATATATATATAGCATACAATAAAGCTAGCATAATATTTCATTATATATTCAACTGGATAAAGATAAGTAGTGTTCATTCGCTAGTTTTTTTAAGTAGCACAATAGTTCTTGGCACGAATTTTTTGAGGAAAAGCATTCCACAAACGAATTTTGTTGTTTATCTTTCAGTACTAATTACTTTTCGCTTGCTTAACTGCCCTAAAAGCATTCTAATCAAATCGTGACGAGAAACATGGTCCCAGCCCTCCGTCGGATTCGTCTCCCGCTGCGCGACTGGCGATTCTAGTGGCCCCGCGGAGTGTACACGCCAAAAAAGATTTTGTTCAAATTTTATTGATTATCTTTCTCTTTTGCTCTTTGCTAGTTTTACGTGAACGTAGTAAATTGCGGCAAATATAGAATAGTACGAAGTTATAGAAATAAGATTAATTTTTATGTCTAGACCTTAGCAACATTAGAAGGCTACAATACATACTTTAGTTTCATATAGTAGAATTCAATAAACAATAGTATAGAAATCATTTTGTTTCATTTGACTAGCTTTGCAGACTTAATTTGGTTTACATTAGATTACGAATAGACATATTAAAGAGATATCTTTTTCCACAGTAGACAGTCTCATCGTTTTATAATTAGTATATACAGGATTACTGTACATTATCAAGCTATCCGTGATGGCGAAAATTTATTGCAATATCTTATATACACTATTACCATTATTTATTCATTAATAGTGGTAGAACCACTTTGTAGTTTGTTTCTAGCATCATAAATAGGTCGACTTGATCGGGGAAGGGCCACACCCTCACAGAATATAAATCTAAAATACAAACACTATTACAGGCTTCGGGATAACTCCACCGTAGATCACAGCTACGA
Organism: Teinopalpus imperialis; assembly: GCA_029286865.1. NCBI lineage: Eukaryota > Metazoa > Arthropoda > Insecta > Lepidoptera > Papilionidae > Teinopalpus > Teinopalpus imperialis. The sequence goes on from JAGSMU010000012.1 coordinate 17,205,830, forward strand.
GGGTAGTTACAGTATAGGTAAATTGAATTCCCTGTTCCTTCAGCGGGATGTGAGGTAACAATATTAATACTTCTCACCAACTCTACCTTGGCTGCGGGAACAAGAGCAATGGCACTTTCAGTTCCCACCAGTCTGACTTCGCGCGTCCAAGGCGAGCAAGCGAGACACACTGAGCTAGCCGTGTGTAGTTCCATTTTTTCTGTCAGCCACGGCTATTATGTATACGGCTATAGCCGTGGCCATATCAACGCTGGAACCCATTCAGAGGGGTAGACCTCCTCCGTAGTTCCACTAAAAAGACATGTACATCAAGTGCGATAGAAGGTTCGGATGCAATGTCATCCAGATGCGGAAACCAACAGTTTGTACTGCATAAATATTATTCCACGGACGGAAAAATAACTCGGGTACTCTGGCAAGTAAGTCACGTAGCCGTGAAAAACATCAACTATAAAACTGACGAAGGAATTGAATCAGAACAAAATCATCATCACCAGCCCTTCACGGGTACTCGCCGTTTCCTTCTTACAAATAAAGTATGGATATTTGATCATTATAATGGAGATGATATTTACCCTTAGTCGATTACGAAGGCCACTTTTATAGATAGCAATTACTAGGAAAAGAGAAAAGATATAATCCTTTTTCTTTTCTTGAAGTAACAATCTCCGGCGATTTCTGGAAAAATCTTTAAATAAAAAGCTTGAATTAATTAAGGAAGTTGCGACTGCGGAGACATTACAATTTAATTTCCTTGATGTTTAATCAATCAAAAGTATGTTTGTTTTTTTATTACAGTTAGAGTAACAAACGAGCATACAGTTTTTGATGGCAAGTTATTCCTGCGGCCCATGACATCTACATTCATTCTTGACAAGGAATCATAATGCGTTATCACCCTTGAGGACTGAGATGGAATGCCTCGTCACCAGTAATAGAGATCTCTGGATACCCACACTCACCAGAGGAAACACAGCAGCATTATGCTGCTATTGTACGCTGCTACTCTGTGGGGACGTTGTCCTCCCGCGATCAGGCCGACCCATTCGTGTGAATAAAATAAATAAATAATATCAGATTAATAATTCATAATTCTTGTTATGCTGCTATGTTCCGCGCAGTTGGAATACCAGACATCGTTTCAACCAATTTACTCTGCAGTTAGAAACAAGCTGCAATGTAGCTTTACCACTGTGGAAAGTAGACAGCATTGATTTGATGTACGCGGAACTAATTGCGTGTGTCCACATATCACCTGAGGATAAGTGCCGCTGACGCCCACGACGACTTTTTTTTATAGAATAGTAGGCAAACTATGAAGCAGCTCACCTAATGGTAAATGATTACCGTCGCCCATAAACATCCGTAACACTTTAAAAAAGGTGTAGATTCTTTTCTTTTGCTTGGTTACCCGTATTTCGGTAATTGGTGGTTCGTAAGTGGTATTCTGTGAGCGCAGTCCACCCCCGCTCGAGTCTATCCTTTCATGTTGCTACTAGAACTTAGCTAAAGCGTGTCTTTACTACTGAATTGATATTGAACGTCAATTGAACAATTGAATTCTTTGATATTTATAATTAAGATATTTCAGTTTAAAAAGAAAAGGATATACGAAAACTAAATACGTGTTAGAAAATATCGCCCTTTGATAGGTTTCATGGACTTCTACCAATACAAAAATTATATGAAATATATCTTAATTCTTGTATCAAAGTATTATACAATTATTACTACACGATACAAAGCTAATGAAATGTTATATTTCATAATTTTAATTAGTGTATGATTATTGTGGCGCCAATAGAAGACTTGCAAGTTCTACTTAGTACATTCTTATTAGAAAATCTTGTGTAAGATATAATAATTATTATAAATTAATAAATTATATTATACATATATAAAGATGTGAAGCAAGTAAGAATTATAAGCAACCTATGACCGTATAAAAGTGAGGGCAGCTATTATAAAACAATTATTGTAATCGCATTTTAATTGAAAGCGAAAGTTCTGCTGCAAGTACAATACATAGAAATTTAACCTACTTAATATTAAAGCCTTCCGTAGCTATGATCCGTAACATACATTAATAAAGAGTTAATTTAAACAAAGTTAGGTTCATTTAAACACATTCGAGTACATTTATTAGTACATAGTTTAGTTAATTTTAAACTCACCAGAAATAAGATGTGAATCGATATATTTACGTGTTTGTTGAACACAACATAAACAGTGATCCTTTTATCATTTCAAGACGACGCAGACCACGTGCAACTATACTCGTAAAATGCTGTAATTGACAGAATTGCACCGGAAATGCAGTTTATAGTTCTCTTGAGACACGGGTGTTCTTTGTTCAGAGTTTTCTATGAAAAATTGATATTGTTAGATACTCTATTTGTAATGTTGTTAGGATTGTTGTTACGTAGTTTGTAAAGTAAAAAAGTAAGTTTATACATATATGTATATATAAATCCCGCAGCGAAGAATAACCCTCCCTAAAGAAGGATTTCCTAGGCATGCAAGTTTTCTCAAGATTTTCCGAGCACGTTGGATAAGTAGGGGATCGAACTAAAATAAGCGAGTGTTTAGACATTGAGCTGCCGTGACTACTAATATTTTGTCTTCATCATCATCACAGCTTGTCCATAGTCCACAGCTTAACATAGGGCTCCCCCATAGATTGACGCAAAGCGAGATCTCAAGCCGCCAACATTTATTGATTTATCGCAAACTCGCATAGGTCTTCGCTCGATCTAATGGGGTGTCGGTTTACACTGCGACTGCCTGTCCGAGAATTTTCCTCATTGGTTATCGGTTTAACGAGATAATATGGCTAGCCTATTGCAACTTCAGCTTGGTAATCTGCAAGTTATTGTACCTCTACTCATTTATTAAGACGAGGACGACATCCAACTTCAACAAAGATACAAAAAGCACATGTGTTGTTAGGACTGAGATGAAATGCCTTGTTTTCAAATACGAATCACTGGATTGAATAGTTTGTTTTAAACACTTTTGTCATTATATATATATTTTAGTTTTGACTTTGGGTTTTTTTGCATCCATGTCACTGACATAATCTGATTTAATCGCATCCCTGGTAAAACTGTTACACTTGCATTCGCTAGTTGGCAGTATAACCTAAGACTTGAGAGACGCGGTTCGCGCTTTATATTTGGATAGTAGTTTCAATTAAATTAGCCAATCCCGTCGCCTGGCCACCCTATTCTGATTCCATTTACCCTTGATTTTATGTCCTGTATTGAAATAAATATTCCAAAAGTATTGACGAGTTATTTATATATTGCTAGCTCTTAACGACTTTCCCCGAGTATAGTTATATTTTTACGGTCCTAATAAAAATATTATGGATTTTACAAATAACTTTCATATTTTTCAGATTACGTTCACTATATTAAAATTTTTGCAAACGGAACTATGACTGTAAATTTCTCAGATCAAAAAATGTAACAGCCGGGACATCTGTGGCAGGAAAAAGAGAGTCTCATAATGGAAAATTGGTCGCATTGTAACCGTTATGTATTGAATTGGCGAATGTCGAGTGCCACCCAGTTATAGCTCCCGAGGCTATCGTCGACGTTGTGGCGAATGCAGCGATATCGCGAAATTACTTGTGTGATACAGTATACTCGTATCATATCCATTCTTGATCAATGAGGTTGTACGGACTTGGAATTGTATCGTTTGTGATGTGTTCTATTTGGTTTTATAAACAAACACAAATAATTAGTTTTCCAGTCTGGGTCCATTGCCATTGCCATGTTTCTGAACTTTTTCTATACCAATTTATGATAAACAATCGAGAAGAGACGTATATTTGTAAATATTAAACTAATGTTGATCATGTATTTCTCCAGGCTCTAACTCAGTCAATTTCATCCACGTTCTGATAGTGCACACATGATGTCAACTGCGTAGAATATATTGCTGTACAGGCAGAGGCGCTCACTTGTAATCACCACCCCCAAGGCAGCGCTAGTTTGAATTGGTAACGGGAATGTTAGTAATATTACAGCTAGATTAGTTAATATAAATATTTATACTAAGTTAGCATTGTTAGTATCATTAGACATCTCCACCATTAGACTGTCGTGAAGCATCTCCTAGCACAAGCATTGTCAGCTTGGTTGTTGTGGTCAACCGGAATATTGGTAACGTTAATAGCATTGCTATTATTCTTTATTAAAAAAAGATAAAAAAAGGACATTGAAATAAAAATTTGTACAATTACAAAGATATTATTTCTTCTCTTCTTTCCGTATCCTACGACATATCATCCTCGTCGTTTTTGTCACACACAAGATACAAGATATTTCGTACTCGAAAACAATAAATTGAACTTGCATAACTTGGGTAATATAGTACCTCCGACTTAGGTACTCTTGTCGCTGAGCCATGCAGATAACAATAGAAATATTAAATTCAATAAAATGGAAAAAAATGCCAATGGTGGAACCAGCTTAATTTACTAAAAAGATAAAATTGTAAAAAGAAATCACGTAGCGCATAAGTAATCACACCGATACCAAAATACCTACCTCAGAACGAAAGAATCTTTTGCGGTCATCGTTAAAGGTCTATCAAATGGATTAAATCAGGTGGTCTTAAGTATATCAGGTGACATACGGTCGTAAAACCTGTAATCAAAATAATATTTAATATTAAAAAAAATGCTTGAAGTTGGTAGGTTTATCAAGAACCCTGGCTTGATGCTAATACGCTCGAAATGGCGTATTAAGATGCGGAGGGCTGAACATAAAAGTTACGGGAAATAGACACGCAATAAGGTTACTTATTTCACCTGTTACTTAATAGTTCCGTTAATAATTGGGTTTTTAACTATTTATTGAGTTATAAAGTCCACGATAGATTAAGGCCCAGTCACAGTTAAAGTACATCGATGTCTCTCTAATTGTTTTATTGTCTTCTCTACGAAAGTTACAAGCGTCCGTGTGATTTGTTATTTTCAACTTAAATGCTCTCGACGATTGCCTTTATATAGATCTTTCTTCCTCTCTAGAAAACGCTCTCTGTATTTACGCATAGTCCACCAAAGGGGCTTCAATAAAGATGAATGTCTCCGTTCTGGTTCAATTTATAAATGATTAATGATTATGGTATTTGGACTTTTCTGGAATGCCCTATCCTTAGACAAAGGGATAATTTCGGAACATATTGACAACAAACACGTTAACAAGTCTGTTAAACATCCTAAACTTAACCTTATTTCTATTAAAATAAGGTGAGGTTTCACCTGAGCATATGTACTGCAGAAATTCCTGTTCATATTTTCCAGTTCTTTTCCGGAATACATATAGATATCAAGCAATTAGGTCCTCGGTCTTACAAAAGATAAAAATATTTTTTTTATGAATAATATAGCAGTTTTTATAATATAGTAATAAATAATGTAATTTTTTTTAATTCGTGTGTAAAATTAAGAAACCGGAGACCTAATTCTGATTGATGTATAATATGTATACATACATATATATATATATATATATATATATATATATATATATATATATATATATATATATAGATATATATATATATATAAATATTAAATTCAATTCAATTCATTTATTATCGGATAACAGTGATCCATTAATACATTCATTCATTTAAATTAATTACAAAGAATAATAATAAACAATTAGGTCTGCTCCACTAAGATTATAAAATTATTAAATGTCAAATACAGTTAAAATGTCAACTTAAAGCATTTAATACGACTTCTATCATTATATTTATTTACCTATGAGGTTTTTTTTACTAATTATTTATTTATTTATTAGTCAGTAAATGAACCATGGTACAATGGTTCAAGTACTGACAGTCATAACGGTCTGCTAATACTCTCAGGATGCTGTTCGGGCTGACCTGGACCCGACGATACAGGGATGTGCACCGTTTTCGCATGGTCATATAGACACAATTGACTCGTGCCTCGGCGAACATCCCCGACGCGCTACAGAACCGAGGCAGCCCCAACAACGCCCTGAATGCATTGTTGTATTGGACGCGTAAGGCGCTGTACTGCTTTTTAGTACAGAACAGCCACAGGCCGCTCGTGTAAAAAGATGTACAAAACGCTCTAAATAGAGTATTTTTGACATCCCGTGAACATCAAGCAAACCTGCGGGCAATGATATTAGCTCTTACAGACAACGCCCTCCGCTCCCGCTCAATGTCTGTATCGTCCCTCAGGTCAGAAGTTACAAAGTGTCCTAGGTATTTAAACATGTCTACTCTGCGAAGTGGCGTACCATTCAGATTGACGGAGGGAATGTTACCTAGACACCTACCCCTGGCCCGAAATACCATACACTAACTCTTCTTTGTATTATATACCAGACCGTGATTTCGCATATGCCAAGCAGCTTAGACAGCCCACAGACCGACGTATTTAGCAGCACCATATCATCAGCATAACTAATATTATTGATACATACTCCATCAATATGGCAGCCAACATGAGTACAGCTGAGCTCCTCGATTAGTGCATTCACATGCAGGTTGAACAGCTTGGGTGAGGTCAACCCCCCTTGCCTTACCCTGCACTCCATCCTGTATAGTCTCGATGAGACACCCGACCATCGCACCACGTTCATCTGGTTAGCCTACCAATATTTAAATATATGCACTATATGTACTAGTTCATTAGGCATTAGGCATTAGGCATATATATACATGTATATATTTATAATAAATACTAATTACTGGCACTGAGACGAGATTTCAATTTAGTCCTAAGCATCGGCATTTCGATTCCTTATCAAGGATGAATGTCACGGGACCCAGGAATGACTTAGAATTAGCTGAGCTGCCTATTCGTTAGCCGCTTGTAAAATTATAAATAAATATACACGTTTTATGATATAGTTGTGTATGTTTTAGTGAGAGCAGAGTGACAAACGAACACACAGCTCACCTGGTAGGGTTGCTGCGGTCCTGACATCTATTGACATGATGGTGAAGGTAAATGTATAAGCTGTCACTTAACATCAGGAGAACCAAATAACATAATGAGTAATGACAGGTGTGATTAAACAGTGACTGCTATATATATATAATAATATCGTTAACAAACAAACAGAGGTACGATGCTTGGAAATGTAAAGCTATAGTAGAATATTATAAGCGATACCAGTATTTCTCTTCAATATACTTTATTATTTCAGGCTGAATAAAACTCCATCTGTTCCATAAGCGGGTTATTTATACTTTGATCACTGGAGCATCTGCAACTCTTGGTGTTCCGCTCGCGGAAGGGGTTTAATACTCAATTTTCTGAAAACAAATATAGGGAATCAAATTATTATATTTTAATCAAAAGTGATTATCATCATTATCGTTACAGAATATCCATAGTCGACTAGATGGAACGAGGACCTGCACAAGTTTATGGGAAGTGGATGGATACAGGTGGCTCAGGGTTGTGTTTAGTGCCATATACTATTTGTACATTATTAGAAAATAAATATGATCGCTATTATTAAATACATACTTACTTCATGTGTATTATCAATCACATGACGTGCTTTCCAGTTCGTTGATTATCTCGTTGAAACTCCGAGAGGGTGACAACATGTGTGATTCTTGATGGGACACAGTGAACTTTGTACTAATTTGTCACCATTAGACCCTCACTACCAAATTCAGAACCAGGAGGTACCCTGATCACTAAGGCATATAATCAATAAAGAAGTATATTAATTTAGTTGCAAAGAGAAACAGTCAACATCGAAATTTAGCGTCCAAAGGATACGGTGTACGAAATATTCTAACAAAAGTAGTAACCACTAAGTTAGAATTGAGTGAGTGCTAATGGTATGATAGTAATATAAAGAGCATTGCTAGCGATCTTTAAAAAAAAATAAGTTATTACCTAATTCGCGGCTTCGGTTATGAGAATTTACAACGAACCAGTGCTTAATGTACTAGAAAGATAAAAATTGTGAAAGGAAGTAACTTAGGGCATCCTAAATCATATTGTATCGAGGCCAACTGATAGGATACTTTCACTGCACATTTTAAAACTTTATACTTTTATAATTTCTAATTGAAAAAAAATCATATGAAGAATTATTTGTAAGTAATCATTTTCAATAATCGGGGTCCGGAAGTTTTAAAATTTACATACTCCTAGAATAGTACCTTATATTGACGCATTGAATAAAAATAATTTTGTGGGATTTATGAAAGTTTGGGTACTATTATATATCAGAGAGTAATAGCATAGAAAAGGCCAGATGTTGAAGCCAGCTTTTTGGAGAACCAGTATTTAGCACCTGCCAAGAGAGATATTCCTTGGAATTTACAAGCTTGACTATATGGTATTTCCTAAATTAGGTCTTTACCTATGAAATTGTCGTTCTTCAGTATTGGTCATTGCGAACCAAAGAAATTTTTGATTGGCTGTGAATTCTAAATTCAAATTATTATTGTTTTAAAAACATGACACTCTTTTTACAAAGTCAGTCTTTTGTTTATTGCTTAGCTTTTTATTTTCATTACGTTTGAACAGTTTTCGTCATAACGGATACTTTAAAAATTCGTGTAATTATGGAATATGAGTTCCGTCGTGGCATCAACGCCGCACAAACGGCACGTAACATCAACAACATTTACGGAGAGAACTTTACAAACGAACGCATAACCCGTTATTGGTTTGCCCGGTTCCGTTCTGGAAATTTTGATTTGAAAAAAAAATTAACCTTGTGATCGTCCGGACACTTTGGTCAACAATGATGAATTAAGAAATTTGATGGTCACTGTTTGGTGGTCTAGTGCCGGTGTGATTCATCACAGTTTTTTACCAAACGGCATGAGCATTACTGCAGATGTGTACTTTGAAGAGCTGAAGATCAAGCTCAGTGGCCTACCATGAAGGAGGCCTATGTCCAACAGTGGACTGATACAGGCTGGTAATGATCCATTTGAAAGATTTATTTTAATGTAGTATTTTTTTAAAAAACACAAAACCTTATAAAAACCTGTTGTATTTTCGCAATCATACTCTATTCTCACACTCCACGTGTAAAAAATTTATTGACAGCTGATTACTCGTACTTTCGTTTATTGTTGGAGCAAAATATTCATTATGCTTAATTTCTAGCTAGATCTACAGACTTAATTTGGGCTATATTAGAATATTAGAGGTATCTGTCTCCACAGACGGTCTCATCGTTTTTGGATAATTAGTATAAGCAGGATTATTGTACACACTATGAAGCTGTTTAGTATTATCATCATGTAATATTTTAGTGGTTGTACATTTTTAATTTTTAATTTTATTATAGTATTATTTATTTTTATTTTATATAAGTAAAATTTTTAGTTATATATTTTTGACCACATATTTCGTCTGATGGCAAGGGTTTCAGTCCATGACAATGGCAGCCATCCCCAAAAAATATTCTAGAGGCACATGCGATATCAGCTTTAGGGACTAACATGGGTTGGATCATTACTTATCTTTGTTGATTTTTTACTGTATATAATAATAATAAATAAGCAATACTCTGTATAAGTTAAATTATATATTCAGGGTGACAAATGAGCACACAGGGCACCCGATAGTAATGGTGATTCCTGCGGCATATGTACATCCATATTTATCCTCGATAAGGAATTATAAATCAGAAGCGATTTCACCCCTTAGGATAAACGGAACTTTTCGACAGCCAGTAACAAGAATCTTGCACTTTCTGAATTTTAGCCTAAAGTAGAGGTTTGTTAATTATTACAGAATACTTAATTACACGCGACAAAATTCCATTTTAAGGATTTTCATTGACTTAAACGAAAAAATACAAGCAAACAAAACTACGAACTTGAACTGTATTCTTAAGAAAAGATTAATAAAAAATAAGAGGTTTTAAGTACTCATTTATCACGTACCAGGCGATGAAGTAAAACATCGTGAGGAAACATGAATGTCTAAGGAATGAATAAATTAAAAGAAATATTTGGAAGTTATTGTACATATGTGAAGATATGTGAAAATATATGAAGATATGTGAAGATATGTGAAGATATGTAGATTTATGAAGATATGTGAAGATATGCGGAGCCACTTGGTGGTATAAGCTCCAAAGCCCTCTCCACGGAAGGGGTATGCGCAGCACCACCCAACCAACCTATGTACATGTCACGTAGGTCGTTACTTTAGTTTTTGTTTTTTTTTATTAAATTGAGAGTAACAAACGAGCACGTAGTTCACCTGATCGCAAGTGATTCCTGCGGCCCATGATATCTACACTCATCCTTGAAAAGGAATCATAATGCAGATGCGTTATCACCCTTGAGGACTGAGATGGAATGTCTCGTCACGTCGCCAGTAATAAAGGTCTCCGGATCCCTGCACTATCCAGACGAAACACAGCAGCATTATGTTGCTATTTTATTCTAGTACTCTGTGAGGGTGTGGTCCTACCCCGGTCTAGCTGACCCATTCATTCCGCAGCTATAAACAAACCGCAGTGTAGCTCTACCACTGACAACAGTTTACTTAGAAAGGAAAGATTCTTCGGTTAGCGATATGCTAATATGAAGCTAATTAACGAAATTGCGACCGGAGATATTTAAATTTAATTTCTTTGATGGTTAATCCATCCAAAGGTTTGAAATAGGCAGCGTTAATTTAATATAATTGCGGAACTGACATAAGATCTTTTAAAAAGGAACTTTGAATTATTATTTAGACTTGTTTCATCTTTAGGTATTTTAGTTACCGTCTAGGTATATATATATATATATATATATATATATTAAGCGTAATGCTCAGTCGTTTAGCATAGGACTTGTAAACCAGATAAAGTAGTGGACCTCATTGCAAACTGCTTTCAAGACTTTATGTGGGAGCGTTAATTATGCTAGGCTGGATGAAGTTATAAATGATGTTGAAGAGTTTGTCTATGAATTATAAAATCATTCACATGAATTCATTAAAATATATAATGTGGTCAGGTGTAGTAGTTACACTCTTAACTACTACGCCTGCCTTGTCAGACACGGATCCTACATGGGATACCCCGCAAGATATATCATAGTACGCGTGCAAACTGACTTCGATCCTCGGTGCCAGCACCGATGCAATACATGATTTTAAGCACTGTTTTTTTTTATTATATTGAGAGTAACCATCGAGCACACAGTTCACCTGTTCAAATAGAGAGCATCTCCTCCCAGTCCTCAGGCACGACCATGTTATTGACACCTTGAAGCTTTGTTGAGGATGGATGCGGAGAACATGGCCCTCAGTCACCACTCACCATAAAGTGAAGTTATACTGTAAGTTACTCTCTCAGCTGAAGTTTTAATAAAAAAGAAATATACTTCACGTAGATTACATACTCGAATTGAGAATTAAGATATTATATACATAATATAATATCCTTGAAAAACGCTGAGTTATTTTATAAGATACTCGCATTGTCCATTCAACTTCCAAACTGTTTGCAAATGCTAAAAAGAATTCGACTCCAATCAAATTTAATTTATTTGTTAAAGGATTGGAAGGATTTAATGCCTTTAATTAAATTCTCGCGAAATCTTTGGTAGCGCAATGGCGATCGCATTTACCATGATAAATACGGAGCCAATGGCTCAGTGGTTGGAGCACCTAACGAGACTGAAGTTCGATTCACAGACGGGGCCAATCTAGATTTACAGGTCTGGGCGTGAATTTGTCTGTGAGTTACCGTAGTCCGATGTTATGTATGTGCGATAAGATAGGAGGAAGGTGGTATCAGGTAAACGGGACATACAACACACACAGATCCGAAGAACAACAATTTGTGTGCACAACTGTTTTTCTTCGCCTGGGAACTAAAACCAGGACCCGTGATGTAATAGATAGAATGCAATAGATACTCTAATGCCGTAATATACACTTCGTCAAATATAAGAAACAATAAAGATGTTTCGAAGACACTTAAATTCCGTTAAAGCGTAGTGGAGCCGCGTAGTGGACTATGTTCTAACACCTTCTGTAGCGAGGGGCCTATGCCGGGCACTGGGATTTACATTTTTATGGATATTATAAGATGTATTTTTTAATAATAAGGGCGACATTTGAGCACACAGTAATGAAGTGATGACAGCGACCCATAACATCTACACACATCTTCAATTTCAAACAAGGATTCAAGAAATAATGTATATATATAAGATATATATAATTATATATATATATATATACGCACTGGGTGTCCCGTAAGGAGCACAACAACCCTACTCAGCGGGCCTGCCGGTCGCGATTCTATTTATCTAATAATTAAAATTTATAATTTTTATATTATTAATTTTTAATTTGATTTTATAATTATTAAAATATATTTTTATCTAATTAAGATATCTCTGAACTGGAATTAGAGGTCTCTGGACCAACAGCAATACTCACAACAAAAATCACAACAAACTTAAGGAGAAGATATGTTAACGGGTCTACTTACTATATGATGACAGGTATATTACCTGTTAAATGTATACCGAGGTTTAAATCCCTTTTCAAATATTAATGAGTATTAACCCGATTGTTAACCAGAAGTAGGTATGGTCCTTCGATTATGAGAACATTGAAAAAATATCTTAGAGCGATGGGAATGCATAGGTTTTTATTAACTTTGCCAATTCTGTCGCCTACTCCAGCTCTTATTTCGTATTCCATTTACTTCCTTTTATAAATACTGCAAACATGTAATTTACCCTTCATTTAAATGTACTGTATTGAAATTGAACTCTCGAAGTATCGACAAAGGACACTTGTTTGTGTGTTGTCAGCTCTTAACGAGTTCTCTCGTGCAAAATTGAATTTTCACGTTCGTAATAAAAACATAACAGTTCCTAAAAAGTGCTTTCTTCTCAGGTTCTGTTCATTGTATTCGAATTGTTCCAACGAACGGTATTGTGACTATAAATTTCGCAAATTAAAAATGTAACTGCGTGTACATCTGCGACGGAATATACAGAGTCTCATAATGGGAAATTGGTCGCGTTGTAACCGTTATGTATTGAGTTATTGGAATATCGAGCGCCGCCCAGTTATGACTACGAGGCAATCGTCGACACTTTGGGAAACGTAGCGATAACGTCAAACTACTTTTGTGCTACAATATATTATGTTTAATATCATTGAGAATGAATTATCTTACGATTTAGTTTTAAATACACATTCGTTTAAGAGTCTAAATCTAGAATTGAATAGTTTGGACTCTTCTATACTTGTGAAAAAAAATATATCACTGTAAATGATAGTTATCTATTCCCTCAGTCGATTTCAGCTGCAGTGATATGTTCTGATAACCTTTTTTATGCGTGGGGAATTACCATATACATAGGCATAAGCAATGAAGAGAATGGACAATGGAGTATGGTGGCCATGAGGACCAGAAAAAGAAAGCCATTGAAAGCACCAACTCAGCAGACTTTACCACCAGATTTATTTCTTATCACCCCCGCTAACCATATCTTGCCAGCGTCGAGTATGTTCAGCGGCGGACTCCATTCCCTTGGGTCCTCGCGGACCGCCAGCGAGCATAGAAATAGGAGTGCCAGACCACTGCTACAGGCTAGTTGTGGTGTATGCGACACTCTCTTCGCTTCAACTTGGGTAATTCATTGCTTCTAAGCCTCTCCACGGTGACAGGAAGGAAACCAGTTTGGGGAGCGTTTTTATTCTATTGAGGGTGACAAACGAAGATACAGTTCACCTGATGGTGATTCCTGCCAACCATACCCATATTCATTCTCGATAAGGAATACGTTAGATATTTTACACAATGCAATATAAATATATACATATAATCAGTGTAAAGAAATTCTTTCTTATCTTTCCCTATCGATACTTGATCGCAACAAGATCCAAGTTTTGTTTAGCCGCGTTATAAGACAAGTGGTTCCAAAGATTCTAATATTCCGAATTCCTTTCTATTTTGAAATCATTTAAGGTATTTACCATGGTGCTAATTGCTGAAACGGTAAGAAATTATTTTGTTAAATAAGTTTATATTTTGTCCCCCAGTTGCTCAAAGGTTAAGATAAGGTCAAGACCGATAAGGTTTAGCCGGATCAATGATACAATGACAACTATACAATATAATCAAACAATTAACAAACCTAAATATTAGATCCTCACATATGAAATTAGCGTTTTTTCGAACTTCCCACTATGAACTCAAATAATCAGGCGTTTGGTTGGAAATTCCAAATTCAAATGTATTTCAAATTTAGCCTTGTGTATGTTACGAATTTATTGAATATGAGTTCCACCATGGCACCAGTCCCAACCTACGAATGGACTCAAAAATAAATAAATTAAAAATAACTTCCAAGATATGCTAGCTAGCTCCCCTCGTTCTTTAATAAAATAACATTAATTTGAGACTAATACAATCGTTTTCGTGAAGAATTAAGTTAGCGTCTAATTCGCGACTTCGGTTATGAGAATTTACACTAAGCCAGTGCTTAATGTACTAGAAAGATAAAATTGTGAAAGGAAGTAACTTAGGGCATCCTAAATCATATTGTATGGAGGCCAACTGATCAAAGACTTTATTTTAGATATTTTAAGATTGTAGTTCAACAATTTTTAATACATATATACAAATATATATAAATCCCGTTATTGGGTATATGGTATTCTCTACAGAGAAGGTATCAGAGCATAGTCCACCGCGAGACTCCACTGCGTATGAACGGATCTCACCGTCTAGTACAAGGTAAATGATCGGTTAGAATTGCAACTAATAATTTTCTTTGGTGTCGACACTGGGGATATTACTCGTTTTGTTCGCGTAGCGCGCAATTTTATGATACAGGTTACTCAACTACTGCGGTTACTTAAAAGTTTACAAAAATGTTTCAAGAGATAAGTGATATTGGTATAGTGTAGACTATGACAATATTGTATCTTATCCACATCTTTGTTTATAAATTCAATTATTTAAAGCTTTAAAGCATTCAATTCACTTTGTTGTGGATGCATGTAGATATCAGATGGTCACACTCACCCCAATACCCATAACAATAAACCCATTATATCAAAAAATAACTCTTTAATAACCAAACTTCAACAGTAACAGATTCAAGTTTCGACAATAAATTTGGCGCAGCTCCAGCCAAAGGACGCCAACGTCTCTCTAATTGTTTTATTGCCTGCACTAAGGAGAGTTACGAGCATCAGTGGCAATTTATTTTGAACTAAAGCTCACTGATGCTTGTCATTCGTTCACGAGCTTTTTGTATCACTGACCGTCGTAAGTGCGTCACGAGTAATGCAAGTGTGGCCTAGGGAACAGAACTCACCTACAAAATATAAAGATAGTTATTACTTAGTTTCCTGACTTAAACTAAAAATTAAGAATTTAAGTAAAAAGTCATCCAACAAGTCAGACAACCTCTACACTTTCTTCCATCATATTTAGAGACTATATATATATAGCTATGTGTATATGTTCATTGTAAGTGACACCTGCGGCCCTTCACTTTGATTCCTTGTCGATGAAGAGTGTGGGCACATTGATTGTCAATACGGAATCCTAATAAGGGAAACGATGTCCATATTTTTTATTCTATAGAGGGCGACAAACGTGAACAGAGTTTACCTGATGATAAGAGGTTCCTGTGACCCATGACTCACAAGGAATCATACTGCAGTCACGTTGTCAGTCCTGAGGACTAAAATGGAATGCTTTGTCAATAGTACTAAGGGTTTTCAGATCCCTACACTATCCAGACAAAACACAGAAGCGTTATGTTGATATTTTGTGATGTTAGGGGGTTGTCCAAACCCACCCATGCCGACCCATTCATGTCTCAGTTAGAAACAAACGAACGCGTTACTCCACTAATGATAACTTTCGCCAGTTTAAATTAACTAGGTAGTATCAAAATACTTACCTTTGGATTTCTATGCTACCATAGATGGGAATCGATATAAAAAAATAGTTATTTGTTTTTTTGCCTATAATAATATATACTTAAACACTTTGAGGCGAATTGCCTATTGTAGAAATAAATTAGTTAATAGTAGTAAAATAGTTATTTATTATTAGTTACGCGATTTTTTTAATAGTAATGAGTTTGAATCCACAATTCTTTATATATATATATATATATATATATATATATATATATTTAAATTAAAAAAATTATATATATAGCAGCACGACACTGTAACATAGTAAAACTTTTGCACCTTAATATTATAAAAACTAATTTTTAATTTTCGGATTCTTTAACCCACATTGAAAATAGATGACGGTCTAAAATTTAGTCTTAGCATGCAGCTTCTGAAGTTGTTTCATGAATATTCATACCTGCAGAGACTTCTTAAAACGTTGTTCGAAATCGATAGATACACCGTCGGCCAACTAGAACTTTTCGTAGTTACATGTAAAAATTGGAAATTTTCTGACCTGATACACCTCACATTAACGTTTTTGGTAATTTACGATCAGCTCCACCAACCAGCAAGACGAACGAAGAGGACGAATGCAATGTGGGTGAGAACTAACTAGACTAACGAATTCGATATTTTTGTTTAAAAAATAATCGTTTTTTGAAATTTATTTATTAATATTACTAACATTCCCATCAACCACACCAACTAAGCTTAAAAGCTTGCGCTATGAAACCCCCTTCGCTATAAAAATATAATTACATTTTATTTACAAGTTTATTTACACAAAGCTATAAGTTTATTTATGTTGCTATTACATGTTATATTTAATTTTATAAAACCACAACATAATTCATTTTTTTTATAAACGAATCTTTTATATACTTGTCTTATTTATTTAACAAAGCGACCCCTTTAATAACAAACACGACCCTCTAGAGGTCGCAACCCCCAGTTTCAGAAAAGATGGTCTTAACTTTTAGGCTATTGTACCATTTGTTCCAACTCTAGATTTAAACGCTAATCCACTTAATTTTCGCATCACTGCGACAATATCCCGAGGCGCCAGCCAACTAGCAGAAGAAACTTATCAAAGTCTAGTTTTAGACATTGACGTATTAAACTGATGTTCATATAGCAACTGATGTGCATATAATACCGTATGCAATTTTAAATAAATAAACAAAAGAATAAATAACATGGAGTAACTAAGAAAAGATAAAAGAATTACTAAGATTGTATTTTTTTATAATATTGAGAGTGAGAATTACCATCCACATTCATCTTCAATAAGGAATTATAATGCAGATATGTACCTTATAGGCTCTCAGGCCCAGGATGGGATGCTTCGTAACCAGTAATAAGACCTTATACACAACAGTAAGTCATGTTTGCGGTCTATAATATTTACATTACATTTATATATACGACAGAATACCAGCAAGTAATACTGAAATATCTCTGAGGAGACTCGTCAATTTCCGTCATAACTACAAATCAGAGATTCAAAAATATTCCCTTTTTTCGTCAATAGCCATGTAGTTAGTGAATATAATCACCGATGAGGAAGAAAGATTCTCCAGAGGCAACCTCGTATTGTCCGTGGATGGAGTGACGACCTATACAAGTCTGCGGGAAGTCGATGGATGCAGGTAGCTCAGGATTGTACTCTATGCCAGTCTGTGGCCGATATAATGATAGTGATGACGATGAGTCAGTTTCTTGAAAATATCATAAATATAGTTTATATAATAAACTTTACATATTAAGTACAAGATATAGAACTCTACCACTAGTAGAGTCAGATTGCAATCTGTTTCTACGTGCGAAATGGGTCGGATCGACTAGGGAGAGACACACTCTGCAAGATACCAGCGTAAAATAGCAGAAAATCGTATATATTACTGTTTTTCATATGTTGAGAGTGGGCATATCATCCAAAGACCCTGTTATACGTAACGAGACATCCCTTACACACCTTAGTCCTTATAGGTGACTACGCTTGCACATCTTGAATATCTCGCTTACCATCAGGTGAACTTTATGCTCGTTTTTCAAGCCTGATATTGTACAAAAAACCCATTTTCATTATGATCCCATATAGAGGATGAATGTGGGTTTCATGGCACCAAGGAATCGCTTGCCATACTATACAATAAAAAAAAAATATCATACATAAAGTAAAAAAATATAGGCATCATACAACTCGTTTACGGTATATTGTTAGAGCTTAAAGATTCGCAGGGTGACTGATCCACTTAAGTATGTTATTAAAGCTTCAGTTTGGCATTAACACCTAACTAAGTACGAATTGGTCTAATACGCTCGCATAATATTGCAACTCCCCATTTAGACAATTTGAATAACATAAGCCAGCTTTAATAACTTTTCACTAGTGGCGCATCTGTGCTTAGGGTCAGCGGCCGATTAGAAAGGAATTAAGTGAATTATCTACAGTTCGAATTTGCCATTCAAATTTAGTTACTATTCGTGCAACTTCTGATTAGCTTCCAATTATATTGCTGGGCACCTTGCAGTTTGTTACTAATGCAAGTTGCCCTGCAATAGCAGCTAGCATGAATGGGTCGTCTGGTGAATATACACCAATTTACAAGTAAAAAGGCGTTCCATTTCAGGCCTCAATGGACAACACATGCGCATCCCAATCTTTGGATGAATGTACATGTTTTTTTTGTGACCCATCTTTGGACCCTGTTGGCCCTGCTGATGTGGTTCATGCACGAACATTTATATCTATGGGTTATGAAAATTATTACACAGGGTAAATAAATGGCAGGCTTAGTATATTTCTTTGATTTTTTTATGTAATGGACCAATTTACAACATTTATTACATTATTTATCAGGATCCTATTTATTTATTTCTGCTCTTTTCCCTTCTCTTGCCTTTTATTCTTTGATAATTGATAATTACATTATACATATTACATTCATAATACAAAACTGGTGAAATATGCATTGGATTTTATTCTACTATTTGACACATTTTTTTTAATTTAAATAATAATCTGGACAACAATGGTTATTTGTAATAACTGTTCTCCTGATAGCGTATTTTTTTATTTTTTATTTATATGTGGAATGTCTCGTTACGTATAACAGGGTCTTTCGATGATCTGCCCACTCTCACCATATGAAACGCAGTAATATATATCATATGCTGCTATTTTACGCTGGTATCTTGCAGAGTGTGCCTCTCCCTAGTCGATCCGACCCATTCCGCACGTAGAAACAGATTGCAATCTGACTCTACTACTGGTAGAGTTCTATATCTTGTGCTTAATATGTAAAGTTTATTATATAAACTATATGTATGATATTTTCAAGAAACTTACTTATCATCATCAGCATTATCATTATATCAGCCACAGACTGGCATAGATTACGATCCTGAGCTACCTGCATCCATCGACTTCCCGCAGACCTGTATCGGTCGTCGCTCCATCCATGGGCAACACGAGGTAGCCTCTGGAGAATCTTTATTCCTCATCGGTGATTATATCTACTAGCTACATGGTTCTAAAAAACAGACCCACTACCATTTAATTATTATTATCTTTACCGTAAAGAAAGCGTCCAGCAACAAACATTTTAGTTCAAGAAGTGTAATTAATACCATCCGTTGTTATAAACTTAAAGCTCCGCCTTGTGAACTTTACCACACTCAGCTCTTTTGACTTACGTTTCTTGAACGTTTACTTGAACATGTTTCTTTTTATTTATTTTTTCCTACAAAATGTAGAGCCGTGGTGTGTCTAAGCGCTAGCTTTTAACGTTACGGTACGCAAGCAAACCAAGTTCGATCGACAATAGTCGAATGGCGGACTTACGACCTTAAGTTTCGAAATTCGTTTTACTGAGACGGGGTATTGAGGAAAAATGGAATATTTATGAATCTTTGATTTGTAGTTATGACGGAAATTGACGAGTCTCCTCAGAGATATTTCAGTATTACTTGCTGGTATTCTCTAGTAAATCTAAGTCCGCGGTCAACCTGACAAGCTGATGATGATGATGTCCTCCTGGTCGATATCGACCGTGGCGACATCTTCGGGTGAATGTTACTGACTGAGAAAAATATTATACAGTGCTTTAAGAATTGGCCCAAACACGGAAGCACTCACTCTTCGTCCGTTCATAAGATCCATCCATCAATAAGATTGGACGCAGGTTAAAATGCAGTGTCAGGGACACGGGACATACATAAAATACAACCATATTCGAAAATCAACAATTTTTGATGCACAAATGGTGGAAGTGGAGTGGTGAAACCTTTTTTCACCACGAAGCTGACGCAGTACCCAGTTACTCAATCTACTATACCACGGGGCCTATTTAAAATATCGTCACATTTACACTCAAAACTCAAACATTATAATAATTTTATAAAAGCTCTATGAATATTGATAATATTTTATTAAAGCCAGCTTTGCTTCTATACCAGAACATTGCAATGCGGTACAGTCGTCGCTTAATACTACTTGAAGGATATTAGCCACTTCAAACAATTTCATAATCCTATTTCAGTAAGTTATCTCTCCCGGCGCACCTGCGGGCGACGATGTACTGATGCGGCAATGCGATTAGAAGAGAATTATCAAATAATCTGGTTGGCGATTTGACCGTACGACTCAGCTAGTCAGCGTGCAGAATTTCGAGTTTTAAGTTCAATTCACAACTGGTTTTAAACCTGATAACATAACAGTAGTGAAATCGTGCTGCTAGTATGGGGATCCAGCTGTGTTTGATCAACAACAGTACAACGCTGCTTTGTTTCGGTAAGTCTAAAGAATCTTACGTATTTATTGATGATGAATGTAGATGTCATGGGCAGCAGTTAATACTTACCATCAGGTGAACTATGTTTTTTTGGATACAAGCCAGTATATATCTACAATCCCACCTGTTATGATGAAGACGTTGATGGTAGAGCGCATTAGATCAGCAAATGGCCATTCGCTCTTCTCTTGAACATACCCACATTATACTCGGACGGAAAGACTGCCGTGGCTAAATTATTCCAATCCCACATTGTTCTCATTAAAAATGAGGAAGCATATCGCTCCGTCCGAATGCGGAGAATATCCACAACGAATGGATAGAAACCTGGTGCGTCTTGTCACTAGTGGATGGGAGAATCATTATATGTTAAATTAAACTAGTAAAAAAATACTGTTCGAAGCGAACACTTGCTCGAATATTATCACATTGATTTATATATATGTATAAAGAATAATAAAATAAATATGTATACATATTTTTTTTTTCAAAATAATTAAGAAACATATTTGAAAGCCAATACATTTTCAGTGCAACAAAACTATACGATAGAGCGCTCTTGGATTCGTTACGTGTTATTTTGTTAGCTACGGTTTTATGAGTTAATTAGTTTTTTATTGTACTGGAAGGGGCAAACGAGCTCTTAGTTCAGCTTACTGTAAATGATTCCTATGAGGGCAGGCAGGGGCGCCTGCAGCGATGTGGATCATTCATTCTTGATAAGGAATCATAATACAGATGCCTTGTTCGCTACACTTACCAGGCGAAACACGGTAGTATAAATCTGCTATATATATAGGTATATATATAGTTCATTTACGTACTAGTAAAAATCCCAAATAATAATAACAATACCAATCTTTATTTGAATTAACCAAAGTTACAGTTTAATATTGGTAGAGTTAGGTTTCATAACATTTTTTTGGTTAGAGGAGGAGGTGGGTGTAAATATATATCAATATATATATATATATATATATATATATATATATATATATATATATAGCGGCTATAATGATATCTCATATTTTATATGTATGCATGGAAACAAATGCAAACAAACTAAAACATCATTCAACCTTGTTGGCGTCAATGTTTGTTTAAAAATTCCTGTAAATGTTTAGCAGTCTTGTCCAATATTCTAAAACCTTCGTGACCAAATATACTATAATATGTAAAATGCTCAAGATAATAATAAATAAAGTAAACTTACCATGATAGTTTTAGATATATGATGCTTCAAAAGCCTAATGATTAAGAGTACAGCGATCGTAAGTTCCAATGCGCCTCTCGATTATTCCCGTGAATCATCTCCTCGTAGCAAAGCTTAGTGGTAAACCGGAATGTTAGTAATGTTAATAGTACTTCTAGCATTTTTTTTATAAAATTATGTAAATTAAAAAGCGGAAATCATTTCATAATTTCTACTTAAAATCCGTTTACATGAACTTGACTCTAAATGTCCGCTTTGGAGTATCTCTGAATAAGTTTATGCACTGATGCATATTCATGTAACGAACTTGAAAATTGCATATTAACTAGGTAACCGTTGGTTTTAGTCTAAAACAGTTACGGTTTTATATCCCATCACATAAATGTAACTTTCTTCATGACTGAGGTTCTAGGTTCGATTCCCAGCCAAGGAACAAGTTTATATACATATCAGAAATTGGTTTTCAGGTCCGGTTGTGTTGAATGTATGTCCTGTGTCCGTGACACGGCATCTTAACCTACCTCTGATCTTATTGCATACGTATTACATCGGAATAGAGGAAGAGGTGATTCAGACACAATTTTGTTTCGGCACTCATTGACGTGTTTCTGAGAAATATCAAACCGACAAAATCTTTCAGCAGTTCGAGACTACAACAAAAAATAAGAGTACTGAAAATGACTCGTAAGAACCTTTACCAACTCTGAAATAATAATCAGCATAATTATAGAAATTCCATCCGTCCCACTCGACTTGTGGATGTCCAGGGAGAGAAATTCATTGCGCCTCTGCAGAAATCGGATATCTGGCATAGAGCTCTCACACCGCAAGACAGTCGGTGGTGAGACGAGACTCTTTGACGAGAGACTAAAAAGCACGGGTTCCCGAGCCAGAGCATTTCGCCTATTCTGCCAATGTGCACAATTTTGATATTTCTTATATTGCTCAATGCAGCTTTCTTGCAAACTCTTTTTAAAACTTTCCTGTTCTGTAAATAATTAAAAAAACTTGGTATGTTATGAATAACGATATTATTCTCAATGTAATATTCAACCTATTTATTCTTGTGGTTCCATCTGACGGTCTATAAAAGGAACCTCATCTGCTAAAACTCGGTATCTTTCGCTGTGTTTGAGGTGGTTCATTCAAAGAGTTTGTGAGGACAGCTTATAATTGCTGGTACCATAAATTTCAAGGTTCAAGTTTAACCCTATCAATTCCGGTGCAAGAGAACACATGCTGTCCGTGATTTTAGAATGACTAAAACAAAAGCTTAACTAATCTTTTACTGCCTATGTTCAGCAGAGGATTATTAAATGGCTGCGATGTAGGTGACGAAATATCATATAATAATTTAAATGTTATTTCGGTTATTAACAATTCTCCAAGTTTATTTTAGTGACAAAGCATTGTTTATCGAGCATTATATTTTCCCATGTTCCGCCCACAACCGTAAAATTTTATATTCCAATATTTTTGTTTAGGTGTATTTTGTCAAACAAAAGTGCCGTTCTGGCAGCCGCGCTGGCAGCTATATTGCCAAACGCAGCCACTCACCCGTTACATATCGCCTCATAAACTTTGCATTCGATCGTAGAATGACAAAACAAATAAAATAGAAAAACTTCGCGAAAGATCCCGTTGTGTGAGAGATACGGATAAAATGAATTATTTTAGCACTCTTTTATTAACTCCACGTATATATGTATGTGTGTGTGTTCAAGTTAGGATTTTTTTAATGGAGTTTTCACTCACTTTTGGACGTTTGAATATTTATAATTTTGCAGACACAATAAGAACCAATGCCAATTTTATATTATTGCGTACTGATAAATTTTTTAAAAACTCTAAAACTTATTTAGCTGTTACAATAAAATATACGAGCAAAATGCAAGTTGCATTGAAACAACTTATTACTTGTATTGTCACCTGTTACATAGTATACTAGGTAACACTTACAATAAATATCCAGTTAAGTTATTCGGGTGATACAACGTGATACTTTCACACTTGAATGAATGAATGAAACAAGTCAGACGAAATTTGAATCGGTTATAATTTTTCTTTGTAAATAAACCTCCAAATAATATCGGATTCAGAGTCAGAAAGAAAATGGTAAGTGATAGTGGCCCTTCTTCAAAAAAAAATATTCAAGAGGCACACGTTATCACTCTGAGAGCTGAGGTTGGATGCCTAATGAATTGAGTCATCGAATCCCCACACTCAGCAGACAAAGCAGCAGTGGTTTGCTGCCGATTCGCGTTGGTATTCATTTGGGCGTAGTCCTTCCCCGATCCAGCTAAGCTAGTTGTATTGTGGCTCTACTCTACCTATGCAACTACCTATGCAAGTTTTCTGAAAGTCGATGGATGCAGGTGGCTCAAGGTCGTGCTTTGTGGCAAGCTATGGGAGAGATCTTAACGGATGCCTATGTTACATGAATATACTGTGACAATAATGATGATTAAATAATGAATCAGTGAATGCGAAACAATGTAACTCAAAAACGTGCAAACAATTAAAAATTGTTTTAATTTCGCACGAAGAAATAAAATCCGAGCTTTTAAGTTAGCACTTACTTTACTGTAACGGTCCGCGCAAATTGCATTTTTCAAACTTGGCCATTTAATTCTGCTGTATTTAAAACTTTAAATTCAATGTAAGACATAAGTATAAGTTAAATTTAAACAATAACATTTTACTACGATCGCTCGGAGCCCTAACCCAATAGAATAGACTATTGAAAAAGGGTTTGGGGTACGGTGTCCATAATATAACGTCGCAGCTTTGAATCCGCCATTCAACTATTGAAGAGAACTTACCGCAAGTTTTTTAAGCTTCGTTGGAGATAATACGGATGTTAGTGATATTAGTATCATTGTTAGCGAATAGGTCGGCTCGAGAAGGCGAACCTTGCCGAGAAAATCATAATGCTGAAGCGATGCCACTCCTGAGCAGAAAGATGGAACTTCGTTACCTATGATTTGGTCCACGGATCCCAACAATCACCAAACACAGCTATTCACGCTGGTAATGAGGGTATGGTCATCCTCAATCGTGCCGACCCATTTATATGTTAGCTAGGCTGACTGTACCACGAAGAAGGTATGTTTCCCATCTATCGTAACCCTCAGAAATACGGTGTTCTTTTTCATGCGGATCTTCGCCGTCTACAAATAAAGTCAAGTCGATATAAACGCTAAATTATTCATCCGGATAGAACAAACAACTGAGACCCTCGTCTCGTAAATGCGTTACTTTTATTTCGCCTTTATCCTTTACAAAAGGATGTTTCGCACCGTTTCACCACTCCTTACGGTGTACGACTCATTGTATGTCTGTCTAGCGGGGGCTTAAGATTTTTTCATCAAAATAATGCTCGGAGCAGTGGTAGCTTCGTATGTAAATGGTTTTAGCTCATGGTATGACAGCATATAAAACACATCCCCTTCGATCCCCTGTCCGGTGAAATTGTTGCATTGCAATTAACAAGGGGCGCGTGCTAGGCGGTGAAGGAAAACATCGTGAGGGAATCTGCACGTCTGAGAAATGAATAACATATAAATATATGTTCGGGAATAGGTGGCAAACAAGCAAGCAACTTAGCCGATAGCAAGTGATCACCGCCGCCCGCGATAACAAATACCGCTGGAGTTGCAGATGCTCTGACAGCCTTGAGATGTGTAGCAGATTCGAATGGATTGCCATCAAATGGCTGCCGTCGTCGTCCGACATGTCGATTTTATATAAGCCAGTCAGTGCGCACGTTCGGCACAGGTTGTTCCAAGAGCTAGTGAAGCGAGTCTCGGCAAACGATCACACGCATTTCCGACAGATATATTGACATTGACAACTGACAACCTTTAAGACGTCAATCATGTTGTGCGGTGTTGACATTCTAATAAAATAAGTAATCCGCGTAAATTCTCTCACACACATATATATAAATATATATATATTTAGTCTGTTTACTTATTGATATTGAAATTATAAAAAAAAGTATATACATATAACTAAATATAACATATAAGTAGCTAAGTTTTTTAAACACACTGACGCTTCAGCCTTTTAATATAGTACTCGTATATATGTTTGCATTTTAAACCCATACCGATACGTTTGGACCATCCCCCAGCTGCGTGCTACGTACGAAGTGTGTCACGAAACAATAGCAAATAAAAAAAATTGTAGCAATTTTTCAAAACTGATTGTTTCGTCACCCAGCACGTTCGAGAGGCCGACGCAAACAAACGATTTATCAGTAATTCTAAACGTTTTTTTTCAAGCGAAATTGTTTTATTTTAATACACAGACACGTAGGGTAGGTGAGGGTAGCTAGGTGGAACATGAATGTTCGACTGGAGAAGACCCCAAGAAAATAGAACAGCAGCTATCAGAAAAAGTGCTGTATTTTGTTGTTTCAGTCTAGGAATCGGCCCCAATTCTAGGTAACGTGGTATTCCATCTCAGCCTTCAAGAGTGAGAACGCATATAGATCGTGAATGATCTTTGGTGATATAAGTAAATGTTATAGGCCTCAGTGATTCCTCACCATCGGTGGAACTGTCTGCTCGTTTTACACCATTACAATAATAAATTAGCACCTAATTTTGCTTGCAAATGACACCAGTGCCTGCCACCAAGGGTTGATTTTAGGTTGCCTGCCACCATAAATGTTTAATGGTGATACATAATATTTTGCCTTGAAATAACATGCACACAGTACGTACGTCTGCGTTTACTGTCCGAGAATGTACAATAACAATTCAGTAAATGTACCTTAGTAACCATTTTAGCATATGTTGGCCACCACACTTAAAGAGTTGAACTTTTGTCGTCGGCATGTTGGTATTATATCAAAATCCCGGAGATTATTTAGAGAATGTTTTATTACAAAATGATATCTGTAACTTTTACTTTTCCCATTCCAGCAAAAATGATATACTTCCACATTTTTTCATACAGTTGTCCTTTTTTTCAGCCTCTAACAGTTCAATTCAAGATAAATTTGACACCAAAGCTATAGACATACTTATCATGGTTGACATATCATTTATCGATCTTTATACGAGACGTACTCTGTGTCTGGGCGTTTTAGTTGTAGTTTACTTGGATTTTATGATGACTTGGTAAGAATAATGCATTATATTGAAAAATATTGCAGTTATTGAAAAGACTGTTTATATATATATATATATATATATATATATATATATATATATATATATATATATATGTATATATTTATATATATAAATACTGCAGTTAGATGGAGTGAAGCGTGACTCTACCACATTTTACCGTGTTTATAAGAACACTTATAGCATTGCAAGTATTACATCGAATAATGTTTCAAACCTTTTGATCGATGCTCTAATGTTGCAGACCGAATGAATCACAAGTCCCGGCCCGTAAGCGGATTATTTACACTTTGTCTGTTTGAACAGCTGTTACACTTTAAGCCAAGTTCGCTGTGAACGTTTCCTAATTCTCCACAATTTTCTACCATAATTATTCAACTGACTGATTACTTAAAAGGAAATTCAGAGGAGTTTTAAGAATCAATCTTAATTATTAAACGATGTTAATGTTTAGAAGCATTTTAATTGGGTTGGTCTTTCATTAGAAACATATTAAATGGACTATGTACCTGGATTATTCTACAGTTACCTTGTTCGGTCACTAAGGCCACCTGGGGCGGGGAAGGTAGAACATCTTGGGGTTTCCCTCACGCATAAAAAGTTCATACTTGCGTGTATATCTGAGGACAACGTGTACAGCTAGCGGTCCTTAAAATCCCTTGTTCTCGCTCAAAATTCCAGGCTAGCACATAATAAACCTCTGCTTGCGATCCTCAATTCTCCAGCAACAGAGCTTGAGAATAAAAGATCGCAAGCAGAGCTGACTTTGCCTTGGTTCCACTCAATCACCTCCGATCATTAATCATCCCTTTCTTCTATTTAATCAATATTTGCATTTGAGTAAGATTTTTTCACTTAAAAAGCTCCGTAGAGCAACAATTCCGTAAAAAAGTTTTTGTTCGTTAAAACTACGTGACACACTTTGTCTAAATATTGGGCCAACGCGCGGGTGGAGACCAAAATTAAAAGCTGTTCCAACCTTACCTTTCACATCTCCTGACTGTGAGTAATTAACGTATTTTTTTTGTAATTGTCCAATAACTATGTTATTCGCATTTATAAAATTTAAGAAGGAATATTAACAGTATACGTGCGACTTGATATAGTTGACATGATGTAATATAAATTTTGTAAATTTTGTATAACATTAAAGCTGATAAACATATAGTTAACCTGATGGTAAATGATGACTGCTTCCCCTGACATCTACATAGATCACCATAAATATTGAAGATGTATTGACTCATTACCTAATCGTACCTCCAGAACGAAACGCAACAGTTGCTATTTCACTCTGGTTGTCTGTAAGGGTTTGGCCCTTCCCGGTAGACCTATATACTATATACATGTCGCACCTAGATACTCTATCTCGTAGACGCTTTGCCATGTAAACCGGAAATAGGGTTAAGAGAGTTGTGTAAGCTATTTTAAAAGATTGCTTTCAAATTTTTCCTTGGAAATATCTTTATTGTAACGGCAAATATTTTATTTTCTGGCAAAGTGGATCAAAGATGATAAAACAAATTGTTTTCTTCTTGAAACACTTTTCTTTGGTACGTAAATCACATGGTATCTCCGTGGGTCGGATTGTAACATTATAAAAAGGACAAAAGAATATACATGATTTTACTTCCATGGCTAGATTAGATGCAACATGAATGGGTCAGCTCGACTGGGGACAATACCATTATATATACATACTTCCAGAACACTTTACACAATATACCTAAGAGAAAATTAAAGAAATAGGCATATTAACGGCTACCTCACAATAAATTTACGATAGTATATTGTTTATACATAAGAATTTATAAAAATATTCTACAAAACCTGATGTAAATGCTATCAATACAAGAAACAAGAAGAAACTTGTGACTATTTTTCGTTTAAAAAAGCTACAGAAATCGTTCGTGGGCAATATCATACGCATAGTTAATAAAATTCCGCAAAAAATAATTGATTTGCCATTAAACAAACAGGTTTATAATTCTGGTTAAAAAAATTATTTTGTATAAACCTACTCCTATAAAGCTTCTTTTGATTTGAATACACAGAAACTAGTCTGAAGTAGGAACATAAAACAGAGTAAGTGTTCTATGGTGAACATATGGATATGGAGACCCAATAACAGGTATAATTTGAGCCGGCATTTTGAATCTTAGTTATAAATTACCCTCTAGTTAAGCCCTGTTATTAAATAAAACAAAAACATTTCATCTGATAAACATATACAACGGTTAGGTTACGAACTTACACAAAGTTCGATTTGTGAATACGACAAAAGGCGAAGCATAAATATATGAAATGCCATGAAACAGATTGAAACATGAATTTATAAAGCGTCAAGAGGAAAAACTATCGGCTTCGCGAGACGAGTCTCAGTTGTTTGCTCGATACAGATGAATAATTCAGTCTTTATCTCGACTTTACTTTGTTTGCTGAAAGCGGACTCTTATGAACTGCATCTTCATTTTGTACAGAGGGGAGATTGAGAGCTTTTCGATTTTTTTACTCTTTATAATGACTAGTGGAGCTTTTGTGTTGTATTCATGTTTTAAGTTTTCTTCTCTAGTATTTAAATAAAATACGTGCATGTGTCACGCTGAAATATTTGTTCATTATATACATTTTATTTGTCTCTAACAGTAGTTTGGGTCTTTGGTTCGATTACTAGCCAAAACCAATACTTATGAATTTTTAAGATTGCTTACTATAATTGATATTATGAACAAACAATTATTGAATAAAACTTGACTGACTGATTTGTTTAAAAAAATATCCCGACGTTTCGAGTGCTTTAAAACAATACGTAAATAATAAATACAGTGGCGGGGAGGACTGAGGTGTTTGCCGTTCTGCTGCCATAGCACTACTTCCGTCAGCTTTTTTAATTATTTATTTTTGGTTCAACCAACGAGGCACATAGTGTCGCGACGTCTTGCAGCGGTAAATTTTGTTTGGGATTTAATTTTATTAATCACAGCATACCAAGCCGAAAATAGCACCTAATCATTTTCTCTATAGAATTTAAAATGATTAGGGATAGGGATTAAGGAATAATTTGAGTAGGGATAAGCGAACATTGGCCACTAACTGATAACTTTCTGGAGTGACGACATTTCAAGTCAGCAGTCTTTCATTAGTCCGGTTCAACGAGACAGAGAGTATAATATTCTTAAAGTTGGCAACGATTTCTTTCGCCCACTAATGACTCCATATCATCAAGATTATTCCTTCGATTGTTTACCACTCTTGATGTCTTCCTGATCGATTTCAACGACGGCAAATTTGCTGGATATTCGAGGATAACAACTGGGCAAGTTGTATTATAGTCTTGTAAGCGTTTGCGCAAACACAGACGCACTCACTCGTCATCCTCTTCCTAAATTCAATGGACGCGTGTAATATGCACTCGGAAACCAACAATTTTTGATATCTAAACATTATATAATTGCTATAAATCGATCTCAGAACCCGCCATTCAACGAAACGCCGTAGCACACACGACTTCGTATTTACGTATAAAATAAGTTCTAAGAAAAATAAAGTAAATAAATATATCCTTTTGTGAAGCGGAAAATATAAAGAATAAATGTTTAATACAAAGGGACAGCAGTTAACTCGCCAGTGACTGTTGCTTATGGACGGGGGCAGTGGTGTGTCCCTATTTTATCTTTCTAATACATTGGCTCTACATACGGTTCAGTGACGCGGAAAAATGTACCCCATCTTGTCCATTGACGATCGTACCTAATATTTTCCGTATAACTGTTGTAATTATAACAAATATCCTCCATTCCTACCAAGGAATAATATAAGTGCATCACAAATTGTTGATATACGGGTCTGCATGTGTGGTATGTGCCTGTCCTGTGTCCCTGACATTGCATGTGAACCTTCCTCCGATCTTATTGTACTGTACTCTTTGTTTGCGTAAATGCTTAAATCACTATAAAACATTCCGAGCAATTGATTAGTATCGCAATAACCATAAGATATCGCGGGGGTTGATTTCGACCAGGAGGTCTTTATAGTGTTTTTTATTTGATGAATAACAAACGTACACACGCAGCGATTTCTGCGGCCATGGCAAATTCATCCTTGACAAGGAATCATAATGCAGATGCGGTGTTTCCCTTGGGGAGTGCAATGTTGCTCTACCACTGTATCGCCGTCGTTATAAAAAATATCGTTATCATAATTATCTTAATGGATGGAGCAAGCAGCTTACCTCATGGTAAGTGATCACCTCCACCCATGAATATGTGAATCACCAGAGGATTAGCAGGTGCGTTTTTTTTTTGTTAAATTGTGTAACAATCAAGCACACATTTCACCTGATAGTAAGTGATTCTTGCGGCGCATGACATCTGAATTCATCCTTGACAAGGAATCATAATGTAAATGTCTGAAAAAGGACTGAGATAGAATGCCTCGTCACCATTGATAAAGGTTTCCTGATCCCTGCACTCACCTGGTGAAACACAGCAATATTATACTGCTATTTTATGCTGGTATTCTGTAAGAGCAATCTCCTACCCCGGTTGAGCTGACCCATTCATTCTGCAGCTAGAAATAACAAAATACCTCTTGAACTTCTTAAAGGCTGACAACAAGCGTTATCAGCCTTTAAAAAACTTCTTTTCTTTAAAAGTCGTATCGACAGCATCCACAGCGAAGTTGTGCGTGGTAGTTTCGTGTAAAGCGCTCAGTTGTACATTGCCAACTATGGGGAGAATGTAGTTTTATTACTGCATGGGATTTCTTCATGTAATATATTTAAAGCTGAAAAATATATACAATTTTTTGTTATACATTATAGTTATATATTTTATATTTCAAATATGTATTATTTTTTCTATTTAATAATTTTTGTCGGATCATAAGATCAAACACTTCATTAAATAAATTGTACGACTCGTAATGTTTGTATAAATTATATACCTACCTAGTCCGGCCATAAGTTCTGTTACAAATGAAAAGGCATTTTTTAAATGAAGTAATGTAATATTATAAAAATTATAATAATATTTATTAGTCTCAGCAAAAAATATTCTATTCGAAAGGTGGCCCCTTTGGCTTTTATACAGGACTTTAATCAGTTTGGCCACGAATCTATGGATTTACGCATTGTTTCCAAGGGAAATTTCGACACTGCTTGCTCCAAAGATTTTTTAAGAGACTCAATGTCGCCGTGTCGCTTAGAACAGGGCCAATCTTCAGCTCTTATAAAGTCCGGAACGTTGGTTTTAAGCCAGGCTTGGGTAGTTCATGCCTTGTGATCAGGTGCAGAGTCCTGCTGGAAAGTCCACGGTATATTTTTAAAAAGTGTATTGCTGAGAGATTTCACAACATGATCCAAGACTGTATCTTACATACACTTTGGGTGAAGTTTTCACACCTTTTTCACAAAAATATAGGATTGTGACTCCTTGATAAGACACGCCCCACCATATTATACACACATATATATGCATATTATATTTCTTATTGTTTTTTACGTTCTTAGTTTTAAGCTTTATATTTTTTTTGTTTGATTTTCAAATATTTTTTGATTTTATTATATTATAATTAATACTGTTCTATTAAGTGCGTGAAATTGTGAGTGCTGTGTGCTCCCGTAATTGGTACATGAATTGGACCGAAACCTGTACACTGTCTTTATAAATATATATTCTATGTGTGTACTGTTGGAGAAACTTTTATAAATAAATAAAAAAAAGCTGGCACGAAAGTTCCATTTTCAAAATTAATCCAAACAATCAGTATTCGAACTTAAAAAAGTACTTTAAAGTAACTAAGGATGTGACAGAACAAATGACCCGACCAGTCATAGTATCAGTTTTAATTCAGACTCTGTTCTTAATTAGACTACGAAATATAAGCTGGCGCAAACTAGTGGCGATCCCCTGTCATTCTTAACCGTAATTAGTTGGTAAATGTTGTGTGTTCTTATGCTGGGGCCACACTAAGCTTTAAATCCGTTAATTATCCCGTCCACACATAGGAGTAGTCGCGACTTAAGGCATTAATTTCGTAATGGCATTCATAAAGCCGATAGACGTTAGGAGGTATGTATATTGTTATGATGTCGTTATTTTTTGGCACATCATGGCATTCAGATTTAGCGCATTCATTAATTCGTGTAATGGCCACAGCTGTGTTCGTCTGTGAACGTGACACGGACGAGTCGTACGGTCGTACGAGGTCGTACGGTCCGTACATCCGTTGCCTTCTCGAAGCAGCTGTTGATTGACGATTATTATGGCAAGTGGAGTATCTTTCAGTGGAGGTTATTTATTCGTGTTATAGATTAAATTCTTAAAATGATGATGATGATAACGTCCTCCTAGTCGATTTTTACCTCGGCGATATCTTGTGGTTATTGTGAGGTGACAACAACTGCGCAGAATATGTTATAATTCCGTGAATATTTGCGCAAACAGAGGCACTCACTCGTACCCTTCCGTTCAAAGAAAAGGAAGCTTCAGACGTAGTGTCAGACGGGGCACACACGCCACACACACCAAGTGCTCTAAGCGCTACACCACGCGTATTCTTGAATTCTTGATATAGTAATGGACCCTAACGTAATAATAAAGTCTAGCATCTTCAACTTCCATCTTCATAATTATATGTGGACTAACGCGTTATTTATTTACATTAGACGCTAAATGCAGGTCACTAAGTTTAATGCGTTATTTTCTGCAATATTTTTACTGATTGAATTATATTTTAAATATGATGACCGTTGACATTAAGCATGGTGTGGCACGGGCGTTAGTGTGAAGGGTTACGGGTTAGTGTGTGGATGTCGGTCATTATTTACCGACGTTAAATTAAGAATACTAGCATCGAATTACCAGAATTAAAACAAGTCAATTCCAAACACCTCCCAATAACAGAAGAAGTTAGAAGAAAAGATGGACATACTGTATGAAGCAGTATAAAAGGGTATGAATTACAGTGGGTACGGATCTATAGAAAAAGAAAATGGATCACGGATTCTAAATAATTGGGAAAACGGCAAGAGATGATGGACAAACGAGCAGGAAGTTCACCGGGATGGTAAAAAATTATAGAGGCCTATCGCATCCACCTTTATTTTCAATAAAGAATCATAATGAAGATTCGTGTCACCCAATAATTAAATACAAGGGTAACCGGACTACACACCAGTCGAAATAAAGCAACGTTATGCTGATATTCTACACTGATATCCTGTGTAGGTCAGGTCTTTCCCTGGACCTAGTCATGCTACTTCTCTGCCACTTTAAATAACTTTATGATAATAAGTTAAAAAAGTAACTTAATCTTTTTTTTCATAATACTATAACTACAGTGGCTTACCAAGAGACAACCAAAAGTCATAAATATAAACAAGATATTACTTTTGTTTTTAAATGTCCACCATGTATTTTCACTATTATAAAACTGTTTATGAAATTAAGTTAAACTGGTTTTTTTTTCAAAACATATCGTATGTAATTAAAGAGGCATACCAAAGAGAATACCGAAAGTCGTTAATATAAAGATGTTACTTTTTTTTAATGTCTACTGGGTTTTAAGGTTCGCGTATTTTCAGTATTATAAAACTGAGCATAACACCAGAGCAGCTCCCCAGGGCGGCGGGCACGTCACACTGCGACGCTTTTTGTTCCGGGGAACATTTATTGTTTTAACGGTGCACTCCGCTCATATTTCTCCCGCTTCTTTGTTATTTTTTTTATTTATTATCACATTGCCACAACGGTCGTATGAATAAATTTATAGCAACTATAGAAATTATTGTTTCGGTCGTATATACATTTCTTTTTTAAATTTCATAAAATCGCGCAACTGCAGTTTGTTTGTACCTGCTGCGACGGCTCTACTGGGAAGAGACCGAACAGAATACCAGCGTAAATTAGCAGCATAGCGATGTGTTTGTGGCTGATGCGTGTTTGTCATTCTTAATATATTAAAAAAAACTTAACCAAAAATCAATTCAATATAAGCTTTTAAAATTTTACATGTGCCGGTAGTTTCAATATATAATGGGCGAACTTTAAGGGGATTCAGTTGAAAGGGCCGTGACATAAAAGTGATTAAACTTTTTAATTCAAGTGTATAACAAGGGCTTGTTGATTATAAATTGTTATAGGATAACAATTATAAAGCTTTAAATGTACTTGTACTAGCAAACGAATCGACTATCGACACTTACGATTAATAATTGGATTTTAAAAAATACGTACATATATGTATACTTGCTTATAGGTTGAGTCGATTTAGGTGCTCCCGAGTGCTTATATTATTTTGACTTCATGTTAGGAATTACTACTCCGTAACTAAACAAAGCTTGAAGAAGATCTTTGACAATCCCGATTTTTTTTTATTTTAAAGAATGCTAATAATGCTATTAACTTTCTGAAATTAAAATGGTAGCTAACTATTTCATTTTGTTTATGTAATTAAGAGATGACAAACGTTGTCCAACGACAGTATATATATATAAGTGGAGGTTGCCACTAGGGAACCTTTCTTCCCCGTCGGTTATCGGTTCTACGAGCTATACGGACGGCCCATTGTCATTTCAGCTAACTGACCCTTTGAGCTGTGTCGGTTATCAAGTTTAGTTCATCTGTGGTTATCTACGTTATTTTTACTCGATGGCGTTTGTTAGCTCTCTCCATAGCTTACTCGTACATATATAACTTAGGTCTAACTAATCATTCTGTTTGTTTCTCTCTGGTCGAATACTAAGTAAGCTAAGTTAAGCCTTGACCGCAAAGGCAGGACTTAAATAAAAAAAAATCGTCTCAAAATTGTGAAGGAGCAGCGACGGAAGCTTTATGTATAAATGACAATCACAAACGATGCTCGTTACTTCCTTTAGTGCCGGTAATGAAACAATTAGAGCGACGACGGACAGTCCTGGATCGTTCTGTGTTTATTTTATAGTATAGATTAAGTTAGTTCTGCATTTATTTTATTGCTATAGATTAAGTTAGTTCTGTATTTATTTTACTGTCTTATATTATGTTTCAAGGTGTGCTCAGCAAGGAGTGAAGCTTGAATTTGAAAGCACCGATGGAGTAGAAGACTCACCCACTGTACACTCATATAGAACATCACTGACATTTCACTTATTAACTGTGTACACCTTGGATGTCAAATTCAGAAGCAACGGTGGAGAGTAGTTCAAAGAATCGCACTTGCTCGTAATTTTTCCCGCGGATTTTGGTCAACGCGACCGGGCAATACAATAGCTACTAGTCAGCAATTGTGCCGAGAGTTATTCATAAGAAAATTGTACACTTAACAGTTTAACCTGTTACCATTTACTAAATTTGGTTGTCTAGATTTATTGTGTTCTATGCACAAAATTCCATAGTTATAGTATTAATGATAAAGTTATTCCCTTTTGAAAAAACAAAATTTACAAATTATGTAAAAACATTTTTAGAAATGAAGAAAAAGAAACGGCCCTTAAATAAATCCCTGTGGTACATCTTTCGATATAGGAGGCTCGATTGAGATTATTCTATTTACCAAATTCAACCTCGAATCGTACATAGGCGTGTATTGATGTCAATAATAAACTTGCAACTTCGTAAAATTTGAATTTATTATTGGTTATTTTTTGTTTTTAACAAATCATAAAATTACTTTGCCCTCCCGTACATTAAATACATATCCTACAAGTGCCACACCAGCAATCATTGCTTAGTTTCCCTTTTCTTTTTTTGCTTAATACGGACAACTATTATAATACTATAGACTTGTCGTGTATATTTTCAGAGAGGATTTATTTTTGTTATAAGCTCTACTATGTACTACTAAAAGCGTAGCTCAGTGTCTATGCAGTCGCTTTTTATTCACAATATGCGAGCAAACCGGGTTCGATTCCCGGGCGGTAATTAGAAGAAACAATAGCACGATTACACATTAATTAAATATTTTTTCTGTTCATTTTTCTAATTTACATTACAAACGCAAGTAGAATAACTATATATATATATATATGTATATCTATATATATATATATATATATATATATATATATATATATATATATATATATATATATATATATATATATGTATATATATATATATATATATATATATATATATACATATATATATATATGTATATATATATATATATATATATATATATATATACCTATATCTATATATAAACCCTACCGGCCAAAAGTGTAAGACCGCACATAAACAATATAATTATCCATCAATTGTGATAAAATCCCATAGGATAAATAAAAGAAATGCACATCTGCATATTCTTTTGTTAGTATCGAATATTTAAACAAGTCATTTTTTGTTTACTTTCAAGTTATTGGACAATAAAAATCTATTATTTTCAAACACCGACAAACGCTGCGCTAGAGTCAGGTGGTAAAGTCGTAATAATAGTTTTATAATGTCCTCATTACTAATAAGTTTGCTTTTATTACCTATGTTAATAATTAGGATTATTTAGCTCCTGAAAACGTGTTTCATGATACCCGAGTTTACTTGGGTTTGTTCACAAACAATCTCATTTAGTCTAAAGTTGTGGTTTCTACAGTGAAGACGTCATGAAATGTGAAAAGCTCGAGAAATTAGCAGTGAAGTGCGTTCTGCCATCGTTGTTTTACATAATGAAGGCAATTCCAAACGTGAGATTGCTTCACAACTTCACAAGTTATCGAAGACTTGTGTTCATGGCACAATAACTCGATATAGGGAGGTGGAGGAGACAGAAAAACGGCGACTGAGAGATGCAAAGTTGTATGGTCGCGGTACCGTTATAAAACCTCTGGTAAGGCCGCAAAACAAGAAAAAAAGAAAGCAGTGGGCTCTTGCCCATCGAGATTGGACTGAAGAAGATTTTGAAAAGTGCTTTGGACCGATGAATCCAAGTTTGAACTATTCGGTTCAAAACGTAAAATTTACGTTCGACGCAGTTCCCAAGAAAAGATGATGTCAGATTATCCCAACAATCAAGGATGGTGGTGGCTCAATTATGGTCTAGGGTTGCTTCCATAGCCAAGGAACTGGCGATTTGATTAAAATTGAAAGATTTTTGAGAAAGGAACTGTACAAAAACATTTTAGAACCAAATGCCGTTTCTTCCGGGTTCCGATTAATTGAAGATGGATTCATTTTCCAACAATTTAATGATCCAAAGCATAGCTCAAAATTATGTAGAGGATATTTAGAAGAGAAAGAGGCACAAGGGATGTTAAGAATCATGGTTTGACCACTCCAGAGACCGGAACTAATAACATTACACATATACAACTAATACCATTGAACATTTGTGGGAAGAGCTTGATAGGAACGTTTGTAATCGTGGCCCATCCTCGCGAGAAGAAATGTGGAATGCTTTATGCGAAATTTGGAACATTATATCACAAGACACCATTAACACATTGATTGCCCGTATGTCGAGACTTGTGAAAAAAGTCATAAAATGTAAAGGACGATTTTTTGATAAAAAAAATCAGTGTAACTAACTATAGCCTTTTTTTGCATGGACTAATAATATTTCCTTACGTATATTGTTTGTCAATCAATGTTCTATTAGATGATTAAACAGGTTAAATATTTATTATTTTATTGGTGTATTACTTTAATTAAGGTGGTCTTAATCTTTTGGCCTGCAGTGATATATATATATATATATATATATATATAAACTACTCAAAACAAAATAGGGCCCACTCTAAGTTAATCTCGAATTTCGTCTAAAAAAAATTGTTGGGTAGTAAATAGTGAAGTTAAACATTTCGAAGTATTGTTGACATGTTTTCATTTGACTTGATTTCGGTGTTACTCGCGATCATTATGCCTGGTCCTAGGCATCATATGGATGTGGAAACAGCAACAGGAGCAGTGTTTATGCTTCAGGAGGGAGAATCTCAGAGATCACTGATCTTCAACTTGCAAGACGTCTTATATACCGTGTGGGAACGCTTTATAGAGACAGGTAGTGTCGCGAGGAAATCTTGGTCAGGAAGAGAGCGAGCTACAACAGTCCAGGAAGACCGGTATATCAGATTGACTGCACGTCGCGAGCGTACGATTCTCGCCCGCGTCTTACAAAATTGACTGCGGCAATCGACTGGCACACGAATTACTGATCAAACCATTCAAAATCGGCTCCATGAAGACGGACAACGTTCCAGATCTCGTGTTATTCGTCTAAAATTGACAAGAGCGCATCGTGCAGCACGTTTGAGGTTTGCTCGCGAGCATGCGGAGTGGACAATGGATAACTGGAGAAATGTACTCTTTACGGAAGAAAGTAAAGTTAAGCTTTTCAGCGATGATCGTCGAGTGCGCGTGTGGAGAAGAGAAGGAGAACGTTTTTCAGAACCTTGCATACATGAAACGGATCGTTTTGGACGTCCAAATGTTATGGTGTGGGCTGGAATAAGCTTGAATAAAACTGAGCTGGTAATTCTGGAAGAAGGCTCTATAACTGCCTCCTGGTATTTCGATCGAATAATTCGGCCCCATGTCATCCAATTTTCACAAAGAGTGGGTGAAAACTTCGTCTTTATGCTAGACAATGCTCGCCCACATACAGTGCGAACAACCCAAAGAGCTCTCTCTGAAGCCAATATTACGGTTTTATCGTGGTCCGCCATGGGTCCTGATCTTAACCCCATTGAACATTTATGGAACCAATTGAAAAGAAGCCTCAAATCGAACTTCAGTAATGTGACTAATCGACAAGAGCTCATAAACGCCCTAAAATTGTGTTGGGAGCGAATACCCGAGGAAAACATCACCCACTTGATTGAAAGTGTCCCACATAGATTCAGAGAGTGCATACGGAACAGAGGAGGACCTACTCTCTATTAAGCACCATCAAACTCATTGATTTAGTCAATAATAAAAATCAAAATCAAACTTTACTTAAATCAATAATTTCTGTAAACTTTCCTAAAACTGTAAATTTTGATTAAATTTCATAAAATTAGCAAACCTTAATTCATTTATTCCGAATCCTAAAAACTGAAAAAAGAAAATGAATCTTTAAAATTCATTTATAAAATATTTTGGGTCCTATTTTGTTTTGAGTACTTTATCTATATATATATAAAGCACATAATGCGACCCTATAAATACGCTTTCGCAGAATTCAAAATAAAAGGTTTTTAGATAAACAACTAGTTATTAAGAAAATACTTTACCTACATTTTTATTTGCAAAACGGGTTCGCGAAAACAACACTCGTTATTCATTAAACGAAGTCAAAGTAAACAAGAAAAACGCCTCCAAGCTTGCGAGCGGCCCGGCTCAATTTTAAAGCCATTACTGACTTAAAATATCATCCACTGGGGCTATCTGCTGCCGCTCGCCGATTAACGTTTCGCTTTTGCCTTCGCAAAGTTTATGTTGGGGCCAAAGATCAGTTGGGACGCAGATGTAATTCTGAACTTCGAGAAATAAATAAACTTTAATTTTTATACTGAATATCCATCATCATCATATCAGCCCATCACCAGTCCACTGCTGAACATAGGCCTCCCCCACAGATTTCCACAGAGTACGACCCTGAACTACCTGCATCCATGGACTTACCGTAGAGTTGCATACGGCCTATACACCTCTATTGGAAGACGACCCACCACACCATCTAGTGAGGGGTCGCCCTACGCTGTAATGGCCAATACCAGGTTGCTACTCGAGAACCTTTCATACCTATCGATTACCGTTTTTTCGAGCTATATGGCGGACTTATCACACTGTAGATAGTATATAGTAAAATATAATAAAAGTATAACTCCAGAAAAAAATAATAAAATTAAATGTCAATAAGCAAGACTAGGTAACACAGACGTGGAACAAACACTGCTTCATGAAAATGTTGAAAGCCGAGCAACAGCGATAAGCAAGGAAGAGCTTTATTTATAAATAACAATAACAACGCGAGCGCTCGTAACTTCCTTTAGTGCCGGCAATGAAACAATTAGAGCGACGTCAGAGTGTTCCGCCCCTGTCTGCGTCTTATTTTATTGTCATAGATTAATTTAAAACAGACTGGACACACCGTATCATACTAACAGTGGCTGGATCTATGTGCTCATAATCATCATTGCAGCCCATTTTTAGTGCAATACTAGACGTAGGCCTCTCACCTAGACTGCTACCGTACGGTCCTAAACCACGGGATCTAGTCGTCATCCTATCTAGTCGTCACTCGATCTAGTCGTCACTCTATCTAGTCGTCACTCTGTCTAGTCGTTACTCAATCTAGTCATCACTCTATCTAGTCGTCACTACCTAGTCGTCACTCCATCTAGTCCCCACTATTTTGGATCCTACGCCGCGATGGTGAATACCAAATTACCACCGGAGAACCGCTTTTACCATCAGTTATCGGTTCCTGATCGTCTTATTAATCCTATCAGAGATGTCAGTTAACTAAATTGTTCTGCGGATATTCACGTTTTTTACTCTATCACACAGAGAAATACTGAGCATAGACCTGCAGGCATTGGTTAAACACTTTGACATTCAGGTATATTCACCCTCACAAACTATTTAATCTGGGCATTGAGGGTTAACAACAATTTC
Organism: Teinopalpus imperialis; assembly: GCA_029286865.1. Classification (NCBI taxonomy): domain Eukaryota; kingdom Metazoa; phylum Arthropoda; class Insecta; order Lepidoptera; family Papilionidae; genus Teinopalpus; species Teinopalpus imperialis. Next base: position 17,247,493 of record JAGSMU010000012.1, read on the forward strand.
ATGGGCCGCAGTTGTCACCAGTAGTGGAACTGCTTGAAGCTAATTGAAGTAAATAACACAAGTTTATTCATCTTGGAAACTTCCATATTTATGAACTTATGTATGACATGTGTAATTTAGTAATATCTCATTGAAGTACTACGATGTAGGTATCAATACTTCATTATTAATTATATTTATTTATAAAATAATAAAATTGAAGCGCATGCAACATGATAAGTCACCAATTATATATATATATATATATATATTTATATATGTATATATAATTAGTGACTTATCATGTTGCATGCGCTTGATTATGATATATATTATATTCAGCTGTCAGCGATGTCAACGTGTACTGGAACAATTAAGTCTATATACCTATATATACCTCTGTTACCCACTTACTCTTTGGTTCACTCGTTGCTGTTTGTCGCCTTCCTAACAGGAAGTAATAGCGTCTTTATTTTAAATCCCATCCGAATGTAGAGTGGTTCATTTGAATAGCGGATAAATTACTTAGTGGTTTGAATTTATCCGGTCCGATAAAATAAAAAGGCCACTTACTCTTTTCGGAATAGGAATAATAAATTTCTTCTATTCCTAAAACGCCATTATTTTGCTGTAAAATAGCAATTATAGAAAGGGAAATTATACATTTTTTTTAACTGTACTAGGGATCATAGACGTACAAACAGTTCACCTAAATGTAATGCAATGATTGATACGGCCCACGACACCTGCATACAACAAAGATAAAGATTCATCATGCAATTCAAAATTTTCACCCCTGAGAACTAAGATGAAAACCCGGTACCTTAAAGATCTCCGGACTCTTCCACGCAGCAACTTTATTTTATATATGGCAGTTCGTAAAACCATTTCATATTAAAAAAATGTGTGTATTATTGTACATTAATCAATATTAATGATATTAGATCAACAATCCACCGGATATTTTTTAACGAACTATTTGCACGAATATTCCTTAAGAACATGAGCTTAAATTAAATATACTCAAAAAAAATTACTATATTTTTTACAATATTAGAGGTTAAACACTAGTACACTATTCACCTGTATTAAGTGATGTCAGCTGCCCGTGATATCTAGGACTTACATGTAACTAAAGAGGTTATGAAAAATCTATCAAGAGCCAATACTAAAGGCAACTTACCCAAAAACCTACAGAACATAATTATATATTGTTAAAATCCAAATTAATCTTTCATCAACTATTGTGAGCAGATTTTTAAATGAGTAATCGAAACGTTACGATCGCGAATCGAACAAAACTTTGAAGTGAAATTAAAAAAGTTACTGTTCGGTTTTCGGCTTTCTGACTAATCATGACGAGGGAAAATCTAACGGGAACAAAGCCCTATGTTAACAAAGTGTCAGCGAGAGGAAATCAATTCAATTGTGGCGTATAATGCGGCCTGAAGGTTAGGAACTTATTCTTGTTTCGAGTGATCAAGAAAGATATTATGTTAAGCAATTCCTCCTTCATAGTGTTAACACAAGTTTTTGCTAGAATTGGGCATTAAGTGGGAAAGGACTACACCCTCAAATAGAATACCAGCGTAAAATAGCAAAACACTGCTGTGTTTCGTCTGGTAAGTGTAGGGATTCGGAGACCCTTATTACTTGTGATGAAGCATTCCATATTAGTCCTTTAAGCGTGGCACGCGTTGTAATTCCTTATCGATGATTTATGTGGATGTTATGAGCCATAGGAATCGTCATAAATATCATCATAGCCAATGAATAGTCCGTTGTACTTAGATTGCACCACCACCATCGACCTGCAGTAAAAGTGCATAGGTATGTCGTCTCACTGCTATCAATCCGGGCTAACCACTCAAGAACCTTCCCTCCCCTTCTTTCACCGTTGAAGGTGCGAGTGGAGCAGAGTTGTATTCAGGCGGGACACAATGGATGGCATTAATTACAGTTGAAAACTTTACAATGCTCGCCTATACCGGCGCTCCGTCTCTCTTAAGGTAAAAACTTAACGATATACGACTTTAATCCTGACAACTTGAAATACGCCTCTAGATATTATCTAAATTAGGCACATTTTGCTTCTCAAATAACTGTAATTTGTTCCCCGATCTTGCTCATGTATAATTTTTTTTTTTTTTTTATAACAAATAGCCAACACTACTAGAGAAGTGCTTTTTTTTGTTTTGTATAAAAATAGGGGGAAAAAAGTACCAGCTACATATATAAAACTCACTGTTGGACATTGACTCCTCTGTAGATATGGTGTCAGGGCATAATGCACCACACAGCTCCACTGCAAAGTGGCAGTGTTTTTTTGCCAGATTATTTCTTACATATGCAGGTTTTCTCATGAACTATTCCTTTACCACCGACAACGTGGTAATTATGGTTGACAAGCGTACAATTCCACATATAGTTAATGATTCCTGCGACCCATGACATCTATATTCATATTCAGCAAATGTTCAAAATATACATGCGTTATCACTGTTGGGGAATTAAAAGGAATGCCTCGTTACTGATAACTGAGTAGCCGGATCTCTACACTCTCCAGACTCAGCTTTATGCTGGTACTTTGTGGCGGCACGGTCCTTCCCCGGTGGAAGAAACTGAAGAAACAAAAAAGCTACCTCATTACGCTATGCATTATGAATCCTTATCGAAGATGAATATGGGTGTCATGGATGGCAAGAATCGCTTACCATCTGGTTATGTGCTCGAAAAACCCTCAATTAATTTAAACAAAACCAAGCTAGTAAAAGTAAGTTAATATTTTACAAATAATTACACAGCTAAGTTTCACACGTTATTTTAAGTTTTAATGTTCCAAGTAACTTAATTAATTAACTGTCGAAGGAACAGGTGAACTTATCTTTAATCATAGAACAATCGCGTGTACATTGCAATCAACACAAAGGATTCTCCACAACCCGCACCATTAATCCTCACAAACTGCCAACGCTGCGAACTCGTTTGTCTGTCTGTGTAATGAGGGAAAGTTTAACTTCATGTTTATGCCTTATAGGTAACTTTCAAAAATAAATGATTTTCCTAAACTCATGTCAAAGAAACATTATTATATTTCAGCGAAAGAGCACGTTTGTTTCATTAAAAAAATCGGATAATACTTGTTCACCTTTTTCAGTAACAGAATTAAAATATCAAAGGTGATTCCGTAACTTACAAAAGATTACAAAAGATTGTGTAAACTAGATATTTTACTGACATATATTTTTCAAGCCTCACTTACCGACTGCAAAACCATTAATATAACTCAAAATCTCATGTTCAGTAGAAAATATGGCTTCTCTATCGGTCTTTAACATAGCTGATTCTGTCCAATAGAAATATTTAAGACAGTTATTTAAGCAATAGGTGTGTTCTATCTTCTTCTATTCTACTCTTACTTCTTCATTACCAGCTCTAAGTTATGCCGCATAGATTAACAGATCTGCCGGACATGTCAATAACCTAATGGTGTTGAGCACGGTTTGCAAGACTAAAGGCCCACCATTGGATTATTGTCATGAACGATCTCATTACTGAAGCGGCAAGAGGCTAATGGTCCATAGTACGGTCTGCCAAACTTAGGGTCGTAAGTACAAATCCACCAATAGACTATTGTTGTAAATCATCTCCTAGCACAAGCATTTTAGCTTGAGTTGATAACGGGAATATTAGTAATTATAGCACTGATAGCATTCTATTTATTTTTTTAAATAATTCTTCCCTTTTCATGATTGGACGTCAAGACGCACGGTGGGCTTACAATACTCGTATTTCGTTTGCATATTCCATGCATTCGGACGTAGCGATATGCGTTGTTGTTTTTAATGCAAACAGCGGAGGATTGGAATAATTTGTCTGCGTTAGTCTTCCTGTCCGTGGGTTTCTTCAAGAGAATTACGATTAGGCGTTTCCTCGCTCTAGTCACATGTGAAAACCAGGTAGGATGGCAAATAAGCACTGGCTCGAGTTTAGTAAAAGAATTAACCTTAGTGGGAATGGTTTACGGGAATATTATAGCGCTGCTAGCTTTCGGATCAAAAACTGCAGCCTCATTATCCCTTTGCTTTCACAATATTAGAGAATGCTCGAGGAGTTTTTGGGTTACATCGGACAGTTTCCTCGAGCTTACCTTTAATACATTAAGCGTTTCATTATCTTTTAGATATTGAGAATTCAAGTGAGAAGTGTCTGCCCTCTTACCTATTGAGATTTAATATTTAATTAACTAGCTAGTTTCTAGCTGAATAATAAATGGGTCTGCTCAATTGGCTAAGGACCACGCTCTTATAGAACAGCAACGTAAGAAAGCAGTACATCTCTGCTGCTTTTCGTATAGTGAGTGTAGGAATTCGTGGAGCCAGTTATAGGTGGGGAATCTATCTCAATCCTCAGGGGTGACAACGCGTATACATCTTTAGTCTTCGTTAAGGATGTATGTGGGTGTCATAAACCACGGTGATTCTTTATCATTAAGCAAACTGAGTGTTCGTTCTATAAAAAATGATTGCTAAAACACGTTAACTTTCTTCCTCAAAACTTGTACACGTAATATCTCTATTTATTCTCGATGTATTTTAATACAATCTGAGCATATATATAAATAACTCTGATTATTAACAAGACGAGGTTGAAAACGATTTTGAATTAACAGCTGTAAATGTCGGTGTTGACCACCGAAGCACTAAATTCCACCTCAAAATAGAGCCGGTAACGCGGCCCGGAGTAATGTATTCCGCTTGCAATTGAAAATTCATGATTTAACCTTAGACATTGGACGTGATCAGCATACGTTCCCGCAGAGCTGCGCGGTCGTCAATATTCCGGTATTTCCTCTGGGCATTGCAGACGAGCGGATCGGTGAGCTAGTCTCCGCGGTACTTTTTGTTTTCTACATGACATTACAACCAAAATGATAAATGCAATATTTTAATTTATAGTAGACACGTAACAATAACAAAACGTCGAAGTCTAAGCGAAAAGTCTATGTTACCGAGATGAATTTTGCACAAAGAAGTGAAAAAATGCTCCTTATTGTTTGTGTCGGAAAAAGAGAAAAAGTAGAAGGAACGGTCCGTTTTAAACTACGCTTGTTTTCCCGCTCCAGCTGCTTCGTTTATAATTAAAACTTAGGATTCTAGCATTTTCATTCATTCATTTTTATATTTGTCTCAAATATGGCACGGAAGGTTGCTACGATACTCTGTGTAATTTAACTAAGAAATATCATAACAGGAGTTCTGCGGTTCAAAGTGATAAAGTTTATTAAAATATAACTGAATATAATCGACAATTCAATTTTATAAAAAATTTGATAAAAATAACACCAGTCAAGAATAGTATCAAATATTAAGATATATATATTACACCCAATTATGTATAAGATGCGTAGACTCATACAAATTTTTCTGTGTCTGTCTGTCCTGTATTTGATAATTATTTTCTATTTTTTGTGTGATTGTTATTGCTAAAATCTAAGTTTTCTTGTAAGATAAAAAGATTGCATATAATGGTCGCTATTCTCTGTTTCCTACAGCTTGTACCATGAATGAAGTCATTATCAAGTTCATTTAATGTTAGAACTTTAGAGCACTTTTGTTTCACGAGCATAATGTGTAGGACAATGTTTTATATGGTTTTGCGTTATAATAAAAACACAAGAAAACTTATGTGATTCAGTTATGTCCTCCAGCTCGACTTCCACGGCCATGTCTTCCATTAGCAAATGTGAACTGAGCAAGATGTAGTGACGTAATCATTTGTGCAAACACAGAGGCACTAACTCGTCGTTGTCTTCTCCAATCGTAAGTGATGCACGTGCAATAAGATCGAAAGAAGATGCAGCTCAGTTCAACAAATAGGTTAATTAGTTCTCGAAATTGAATCATACAGCGCCGGGGAATTACGGGGGTATTTTTGTATTACAAATTATTGCTATTCCGGTCTGTGTGTGGTGGACTTATGTCCCGTATTCCTGCCACGGCATCTGCACCTTCCTAATGAATAATTCTGCGCAGTTGATGATCATCATCGTCATGATATATTGCTATTTATGGATTTAGTTATCGACGTAAAATATAGAAATATAATTATTTCATTATATCATTATAATCAACACCAGCACAACCAATCAATAGTCCGCTGCGTCACCTCGCCCATAGATTGGCAAAAGCTCGATCGCAGTACAATAACACAACTTGCAGGCGTGAAACAAATGAACCGTACAAATTGTAATTCAATTACATCCAGTTAGTTCTAAAATTCAAGAACTGTCTACTATGTAAAATACTTTAATCCTTTAAGGCACAATAATGGCTATCTAAAATACTAGACTTTGAAAACTTTGTGTTATTGCCAAACTTCTTGGTAAGGTAACTGTCGCCCTCAGACACGGATATTTTAAATGAATATAAAGCCTTTACTTGTTAAGTTTGAATTCAATGATCATAAATTTTAGTTCCAAATTGTTCATTGAAAATTTAACTGAAATTATAAGCTTGTCAATAACATTAATTCTAACAATTTATTTTGATCATAATAATTGTGTTAGAGATTGAAGAGTGATTCAATCGTATCGTAATTTTCAGTTTTTTTTTCATAAGAAGTGCATGTCTACGGTATATGTGGTACATATACCACCATTGCTTCTCAACCATCTTTATGTCACGATCTCCTAAAAAGGTAAGTAAAAAGTTACTATAAAATTATAATCACATTTTAATTAATAGTTTATTTACATAAAGCTACAAGTTCATTACTTCATTTTGTTATTACATGGTAATATTTAATTTTATTAAATTACATTAAAATTCATTCTCTTAGTAAGTTAATCTTTTGTATATATGTAGGTCTTGTTTAAAACATTTTACGATCCCTATTAAAAAACACACGTGGTGTAAACGATGTCGTAGACCCATAGATCCCAAAGTGGTCTAGGTGGACCCCCAGGGGTCCACGGGAGGCTCGATGGGGGTCTACGTAGGCGTAACAAAAAAATGGGGGTTCACAATTCCTAAACGGGGGTCCACGAAAATTTATTTGCTTTCGATAGTGAAGAACTAAAATGTTGGCTTGACTTCACCTATCAATGTAGGCAGATAATATTTTTAACTCAGCAACTGTTACTTGTAAAAACTTGCATATTCCATATTCAGTACAACGTGAACAACTTTTGGTCGAGTTTTGGGAATATGGTAGAAATGTAGCTGCAGGGAACCAGCTAAATTTTATAAGTGGCCTATGAGAAAAACATTATGGGAACCTCTGTCGTAGACGATGTATCTGAATAGTATGTGGCAGCCTTTATACTAATGCGCAGTCTATGCTCATTTCTCTATAATATCCTTTGTCTTTTTGTATAGTGTGATCTAATTAAACAAGATGACAGCTGCTTAACATATCGGTTAAACCTTTTCCTGTCTGCTGCACCGTGGTTCCTGGCTTTGATTTCCAGTCGAGGAACAATGTTCGTGCTTCATGAATTGCGTTTCGAGTCTGAGTGTGTTGTCACTGATCTCGACATGTCGGAATAGGGCGGAGGACTAAACATAATTTTTCTCCGTTTTTCTTGATTTGATTAGATCATTACTCGGAAGATATCACCGTGATCTAAATCGACCGGAAACACATCACATCCGCCACATTAGCGACAACATTAACGATTCTGTTAACGTGGAAATCGTTCCGAGGAATCCATTTTAGTGATTGATACAAATATTTTAGCGTGGTCCAAGTGTTTACAGTTTGTGAAGATAGATGGCGTTAAGGTCGGTAAAGATTGTGTGATAGTGACTTTAACGATATGCACGCGATCGTGCCGTGTTCGGGCACGTTAAGGATGCTCTTTTTGTTTGCCCTAGCTGGTCGATGATGATAATAAATGGTCTATTGCACATAATTGTTAGTTTCGTTACAAGTTAATTGTAGTGTTGCTAGCATGAAAGGAACCTGCGAAAATAAATCATCAACCTTGACAAGGAAAGTTGCAACATTGTGTTACGAATATATTAGACTGGCAACTACAAGTACTTTCCGTTTCTTTTATATTTATATTTTGCATGTCATTAAATGTTTTTGGCATAAAGTTTATTATTGTTTGAAAGGGGAGTTCGAGTTGATTTTTGTGAATTTCCAATTTTTCGATCTCTTTCAAATACTATGCGCGCAGTTTCATTTAATACTGATGCAAAAATTGAATTTTTGTTAAAAAAAAATTTTTTTTTAAAAAAACGTAGGGAACTTAGTTGCCAACGTACTATGTATATTCAACTTTACTTAATCTAAGTTAATTTCTAATTATAAAACATGTTTAATAATCAAACTCAGATATTTAAATTTAAAATAAAGCAGCCAATTCACAAATATAAATGTCACGCTGTAGAGTCACACTATAATTTGTTCCTGAGTGCAGCATGAATGAATGGTCGGCTCGACTGAGGAAGAACCACTTAATTATAGAATAACTGCATAACGTGCTGGTTAGGTAGGGATAGGTTGACTGTCGGTACCTGCAGCCCCTCAATACTGGTGATAAGTAATTCAATCATAAATTCAGTCCTTAGCGTGACAACATATTCATATCACATAATTGTACATAGTGACATATTAGTATTATGATTCTTCATCGAGGATTCATGTGGATTTTACGCGCCCCAGGATTCATTTACCATCAGGTCGTGATGATATTCTCCAGGATTCAACCACGGTGATATCTTCAGGTTATTACCAAATGATAACTGCGCAGAATATTTGCAAACACTTACTTCGATGAAATGCAGGTTAAATAAAATAAGAGAACGGTACCGAAGCAGTGTCAAACACATGCGGGACATACACCGTACACGCAGACTAACAATTAGTGACGTACGAATATTTTGTCATGTATCCACCGAACCTTGAATCCAAGACCTTGTGGCGTAGCAGCCTGATACTCTAACCATTGTGTGCTCGTTTATCACCCTCAATACGAAAAAATTAAGTAAAAATGCGACTTTTTTACTTGATAAAATTAAACTGAACTTGTTAAATTAAAAATTTGTCACTCTGGTCAAGTTCTAACTTTGCAAATGTCCATTCTATCTTCATTTGAAGACACACATATTGTACTCAGACGGAAATACTACCTCGGGCAAAATCCTTTCTATTCGCATTAAAGACACGAAGTATATCAATTAGTCTGAATGCGAGGAATATTTACAAGAAAGGATGGAAAACTTAGTGACCGATAAGGAAGAGGGGATGGGAGAATCATGTTATGTAACTCCCCTCTGCACACTCTCAAAAATATATGTAAAACATCGAGATGCTAAAAGATAGACTTTGCGCCTGTCCTCTAGGCTAAGGTTGATTTTAACCAAATCTGGGTCACCAAATGCGTTGCATTTGTAATTTTATAAATTCGACTTTGAAATGTTACTCCCTTCGCGTCCAAAGATAAATAAAAATATTCCATTTATGTACAAAAGAAATGTTCAATCCTCCCTTTAACAGTAAAAATAAGGTAAGAATATAAGTAAAGAGCAAATTGGAAATGTTTCTTGTGCCGATTCAAATTAATATGCAACGAGTTTCCATTTTTCTGTTGGAAGTAAAGAAATTGAAACATTCCCGAGACGCACCTCTAGCGTAAAGCTTTACTGTGAAGTTCACACATTCAGTGGAGAACCTTTTGGAATTAGATTATTACCTAACATTTTTCTTTATAATAAACCAAAGTAAAATCAAAAAGGTACACCATTTAATAGCTTTAAAATATAATTACCATACCTAAAATGAATATAATTAAATGTACCTATAATGTACTTTATATAAAATAATAGAACGAGGATGACCGACATAGCTCAAAAGATAGTGGCAATAGGCTGGAATTATAGCACGTAGAATCGTTCCTCCCTTTAGATAGCGATCCGAGTCGATGTTTCGTACCTCCTTATGAGGGGCCCTCGGATCGAATTTTCGCCCCCCTCTGTTGACGTCGACGTTCTTGTCCACAGGGATCGGAGTGAAGCGGTGGTGCAGCAGCAGCCTCCGCACCAGCTTCGCAGCATTGTAGTTGTCTCCCTACTCAGCGGGCCTCCCGCTCACGAACATAATTAGATAAAGCTGTAGAGGTCTCTGGACCAACAGCAATACACGTACATAAAAAAAAGAAAATCGTAGAATCGATAACATATGGGGTAGTCGCATTACACTAGTTGGAGAACGACCTATGCAAGTTTGCGGGAAGTCGATGCAGGTGGCTCAGGATCGTGCTTTGTGGCAATCTATGGGGAGGCCTGTGTCCACGAACAGATTTTCGAAATACTGGTGAAAAACAGTAGGGTGTCTAGTAAAAACAACCGGCCACGTTATTGATAGTGATCAGGCATTCGTCAAGGGAGACAACGCTTTATAATAAAAAATAAATACACGAGTCATACACTACGAGAGTCGCTAACCATTACTAGAACTGTGTGCTCGTTTATCATCTCTAATTAATTGAAAAAAAAGCGTTTGTTTGAGATTGTCATTAGCACCGTCTGTTGTTTTTCTTGCGAGAGAGGAAGCGGAGTGAGTTAAGTGAAGGTCCAAAAGAAATTATTTAAGCAATTTAGAACTACTATACGCTATACCAGTTGATAATCAGCAGTGGACTTTACAGGCTGTGATTATCATGATGAAGTTGGTTACCAATTATAAAGGTCCTCAGATTTCTTCACTTTACAAAGGTATTCTGTTAGTATTATTTTAAACACCATCTAAAAACCAACTGCAGTGTGGCCCCACCACGGTACACTATGTTTGCTTCTTTCCCTTGTGTTTTGTATTTTCAATTATTGTTTCAAAACGAAATTATAAGACTAAGTTTTCGTTCCCTTGTTAGACAGTCAAACTATAAACGAGTTCGCTGCGTTGGCAGTTCGCGGAGATTTACGGTGCGGTTTGTGGGAAAAGGCTTCGAGTTAATTGCGATGTACACGCGATTATTCTATGATAATTTTCTTTGATCTTTCGCCGGTAAGTAATGAAATTAATACACCCTCAAGGGGCCCAAGCAACTGCCAATCAATATGTTATATTGATCAATTATTGAATGGTCTTATTTAATAAACAATCTAACGGTCTATATTCATAATCTAAAAACTAGAAAACATTTTTAGGAGGAATTCAGGAAATTACTGTCATGTTTCCGACGTACGGACTGATGATGAAGAAGGTAAATATAATGGAAATAAGCCTCTCGTATATGTTAACATAATTGAATGGAAGTGAAATCAGTTTAGTTGAGCAGAATTTTACATTAAAACATAATCATTAAACGAAGAGATGTTGCATCTCTATGCATTTTTTACCGAATTTACCATGAGGAGTGTTCTGAGGTTTTGATCGGATTAAATCCAAAAACTCAGCGGCTGAGTTTAAACTTCGTACATCACGACAAAATTAATTTCATCCTCATCATCTCGATGGTTGGCAACCCACCAGTGTGTGCTTTACGCCAAATTTTGTGCCACGCACAACTAATCTGTGGAATCAGCTGTGTCTAACCGATACGACTTAGAGACCTTAGGGAAAAAAGAGTCTACACCTTTCTTAAAGACCGGCAGCCCATCTTCGACTCATCTAGTGTTGCGGAATGCCATGGATGGTGGTGATCACTTACCATCAAGTGAGCTGCTGACCAACAAGCGCACAATTCACCTGATGTTAAGGGATTCCTGTGGCCCATTAATCATCGGCGGTAAGCAATCAAAATGCAGATGCGTTTTCTCTTCTACGATGATATTTCACGCTAGTATTCTGTGTAGGCACGGCTCTTCCCTAGTCAAGCAGAGTCATGCACGGTGCAGCTAGAAACAAACTTCAGCGTGGCTCTATAGCTGTTGTACATTTTGAATTTTTGTTGACGTTGATGTAGATGTCACGAGGCGCAGTCACCACTAACTGTCAGGTGAACTCTGTACTCGTTTCTCAAGCCTAATATGATATAAAAAATATAAACTCATATTAAAATTTAAATATCAATGAAATAAATTGTTTTTTTTTTAATTTACATTACTTCAAACATTATCGCAGAGTTAATTTGTTAAAACGCGAGAGTCATTTTGTCGGAAGGAAGATCTTTACTAGTCGTCTCAAAATAAACAAGAGCGACGTCTGAATGCCTTGCTATTCCGTTCTTTTCGGAGACAAACAGAAACATAATGAAACCATTGCAGGGTAAATTTTCATCTAACGAGACCTTTACCGTGATTTTTATTAAGAATCTCGTCTTTTCTTCTTTTAAGTCTTTTCTCATTGGGATTTGCAAACGAGCGCACAATTCACGTATGTGATTTCTGTAGTCCGTGACACTTCCATTCATTATCGATATAGATGCCAGTAATATGGGTCTCCAGACCCATCACTCACAACTCACAGGACGAAATTGAGCGTTATGCTGCTGGCACTGCCGCCGAGCAGGCTCATTTCTCCTGAAGTTAGAATCAATCTACAACGTAGCCAAAACTATAAAAAAAATAACAAAAATATAATAAAATAAAAAGTTTCTGATGGTACCAGATAGGAAGTATCTTTTGATAATATCGGTTAGATAGCATATTTCCTTATAAGTTATATACATAGATCGATTATTGAATTAGATAATTTAACAAAAAAAACTGTAATACCTATTTCACCTCACCATTAATAAGTCTTTGGATCTCTGCACACAACAGATGAAACACAGCGACGCTGCTACTTCATGCTGGTATTCTGTGAGGGCGCGTGTTCCTTGCCCGGTTTCACCAACCCATCCCGGTGTCCAGTCACAAGCTGCAACGTGGCTCTTTTACAATTGAAGTTATTGTTGGGTATTATCAGGAAGCGTTTCTTATGACTAAAGATAGATAATTTAACGACCTATATTCGAATCTCGAATTTAGAACTAAATTTTGAGGAGGAATTCAGAAATTAAATATCTTATTTCCGACTGACGAACTAATGATTGAAGTTGTTGGGATTTGTCAGGAATCGTTTCTTATGAGTAAAAGGAAACGGAAAAGCCAAGCACAAGTAAAAAGTCATTGCACCTTAGCCCTCAGACGTGATAATGTATATATATTTTGATTCCTGATCATCGAGTGGCGATTTTATTATTTTTAATTCGCTTAATGTTTTGCCACATTCCAACGATGAAAAAATCATAAAAAATATTGATAATATAATTGTCAAATAATGTTAGACAACAACAACATTATTAGACATGAGTTATTAGAAAATAAACTACTAACAATAATTTCATATTGCTTCCACTACACAAACTAAATCAGGTTCGTATTTTCACATTTGTTTACTTGTATTTCTCTAAGTTTTTTTTCTAGTATTATTTATACTTATGAGAAGTATGGTCATACTTGAGAACTAAAGATGGAATGCCTCGTCATCTGTATAAGGGTCTCCGGATCCCTACACTCTGTACACCTGGTATTCCGTGAGGGTGACTTTCAAATATTTTCCTTTTTTTTTTAATAGAAGTTGTATTGCATTCAATCATATTTGAAGCAGACAATAAACCAGTATCAAGCTCACCGGATTGGAAATATACCGCAAGCTTTTGTTTTAACTACGAACTTCGTTATAGTGATCAGATGGGATTGATAGGCATTGTTCTGTATCAGATATACGCATTTCTAAAATTCGTACTCATGCCTCTGATTTCAGATACATATATATATATATATATATATATATATATATATATATATATATATATATATATATACGAATGCTAACCAAATATAACAAACAAGTACTCAGTTCTAAATACCACTGTCAACTAATGCTGACTACGCAGGATATAATTACAGTGCCGTAAGCGCTCATGTAAACAGAGAGACACTCCCTTGTCGTCCTTCCTTAATAAGATATAATACATCTGCTAAAAAATTGGCTAAAAGAAATAACACATCCAGACCCAAAAACCATTTTTTTGATAAAGATTTTGTTTCCCAGCTGAGAATCGAACCAAAAACCTGCGGCACAAATCATAAACTAAACAAAACAACCACAACAGTAGGGTATGTAGCTATTTTTTATTGTAGGGAGACTAAATTTCGTTTAAATTTCCTTTCATTTCACAGATAAGACAGAGATACATAAGTTACTGTATTTATTACATTACTTCATTTTCATCATAGATTTTTTTTTATTTGAATAATATAAAAATAATCTTGTTCCCCTTCGTGTCCGTAAATGCTATTTGAAAATATCGGAATTTAAACGATAGCACGTCCAGCTATGCACGAAGGTATGTTGATCACGTCCAATATATAAGTTAAATCATGACTGTCAATTGCAAGAGAAATTTGTATGTTACGTGTGAACTAATGGTTTAAACCATCGTCCATAACGAATATCCGTATCGGTGAAGGTCCCAACACGCTTACTCATTCTGATGGTAGTGCATATACCTGTATAGCTATATATCCACTACAACCTGAATGATTAAACATATATTAATATACATACCAATATACAATACTGCTCTGCAGTGTATTGATCTGAGGGCGTGGTCCTACCCCGTCGAGCTGACACATTCATTGCCAGTAAACTGCAGTGTAGCTCTACCAATATTAACTTCAGGAGTATAACAAATCAAATGTAACAAAATATATTTTAACGCAAAAATCAGAACAAAAAAATAATATTGACCACGCACGAATCGAACGCAGCATCCCTAAATCGCAATGCAAATAATCTTTCTCTCACACTTAGACACGTGTCACGTAACATTACACTTATGCAGTTAAATTTCATTCCGAATTTAAGTACAGCGAGTTTTACCCAAAATACATAGGATAAAGTTAGATTACGTAATGTATTTCATTTGCAATTTAAAATTCATGAATGTTCCCTAGATTTTGGACGTGCTCAGCGTACATACGTGAACAGCTGTGCATGTCGTTATTTCCGAATTCCGATGCTTTAAGCGTATGCATAGATAAATATTGTGTATATATATTATTAAAAAACGTGGATATCCGTTTTTGAACTGAGGTAACCGACATAGATTAATCAATCAGTAACATGAAGTGGCAATAGACCAGTCTATTATTTAGTCCTTATAGGTCGTGGGACCGAGGAGGTTCTCGTGATTCTCGTGTGTCTCGTGTGGAGGCCTTTGTTCAGCACTGAATACACATACAATACATGTATACAATGGAGTTAAATACGGATCGCCATGGAAGAGTGGAATTCCCTAACAGAAGCAAATTCTTGTTTTAAGGGATACTTCAAGCATAGTCTGCTATAAGCGATCGTTTAGTTGTTGAAATTAAAAAAAAAACATTATCAAACCTTACTTTTTAAATTTCATCGAGAAAATGCCTAATCACAGGCGAAAGCATGAACAAATCCTCTTCAGTAGTCTAACTGACTGAGAGGTATTCTTTAATACTATGCTGTCATTTTAAATTGTTTTTTTATTATTATTAAATTGAGAGTAACAAACGAGCACACATTTCATCTGATGGCAAGTGATTCCTGCGACTCATGACACATTTATTCATCCTTGACACGGAATCATAATGCAATGCAACCTTTGAGGACTGAGATGGAATGCTATATCACCAGTAATAATGATCTCTGGACCCCTACACTCACCAGAGGAAATTCAACAGAATAATGCTGCTATTTTACGCTGGTATTCTGTGAGGGCGTCCTTTCCCGGTCGAGCTGACTCATACATTCTACAGCTAGAAACAAACTGCAGTGTAGCTCTACCACTGTCAAAAGAGAGCTCATAAGTAAAACATAATGTAATAAGAAATAAATATCATGGGGATTAAGCCGAAAACTAGTTTTGTTCTACAAATAACAGAGTTTGAAAAACTGAATCCGCTTCACAGTCTACGGGAAATGAGTAAAATTAAAATAAAGTTCTCAAATTGACAACGATTGTACTTTAGCATGGTTTATTTTATTTGAAACGGGAATTTGTTTTTGCAGTGCACGACTAATTTGTATTGTAAATTGTTCTGCCTATTGTGTTTCGTATTGTTCTCCGCATCAGCTTACACTACAGTGACACACCACTCTTTTGTTATTTACAATACACATTTGAACTTTGAAATTTACACTATACTATTCAACTTTGACATTTATACTAAAATTTTCATTTAGTTGGTCCTACTATTAACTATATATTGACCGCACTAAACAAACCCAGTATGGCGAAGTATTAATTGAATAAAAGCACAATGTCCAATACAACCGTGGAGAAAAATATAGGCAACGGTACGCGATCAAACCGACTTTGAACCCCGGTAATGATTTACCGCGTGCGGTGGTGAGAGAAAACATCGTGAGAAAGCTAGCATGTCTAAGAATTCAAAAAATTAAAAAATATAAGTAAATTATTTAAATATAAAATAATAATAACTAAATTAAAAATATCCGTTACACTCATACATACATACAAACATACATACTAACAAGCATACATACTAACAAGCATACGTACATACACACAGATTGAGTTAATAAAAGCTTATAAAAGATAACGTCAAGATCGAATCAAAATATGAAATCCAAGAGTTTTACCCTTCTACGTGGGTATGTTCTCAAATATATTTAGTGATAAGCGATAATCGACTCGAAACTTTATAATGTGATTGCTTATTTTGTAACGAGAAGAAAACTTGGCATAATTTAATTCACTAAGTTTTTTCACATCCAGATTTTTCCGAAAACCGCCGGGAAATAACACCATACCGTTGCTACAGCGTATGGTAGTAGGGATCCATGAAACCAAATACGGGTCCAACTATTTGAAGCATCAATAGCCTAATGGTTTAGAGTACAGTCTATGAAACTTTGGGTCGTAGGTTCGAATCCACCCTTCGACTGTTGTCGCGAACAATTTCCTAGCATATTTTCAGCTAAGTGGGAGTGGCTAACCGGCATATTAGTAATGCTTCTAGCATTGCTAATTATTAAAAAAAATAAAAATACTGTTAAAAAGGCATCCCATCCCAGTCCTCATACAAACGCATGTGCCCCTTGAATCTTTGGCGAGGACGAAAATGACATGGACGTCATCTCCTACCTTGAGGTGAATTGTTATTCAGGTTAATCATCATTAGCTGTATAAAAAAACACTCCTCGTTTGCGTCGAACAAGAAGCTCAACGAAATTTCATGCAAGTGTCTAAATGTTTCCTGCGATTCTTGATTTGTTAATTGTTTCCCAACCAAAACATGCAAGCTTGATTGAAAATTATTCTTTTTTTTAAGTATATTGGGGTTTTTGATATTTGCTACATGCTCCCCACTCAGATTACTATATCTCATATAAGATTATTCAATTTTGTACGGCTAATAAGCAGGCATAGTAAACTTAAACAATTGGTTTGATTGTAACTTGTATAATTTGTAACGTAACTTAACTACAAGGGTAAATAACTATGGTTTAGGTTACGAAACTCCCATTCGAATATTGTCTTGAAGCATAAAAAGCTCTTTTGTGATATTCTCTGAATCTCATGTAAGGTGATAGCAAATTAACGGAGTCCTTCTCATAAATTACTTCAACGCGCAACACACGTAACAAATGGACCACTTGTACCCTCACTTGTACGAGCACTTGTGCTGACAAGAATGTGAAAACCTCTGTACAGTGGCATTTCTACTTTAACTTTGTTTAAACTATACTTGACATGTAAGCCTGTCAAAAGGCTGCAATAAGTCAGTTGTAAGCTACCAGTTGATTGCTCGTGCGTCTACTTATATTTAACCGAAACTTGCACTTCCTCCGTATCATTCGTGTTGAACTTTCTCTACTGTCCCTCCTTCTATTTCTTAGTGAGTGTACGTCTATAATACTGCCTTGTCTGTTTTTCTTTATTGTGTTTGTACCGAACTTATTCTAAATATAAATAAACTTTAAGCTGTTCAATGTTACTGTTATCTTTATAGCTACGACTCCATCATCCGGTCGGTCGGTCATTATAAATATTGTACGTGTATTGACGGTGACGCGGCTTCAAACGGGGACGCATAACACCTGACGGTAAGTGATATCTGCCGCCTATATCAACCATATTCATTGTCGTTAAGTAATCATAATTCAGATGCTCTGTCTGCCATAAGGACTAGGATCTATGCTGGTCATCAGTAATAAAACTCTTCGAATCCCTAGACTGACAAGACGAAGCGCAGCTGCGTTATTTATATTTTACGGTGGTATTCTGCGTTCAGGTACATCTTCGGTCAAGTCGCTTCATGCTTCAGCTAGAAACATACTGTCACCTGGCTCTAACACCGTTAAAATAACAAAAAAATAACAGTCATATTAGGTAAATATCGAAATGTGTTCTTGATAATATTTCGTAAGGATTATGAAATATTAATTTTAAAAGTATACATTTTCTTTGTCAATTCAAACAAAATGGCGAGTCTTAACAACAGAAGAGTCTTAACAAGAATGAGTTTGAAAAAAAACACAATACTGTTTAAGTTAATAATAGAATAAAATTAATTGTAGTTTTTCAACAATCCTTGTTTTCTAACTTTGCTATCTACATTTGTAATTAAAACTTAGGATTCTAGACAGATTTACTTTGTTTAAGGTATCGATGCGATCTTCGACCAACGATTACAGAACGTTTTGAACTGCAACATGGGTAGCTTGGCAGCATAATGCTGCTGTGGTGTTGGTGAGAGTAGGGATCCGAAGATACTTATTACTGCTGAGGAGACACTCAATCTTAGAGGGCGACAAGGGGACGTTATGATTCTTTATTGAGGCTGAATGTGTGTGACACCGCAGGAATGACTCAGCATTAGGCGAACTGTGTGCTCGTTTGTCACCCAAAATAAAATAAAAAAAATTGAAGAATTGAACCATACCTATCCGCAACCTTTACAAACAAAAGTTTGAAGTTAAATTAAAAAAGTTACCGGTGGCTTCCGACATTCTTACCAATTAAAATGAATCCGATTGTAATAAATGACGAATATGTCGGCGAGACGAAATGATTTAGCTGTGTCGAATAATATTGTATGAAATAAAAATGATACAGTACATACGTACGTTAAAGTTAGTCTAGCTGGAGCATGTACTGGTCGGCTCGACTGAGGACGGAGCACGGCCCGACTGAGCGTCATGGAACAGCGATATACCGATGCTGTGTTTTGTATGAAGAGGCTAGGGATCCGGTGACATAACTACAGGTAAGAATGTATTCCATCTCAGTCCGCAGACGTGACTACGTATGTAAACACATACGCTTAATTGTAGGTCAACGTAACAATTATAGTTATAAATCGAGTAAATATGACCTAACTTTTTCTTATATCTGCTTAACGTATATACAAGGGAAAGGTGTTCGGGATGGCGTAAGTTACAAGTAATAAATATTAAGAAAATATTAATCATATTTATAATTAAAATTTTAATTAAAAAGCAGCTGAAACGTAAACCATTTTATAAGAAAACTAGCAGCTGAGGATGCTATTAACATAACTAACATCCCAGTTAGCACTAAACTAGCTTAAAATGCTTGTGCTAATGGTCCACTTTAATAGACTAATGACGGCCTTAAGTTTCATAGAACGTGTTCTAAACCTATAGGCTATTGACGCTAAGGGATTAAACAATTGCAAAAATCAGAAAGTATATTTATAAATATTTTTCATTTATTTATTTATATGTAAAGGTTGTCTCTGTAAATCAGCGCTTAAAATAAGCAATTAACAATTTCTTTGGTGTCGGTACACAGCCGTTAAATTAAAAACGAGCTGTCACCACGGCATATTTTTGGAAAAGTAAGTCTTCACAGTACCCGAGTACTACTAATTACTTTACACTATATTAACCGGCGCGACTAAATTTATTTCCCGTCGCTGACATTTTTGATATATTTCGTTTTCCAGATGGCTGTAAGCCGAAAAGTAAACTTTTTTAATTTAACTAAAAAATCCTGTTCGAAATTCGAGTTTACAAATGAGGTAAGTACTAGAAAATCATTGTCATAATTTATTAGTATTTCTACGAGCCCAAGCTGACCGAGTTAAAATCTAAAAATCGAAAAGCTGAAAACCTCTGTCTATCGCCCACGTGAACAATAATCAATTTAAGAAAGCTGCTGTAACATCACACAATTAAAAGCCGGAGATAAATCACATATTGGACTCAAATTCCGAAAACCATATCCTTATATTAATTCACTGTTTATTCATAAAGTTTGTTTTATGGATATTAATAATATAAACCATGGTATTATAATGATTATGGAAAAAAAAGATTTCTTCTCACATTGAATAAAACTAGTTAAAGTGGCGTTGGTGTTTATTTTAATCTTTTTTATCCCTTCGTATCGAGTGCTTTACATCACTCACGGAAAGGAAAGAGGTATTTACCGTTCCGATGTCATAGTTAACCCGCAATACTGTCAGGCTTTTAATTACTTATTTATGGACCTACACAGAAGAAACTCACAGTGACTTTAGGTCTTACAGTAGTGAGCACAGTCTTCACAGAGTCACAGGCAAAGAGGTTTTCCATCTGTGTCCGCAGGAGAGACGACGCATCTACACCTTGAGTCTTTGTTTGAGGGTGGAAGTAGTTGTTATGGGGCGCAGTTATTGCTTATTATCAGGTGAGCTTATTATGTCGTTTCTCAAATCTAAATTATAAAAGAAAACAGGCCGGATCGTGTTTGATCTACCGAGTTCACTATCGAGTGCGGTTAATGGGTTCGGTTACAGTTTGAGGTCTACGTATATTGTAATAGTATCATGTCCCTGACGCCCCATCTGAGCCGCGTATAGCCAACGCCTAGAACATTATTTTTTTCAGTAATTGAATTAATGATTTTTAATAAAATATTCAATAATAAAAACATTCAAGAACTCAGTTTGAGGTCTTCGTTTATTGTAATGTAATATTACATGGCCTTGACGTTCAATCTGAGCCGCGTATAGCGAACACCAAGTACATTATTTTTTCATTAATTAAATGAATGCATAGGAATACATTATTCATAGATTCGCTTTCAGTTTGAGGACTACATATATTGTAATAGTATAATGTCCCTGATGTTCCATCTGAACCGCTTATAGCCAATGCCTTTGTATTAATGCTTTTGTGTAATTTTTTTTGCGCAACTTCTGATAAATTAAAGGAAAGACAAGAAGTTGAAGGCAATGCTTCCAGGATCCAGAACGCATGTGCATTGTGGTAAGTGATCAGAACTGGAGACAAGTAATTGTTGCCAGGTATGTGCCACGTACAGCACATCGTGAGTCGTATTTCCTATGAGCATCAACGGTCTTGGTGTCTGTGTTGGTGTCATGCGCGCTACGTCTTGTGTTATATATAAATCATCATTGTAAAACACATACAAGTGTATTCCATCCACGAGGTAGTGTATCTATGTCCTTGGGAATAACGGCATTATACTTCTTATTTGAAGAAAAATGTCTCTACTCTATAATTAATATCATATAAATATATATAATGTAATATAACTCTATAATAATATATTATTTATGGGTCGACGCAAGACATTATTCTATATTAATATTTTTTCATATAAATAAGGGTGACTAACGAGCACACTTGTCACATGACAGTGACTGATAACTGCGGTACATGAATACGCACACATATCATAGATACAAGATTCAACTTAACCTTTTCTCTTCACAACTTCTGATCAATTCGTGTACCCGTATATACTTAAAAATTTATTTTTTTAATACAAAATAAAACCGTATATTTCAATTGAATAGAATTGATCAGAAAAATAACTGCACACTTCCTGTTATTATAAAAAGTTAACAGTAGTACAGTCACAACATCTAGTATCTGACAGCAACAAGAATCACCTGGAGAAAGACCACTCAACACTTGATAGACCCTTACAGAATACCAACGTGAATTAGCAGCAAACCACTGCTTCTTTTCGTCGCCTACGAGGCACGCCACCTGTAGGTTGGCAACGCATGCGGACCTTGAATCTTCATTAAGGACTGATGGAGATTTCATGGGTCAATCATCACTTACCATCAAGTGTACCTCGTTTGTCGACGTAAAAAATATATAAAAGTATTATAATTAAAAAAATCGCTATGATTTCCTTGTCACGAGCAATGATTTATTTTCTTTATTTCCTTGCATGTTAGCTAACACTACAATTAAGTTGTAACGAAACTAACAATTATGCGCCATCGGCCATTAATTATCGTAATGTACCGGTTAGGGCAAACATAAAGACCATCCCTTAGCTGCATGATCGCGTGCACATCGCAAAAGACGCTATCGCAAAATGCCAACTGCGCCGGTGTTAGCGCCATCTCTCTTCACGAGTTGTAAATACGTACACTAATCTACAATATTTGTTTAAATATTTAAAAAACAGTCAGATCACTTAAATTTATCAGCCTATATATATATACCATTTCCGGCCATTAGTTCTGTTACAAATGAAAATGTATTATTTTTAATGCAGTACTGTAATATTATTAAAATTTATACCTACATATTTATTAGTCTCAGCAAAAAATAGAAAAATAAATTCTATTCAAAATGGCCACCTTTGGTTTTTATACAGGCCTTTAATCTGTTTGGCTACGAATCTATGGATTTACGCAATGTTTCTTAGGGCAAATTCTCCATTGCTTGCTTCAAAGATATTTTAAGAGACTCGATGTCGCCGTGTCGTTTAGAGAAGGCCATGTCCTCTAAAACTGACCATAATTTGAAGTCTAAGGGGTTGAGGTATGGGCTAGATGAGGGCCAGTCTTCAGTTCTTCTTAAGTCCGGAACGTTGGTTTCAAGCCAGGCTTGGGGAGTTCGTGCCTTGTGAAAGGTGCAGAGTCCTGCTGAAAAGTCCACAGTATATTTTTAAAACGTGTATTTCTGAGAGGTTTCACAACATGATCCAATACTGTATCTTGATACACTTTGGCTGAAGTTATCACTCCTTTTTCACAAAAACGTAGTTTTGTGACTCCTTGATAAGACACGCCCCACCAAACCATCACTGACGCAGGATGATGACCACGTTGTACCTTTCCGACCACTTGAGCAGCTTTTTTAGAACTGTGAGCGTACACTTTATCATTTTGATTATTGTAGTGTTCTTCAATCGTGAAAATTATTTCATCGGTAAAGAGGACATTTCTGTGCCTTTTACCTGCGTATCACGACAGAAGGCGTTTTGATCGATCCACTCTCTTTAATTGTAAAGTTTGATTTAGGGCATGTCCTGCATATCAACGATAAGCACCGAGCTTCAGGTACTGTTTTATAAAACGTGACAGAGTCCTAGCGGGAATCCTCATATCTTGCGATAAGATTTTTTGCTTCCTAATGGAGTTTCGACGAATTTTGGATTTAACAGCATTAACATCCTTTGTAGTTCTAATAGCACGCAGCCGCCCCGATCTTTTCTGGTCTTCGACAGAGGCAGTCTTGTTGTATCTGTTGATAGTACGATATACGAACATACGGCTGATACCAAGCTTTTGAAGTGTCTGGAATATGACCGACGGCTCCATACCCACTTTGTGCAAGGCGATCACTGTAATCCTACTTTCTTTAACACCCTATTCTATATTGTAATTTGGTAATGAACACGAAAAAATTTGTAAAATGGCGTAAAATCAAAAGAAGTTTTTAAAATAATATACGTATTCCAATTTTAAAATAATTATAAAGTTGAAAAAAAGAAAAGTTTTTATGTAACAGTATTGATGGCCAGACTAGTTATATATATAACTAGTCTGGCCATAAATATACATATATATATATATATATATATATAAATTCCACTGCTGAGCATTAATCATTGAGGGTAGACTTTTTTCTGATTTATTTAATTAATTTAGGTAAGCACTATGGTTTTCTTCATCGTGGAGCTCGTGGTAAATCAGCATAGTACCGAGATTTTAGGAGAACGCTTAGACAATGTACGACCACGGTTCATTTTATGTCATATTGTTTTTTAAGAATGCTAGTACTGTTATTAACATTACTAACTTTTTCCAAGTATGTTTCAAATGCATGCGGTAGCAGATGGTTCACGATAATAGTCAAATTGTGTTCGTATCTGCGACCTTAGGTTTCGCAGCCTGTGCCCTAAACCTTTAGGCTACTGACGCTTCAAAAATTGTTTATTTAATTGCATCATGGCTCACATTGTGTCATAGTTTCAATCCGCCATTCAACAATATCGCGAATCGTAGCGCACGCATTTTGAGCTTAATTAGTAGAACTTAAATAATTACACATTAAAAGAACTTTTATAGAGAAAGGAAATATTGAAAGTGCCTTTATATATATTTACACATCTTACTGGACGTAGGCCTGTATTGGGGCATAGTCCGCCACGCGGCTTGGCTGTGGATTGGCTGACTTCACGTTTTGTTATCTAAATATTTAAATATTTGATTTACTTATTTATTTCTTAGATATGTAAATTTCCTTAAAACGATCACCACGTAGTGTATCAACATTTACAATTGCATGCAACAATACCATTGACACCGGCACCGGGGGGCGTACTCGGTCTGCTGGCATACCGCGAAATTAAAAAAGAGTTTAGACATTGAGCTACCAAAATATTTCTACATAGACGCCATCTTTAAAAAAAATTAACTCTATTAAGGATTTAATTAAATAAATATGGGATAGAGGTACTCATCATATAATGAAAAAAAAATTGGCTGGAATTAAAAGAGATTTTAGACATTGAGCTACCAAAATATTTCTATTTAGTCGCCATCTTCTAAAAAAAAATTAAGTCTATTAAGAGTTTAAATAAATAAATATGGGATAGAGTTACGAGTTATATAATGAAAAAAAAAACAATTTTGGCTGGAATTTATGTTATTACCAAATATCTAATTTTAATTATATTAACTAAAATTTACGTTCATTGAATTCATCCGTAACGATTATTTTCTTTATATCAATTTGAAACTTTCGCGTTTGACGTTCGACGTTAACTTAACTAGAAGTTTAGAATTATATTAAGTTTATTTTCAAGTCTAGAATTTCAGTTATTTCGGTAATTAAAGAGTTATACGTTTTATATATTCAATAAGCTATAACTTACACAATTGAGAATAAATAAGTACATTCCACTTAATAAGCCGTGGTAGCTCAGTATCAGATACTGAGCGCTCACTTTTCATTTACGGTATGAAAACATGCCGAGTTCGATCCCCAACTAAGTGTTGATTTATCACTCTTTCTCAGCGGTGAAAAGAACTTGGTGGGGAAACCTGCATGAAGAAGCCGCGTGGTGAAAAATACTCTTTTGAATCACCCATTATAGAGGATGGATTCAACAGTGGGATTTAGGATGTTACTTTACTTTTCATATATTTTTGGAACAATTTAATGACATATTATTTATCAAAATGTATGTAATGAGCACATAAAATATATTTTTAGGGAACACTTTTCAATTAGCAGGCTGCTTCCTTCCAGGCAACGAAGCACCAACACCTTGGCCTCACAAACAGTTCGTGTAACGCGAATCCCAGTGAAGTTTCACGGTGTCTAAGTGCTTCCGGTTGTTACCGAGCTGTTAAATGTTTTTCGCCGCCAACGTACAACTGCAGCTTGATTAAAAACTGTTCTAATTTCAAACAAAACATTGATTGCTTCGTTCGTGGAATGCCGAACATTAAATTCTGTTCTCGAGATAAAAACAAAAAAAAACGTACTGCTTTTTTTTTGCTTCCTGTTTTCAGTGATGTACAGTGTAGCACGTCACATCACATGGGGGTCACGTTTGTTATTAAAGGAGGTCGCAATCTGTTAAATAAATAAGACATGTGTATACGTGGTTATTAAACGAATGCATTTTAATATGGTTTTATAAAATTAAGAATTATCTACATAGTATAAATTAAAATTTTATTATCATTTTATAGTGAACGGGTTCGCAAGACGTTTTCCTTTTTTTTTGGCTTTTTCGTGGGTCGTATCGCATGTTAGAAATAGCTGAGAAACATTGAGATAATTGAAAATTGCTGTCATTATAAACTATTTTTCTCCTAGTCACTAACCCACACAACAGGTAGATATGGATGTTTATCTATATGTACATTTACCTATTGGACTATGCAATATACATTAATAGTTTAGTATTATAATAACCTAATTATGTCAAATATTAATGAAAACTCTTTAATGAAAACCTTTAAATGAAATCCTTACGAGTAAAGTTATGATGGTTGCTGGGAAGCACCACGTTCTTGCAGAATACCAACGTGGAATAGCAGCATAACGCTGCTGTGTTTCGTATGAGTGTGGGGATTCTGTGACCCAATTTCGGGACACGAGGCATTCCGCCTCAGTCCTAAGGGGTTACAGCGCCTGTTGATTGAGTTTATGTTGAGTACGAACGTTGGTGTCATGTGCCCCACTTATCACTTAGCATCAGGTGAACTGTGCTCTCGTGTCGCCCTTAATATAGTGATCTTCTTTATGTAATAGTAACATATATCTTATAGCATCAACGTATAGATGTCATTGTGACCCATCCACCAGAAATGGTCAGTGTGTTTCGAATAATACACGTACTATGCAGCCTAGTATCAACTCTTTACACTCACTTTACACAGCTCGAGCGACTTCATAAGGTTAGCAAATAACTTTGTAGTAAACATTCTTCGTTTAAAAAGTACACTCATTTTAATAACAGCAAGATTTACAATCTTCAATGAAGGCGCTCGCGTTCATGTGAAATTGTCTTATAGTAGCCGTTTGTAAAAATTAGTCACTAGTTATTGGTGTAGGTCATATAAAAAAATTTTCCGAGTGCCATGGGTTGATTAACAAATAAATAAAACGAATCAAAAATAGATCAATAAGATTGTTAGGAATACACAAACAATAGTAGGAACATTGCACACGTTCGAATTCTGATCACGTCGATTGTCTTGGTTTGAACGATGAATTGGAAATGTAATTCATAACTTATAGCTACGAACATTCGTAGACCCATACAGATGAGTAGTGCAATAAATGTATGCGTAAATGTATTTATTCATTGTATTATTTACATAATCTTCAACTGATACCCACGTCAATGATGTATTGTTAGTATTTTGTAAGGTCGTGAACATTTTCAGTAAAAGCCAACTTACTAACGTGTTAGCTGGAACATTTAAATATAGCATGGCTCAAACAGTTTTAGAAATTTCTATAATATTACACATTGTACGTAAATCATTAATTTTAATAATTAAACCTCAATAATATTACGGCCTCGTGACGTAGCACACGGCTGCTGTATCAAGGTCCTGGATTCGATTTCCAATCGAGGAATAGTGTTGATTTATTAAAAATAGTTGGGTTTGAGTGTGTTGAATAAATAGGTGTTGAAAGTATGTTATGCCACTACATCTTATTGTCCATGTATTGCATCAGACAAGGGATGGGAACGACCAGTGTAAGTGTATCTCTGCTTGCTCAATGCTTACAACACTATCATATATCCTGCGTGGTCGGTGTCATCTGGACGAAGATATTGTCGCAATATCTAGATCCCACATGGAGATGGAGTCAGCTTTTCATATTTTACTCCTTCACTTTACTCTATCCTCGATATCATCTTCGGAAACCTTGCACTCCCTTATAGTGAAGTGTCGAGCGACGACACTGCAGCCTTCTTTCATATATCTTATCGCGTACACCCAGGCTTCCTCGCATGTACTCCGCGCGTATTGTATCGAGCCTGGTTTTTCCCCACATCTACGTAGGCAGTAAACAGAAGGACATTATTATCAATCAAAAAACACATAAGTTACAAACAGTATAAATAAAAACAAAAGGAATGCAATATGCTACTAACATTATAGGGTATTGTGTGCTTGGTGCAATAAACGCGCACAAAGCAACGTCCTACAAAAGGTAATACACTCGCTTATGAAAGAATTTTTATGAATTTTCCATTACTCGCGCTAGAGGAATGCACCTTGCAGAAATGCACATTAAATAATATGAGACCTCATTAGCACTTTGTGAAACAAATGTTTTGCATTGTGAAATTTAATTTAAAATCTTCTAAATCTTAAATGTATTCTTGTATTTAACTCTACATAATAACTTTTGCAATTACATTAATATACTGACTGACTTTGGTAGTACTCACCATTGAATATTTTTCTTGATCTGGAATATCAATGTGAAACCTGGTGTTTCGAAAGATGGTAAACTTTCTCAAATAATTTCCATTGTTCACGTCATCTGAATCAATTTGTTCTCAAAATGATATGTTTATATCTCAAATACAATCAAAAATCACGAACAGATCTTTTCAATTAAACTTATGCTGCAATCCAAATATACCTGCCGTCCAAAAGTTTAAGACCGCACATAAACAACGTAATTATCCATCAATTGTAATGAAATCCCACAGGATAAATAAAAGAAATGCACATCTGCATATTCTATTGTTGGTATCGAATATTTAAAGAAGTCATTCTTTTGTTTACTTTCAAGTTACTGGACAATAAACATCTATTGTTTTCAAACACCGTCAAACGCTGCGCTAGAGCCAGGCGGTAGAGTCGTAATAATATTTTTATAATGTCCTCATTACTAATTACTTTTTTTTTGTTACGTACTGGTCAATAATTAGGAATATTAAGCTCCTGAAAACACGTATTTCTGACTTATTATTTTTGTTCACAAACAATCTCATTTAGTCTAAACTTGTGGTTTCTGCAGTGAAGACGTCATAAAATGTGAAAAGCTCGAGAAATTAGCAGTGAAGTGCATTCTGCCATCGTTGTTTTATATAATGAAGGCAATTCCAAACGTGAGATTGCTTCACAACTTCACAAGTTATCGAAGACTTGTGTTCATGGCACAATAACTCGATATAGGGAGGTGGAGGAGACAGTAAAACGGCGACTGAGAGATGCAAAGTTGTATGGTCGCGTTGCCGTTCGAAAACCTCTAGTAAGGCCGTAAAAAGAAAAAAGAAAGCAGTGGGCTCTTGCCCATCGAGATTGGACTGAAGAAGATTTTAAAAAAGTGCTTTGGACCGATGAATCCAAGTTTGAACTATTCGGTTCAAAACGTAAAATTTACGTTCGACGCAGTTCCCAAGAAAAGATGATGTCAGATTATCCCAACAATCAAGGATGGTGGTGGCTCAATTATAGTCTAGGGTTGCTTCCATAGCCAAGGAACTGGCGATTTGATTAAAATTGAAAGATTTTTGAGAAAGGAACTGTATAAAAACATTTTAGAACCAAATGCCGTTTCTTCCGGGTTGCGATTAATTGAAGATGGATTAATTTTCCAACAATTTAATGATCTGAATAAATGACAATAAATGATCCAAAGCATAGCTCAAAATTATGTAGAGGATATTTAGAAGAGAAAGAGGCACAAGGGATGTTAAAAATCATGGTTTGACCTCTTCAGAGCCCGGATCTCAATACCATTGAACATTTGTGGGAAGAGCTTGATAGGAAAGTCCGTAATCGTGGCCCATCCTCGCGAGAAGAAATGTGGAATGATTTATGCATGCTTTATAATGCTTTATTTCTAACAATATATCACAAGACACCATTAACAAATTGATTGCCAGTATGCCGAGACTTGTGAAAAAAGTTATAAAATGTAAAGAAGGATTTTTTGATGAAAAATCAGTTTAGCTAACTATAGCCTTTTTTTGCATGGACTGTTAATATTTCTTTACGCTTTTAAAGTATATTGTTTGTCAATCAATGTTCTATTAGATGATTATACAGGTTAATTAAACATTTAATATTTTATTGGAGTTTTACTTTATTTTCCTACTTTAATTAAGGTCTTAAACTTTTGGCTTGCAGTATATATATCAGTGACGTAACTTGTAGGTACCTAAAACAGTTAGGTAAAATTTTCTTAACGGATTTATTTTTTTATGATATTGGTTTATCGATTTAAAAGTTACGAAATCTTGCTATCTCAACAAATAATAAATTGAAGTGGAAGTTTCAGATCACCTTAATAACCCGCAATAATAATATTCCTATCATTCGCTTGTTAGTGCATATGTTATATAACAGTTACGTGTTCTGTGTGTGGAAATAGTTACCTTCATCTCTTACAGAGCCGGCATAAGTAAAGTGTGAGGTCGGGTTTTTTATTGTAGTTAAAAACATTGTAGGAAATTTATAAACTTTATTATTATAATTGTTTTTCATAACCAATTAATTTAATGAAGTCTACGCCCACAAAATCACGGGGACAAGCTTATAGAAAAAAAAACTTTTATAAAAATGAAAATTGGTTCGGATTTGAAGCGAGTTTTCAAATAATAAACTGCTAAAAATCACAGCGCTTTGTTTACCGGCTACAAAGAGCAAAATTAAATGAACTCATCTCAAACTAAACAATGTTCGTATTTTCGCTTCAGCTATTTTGTTTAAAATTAAAAACTGAAACTTGCTCCGTATTTACTCTGCGTCTTCCAACTTAGTTCTTTGTGTATTCTTACTCTTCACCCCTATATGTTTATTACTTGTTCGGTTTGTTACAATAACAACGTTTAATACAAGTTGTATTACGTTATTTAATCTTCTCAAGTATTGAAATTTAATCAGCTTATAAGTCACCGATTGTTAAATGGTTACTTCTTAACATAAAGCTTACTTCTTGTGATCTACACTTCTTTTTCAATAGTTATAATTGAGGTACAGAATCGCGTATCTTTTTTATGGCCCTTTAAAATATGAGGAATTAATGTATCGGCTCCACCGAGGAAAGACCTCGCTCTCACCGAACAATAGCTTCAAATAGCTCTGCTATTTTCGTATGATGTAACGGGGACTTTTATTAGCACTGACGAGGCAATTCAAAATAGTTCAGTGTTCTAGAGGACATTATTTAACTTTCTTGTATATTTTAGTGATTTGATTTTATTTATTAATTTTTTATCACTAAATATAATCCTCTAAATAAATAATAATCTATCCTCTATAGACATTGGATAGAGAAAATAAAATCGTTTATTTTATTTATTAATTTTTTATCACTAAATATAATCCTCTAAATAAATAATAATCTATCCTCTATAGACATTGAATAGAGAAAATAAAATCGTTTATTTTATTTGTTAATTTATAATCCACTACACATATAATGCGCGTAATAGTTTTATAAGAATTGATTAACTTAATTTTTATAACACGTATTTAAATTTTGTAATAAACTTGGACATCTAAATATGCACAAAATTAAGATCATAATTATCAAAAATAAAGAATCGACAAAAATCACCAAGTCGGTATGATTCGAACCTACACTCCCAGAGGGAAACTGCTTTCAAGTCAGACGCCTTGACCTGCGACTGCTACGAATTAGAACGCATGAAATACAATCCTTATATTTACAACGGGTGACAAGCAAGCACACATCGCTGCTTGCCTGCTCGCAATATGGGCCATATTACCAACATTTCACGCTAGAAGACTAAGATAGAATACGAGGATATCAAGAATTGTGTTTGTTACAAGTGTATTAGATAGTATGTGGTGTGTGATAGGTGATGTCGTAAGTTATGACTGCGGTCAATAAACGCGTTGTTTGATACTCTAAAATCAATCAAATTTATAATGAGCAGTGTAATGAGGAGTTGTTCGGATTAATTCCAGCCGCTGAGTTTAAACATCGTACATCACGACAGAATTCAAAATTCACATCATCTCAATCATGACAAACCACGGTGCGCTTTTTTCTTCCACGCACAACTACTCTGTGAAATCAGCTGTCGCCGGCGTTATTTCTGAACCAATACGACTTAAAATCGGCGGTGATCACATTCAGGAGAGCTGCTTGCTCGTTAGCCACTTATTCTATAAAAAACAACATCTCTTTTCTAAAAAGAGACACTTGGGTTAATTACAACTTAATAAATTGAGCTTCTCTCAAAGACACTTTTACTAAAATATAATATATATTTTACTATATATTATATTTTACTAAAAGTAACAATTTTCGTCCCGACGAATTACGTGAATTTTTTATTGGTACGTGTATTTAGATTCAAAAGTTTCTTTTAAATTTAATAAAAAAAATATATAATTCGACGATGTGAGATCCGCCAATCGGCAGTCGAGCGACTCGGTGTACTAGGTCTAAAGGAGCGACTCGGTGTACTTGGTCTAAAGACTAACTACATATTACTTTCCAGTAATAAATTATAAAATCACAAAACATTGTCTCGAGATTGTGAAATTTGTTAAAATTATCTTTGTTCTCCAAAATTAATTAGTGTAATTTCTCATTGGCGTGAAGGCTATAAAAAGTTTAAATGTAAATTCCATTGTGTCTCTTTCTTATTTTGAGTTGCTCATATATCACTTTAATGCTTTCTCGCTCGCAAGAGAAACTTAATTTTCGCATGTAATAGGCATTTTGTTATACCGCCTCTTCCTTTGTGTCTTGTTTACCATTTGACCGCCTGATGTAGTCGTTAGAGTACTTGGCTGCGCGGGACCTAGGTTCGATTCCCAGCCTAGGTACATTTGTGACCGATCTATAAGCTTTTATATTAGTAAGGATTTATATTAGTAAAGAACCGAAATAGAAACAAACATTTGGCTATAGCTTCAATTGATGTTAAGTGATGTCCTTGCTTTGAAGAGAATAGCCGGATAAAACCTTATTACTGGTGACGAGGCATTCCAACTTGGTCCCCGGGGTAACGAGGCGTGAGCATCTTGTATGTAGATAACAAGAAACGCAGTCACTTATCACTAGGTGAACAGTGCTCGATTGTCACCACTGGTTTTATAAAAAAAAATATTGAATAAGAACGGAAGGGTAAATATTTTACCACCAATGGCAAATGGTATTACAGTAAATAGATATAGTATAGTATACAATAAATATTAAAATAGGATATCAAGTTTGGTTCAAATTCGTGATAAGTAATTCGCAAATGATGAAAATGATGTTCTCTTGGTTGACTTCGACCACAGCGATATCTTCAGATTATTTCCTTATGACATCAACTTCTTTTATTACATTAAGAGTAACAAACTCACACACAGTTCAACTGATGGTGACTCCTGCCAGACATGATATCTACACTCATCCTTGACAAGGAATTAGAATGCGTTATCACCCTTGAGGACTGAGATGGAACGTCTCGTGACCAGTAACAAAGGTCTCCGGATCCCCTCACTCACCAGACGAAACACAGCAACATTATGCTGCTATTTTACGCTAGTATACTGTGAGGGTTTACTCCAAGGTCCAAGGTCCTACCAAGGTTTAGCTAATTCATTAAATGCAATAAAATATTATAGTTTTCGTTTGTTTAGATGTTTTTTTTATATACTATCCTGTTTCATTAACGCTTTAATTAAAAAAGAAAAGCGAACGAGCAATGTAATGTGAAAATATAAAACACAATATATTTTAAATCATCTTTAAAATGAATATGATTTAGAAATATCAGTTCTGGTGAAGGTTGTATAAAAATTATAAAAAAAGTTTATCAAAAAATATATAGTTAAACTCGCAGTCGGTAGGATTCGAACCTACGCTCCCAGAGGGAATCTGATTTCTAGTCAGACGCCTTAACCGCTCGGCCACGACTGCTACGTGTAAGTAGAATCAATAAGTGATTCAAGTAAATAATAAACTCAGCCTAAAGGTCACATCGACAATCCGCACTGACTGCTTCTTTCAAAAACAAGTTACGGCAAGTTTATGAAGTTTCGCTTAAAAAAGAATTAAGAGTTCTTCTGAAAACAAACAGATATAATCTTTAATATTAATTAGAATAGCCTGCATAAACCAGTATTTATAACTACATAGTTAAAAGTGCCGTTAAAAGTCAGTAGTTATATCAGTACTGAATTTTAACATCTAATCACGCTGTAAAACAATACATTTGATGATTGATGTTTAGCGTTCGGTCTGTGTAACTTAAGGTCGTAGGTTCGAATCCACCATTCTACTATTGTCATGAACCATCTCCTGGCACAAGTATTTTCAGCTCAGTTGGAGTAGTAACTGAAATACTAGTAACGTTAATAACAATTCTTTTAAAAAACAAATAAAAATATATGTCACCATTATTGTATTGTATTTATATATGTATTCTTATGTTATATTATATTTATTTATGTATTAGATAATCCAATAGCAACTTACAAGACAATTTATAAAAGATCTGATAACAATAACGCCAATTCAGGATTACACGTGAGGTTCAAAGCAATGTATGTGATTTATTTAACTAACAATTCTGGTAGGTTTAAAATATGTAAATACCGCGGCAAGGGCCAAATTGCAGTTTATTTGTAGCTATAGTAGGAATCGAACTCACCCCGGGGGGACGCAGAAGTTACTTTCAATCATGTTAATATTGTAAATTATAAAAATCTCGTCTAAGAACAATATTTTTCACTATAAATTGAAGGTTTTATGGGTTCAGGTGTATTGTATGTATCCCGTGCTCGTTACACTGCAAGTGAATCGAATGAGTTTGCGTGATTACATTAATATAATATTTCCTGCATATTTGATGTGAATAAAATAATGCCTTTTTGCAGCTATTTCCGGTTCACTTATTTTTTTTAAACAATCGTATTTCCAACAATGTTGTTATTATGAATTGTAAAAGCGCTTCAAACGGCGTCCATGAAATAATATTTAAACAAACTAATAAACTATTTAGTTAAACAAAACTTACTTGGTAAACTTTACCCTATTGCTAAAAAGTCATACAATTTTGATATTAAATAAGATATGATAAATATAGGAAAAGAACCGTGGTAGCTCAGTGTGTAAACGCTCGCATTTAGTCCACGGCGACCGTACCGAGTCGATTCCCGGATATCCTTGGGTGTAAATTATCTATAGCAATTTCTTTATCACGTGCTCAGTGGTGAAGGAAAGCGTCGTGAGGAAAACTGAGAAATAACTAAAAATATTTCTGAGACGTGAAGTCCCCCAATCCGCCAACAAAGCCACGTGCTGGTCTATGGTCCCATGGTATTTTTTTTAAACTTTCAAAGCAAGTGCTTGACCACGATCCCACCTGATGTTAAGCGGAAATGCAGTCCTGGATGGTTAGACGTACTAGCTCTGTAAATGTTTATTCACTTTACTCTTGAAAACACCCACATTGTAATCGGAGGGAATGACAGACGCGGGCAAACT
The DNA here is from genome assembly GCA_029286865.1 of Teinopalpus imperialis. Classification (NCBI taxonomy): domain Eukaryota; kingdom Metazoa; phylum Arthropoda; class Insecta; order Lepidoptera; family Papilionidae; genus Teinopalpus; species Teinopalpus imperialis. Next base: position 17,282,644 of record JAGSMU010000012.1, read on the forward strand.
ATTCCAGTCCTTTGCTGTACGAATAATGAAAGACGAAGCAAAGCGCTTCTTTCGGGTTTGAGGGATGTTCACAACAAAAGTATGAAATCCAGCAGTGCATCGTGAGGTCCGATGGTGGAACGGGGATGGAGTATTAGATCATGTAATTCCTTACCACACTCAAAAATGTATTCCATTCCAAAATGTATTCTGTAAAACACTAAAAGGCTAGCCACCTTACGCCTGTATTCAAGACTGAGCAGATTGGTTTCAACTGCGTCACCAATTAGCCTCTTAGCCCGTCTTTCCACCGAGTCAAAAGCTGCGAGATGGTATTTACCAGCGCCTGCCCAAATGTGACAACAGTATTCTACACACGACAGGACTTGAGCTTTATAGAGCTTAATAGGCTTTAACATTACATGATAAAATAAAATGGTGAATAGTTGTAAAATACACATTAATAATATTTTTAATGGAGTTTCGTCTCAACATGACGAAAATTTTTATACCATTGAACATAGGCAGCCGTGGCCGAGCGGTTAAGGCGTCTGACTCGAAATCAGATTCCCTCTGGGAGCGTAGGTTCGAATCCTACCGGCTGCGGTCGATTGTTTTTGTAAGAAATTATTTAACAACTTAACAACACATTTTAAAAGTAATAGCAAAAGTTAAAATATATATATATTTTAACTTTTGCTATTATAAAAAGTGTTGGTTAAATGTTTTTTCGATTTGCAATTTGTAAATGAGGGTTTTTTTTATTTAAGGGTGTCAAATGAGTACACGGTTCAGTAGTAATTGGGTCCCGAGATTCTTATAATCACCACACGAAACACAGCTGCGTTATGCTGCTAATTCACGCTGGTATTTCGAGTGAGAGGGCCGACCCTAGTGCGAGTTGACCCATCCATGTTGTAGCTATAGTTGAAACGTGTCACTAATGTTGTTAAAAGACGCTAACAAGTTTTATTTATTTTTTAACAAAACAATGTTTTTCTAGTAGATTTCAAGCTTAGTGATAATTTAGTGATAACCTATAATTGAACATATTTACATATATTGTTCTGTCGTAAATACTCCTCAAAATATACGACGTACTCGTTCTTATTACCAGCTTGATTAAGACACCTGGTTGCTCCATGGGATATCCTGGATTCGATTCTCAGGCGAAAAACAAACCACTATGCAGTTTGCCCCCAGCTGTAACTGGATGCATTGGCTCGACCGGGGAAGGAATAGCAACATTATGCTGTCTCAATGTCTCAGTTACAAATATTTATATCTCAAGTGGGTTGAGCGCAGATGCGTCGAACTAAGTAATAGCGCAAACAAGCCTCTGCGTTCGCGTAAAGACGTACAACGCGATAATAAATCCTGAGAATACAATAAATACTCGTAGATGCATCTTCAAAAAGAATAAGTGGATTTCCTCAAATACTCATATTTCTTTGACTAAGATCGAAATCCATCCCCGTTACTTCCGGTCTGCAGCACCGTATATACTGTACTGTAAGTAGGACATCCAGTTTCCGGTATAACTGAACAATAGAGCGATAAGATTTGAAACCGGTGCCAACGTCAGACACACGGGTCCATGAACAATGGAACATTAGTTTGCACGAGACTCCTTGGCCTTCAGCCATCCTGCAGATACTACTTGTGGCTTATATTTATGCGACATATAAATCATATTTCTTTTGTGAACCTCATGGTAAGTGAAGACTGCGGACCGCAACCACCTACTAATACGTCCAACATCAACAAAATATCAAGTTCAATTGTAGTTTTTATCACCTGGTTCGTATAAACAACTATGTTTACGAACACATTCAATTATTTTTTCATTGCGTTCCATAGCAAAAAATTTTTAGTAAATAATCACAAATTACACCACCGACACGTGCTGCGCATGACCCGCACACGCGCCAGTATGAGTGCCTTTCGAGGAACGCGGCAACGTGGCCGCCCCCGCGATCTACCCGCTCCTCTCACGTTCTGTGCGAAGTGTTTCATATATACAAGGAACTGCTGCCGCCGTACTAGCGTCCCGACCCGCGCCTGACCCGCTTCCGCTCTCTGTGTTGAGCTTAAAGCGTGGAACTCATAGTTTATACATACAAACTATCTTTTTACAATATGTGAGAAAAAGGAAGAATGTTGTTTTACCGAGAAGTAATAAATTTGTTTTTGCCATTTTGCTCGAAGCAGTCGTGGCTGAGCTATTAAGGCGTTTGGCTAGATATCAAATTCCCTCGGGGAGCGTAGGTTCCAGTCCTACGTACTGCGAATTTTATATGTAATAAAATATTTTTATTAGCTTTCTATATTTTTTTTTACAAAAAATAAAGAATGCTAGTAATGCTAATGTTCCGAAGGCTCAGGACGACAGTCCAAGGTAAGTTCTTAACTGCCACGTGCGCTCGCAGTAAAGTTTTATAAATAAATAAAATTATATTTATAATATATAAATCGCACTGTTGAGCGGAGGTCTTTGCTCTCAAGAGAGGGCGCTAGAGCCTAGTCCTCCGCACACCACCTCTACCAACAAAGATGGAACCCGGTTTGCTCGCGTACCGTGACATTAAAAGCGAGCGCTTAGACACTGAGCTAAGGAGGCTATGTATGAAGTAATAAAGTTTCATTTATATTTTTAAACGGGTATAGTAAGGTTGCCGGGCTGTAAGATTCATACACTATTTAATTGTTTAATAAGTTATTTACTATCATAAGTACCTAGTGTAATGCACTCACTACAGGATTTTTATCGATAACACGCACTTGACGTGTATATAACTATGTGATATTTTATAACCCAGCCTGCAGCGAGAGAGTAAACCCACTATAGTGCAGAGTTATTTTAGTTAATCTCCTTAACACCCCCAAGCCGGTAAATAGATGTTGTAAATAACGCGGAGGGCAGTTTTGTAATCCTTCGGTATAGTGTGTTCACACTTTGGGTGTCTAGAACAGAAATCCTTTGGCTTTGCAAGTTAAACAAAGTTTGGAATGAAGTAAAATTTAAATATAACATGAGTTACATTATTTTCTTTTAACATTTTAGATTAGTTATATTACTTCACAACTTTGGAATTGAATCTTTCTTTCTTTTCAACTTTCGACAGATCAATATTTCCACAAAAATATTTTAAACTGTATTGGTTACAGAAAGATAAAAAGATGAGATAACTTTATTAAGGTAAAACGACTTGAACACAACAGTTCACCTGATGGTAAGTGAAGACTAAGGCCCGTGACGTCATATCCTTCCGAAATTAGTGGATATTGTATTAATTATTTGGTCAAAGCTTATATACTAATGTATATCATTATATTCACATTCTTTTCATATAAAAATATTATTTATGAAACAAAATTAAAAAAATAATCAGTCATTGAAAACAAGGAAAAACGTAAAAAAAAAACATAAACTCGCAATCGGTAGGATTCGAACCTACGCTCCCAGAGGGAATCTGATTTCTAGTCAGACGCCTTAACCGCTCGGCCACGACTGCTGCTTACTGCCGCTTTCAATTTATGAGTTAAATATATAGTTATATATATATATATATATATATATATATATATATATATAACAGTTTTTTGTGGACGCTTCCATTGGTTTGTGACCTCCACTCAATTTCGTCATGATTTACATTCACATCAAAACGGAAACTACTTGAAAGCGCCAGCATCATATGTTTTGTAATATTTTGTGAATATATATATATATATATATATATATATATATATATATTTATATACATACATACATATATAAATCTCACCTATAAAGATATCAGGCCATCGCCTTAGAGAGGGCGTCGTGTTTGTGTCCAGTATGGATTGACTGACTTCACTTGTCGTGGATTTTTCTTTCTATTTATTCCTTGACGTCATATACTGCCATATAGGTCATTTGCATTAATTTTTTCATTGCATTAATAATTTAATTGGTTCATCGAACTCGGTTTGTAGGCGTATTGTGACGAATGCTTACACGCTGACCTTTAACATTCGTACTGCACCTAATTCAAACAACGTTTACAGTGCATGCGGGCAAAAGGAGGTAAGTCTTTATAGTCTCATAAACATCATCTCTTGACGCTTCAGTGTTGCCAGACCCCGGCTGGCAGGTGAATGTACGTTTACGTAAATAAGCTTGCTTTCACTTCATCACCCGCAGCAGTCGTGGCCGAGCGGTTAAGGCGTCTGACTAGAAATCAGATTCCCTCTGGGAGCGTAGGTTCGAATCCTACCGACTGCGTTAAATTATAATATAGTATATTCATATTTTTTTTGTAATTTTTTGCGTATTATTTACAAGAGTTAAACATTTCACTGTTTCTTCTTAAACGAATAATCTTAGTTTTGTAATTTAGTTTAAATGAGGCGTGTTTAGACAGGTGAGTATGGGCAAATCATTCAAGAAATGTCAATGTATGGATAATAAGCAATTGAATGTTTGATATTTCTTAATTTATTTTTGTCTAGATTTCACGTACCTACGTCCTACGTACATTAAATACGGTCATCAAACTCATTCGACCTCATTCCATCATTCAAGCATTTGTTAAGGGGTCGTAAACATTTGCACTCACTCGCCCTCTCCTTCCCTATTCCGATGAATGTATGTAATGCATGTGCAATGAGATCGGAGCAAAGTCAGATGCAGTGTCAGGGATACGGGACCTATACACAATGTGGTGTGTATATGTGTAATGTCCGTATCCCTGAGACTCTACTGGGTGTGCCCAGATTCGAAAGCCAACAATTTGTGACACTAACGATGTTCCTCCGATGAGAATCGTACCAAGCGCGATGCAGCACCCAGATACTCTAAACACAACACCACGGGGTCGTAGATACGTTATAATATAATGTTAATATTGACAAACGAGATCAGTCCGACTGATGGTAAGTGATTCCCGCGCCCCATGACATCCACATCTATCCTCAAACAGGTATCACGATTAAGTTGTCGCCCCTGGACTAGGATGCTTCGTTACTAATATTAACGAACTCCTAGTCTATACATTCGCCAGACGAAACACACCAACGTTATAATGATGGCATTTCCAGCTGGGATTTTGCTCTTTCCCTAGTCGCTGCGAAGCATTCATGCCGTCCGTAGCTGAAAACAAAATGCATCGAAGATGTAACTGTTGAATGCCGTTTGCCGACTCTTCTATAAAAGTAGATCCCAAGCCCGACACCTAAGTCAGAATACGTAAGTATGTTTACGTTTAAAAAAAACAAAACGTCTGGAAATAAAATGTCACGCGCACTTATTTCGGTAAGATAACAATATCTCAAGCGCACAAGCGCACATTATATCTTGAACGTAGAAGATAAAACTGAAACAAGGACATTGATAAAATACAAATACTCCGTTTCGGGCGGTCCTTCCTGTGGGGCCAGGAAACACTATACATTAAAGAAATATATTAATAATATAATTCTTGACTAATTTCAGTATTAATAATCATCAGTTTAAAAAAACTAAATCACGACTAGGAAAAAGTACGATTTTTTAGTGTAATGACAATTATGTCTCCTGTAGGTTATTGCCAGATAACGTCAACTGATCAGAATATTATTATTATTAATATTTAGCAGAACTCCGAACAAAACTAACGACGATCTGGAGGGTGTTGCCCTCGACAAATGTTCTAAAAAACAAAAGCATATGTTTGTACTTTTACGTAATACAGTCATACTGCAGATAAGGTCTACTGCTATAACTGTATATGTGTATATATATATATATATATATATATATATATATATATATATATATATATATATATATATATATTAATCATCATGATCAATCATTAAAGCCTACTACACTAGTCTGGCCATAAATACTGTTACATAAAAAACTTTTTAATTGTTCTGAATTTGCAACATATTATTTTAAAAACTTCTTTCGATTTTGAGCCATTTCACACATTTTTTCGTGTTCATTATCAAATTACAATATGGAATGGGGTGTTAAAGAAAATAGGATTGCAGTGATCGCCTTGCACAAAGTGGGTATGGAGCCGTCGGTCATATTCCAGACACTTCAGAAGCTTGGTATCAGCCGTATGTTCGTATATCATATTAACAGATACAACAACACTTCCTCTATTGAAGACCAGATAATGTTAAAGCTAGAATTCGTCGAAACCCCATTAGGAAGCAAAAAATCTTATCACGAGAAATGAAGATTCCCGTTAGGACTCTGTCGCGTATTATAAAACAAGACCAGAAGCTCGGTGCTTATCTTCGATATACAGGACTTGCCTAAATCATTTTGTAAAGCAATTAACGAGAGTGAATCGATCAAAACGCCTTGTGTCGCGATACGCAGGTGAAAGGCACATAAATATCCTCTTTACCGATGAAAACATTTTCACGATTGAAGAACACTACAATAAGCAAAATAATAAAGTGAACGCTCACAGTTCTAAAGAAGCTGCTAAAATTGATGGAAAGGTATAACGTGGTCATCATCCTGCGTCAGTGATGGTTTGGTGGGGCGTGTCTTATCAAGGAGTCACAAAACTACATTTTTGTGAAAAAGGAGTGAAAACTTCGCCAAAGTGTACCAAGACACAGTCTTGGATCATGTTGTGAAACCTCTCAGTGATACACTTTTTAAAAATATACCGTCTTTCCAGCAGGACTCTGCACGTGGTCACAAGGTAAGAACTACCCAAGCTTGACTTGAAACCAACGTTCCGGACTTTATGGGAGCTGAAGACCCTCATCTAGCTCAGACCTCAACTCTATAGACTTTAAATTATGGTAGTTTTGGAGGACATGGCCTGCTCTAAACAACACGGCGACATTGAGTATCTAAAAAATCTTTGGAGCAAGCAGTGGTGAAATTTCCCTTGGAAACAGTGCGTAAATCCATGGATTCGTGGCAAAACAGGTAGAAGGCGTGTATAAAAGCCAAAGGGCCACCTTTCGAATAGAATATTTTTTATTTTTTGCTGCGACTAATAAATATGTAGGTATAAATTTTAATAATATTACATTACTTCATTAAAAAAAATGCATTTTAATTTGTAACAGAACTTATGGCTGGACTAGATATATATATAACTATATATTTGAACGTCAATACGTCGTAGATTTGAATCCGCCATTCGACTATAGTCGGGATCTCCTAGTACATTTAGGTTTAGTTAGAGTGGTTTACGGTAATGTAATGAATGTTAATAGCACACTAAACAGCTGGTGAGTTCACTGTTCACATACAAGTGAATTGTGTGCTTGTTTGTCACCATATTTTACCGTAAAAAAAACCGTCAAAAATAATGCTTTCTAGAGTTAAAACTAACCTCTGTTTTTGTGGCCCGAGTGATACGTGTACTTTGATAGTATTTATAGCCTTAGGCCACAAAACTGGCTTCTTTATTTACGACGTCCATTAAACGGTTTGAAGTTATAACAGACGTTATAATTTTTAGAGTCGTACTTAACACGTTGCTATCGTCAGATGATGCGCGTCGACAATAACTTGTCAAAAAGAAGTTACTCAAAAATTACCCACAGTTGGGGACATGCCTCATTTTTAGAGAGGGTGTTAAGGGTCTATGATTAGATTTGGGTTAGACGACTTCACAAGTCTTTGACATGAAGGTTTCTTCACCACTGACCACGTGGTAAATTACTTAATACTTAATTATTAACAGCACTTAGAATTATGATTATCAATTTCATTGGTGTCGGCACCGGGAATCGAACTCAGTTTCCTGGCGTACCGTGACAATAAAAGCTAGGGCTTAGACACTGAGCTTCCACGGCGCTTAGTTGGTCGGAAAAATATTAACGTTCATTGCCGTAATTGTTAAGTTTATTTCTTACTACTTGAGTACTCAGCTCACCTGATGGTAAACGATGACGCGGCTTTAGGAAGGAGTGGTCCTTCTCCACTCGACCCATTCATGCTGGATCCAGTACAGCTAAATCATGACTATCATCGCTTCGTATATTTTCAGTTTATTTTCTCACATTTATTTTATCGCCAAAGAACTTTCACACACATTTCACATTTTAGGAATACATTATAAATGTAACTATGGTCTAAAATTATATTGTTTAAGTATTTAACTAAACTAAATATTTATTCTTCAGAACGTTTCTCGAATATCCTAAATGGACTAGGGTACGATCTTCGAAACGTATGGTCGTAGGTTTGAATCCGCCATTCGACTGTTGTTTTGTACCATCTGCTAGCACAGTTGTTGAAACTTAACTAACTGGAATTTTAGTCGTCCCTAATCACTGGGCCTTCCGCTACCGACTCTAGTACTTAGATAAAGTTATAAAGATCTCTGGACCAACAGCATCTCACACACCCAAAAAAAAAGCAATGTTAGTAATGTTTGTATAAAAAGTAGAAAGCTAGTATTTAGTATTTCTCATGATATGTTGATTCAAAATTGCGCTTCAAATAGTATGCGTTTTCTATTTTGTAGCGAATGAAACATGTAAAAAATCAAAAAATCAAAATTAATCAAAAAAAAATCATTCGCAGTCGGTAGGATTCGAACCTACGCTCCCAGAGGGAATCTGATTTCTAGTCAGACGCCTTAACCGCTCGGCCACGACTGCTGCGGCTGATGAAGTGAAAGCAATCTCATTTACGTAAACGTACATTCACCTGTCAGTCGGTGTCTGGCAACAGTACAACACTTGTGATTTACACAATTATAAGAATGTGTAATGAATATGCTTAATGGTAATTACGATTGCGATATTGGGTAATACCGGTTCTGATATTGGGTAATACCTGTTGTGATATTGGATTATAGCGACTGTGGTATTGTAATTTCCAGGACTCGCTATTTAAGCACGTGTCTTATATTAAAAACATTCAAATTAAAAAAAGAATAGAATCAGTTCTAACAGGTAATATTAGTTATTATCAATATAGACAAATAATAATAGTTTATTTCAATTAAAATATAGGAAAACATTTCTCACGACTAAGTTATAAATAAATAATAAATATGTAGGTATAAATTTTAATAATATTACATTACTTCATTAAAAATTATTTATTTTTAACTTAGTCGTGAGAAATGTTTTCCTATATTTTAATTGAAATAAACTATTATTATTTGTCTATATTGATAATAACTAATATTACTTGTTAGAACTGATTCTATTCTTTTTTTAATTTGAATGTTTTTAATTTAAGACACGTGCTTAAATAGCGCGTACTGTACACACCTTAGAAACTGTACACACCTTAGAGACTGTAAAACCTCTGAGTTGTGCAACATGTGTGCTGTTGGTATGTGTTTAGTATTTAAGTAATATTTGTTTCCGTTAGCGCAAAAAGGAACGCAGTGCAATCACCTCCGCTATGTGACGTCATATCCATATATGGAGGCGCTTCCATTTTTTATAACCTACTAAAGAGCCAAGCTTTTTTGAGCTCTGCTCTTTAAAATAAAAATAAGTTGCATCCAAGCACCCAGTCATAAGGATAGTTGTCAGGGCAGTTCCTGTACCCCCTGCGTGTGTTTGTGTGGAGCAGGACGAAGACCAGGGAGTCCTAGGAGGCACGGCGACGATCTTCGACTGTCAGATAACATGTATCTTCTTAATTCATTTACGGACTGTATACGAATTTAGAAAAAAACCCTATTATTTATTGAACGGTGTATCTTTTCAAATAAATAAACTAATACCTCTATGTGTCTAGAGAGGCTGAAGTGTTTGCTTTTGTTCCCGCATGATAAAGTGTAGCTTCATTTTGTACCGCTTCCTAGAGCTGCTTCATGTCAGTGGTTCCAACGGCCGAACGAACACGATACGAGGCACAAAAGAAATTTTCAATTCCAATTTTGAGCGAATCGAACCTGGGAATGACGCGAGGTGGTGGCCAGGTACTCTAACCACTGCACCACTAACGGTGCCACGCCTTTGACACTCACACTCACCCTCTTTAAGGAATCACAATGCAGATCCTTGAGACCTGAGATGGAACACCTTGTAACCAGCAATGGGTGCTGGGTGCTGATCCCTACGCTCACCACACAAAACATTTCTTATCAGACATATTATTTGCATACTTTTTATATTACGCGGCGACAAATGAGCACACAGTTCACCAGATGGTAGGTGATAACTACTGCCCACAAACACCAACATCTGATTCCTACATCCCTGAGGACTGAGGGGCAAGCGTCGCTACCAGTATCTGGCTCCGCGGATCCCTACCACACGAAACACAGTAACGTTACGCAGTAATTTCACGCTGATATTATGTGAATATGGGGTGACAACTTATTTGCATCTTGAATCTTTAGGCTTTGTGACGGGCCGCTGTAATCATATACCATCGGGTGAAGTGTGTGCTCGTTTGTCACCCTTAGTACTGTGTGAAAACTTGTTAATACAACTCGTATGTATATTTATTCAATTTTATACATACTATTAATAAATAAAAATAAATTGTATTAATACAAGAAAATCAACAGAAGAAAATTATGACACTTCCAGCAGGTCTGCTGTTGAAGATTCCATCGAAAAAAAAGAGTACATAATATACTCACAAAAGTAAAGGAACAATTTAATATTACATTTGTCTGTGTGATCTAAACTAAACTAATAATACCATAATGAAAAACTTTTTGATTTTAATTTATTAAAAAAAATCTTAAGATCTTTGTTTAAATAGAATTTTTGTGTCAATTAAAATTTATAATTTGAACAGACATCAATCTGTAATATTTAAAATTATAGACCAATCATTAATTTAATTAATTTCATGGACCCTATGTAAAAGTTCATAATTTGTTAGGTCTTTTCTACAAGAATTTCTTTTATATTTCTTTGAAAGAAATTCTTGTAGAAAAGACGATTTTAGAGAAAGTTTAGAGTAAGGAAACTAATTTATTAACTATGCAACTGTATCTTTTTTTAATAATTGTATAGATTACTAACATTTAAAGGACGGATAATGAAGATAAACCTTATAATGGACTCATCATCATTTCGGCCCTGATGGGCTGCAGTGGACTAGTGATACTAGTCCACTGCTGGACATAGGCCTTCCCGCAGACTGCAGACAGAGTAGGATCCTGAGCCACCTACATCCATCGACTTCCCAATGACTAGCATAGGTCCTATTCTACCCTACACTGTGATGGCCAATACGAAGTTGCGACCAGGCGGCCCCTTCTCCGGGGGAGGACATCTCCCTCTCCACCCTTCAGGCAAGGCGCGCTGGAACACGGACGCACCTTCCAACTCGGCCTCCTCTGTAGGTGGGAAACGGACTCCCCCGAGTCCACCCCCCAGAGACCATGGGGGCCAGGAAAGCAGTAATCAATCCTAGCCCCATGCGGCGGATCTGGTCTGCGGCTCCACCACCGACCGATATTCGGCCGCGGAGGACAGGGAGAGCGGCGACGAAACACCGACACTCCTCTTCCCCCGCGGCCCCACCGCAGCCGCATCATGCTGACCCCCGCTTGAGTCGTGGAAGATAGAGAGAGCGGCAACGACACACCGATACTTCTCTCCTCCGCGACTCCAGCTTGGCTGCTGAGGGCGGGGAAGACAGCCTCGCTCCAAAACTTGCACCCCGAGCAGTCCACCGACACGCTTCCGAGGTGAGCTCTTAACGAGCCCAACCGGAGCGGCTTCCTCGGGCTGGCCACAGAGAGCCTTAGGCCGGCCCTTTGGGTTCCTCTTAGCTTCACCATGGATGACCAAGCCACGCTTACTAAGCACCCCTGCCACGACAAGGCGAGAACCCTTCGGGGGGACCTTATGAGCTACCTTTTTTTTTTTTTAGCGTGGGGAAATGCCTACGCATACCCGCCGTCGCGGGGTCAAGGGCGGGTTATGTCGGACTCGCACCGACTAAAACCCCACGGTGGTCGCCACCAACGCTCGCGAAGGGTCGCGTGATCTCCGTTAGGAACGCAACCGCAACCCCCCTACGCTTCGCTGGGATAGCCCGTCCCGGGGGCGTGCGTGAAGATCGCACCCCCAGAACCCTCACGGAACTATCACGACGACACGGTACCACGTCGTGCCGTCGTTCTCCTCGGGGTCGCTCATACTGGACGGTCGGAGCCCCCACTCCGATCGTCAGCGACCCGTAGGGCCCCGTTTACGGTAGGGGATCACCGATAGGAGGGCCGTGAAGAGGCGCGCGAGCGCCGCGTCGGCTCTGTCTCCGAGCAGGATTGGTCCTCACTCTATCCCGCTCGGCAGCCTCCTTTCGGACCATTACGGTCTCGCAGAAGGAGGCTACGGCCCTCCACGCCGATTCCCCGCGCAGCATCACCGACACGACTGCTGGCAGGGACAGGTTCCGTCCGATGTGACCGACCAAGACCCGCCACTCGGCTTCCCACGCCGGGCAAGCGGCGAGCGTGTGCGATGCGGAGTCTTGGTCGTTGCCGCCACAGTGGAGTCACCGAAGCATCCATGCCCGGTGATCACCTGCGTAAGTCTGTAGGTGAGTCTTCCTCCTCGTCGCTGCATCCAGGCTTCGAAGACCGGCAGGAATGCTCCGACGACGCGTTTGCGCGCATACTGCTCCTCGCGGAGCCTTGCGCGCCACGTCGCGAATGCGATACGTCGTTCCTGCCGTTATACCGCCTCGAGCGCCTCTTCTGGCTCGCCACCACCGCTGTGGCGTAGGACGCGAATCCGGTAACACACCCTCGCGTCCATGTCTGCCAGAATATCCATAGGTGGAAAGCGAGCCAGGATTGTCGCCGCCTCCAACGATACCGTCCGGTATCCTCGTACAACCCGTATGGCCATCCTACGCTGGATGCTGTAGATCTTAGTCCTACAGCGTCGGATGGCCAGCCTCTTCGCCCAGACGGGCGCCCCGTACAGCGTTCTTTTACGGATATCCACGATTTTTATTCGATCACACAGATAAATATTAGGGTATGAAAATTAGGTAGATATTTTTAGTTTCTATTTTTTACTATTAAAACGGTTCTTAATTAGTATTCTCTTATATCTGTTCTTGCATTCGCAATTGATAAATTAATTTAGTTTATACAGCTGTTTGTACGATGGACATTTCGAGATTGCCACTCAAGAACCTGTCTCCCTTATCGGTTTATTGGCTGTACATGCTTTATGGCTATATGCCATTTTAGCTTACTGATTTCTTGAGTTATGTGGGTTACCCACGTTATTTATTCGATGACGTAGAAAAACTCCAAGTATAGCCCTCTCCGTAGCTCATTGAGTGACCTTGAGCTTCCTCATACGGACGCAATAAATTAATAAAATTGATACTATGGTTTGGTCGTTCACCGAAACGATGGAACGATGAGTTACCATTTTCGACATTACTCATATGGGCTTAAGATTAAAATTCAAACATAACAAATACCACATTTTAATGAAGTCTTTCGAGTAAAATAAATAAATTGTTAAGCTGTTATTTTATGTTCTGTGACTCGAGCCGACCCATTCAAGTTGTAGATGGAAATAAATTGAGGCGTAACTCGAATACTGTTAGGAGTTGAAAAAAATATTGAGTAAGCCGTAACATTTGATTTATATATTCCTTTTATTTTTTTCATACATTCTATCATTTATGTAATCATATATATATTTATATATATATATATATATATATATATATATATATTTATATATATATATATATATATATATATATATATATATATAACAGTTCTGAGAGATAGGAAAATAGAAGAAGAAACCGTTAATCTTAAATCAAAAAATAAATAAAAAAATATTTAAAAACATATTTTTTATTATACATAATTCCAGGCTTCGAACCTACCGTCTGGGGATGAATAAAGCAAAAGCAAGTTCATTTATGCGAAATCAAATTCATTGCTTGTCTCTCGGCGTCAGGCAACACATCGGACTCCTTTTGTCCGTGTAGCGCTAAGAGCAGCTTTATTCTCCAGCTATTTGGTGAGGCGTGTTTGAACTTGAGGGGTGAGTGAGGAGCGTTGTGTCAAAAGACAAACGTAGAAATCTTTTAGTTTCCACTTACTCGACTCTATGGCAGCTGATGCCAAAGGAGTTTATTGCGTGTTTTCTTATAATATTTCATGTGAAAAACGTGGACAAAGTTCACCTGATGGTAAAACCTCAACAAAACGAAACACATTTCTAAGAGTATTTCAGATGTTAATATAAATGACATACCCGTTAAATCTTTAAATAGTTTTAATTATTAAAAGAATATTTAAAAATGTATATAGCAATCTTATTTCGATAACAATTAACTAAAATACGATAGATTCGAACCTACGCTCCCAGAGGGAATCTGATTTCTAGTCAGACGCCTTAACCGCTCGGCCACGACTGCTGCGGGTGATGAAGTGAAAGCAATCTCATTTACGTAAACGTACATTCACCGATGCCAGCCGGGGTCTGGCAACACTGAAGCGTCGAGAGATGCTTGTATATGCGACCTCTTTTAGTTTCATATAAAGACCTCCATTTTCCGTTTGGCTTTATTATTATATTATCTGTCTTCCATAGCGTCCCATAATCGATCAAAAGAGACCTGCTATGTATTTTTAGCTATAATAATTTCCACAATTTATACAACACCTATTCTTCCATCCAGAAATAAAACCAAGCTTGTATTTAACACTTTTATTGTATTAAACCTTTTTTTAATTTGAATACCATTGTTTTTGGTTTAGAAAGTTTTTTTTTAATTTTTGATGCTGGATCTACTCCAGTGCTTATAGCTTTACCGAAACAGAATGCGTCGTCAGTAATAAGGGTTTTCGGATCATTACACTCTAAGATGCAGCCCACTCATGCTACAGCTAGACAAAAACTGCGAACTGGCTCCACAATTGAAAAAAAAAAGATCAACTTGTTATCAGCTAATAGTTAACATATAATGTTCGCATTAAAGACAGGCCCTCAAATGTAGTCGAGGTGAAAATAGGTTAAACTGTGGCTTTCAATGATGATTGATGTATTTTAAACTCTTTGGGAGTAATAAATCTATCATAATAATTAATTAACTTTTATGGTTCCCGTCAATATTGTTTGTACAATATAAATGTATGTAGGACAAGTTGACGAACTGTTTACGTTATTTTTTATCAATAGGTCGGCTTATACATACATTTTGTCTTTCTATTCTTTAATTTGTGTAGTCACAGTGAAAGCATGAATGGGTCGGCTGGACCGGAGGACTATACCCTCACAGTATATTAGCCAGAGTAGGCCGTTTCATCTTAGTATGTATAGGGATCTGGTGAGTCAGGCTTGACATGTATTGCATTACGATTAAAGAGAGGATAAATGCGGGCGTTATGGGACGCTATCAGGTGAACTGTGTGTGTTCTCATTCTCAATGCGATTAAAAGAAAATTAATCGTTTTTCAATCTTTAATAAACGCCTCCTAATGGTAAATGAAAATATAATGAACCACATTTTAGCTACGAGCCTCTCGTGTCTATGACTACGTAACATCTTATAATTACATATGTATATAAATCATTGTTTCATTTTTTTTTTTAAATTATTGTGCGAGGGACGATTGAGATGATCTATAAATTTTTAAACCGTCAGGAGGAGTCTATTGAAGGATATTCTAATCTAGTATTTCCTTTAATAGGCATCTCCTAACGGTTAATTAATATATATAGAGTACATTTTAGCCACGAGCCCCCGAGCCCCGAGCCCGCCCGTCCGGCCGCAACCGCGCGGCTGCGATGTCCGCGCTGGATCACCGCGCACAATTTACTGCTAATGTATCCTCAACGCAACACGGCAGCTCCGTGTCGCATTAACGTAGATTATATCGAAGTTCATTCGCATTATTGAGTTATTTATTATATTACTCATCGGGTGAGAGAGTGATTTAATAAATATAGATATAAACTAATATATCTACATTTATTAAATCACTCATAGATATAGCTCAGTCATCAGGATCAATAAGCTGATGTGGTAATGGGCTGGCCATATAGCTTGTAGAATCGATGACCGATAGGCAAGATAGGTTCTCGAGTGGTAACCTCCTATTGGCTAACGCAGGGACCCCCCACTAGATGGACCACCTACGCAAGTCTGCGGGAAGTCAATAGATGCAGGTGGCTCAGGATCGTACTCCGTGGCAAACTGTAGGGGAAGCATGTGTTCAGCAGTGGATTAGTGATGGGATGAAATGATGATGACGATGAGATAAATATAAGTGTAAGTATAAGTGGTAGATCCACGCTACTGTTAGGTTCGAGCTGTTGCAACATTGGGTCGTTTCGATCAGGAAAGGGTCACGCCTTTACAAAGTGCCTGCGTAAATTAGCATGACATTGCTGGTTTCGTCTGATGGTTGTAGGGATACCCTTACCCTTATATTATTACTATTACTGGTATATTCCATATTAATCCTCAAGGGTAACAACGCGTCTGCATTATGATGAATGTGGAAGCAGCGCAGGAATCACTTACCATCAGATAATTTACGTACTCGTTTGCTATAAAAAACAAACAAAAACCCACACGGGAAATGAATGCCTTTATCAATGACTACCTATTTGTAGAATTTTTATTTATGTGAAATAATGTCCAAATAATATACAATATCCGCAGGATCTAATGCAACGAATATGCAATGCGGATGAAATATAATTTGCAGGGTCAGGGCCACAGGTCATAAATATACAGTACACCAATATTTTGACACTAGCAAATTGTATTACATTAATCTTCTGGGAATTTAGTCTTGGACGACCGAAGTAATAGTCTTCGTCTTCCTTGTATCAGGAGCAATCTTCAAAAGATACCCTGGGAGAAAACAGGGTTATGTGAGATTTATACCAACTAAAACCCCCTGGGCGGCCATCCGCAGAGCATTGGAAAGGTATGCCGGATCTCCTACAGACTCCTCTGCACTGACCCTAGGCATATGGCATTTGAGGCCTCGCCTCCACTAGCACCCTCACTCTACTACAGCAACCCAGGGCAACTCCGTGTTGATGTTCTCGCCAGCTTATTTATCCTGGACGATGAGAGAAATCCCTGATCGCGTGCAAACTCATTAAATCAGTCTCCGTGTATCGTCTCACGGTATCCGAGCGAGTGTGTTCATGAGATATAACGAGTATACATATATATATGATAATGTGCCTCAATTCGTTTCAAACGTTGACGAAACAGGTCACAGCTACGACAAAGGAACACTTAATAGCATTGTTACGCTGTTCTTTTCACAATAACACAATCAAAATTAATCAATGCCTTTTGTTCTTGAATACAATTCGATAATAATGAATCTTATTGTGTCTTATCAATGTGAAGTTGACCTTCCAATGGTGGTTTTGTTGAGTTGAACATATACTTTAGTTCACTAATTATTGACTTTGGTGCCTTTCCCGTGTATATCACTAAAAAAAAGTAAAAGTAGTTAGAGCCTGGCCACTGCGTCGCACGTTCTGACCTCGATACCAATCAGAGAAAAACAATATACGTGTCGCACATATTATAGGTTGTCAGCTCTGGGTGTGTTGTATGTATGCCTAGTGTCTTTGACACTGCATTTGAACCTTCTTACAATTTTACTGTACATACATTGTTTACGCGAATGTTTAGAGCACTGTAATATATTTTGGATAATTAATATCATCTGGTCCAATGTTAAGTATCGACCTTCTCCGTAGATTGCCACAAGGCATGATTCTGAGACGCATGCATCCATCGACTTCCGGCAAACTTGCATTGGTTTCTTCATCTGGTAATAATCAGAAGATATCATCGAAATTTAACAGCACTATAATATATCCCGCACAGTTGATGTCATCTGGTGATAACCAGGACATATCGTAGAAATCAGTTACGAGGACCAGATCATCATTAGCACGAACACAAACACACTTACCTGAGTGTTTATACTATACTCTTTCGTTTCCTTCCACTGTCTTAGCAACGGCTTTTAATATATATGGGATAATATATATAATATAAAACATAATTTACATTTTATGTATAAAATATTGTTTTGTAAGCGAAATCACCATCTTAATCTTAAATATATTATGTAAATGTTAATAAATTAATTTTAAAAACTTAAAACAATACATGTTATGAAATTATTGTATGGTATCGGTTCTTGAAACGTCAGTACAATTTTTTGTAGGAATTATATACATAAATACACCCGTATAAACAAGCTATTTAAAGCATCTTAAAAATTATAACTTTTTTTTTGTTTCATTTTGACCAACAAGCACGCTGTTCTTAAGTCTTGATGATAAATGAATGAGCCGTGATATGTAGATGTTATGGACCGCAGGCACCCAGTGATGCGGTGATGCATCCTCAATAGGTATTCGAGAAGTACTCTCGTGATCATACCTGAGGGTTGATCATCACCATTCACCACACCAAACACATCAGCGTTATGCTACCATTTCACGTTTGGTCCATTTATGTTGAGACTATACAATAGCTGCATCATGACTCTATTCACTGATATTTATTTTTCAGAAATAATTATAATATTAAATAGGATACTAGTGAGACTTTTAAACTTTTTTGGTGTACGTCTTCTTTTTTATTTCTAAACTTTTAGGTTCTCTGTAGTGCGTACTAAAAAAGCGCTAAAAAAGCACTTCTCGAAAAGTTTTTAATTAATTCGTTTATTTTATTTGGGACATCTACAGCATACACATGAATCTACATCAATAAACCATAAAATCAAATCTAATTCATGCAGTTATTAAAGACGAACACATAAATTGTTATATATTAACGTTGTTACATAAATATCAACAGAGAAAACAAAACAATTACTGAATCAAAATTAAAACTAAAACAGAATGAACTTGAAATCGAACTCAGAATCAAAGTCAAATTAAGTGGGAATAAAATTAAAAGACAACCACGAAATTAAACCGAGGTGAAATTTACATTGAAATCTAAACGAAAGTTAACGAAAAAATATAATAAAATGAAACAAAAAAAAGTTAAATTCACAAAAACCCGCCCCAAAGCTGGCGCTTGGAATACTTTCAGCACCTTATCAGCTTTTTTTTATTGTTACAGCATTATATTGACTGCAAATTCTTACTAAAGGAGACTGTGACCCAAACTTTGTTTTGCACTGAGGTATAAATAAAAGTTGCTGTATTGGCTTTCTTTATGTTAAATGGGACCTTAAATGATATGTATGATAGTAAATAGCAGTAATATATTTGTGGACCCGTGTCTTATCTTAACTTATTTTCGAGAGCCGGGACTGTGTTGGTGCCCGATAGCTCTATATCTATTTATCTAAAAGCTACACTGCAGTTTGTTTCTAGCTGCAGAATGAATGGAATAAAATAAAACAGAATACCAGCGTAAAATAGCAGTATATTATTGCTGTGTTTCGTCTGGCGAGTGTAGGGATCCGGGGACCTTTATTACTGGTGACGAGGCATCCATCTCAGTCCTCAAGGGTGACAACGCATCTGCATTATGATTCCTTGTCAAGGGTGAATTCAGATGTCAAGGGCCGCAGGAATCATTTACCATTAGGTGAACTCATTTGTTACTCAAAATGTAATTAAAAAAAATTGATCTACATCTCACCAGCGTGTCTCCTCATTGTCAGTGCTCGTAATCTGTTTCCTGGTGGCCTATCTCTCAGGATATATATTCAATATTTTCCTGGCAAAGGTATTGCACTCAGTAATGAATGTGCTTCCTTGTTTCAAAGTCCTCGTAATATCTTCATATTGATAACGAATTTCTTCAACGTAAAACTCGTGACCCAGTAATCGTAAACTCAAATATCTAATGAATACCTGATAGTAGTATTTCATTATAATGGTATTTATTATCTTCACTAAACATTATTTCTTCGTATGAATATAATATTTTACATAACACAAGTTCATGGAACTCGTACTATAAGCGAAAACTTTACCAATTACGTCAACCCTAAACTCCTTTTAACTAAATATTATCAATCCAAAGATAAACCCGCCGTTAAATCTCGAGCTGCCGAGCTAAAACTTAAACAACGATACCGGTAAACACAAATACTAAATAAATGATGTTTCTTAACGTGTGGCCAAGAAACCGGCGGCTTATTTTGGTTAGGCTAACACGTTTAGATCCTCGTGGTTTGATTGGTATTTTTTATTTGCCTGAGTAACTGGCTACAGCTTCTTGGGTTTGATATATTTTAGGACTTGTAAAAGATAACATGATGAAAATTTCGTTTGTGTTTTCATATGTACTTCCGGCAATATAATATGTATCCAATATAACCATATTAAATTATATAACATATATAATACCTAATTTTTTACACCTTTGCAGTTCTATCTATAATAATTATTAAAATATAATATTCCTTACTTATTTATTTGAATAATTTGTTTTAGACGATGTATACCATATATGATGAGTGTGTGTATTACTAGCCTATAACATAGGTGCTAGCAATAGGGAAGAGAACTGGGATACGACCGTGAAATAGCAGCATAACGCTGCTGTGTTTTGTGTGGTAGGTGTTGGGACCACGTATGTGTATCTTGAATCTTTGTTGGGGATGTATAAACTTCTTTATCCACCCATCATCAACAACTATCAGGTGAACTCAAAGCTGGTCAACATTAGTTGCATAAAGTAGTAATAGTATAGGTAAGCTGTAGCGGCAAGAGTCTAGCCACATAGCTCGTAGAACCGATGAGGAAGGAAGACACTGGAGACCAAACTCGGAATGGTTAAAGTGGGACGACCCTCTATTGAAGAGATGGAGCGACCACCTGTGCTAGTTTACGGGGAAGTCGATGAATGCAGGTGACTCAGGTTCATGCCTCGTGACGTTCTATGTGGGAGTCCTGTGCCCAGCGGTGGGCTGTTGATAGGCTGTGGCGAGAACGATGCTGATGGTATTTACAGTTTTGTTTTGCAACTATGACGTTTTGAAACACAAAGTTCATTCGGTCTTCATCCTAATTTTCAAATTGTAATTATTATATACTAAAGTTAAGTGTAAAACTTATTTGTTTTGAGCAAGCACCATATTTAAATGAATTGAAAAATAAAAAATTCTGTCTATAATCTGATAACCGATCGGGAAGGCAGGTCCTACACTGGTAATCACAGTGTAGGACGACTCCCACGATATGAAGCAACGCAGATGTTAGTTTGCGGAAAGCTAATAGACGCACGGGGCTGAGGATTTCGCTTTAAGACAATCGATTGGCTGCGAATGATGCTGTTTGTTAAGATCTTACAATTAGTTTGGTGGTAATAAATAAATTAAAACAAAGGTCACCATCCTTTCTCTCAATTGATTCCGTGCGAATCATATAACACAAGGACCTGGATAATCCGGACTAGGGGATGTAAAATTACACCATGTACCAATCTCATTTAATGGCCGAACAGTTAAACGGGCTTTGATACCTGGCGCACGAAACTGGCCTATTTATTTTATTTACGACGCCCTTTAATCTGTTGCGAAGGTTATTACAGTTTTAACCTTCTTCCAATGCAATTAGACCCGTTACCGGTATAGCGTTTTGTTAAAATCGTATATGGGGATTTATATATATATATATATATATATATATATACATATATAATAAATTTAATCATTATTTCAGTAAATAACCGTAAAGCACGTAAAAAACCTACCATATGTCGCCATCCTATCTTAGACGCTATACCCTTCTTGGGTGGGTACTTTCCATATATATTATCTAATAACTACTCATTTTTTTTTTATGCATTCCTACACCTAATTATATTTTTGGAATTGAATTTCTACATTATTAAAAAGCAAATTCAGGATTACACATTTAGTTAAAAGTTATTAATGAACAGCAATTTCATTATCTAGCTATTTAAATAGTTTTCTGTTTACATGTATGAGTGAGAGAATGTGTGCGTGTACTTGTGAGGAGTCTCTGGTCTTTGATTTTCCAGTTAAGTATTCTTGACTTAACTGGAAGGGAAATAAAATGTAAGGTTGGGAGATTTCTCCATATCTATATATAATTATGTGTTGTGTAAAATATAGGAATTAAGTTTTTTTGTAAATTCGTTATTTTCAAAGTTTCTGTTGAGAAATAAATTTATATGTATATGGGCGTTTTTCAAGATGTTACCCTTAAGAGGGTGAATTAGGGGCTAACAGTTTCTATGGAAAGTTCGTCACTTTTGAAGGAAGACGCATAAAATCAATATGAAAGCTTCTTATTTAAAGTTTAGGAAAAAATATTATAATTAAGTTTACATAAGCTCGATGGCGTTGTGCTGTAATGTATCGCGTTATGGTTTCCAGACGCGACTTTTTTCTAGTTTTCTACTCAAAC
Organism: Teinopalpus imperialis; assembly: GCA_029286865.1. Lineage (NCBI taxonomy): Eukaryota > Metazoa > Arthropoda > Insecta > Lepidoptera > Papilionidae > Teinopalpus > Teinopalpus imperialis. Next base: position 17,304,937 of record JAGSMU010000012.1, read on the forward strand.
TACGATCATTATTTTAATATACATATGTATATCTACGCACGCGAGGCTGCGGTTAACCGCTAGTTATAATATATAAAAATATAATATATAAAAATACAAATTCAAGAACTTTTTGAGGTTATTTACATTTGCTTTATTCGTTCGTACAATTTCAATGTGGTGTAGCCACCCTGTAGTTAATTTCTAGCTGCATCATGAAAAGATCAGCTAGACGCCTTCACAGAATATCGGCGTGAAATAAAATTTTCTTAGTTGAGAATATATTGAGAAATGCGTTGCAGTGTTAACTTATCATCAAGTGAACTGTGTGATTTTTTGTAACAAAATAGACAATGATGTCCTCCTGGTTGGAGGGACCCCGAAACTCAATTACAGGTAACAAGGCTTCTCATCTCAGTCCTCAGGTGTGAATCTTTGTTGAGGTTAGATGTAGATGTCATTGGCCGCAGTCATCACTTACAATCAGGTAAAAGGTGTGCTCCTTTGTTTTTTACTGAATCTACCAAAAGGATAGGATGTTCTAAGGAGTTGTTCCGATTAGCTAGATAGATTCAAACATCGTACATCACGATAGAATGCAAAATTACATCCTCGTCATCTCGATGGTTGGCAATCCACCACTGTGTGCTTTACGCTGAATTTTCTGCCACGCACAACTACTCTGGGGAATCAGCTGTCGCCAGCGGTGTTTCTGAACAGATATGACAAAGGAACTTTCAAGAAAAAAGTCTACATGTTTCTTAAGGAGGCAGCGCATCTGCGACTTCTCTGGTGTTGCGAATGTCTATCACCTATTCTATAACTCAACCATATTAAACTTAATGATATAAACATTAAACTACTAATTTACAAAACATCAGCCTAACGGTAATTATTTCTAAGGCCCACGGGTGCCACTCATCATCGATAAGACTCCAGAATTATAATGACACACCCCTAAGGAATATAATGGCCTCATCACCAGCGATAAGGGTCACCGGATCCTCAAACTAAATCACAAAACACAGCATATCCTGCTGCCATGTCACGCAGGTATTCCTCCATCCCAACAACTCCATTCTACCATCGTTGAAACGCCAAATACATTTCTTTAATAATAATAATAATAAAGTAAAGAAACGTAACTGCCCATATAAATCCCACTGCTGGGCACAAGTCTCCTTCATAGAGAGGGTTTTGAAGCATAGTCCTCCACCCGGCTTCACAGAGGATTGGCAATATTTTTTTTAAATTGGAAATGTCAAATCAGAACTTATATTTTTTTAATAGGAAATGTTAAATCAGAACTTAATTTTTTTTTAATAGTAAATGTGAAATCAGAACATAATTTTTATTAATAGGAAATGTCAAATCAACTTATAATTGCAATTAACAAATTCATCGGTGCCGGCCACAACCTTCAATAAGGGTAAATAATAATAATAATAATTGAAGTTTAGGCGGTTGGAACTGCGCGACTGACCTCAGCGGACTCAAATGTCCTCCAGTCTCTTTCCCATTCTCTCTAACCCTCGGCTCTGGTTCAATTGGCCTTTATTGTATTGTACATGTTTGTTTTATTATATATTTATTTATTTTATATTATTGATCGAGTGGAGATAGAAATAAATATCGCCAACATAATAACAATGTGAACATATACCCATGCTTAGTAGATTATCTCTCGACTGCTCTCGCTGGAGGGTAACTTCACTAACGTTGGCTGCGACACACGAAACTAAGCTATTTACTTTATTTACGACGCCCGTTAAACGGCTTAGGTGCTTATAATGATTATTACAGGGCCGACCTTGGCCTTAATGTGCCCAACAGCTAAACACTATAATTATGTTCGTGAAGTAAGGGCGAATAGCAGACACAAAAATTAAGATAATTTACAAAATTAAGTTTAATAACTTTCAAATTAACAGCGTACTTGGCGTAGGGTTTTTCCTTAAAAGGGTAAAGTACTTTTCTCATTGAGTAAAACTAATTTTTACGAGGGAGCTCCTTCTGCGTGGATCGGGCTAAAATAAATAATTATAGACGGAAGGTAGTTCGGTACAAGTTAACTATGACGTCACAGGACGTCACCAACTCGGTCATCTCCCCGTGACCATTAGTGAACGTTAGAAGAGAAAAGTTGACGAAGGGTTTCACACACCAATCACACCCTAACCCTAAAACCGACTATTTGTGATGCACAAATATTGTTCCTCGAGTGGGAATCGAACCAAGGACTTACTACGCAGCAGCTCTGACCACCACACCACGCGGCCGTCACACATCACTAAAAGAAAATGAGAAGCTCCTAAACGAATTAATTGTTTTCATTCATTTACTTATCTGTTCTTACTTATTAAATTTGAATTAGAATCTGGTTTCAGTTCCGCCGTTTGATTAGTCGTGAACCATCTCCTAGCACAAGCATGTTAAGTTTAGTAGGAGTCATTTAACTCTAATTTTAGTAAAGTTAACTGCACTGCTAGTATTCTTTAAAAAAAAACATTTATTTACTTACTCAAAGAGTCGTGGTAGTCAAGTAGCACTAGCTTGTACTTACCGGTACGCGAGCAAAGTTAGTTCGATCCCCGATGATGGCATCAATTAAATTATTAGTTACAATTATAAATGCTGATTCGAGCATTTATAATTGTAACTAATAACGAAAAATATTGCGATGAAATTGCATGTCTAAGGAATTAATAAAAAAATATATTTAAAGATCATGCGGTACCGTGTGGCGGATTATCATCCATCACTCTCACTAGGGCTCATGCCCAACAGTGGAGCTTTTACTTTTTCTTATTACGAATTTAAATAATAGTGAATAGGTAGAATATCCACGTGTTGAACTATTGTTGTAGCGACCGTTTTAACCAAGTACGAATTTTGTTATTATGTGCATCTTATTTGTAAGTGACTCATAAAATATTTAATTTATCTTTGTTAACAAAAGTTTCTACTACAAAAAAATGTTCCATAAATGTATACCATATATTTATACCCATGTTTAATATGTTAAAGTGTTTCTCATAAATATAAATAACCGACGGTGGACACAAGTTTATTGAATAGATTTTTTTTTCTTTATATTAGAGGGATATCCTTACAAGAATATGCCACCCGTCGAGTAATCGAATAGAAATTTGCTTGTTGCGATCGTCAGGCGATGTATAGAGCCCACCTTCGCACACAGCTGTAAGTACTCGATTAGAACACTGAATTTATTACTCCTGTCTCTCAGGGCAACATTGCATTGCTGCATTTAATTTACACTAGAGCTATTCGTTCGGTTACACACGTACATATGTATGTCTAGAGTTCGTTAAAACTTTCGAAGTGAAAGTTCTTTAGTAGTAATGCGATTAAAGTTCAAAGTCAAGTTAGTGCATAACTTTTAACTTAAAACGGATGTACTTGGCTAGAGAGCAAAAAGGAGACCTATGCTATTTAGGTCTCTGGGCTCGTTACCTCTGTTCTCGTTTTATCTGTTTCTCTACTGTTTAACCTATTTTGAGGAGAAGAAGTTTCAGTTCTGCTGAGTGTCTTTTTTAACCCTTTTTATAGAAAAACAACATTTATTACGATGTTAAAATAATACAATAACACGTTTGGCGTCCTCCGATCTATCATATGAATATATCACAAATAGGTTTAGAGCCGAACAGATGGGCTGATGAGGATGGTGAAGCTGTGAATCATCTGCTACCATCCGCCTGCTTACAATTCCATTCCTGGTCTTGTCTGGATTTTCATATGTCCTGCTGCGAATTATACACGTCGATGATAGAAAAAATTGTCATAAAATATTTTTGTTTCCTTTCTTATTTTTATTGAAATACTAGTTATTGTGCTTTTTCTTGTCTCGAGACACTTTTGACTTGTGAACGTCCATCACATCGCTGTATCTGGTTATATTATGATTAATATGCATTTGTACACATTGAAAGGACACGATGATGATGGTCGGTTCGACCACGGCTGCTTGGTGTCTATTACACATTACTGCGTAAAGTTTAGATCTAGTTAAGTCTGCAAATATAATAGAAATAAATAAATTATTTGTTAATACTTAAGAGAAACTAACTAAATTTCGACCACAGTGATATCAATGGTTATTGCACAAATTACATCAACAGCGTAGAATATTTTATAGACCAGTAGGCATTTGCGCAAACACTGCGGCACTCACTGGCTTCTTCTTTTATAGAATAAGTGACACATGAGTAAGCAGCTCACACCTTGATATGTGATGTGATCATCGCTGCCCGCATCAACTCTTTTCTTGAAAGTCGTATCGGTTCGGAAATACCGTCGGCGACTGCTGATTCCACAGAGTAGTTGTGTGTGGCAGAAAAATTCGTGTAAAGCACACCGTGGTGGATTGCCAAACATTGAGATAATGAGGATGAAATTTGAATTTTGTGGTGATGTTTGATGTTTAAACTCTGCGGCCGGAATTAAATCGAACCACTCCTGAGAACCGTCGTGAGAATCGAACATGTTCAATTCAGTAAAACTTTTCGTCCTCTTCCCTACTCTGATGTAATGCATAGGAACACGGGACATACACACAATACACTCAGATCCGAAAACCAACAATTTTAGATGCAGAAATATTGTTCTTCGGATGGGAATCGAATTTGGACCCGCAACGCAGTAGCCAGGTACTCTAAACATTACATCACGCGGCCGTCAAGGACATAAACAAATGGGCGTTGTCTTGTTATATTATATTTATCTCATTTTCTTTAATCACTCCAGTTCATAACAAATTTCAGTTTCATTGCACGTATTCGAAATCATAATATTAGTTAATACTCAATACGAACTAAGGTTAAAATGCTCTAATCTACGGTATAACGTTTGTCATAAATAAGGAAAAATCACCTCTTTAGGAGTGTTTTATAGTCTTAATAACGCCGTGGCCATTAAATTTTAATCTGTTGATAAAAAGATTATTTCGAATTTTAAGGTAACGTTTCGTGAAGTATTAATGGATGTGATAAAAAGTAAGGTAACAGCCTCTTGCAAGTATACTAAATATAGTAACAGTGGTAAAGCCACTTTTTAGCTACTTTATAGCTAGAACATGAATGGGTCATCTTGGGAAGGACTACACCTTTACAAAATACCAAGATAAAGTGCCAGAATAACGCAAGAATACGAAGACCCAATTTCATGTAATGAAGAATGAATGAAGAAGAAATTAATACCATTTCAGGTCTCAAGGAAGTGAACGCACGTGTATCTGGAACCTTATTGGAGGGTACATTTAAATGCCACGAGCCATAATTCATCACTTACTATCAGATATATATTTGTCAACCCTAATCATAAAAAACGTATGTTGAAATATATTCTGTCACAATACTCTAATACAGATTTGCAGATTTCATTTGTTTTTATTTATTTCTAACACTAATAATAAACATATTCAGGAACCACAAATCACCTCATCGCGTCATCACCTCACCACCATAAACGGAGACAAAATTTTAGTTGTGTTCTATATTCCACTCATAATAATTATCCATTACTTATGTGACCCTCGCGGTAGTGCAATCAAATAACAACAACTTGAAGAAAGAAGCCTAGCTATGCTGGGTTACGTTTCTATAGCTTCGTCAGGTACTCTCGGCCATCCCTCAAATTCTGAAGACTAATGTCTGAAGCCAGTGCATCTTAACTCACTGTGCAGAGATCGGTGCCACTAGTCAACGAGTAGAGGATCGCTCTCTGGGCTCTCTGCTACTGCTACTGAGCTATGCTCGGTGTTTCGTTTGCCACCATCCGCCATCGCCATCCAACCAGTGTAACTTACGTAACTCTTCGTGGTTGCAAGCTGTAGTTTCAGACGGCAGGTCACATCTAGCACTAATAACCCCTGGAGTAAGCGAGTTCCGCAGTGGAGAACACGCTTCTGTAGATATTCTATGGGACACCCCGCCCGGTATATTTAGAAGTGGAATATCGCATGAACGATGATGACGATGCAGTTTTCTATAGAAAGGTCCACGGTATCATAGAAGAATTGGGACGGAGCTAAAATTGCTGGCAGGATAAATGTGAACGAACAAAAGGTCACTCAATCAGAGAGATTGTATAATTCGTGACGTGCTCCGTAGTCCCGCCTGCATAAGCGTCGATATGAAATTGATCCAACGATACTTCCTCGTTGAATACGTTACGAGTTCTTTTTAATTGCCGTCACACATTTCTGGACCGCAATTGAATTACTAGTTAAACCAGTCTTCTTTTTAAAATTTAATTGGTGTTTATATGTAATTATTAAATACCGGATCGAGTTCCAGAGTAAGAGAACATCCGCATCATTTCAAAGCTTAATTAAAAATAAAAATATCGTAAATATAACCAACCTCATTAGCATCTAGAAAATCCTTTGCAAGAACATGTTGAGTGTAACATGGAATTTTAATTTTATCCAAATATTTTATACTTAATTTGTACAGTTCATTTTGACGGTGGCAAAGTGAGATATTTTATTTATGATTTTAAAATTATCGTAAATATGAATTTAAATTAGTCGTTAGATGTAACCTACATTTAAATTCATGTTCGTTTCTACCTACCCTCGTTTAGTACTATGAAAACAATATTGCAGCGCAAATCTACATAAACTATTGAGTGAATCGAGTGTATCGTTGCAGCGTTGCGTGCAGTAATAGCGGCTATAATTTGTGAAATCTAAATGTCCATAAACGTCTGTACAACCCGTGTTTAATTATACTCTACACACATTTATATATACACTAGATGGAGCGATGATCTATGCAAGTATATGGGAAATCGATAGATGTTGCAATCTATAGAGTAGGTGGTCAGTGGTGGACTATACATTTATTATATGTACATTAATAATTATTTATATTATACATTCGCAGTAGAACGAGGGTGACCGACATTACTCAAACTATCAGCAAGATGAACTGGTAACAGATGAGGGAAGAAAGATCCTGGAATGATAACCTCGGAACGGCAGTTGCTGTGTTGGACCCACCACTAGAGCGACGGTCTTCGCAAATTCGCGGGAAGGCGATGGCTGCAGGTGGCTCAGGATTTTACTCTTTTTCTCATGAATTCTGACCTCACTTCTTATAGAACACCTAGAACATCCACCTTTATCTGATCACTGAGACACTTATCTTCCTGAAGAAATAGTTTTTTTTTTGTTTTTTGCAATTAGGTGACACACTATCTCTTGGTAATTAATTCCTACTCATTTAACCTTTTAAGGACACATAATATGCGTCGCGCTCCTGAGGACGCGAGATATTTTATCGTTTCGGCAGATGTTGAGCGGTGCTACACCATTTATTTTTATTATTTTATTTATTATATTGAGTGTAACAAACGAGCACACAGTTCACCTAATGACAAGTGATTCCTGCCGGCCGATTACGTCGATCACCGAGGAAGGAGGAGAAAATCTTGTAACTAAGCATCATCTTTTTTTTTCAATGCTAGTTGTGCTCTCAACATTGTAACCATTCCGGTTAACCACTGCAAGTAAGCTAATGTTTGTGCTAAGTGGTAAGATGGTTCGCGACAATAGCCGGTGGATTCGAATTTACAACCTTAAATTTCACAGACCGTACCCTAAACCATTGGGCTGCTACGACGAATGATACTGAAATAAGTGCCCATTTTTTGATGTATATTTATAGAAAATATAATTTAACATTATACGTATCGCTGACTTGCGGTAAAAGATTTATTTTTTATCTATTATTTTGTATAAGATCTGTTTTATTCTAGAATATTTAGCACTTGCAAATTTTCCAGCCAGTTGAGATAAAAAGCAAGTTCGTCATTAGATCTTTGCAAACTTGTTAGAAGTTTGAGACGCAGTTTATCGCCGGAGTGGCAGATGTTGCCGGCCCGGCTCTATCACAGTTTGAAAGGTTTGGTGATTACCTTAACTTTTTGTCTCTTTCTTCGTTTCGGCACATTTTAAAGTTACTTTATTTTTTAATTACAGAGAATTACAAATAACTGTGCTGCATGAGAGGTGTATTCAATAGGTTGCGAATTATTGATCTACGTGTTATTTTGTGTCACTTCCAATTTATGTATATTATATTTAGATTAGAGATAGATAGCGATCCGAGTCAAGGTTTCATACCTCCTTATGAAGAGCCCTAGGAATTTTATAGCGCCCGCCTCTGTTGTCGTCGACATTCTTCGTCAACAGGGGTCGGAGTGCAGCGGTAGTGCAGCAGCAGTATTCTCGCCAGCTTCGCAGCATCGTCGTTGTCTGCCTACTCAGCGGGCCTCCCAACAGCAATATTCTCCTTTCTCTTTAGGGATTAAAGAATAACATTGAATTAACAAACTATAAAGTTTAAGAGAATACCATTTTTTTTTATTAAGTCTATTTCAAGTATTATTTTTTATTAACAACAAACTACAAACAACTACGTGGCTCTCGCATACTTTTTTTCGACCTATGTAATGGTAGGGCTAGTGTACCTTAATTGCTCTTCGTACCTATTTTGTCACTCCTATATTATAAAAAAAATTGGTTTTCCCTCCCTCTGATTAGGGATTGTAGACTTACATGGAATCAAGGAGAATACAGCTATTACTGTTCTATAAAGTAATATATTTTTTAATTACGGAGAATTACAAATAACTAAGTAGCTGCGATGTAATCTCTTTTCTGTCCCTCTCTCTCTTCAGGGATTAAATTTTTCTAAAAAATGTTTATTGAGGCCGTGACGGGCTGGCGTCAAAGAATCTCAAGACTTGGTGATTAATGAGGGCCAAAAATAAAACTAAAGACTCTCAACTTAAAACGCTTCGTTGTTAAAGAGATTTGTGTTTTTTTAATAACGCCGTTTTACTGACAATTTCCTACATACTGCTGCTCCTCTAGAACCTACCTTTACAAATTATGCGTTATTTTTTAGTCCACCAAAGTAGAAATTCTTCTACTACCTTTTTATTTTTTTATTTATTTTATTACATTGAGAGTAACAAACCTGCGCAAACGGTTTACCTGATGTTAAGTGATTCCTGCGGCCCATAACATCTACATTGATCCTTGACAAGGAATCATAATGCAGATGCGTTGTCACCCTTGAGGACTGAGAGGGGATACTTCGTCTCCAGTAATAAAGGTCTCCGGATCCCTAAATATATTTTGTCCAAATAGCAATTAAATATATCTAACAAACTTGTACATATACTTATGAGATCGAAATTCGTTTCAAACGCGAACGACTTACACAAAACTATTAAGAGAAGTTAAATGTTTATGAAAAATTAAATGGTTTTGATCCGATACCTATTACTTTATTAATGTCGTGTCTGAATTATTTTTTCGAGTTCCATTGGTCCGCCATCGCTGATACATTCATATGTGTTTACAATACTGAAAATATTTAAGTAATCTGTCACCATGTCACAAGTAGCAGACGAACTATAATACTCGGATCATATTGTACTAGACATCTGTATAACACTTTGATACCGTTGTCCTTTAATCTTAAATTCTTACATCACTATAGCCTAACAAGAAGGACGAGCCAAGGTCATCTATATTCTCCGGCTTTCTCCAAACTTTGAGACTTGACATCATTTCCGAACAAAAGAAAGAAACACTGTCGTACCCGAAGCAGTCACCTAACCAAATACGTGAACACTTCATCTAAAACTTTCTCCAATCTTACTCATTACGCATCTTAATAGGGAAAGTTGCTTTCTTCTTCTTCGTTATCACTATCAATACGACCGCTAGCACTACATTTCATTATCTAAATCGTCTCGACGACCACGGAACCAGCGATTATAAAATAAATCAATAAAAAAAATTGCATTGGAGTATTCAGGAAAGTTGTACGTAATTACTTAAGTTAGATTTCATACAACCATTGTTTTAAGGCAACACTGCTCGATCATAATCATTGAACAATTAAGTAAAGCAGTTAAGGGAGATTGCAAATTAAAGCCCGCTTTATGACACAAACTTTATCTTTGACTGGTGAAATTCCAAGTTACGAAGAATAATAAATCTAACAAGATAATAATTTACGTGTTCCACCCGAGTTTATTTCTCGAATCCTCAGCCGTTGGGTTCGATCAAACTCGTTCACAGCAATCCCTCTGAATCCAATTTAATACCTATAGTAAATTTAACTGCTTTAGCTTTGTTTCATTCGTGGTGAGGATATTATGTTTTAAGTTACATTGTCTAGTACATCATCTCCTATTTTTGTATTGAGTATCGAGCTAGAACACAGTGCACCTGATGATAAGTAATTCCTGGGGCCCTTTAGTCCTTTCGTTTCGGACTTTTAGAACAGAGTTAAGGTTTTCCGCTGTATAACTGGGGATTAAGCGTTTGCAGGCGATCAGAGTGGCGGCTCTTATCGTCCTGGGTAGCAAACCTGAGAAGGACGGTAATACGGAGGGGTTCCGGGTTGCCGTAGCACAGTGAGGGTGCAGGGGAAACAAGGCCTTCCCTGGGACATTCTTAGACTCGCAGTGGCGCATCGATGTTTGATGGAGATGGATGGTGATGGAGATTCCGGAGCCACCCCGACAAAAAAAGTTAAACCCATACCCGGGGGCTCATGACGTTTATTGTCGATACGGAATCATAATCAAATCATAAATCACCGTCACACATGAGTCACCAGGTCTTTGTATCCCTGCGCTCACCATACGTAACACTGCTGTCTGCCTGCTATTTTGCGTTGGTATTCCGCTAGCACCTTCCCAGATCGAGTCAACACTTCATACCATAGCAAAAATAAACTACAGCATATCTCTACCTCTTTTAGCTTGGAATAAGATATAACAGATGAACAGACAGACAGACAAGAAGTTACACTATGGGGATTCAGTTATTTTTAACGGATGTGCGGAACCCTAAAAATTTAAGTAGGTACATTAAATACAAGGCTTTACAGGCCTTCTTGCTAAGTAGAAAGCGTAAAGATATTTAAAAAAAGTTTACCATTTGTTGAAAAATAAAAACGCGAATAGAAAAGAAGATCATACCAGATGAAATGTCTTTTTAATATTACAATGTACACGCAATTTTTTTACGTGTTCTGTCCTCGGTTTAGGATTATGAACACAACTGGTAAAGTCTCCGCATACCTTTGTAACTTTGAATGAAACATTTCTTTTGTGAGCAGTCCACCATTATCGTGTACCCCAACTGTAGTGCAGATCAGTTTCTTTATATATATTTTTTTAATTTAAAAATAAACTGATATAATTCATTCCCTTGGTTATTTTTGCTTATGTTAATGATATTCGATGGTTTTATTTATCAAACTCTCGCCAACTCCCACCCCTGGGAATAGAAAACATTAAAATTTTTTTCATAATTAAATACTCTTAACCATTACAATCAACATATCTAAAATAATTTGAAACACTGCATCGTTTGTACAATCACACAATAAAATATCTTTCTTGTAGCATGCTGTATTTACATTCATACGTAACCCGTCAATATTAGCTAGATATTTTATGTACGGAAAAAAAATAAGCCAGACTGATTTTGAACGTACTACCCTAAGTCTGATTTAATAACCAAGGCACTTCTGTTTTATTATGATATATTTATTAATAAATATGTATTGTAATTTTATTTTAAATGCCTTAATCCAATTTATTAAATATATATATATATATCTTTGTATCGATTCCAAACATTATTAACATACACAATTATACTCGCAAATGAGATTACAATTGTCTTATAAGAATTATTACGACACACAAAGAAAGATATACAAACTCATATTCATATTAATCATCATGATCAATCATTAAAGCCTATCTATAGTCAACCATTGAACATAGGCCATGCTCCCGCATAGATTATGATAAATATACATACACAAATATGTCTAATAAAATTATTACCCCTCATTTAAAACTGGTTGGATTTTGACGAAGTCGAACTTTTTGTATCTTGGTTACTGCCAACCTTTTTATACAATAACGATTTGTAAGCCCAACAAAATAACTCACCACCGTATCTCCTGTAATCCAGTATCGGCAGCACTAGATGTAGTTGGATAGGACAGAGAACTCTTAAGAATGAAAACATCTTTGGGCGCAACATGTAATCATTAACTCGAATAAAAGGATTTTGCGAGAAGCGGTACATAGTGTAGTGACAAGTTATATCAAAATCTTGTGAGTGCAGGACAAATAATATAAAATAAGCCAACATATGTTTCGTCGATATTTCTTCATCCACGGCGCGTTAGTTCGCTGCATCTAAAATAAGCCAACAAATGTTTCGTCGATATTTCTTCATCCACGGCGCGTTAGTTCGCTGCATCTAAAATAAGCCAACAAATGTTTCGTCGATATTTCTTCATCCACGGCGCGTTAGTTCCCTGCATCTAAAATAAGCCAACAAATGTTTCGTCGATATTTCTTAACCCACGGAGCGTTAGTTCGCTGCATCTAAAATAAGCCAACAAATGTTTCGTCGATATTTCTTCATCCACGGCGCGTTAGTTCGCTGCATCTAAAATAAGCCAACAAATGTTTCGTCGATATTTCTTCATCCACGGCGCGTTAGTTCGCTGCATCTAAAATAAGCCAACAAATGTTTCGTCGATATTTCTTCATCCACGGCGCGTTAGCTCGCTGCATCTAAAATAAGCCAACAATTGTTTCGTCGATATTTCTTAATTCACGGAGCGTTAGTTCGCTGCATCTAAAATAAAAATTGCACTGACGCAGGGATAACAACAGGCCATCAATCATCTCATCCGAAGGCATCAATACAGCGCTTATCGAAGCCGTGCAGTGCTAGAACGGAGGCTGTATTTTTATTTCGCGCCGAGAATGTGAATGATGTCACTTGTCAGTTACTTTCACACTGATATGAAAATGTTTTTATAAAATATATCTGTTCTTGAATATAATATACAAATGTATTGCTAATCCTGCTAGATTTTGGGAAGCTTTGTATGATGAACTTAGTGATGATGAGTGTCCTCCGGGTTGACATCGAGCACGGCGACATCTACTGTTTATTGCCAAATGACATCAATTGCGCAGAATGTTTTATAATGCCGAAAATATGGGATAGGGAAGTGGACAGCACTCCTTGTCTACTTCCCTAGTCCGATGAAATGCTCGTGTAAAAAAAACAGATGCAGGGTCAGGGACCCGGGACGTATATGCAATACACCGAGACCCGAAAATCAAAAAATTATGATCCACATCTATGTGCCTCGGCTGGGAATCGAACTAAAGACCTGCGATTCAGCAGGCAAGTACTCTATCCAAGATCGGAGGGATCAAGTCCTCATCGAATAACAGTGTGAAATAGCAGCGTAACTCTGCTGTGTTTTAGACGCCGAGTGAAGTTCCGGAGATCGAATTACAAGTCACAAAAACTTCCAGTCCCCACTTGTGGCCATTTATATTGAATCATCATTTACTATCAGTTAAATGGTGCGACAGTTTGTAAAAAAAATTAATGCAAAATAATGAATGATGTATGAAGTGTGACACGACCTAGCACTACTATATTCCAAAACGTAGCAGTATAATGATGCTATTTCACGGTCTGAGGGCATGGTCCTTCCACAGTCGAGCCAACCCATTCACGCTACACCTAGAAACAAGCTGCTCTTTGGCACTTGCATTGTTGAAAAATGCTGAGAGCCACGCAGCAGCTAGCGTTATTGTTCAAACTTTAATACTAATTACGAGTGTCAATATAGCATACGTAACTTAACTGAAATGGGTTCTTAAAACGAAAACCAAATCGTATTATAGAAACGAGCCATTCGATCTTAGTATTCAGGTATAAAAAGGACATCAACGAATTATAATACAAATAGTATTATGATTCCTAATCGAGGATGAATGTCGCAGGGTTCACGTAGCACCAGGAGAACTGTGCGCTCATTTATACATACAATACACAAAAACAAACAGTATATAATCAAAAATCTGTATTTTGTACTAATTACTGATTTCTATGGTATGTCATTAAATAGATCAATATGGACACACTGATTGCAAACACGTAATCAAAACGCGATCATTTATGTTGACTCCGATTTAATTTTCAACAAAAACAAGTTCTGTATAGTCAAAACTGCCAAACGATCGATTAAGCTAGCTGGATATTATGCAAATTGAACAACCAAATGCAAATAAAAGATACAATATATAATAAGCATAAAAAATATTATTATTTTCATTATAATATGCCTACTTTCATTATCAAGTACTTTACCTTTTTATAGAATAGGTGGCATACAAGCAATCAACTTACCTGGTGGTAAGCGAGCACTGCCGCCAATAAACACTGAATTTAAACATTACACATCGTACGTGACGTCAAATTCAAAATTTCATTCTCGATGGTTGGCCATCCACCACCGTTTGCTTTACACGAAAATTTTTATCTCACAACTACTCTGTGGCTCAACTTATCAGCTGTCGGTATTCCCGAAGGGACCTTCAAGAAAGAGCCTAACCTTTCTTAAAGTCCAAAAATGCACCTGCGCCTCCTCTAGTGTTGCAGATGTTCATGGGCGGCGGTGATCACGTACCGTCAGATGAACTGTTTGATAGTTTTCCACCGATTAAATAAAAAATGTAATTGCGTATACTTACCCTCACACAACTGCTTTTTCACTTAGGTGCTCGTGACGTGGTCCTACTTTGGCCCAAGCCAACCTATAACATACTGCAAGCTGACTCTATCACTGTGAAAATTACGTGCAATACTTCAAGGCATGTCCCTTTTAAGACTGTTTGTTCTGTTAGTGTGATCAACAATCATGAGGGCAACTTCATCAAATCATAACTTGTTTGCCATCCGCAAATCAACGGTTCGTTTACATACAAGCCATTTGTTTGCCGGTGGACAGCACTCGAAATTGAACGCGTGTCTAACCAAGCTAATTTAATGTGTGTATCGCTATCGTCCTAGTGAAGGCTCATGCGGGACTTTGGGCGATTTATTTCCTTCTATTATACGAAATCAATTGAGACTTTCACAATATCAATAAAAAATAATGTATCCGAAATTGCAACCGAGGAAGAACCCGTGTGCCACCTAATATATGTCTATATATATATATATATATATATATATACATATATACTATATGTGCCTATTTATAAATCCTTTTCGCTCTCGATATATGATGGCATTTTTAATCACCCCGCCATCATAATGCACATGGCCATATGGTTAGTGTAGGGATCCAGTTATAGGCATTCCAATTGAATCCTTAGAGGTGACAGAAGCTTTGTTAAGGATGGTTGCCATATATATATTTAGTTAATAGATCATCCTCTAAGGTGAACCCGGGCAGGATGGTAATTAGGAGTAGTCTCAGGTTGATACAGCAAAGCGAGGATGCTAGGGAAGGTGACGCCACGTCCCTTGGGATGGCTTAGGCTCAGGGCACCGGTGCGATTTGTAGGAGATCACAGAGAACCTCTCAATGGACTAAGGGTTTAGTTTGTAGAAATCTAACAAAACCCTTTCTTTGGCTTAGTGGAAGGGATATCTTTCAGGAATTCCCCCCGATACCAAAAGAAAACAACTTTATGGTACAGGGTATTTGGCTAATACGTCGTGATTCTTAAATTCGATTACCTACTACATAAAACACACTTGGTTGGTTGTTGGTTCTGGGTTATGAGTCCAATTTCACTATAAGTTGAACGCCATTGTGCCGGACTGGGCGAGGGTAGTGGTGAGTGAGTGTGTCTGTTTCTCTTTCATTACATTAAAGGTGCCAAACGAGCACACAGATCACCTGATGGTAAGTGATGCTGCGGCGTACACATATCGACTTAGAGGTAAAGAGGCATTTTATTTCAATCCACGAGGGTAATAACGCATTTGCAATATGAATGAAGGATGTAGATGTTTTGGGTTCGACGTATGCGTACTCTGATCATAGCAACTGTGTATCATGGAAAAAGTCGGATAAGTTCGAAAACATTTTCAAAAGTTTTGTTTAGAAAAAGACACGACAAAGATGCCCTAAAGAATTCGTTTCAAAGCAAGAGTATTATGTTAAAAGGTAAGAGCGCTCCAGCGATGGTTACGGTTGGATGGAGACGCATTACCCGTGTATCTTGTTAACTGAGGAAATGTTCAATAACAGGAAATCTCATTTTCGTAAAGCACAAAAGACTCAATTTTAGCTATTCAATTACACTTTTAATGCTTACAATTTTGTGGAATGAATGCGAGGCGTGTAGAAATTCGATGAGTAAAAAAGTTATAGGTATATATACATATAACCAGTGAATGATGCCAGTGATGACCTAAGGTACTTGGCCCTCACCGCTGGCAATATGAGAAACTCAAAGTTACTCAGCGAGCTATGGTTCGGTCTATTTCCGGTGTTTCGCTGGGTGATAGAATACGCAACGTAGACAACCCAAGTGGCATGAGGGTGACCGACATAACTCAAAAGATTAGCAAGCTAAAGTGGCTATGTTCTGGCTATAGCTCCGTAGCCTATCTATAGGAGAGGCCCATGTTGAGCAGTGAGTTGGCGGCGGTGATGATGATGATTTTATACATCATTAAAAATAGAGCTAAGCTGCACCCTATAGACACTTAAATCCTCCCTCAACAAGGATTAATGATGATGTGAAGTGATGAATCTTACACTTACCATACGAAACACAGGAGTGTTTTGCAATTATTTCGCTCTGGTATTCTATGAGGACGAGTTCCTTCCCCAGTCGAGAAGACGCTTTCATGTTGCCACTAGAAACAAGCTGTAATCTGGGCACTATCATATTTTTCAAAGTAATCAGAGCGACAAAAGAACAGATTTCGCTTTCTCTCCATTCATCATACATTCTCAGCACGGAATCAGCAAGATGAAATGCCTTTTTAAAAGTACTTGCGATCTCCGGTATCTTTCATATAATATACTAAATAGATCAAATAAGAAGTAATTTTAGTCCGTTGTTCTGTAATAGCATGGTATTCTCTTGGTCGAGCCGACCCGTTCATTCCACGGCCACGCGTTCGCGTCGTCATAGTTCCACCATGTATAAGCTACTTTTTTTAGATGGCTTGTGAGAGATTTACTTCGTATACTTTTATATTAATATTGAAAAACACTAAATTACTTCCTAGATTTTATGTTTGTCTGTAAAATTCTATGCGGCACAAATTGGTGTTGAAAATTAAACTCATTAAGAATAACAAAAGAAAAGTTCTAGATATTGTTTCAATTATTTAATTTTCAAGCATCGTTCCGCTCATCGAGTTGTTAAAGTTCTTAATAAGCTTTGCCTCGATTGTTTATTCATTTATGATGTTCTGGTCAATTTTCTATGTATTCATTTGCATTAATTTAATTTACAAAATACTTTTAACTCGTAGACACACTTTTTTTTATTTATTTATTCTTTACGGAATTAACCTAACCCTTACTATGTATCTATCTAATACCAAAAGCATTCTCTACCAGTCAACACAAGATATTGAGTGGAGAGGTTTTTTAAATTAATAATTAATTTTTAAAAATTAAAAATTAATAAATAAAAAAGAAATTATAGCTATTGTAATACAATATATATATAGGTATATATATATATATATATATATATATATATATATATATATATACCTATATACATAAATATAGTTTTTTAACTTAATAACAAATAGAATAAGACACTGGCCTTGTGAAATACTCAAAGGTAAAACTAGTCTATCTCGTTCACTATCAGGATAAGAGTGCAGAGGTTACGTCAGAGGCGCGTGACGCAATAATTCAGTTTTTTTTTCTAATTAGTGATGGAATACCTAGTTAATGGCAATTGGGTTCCCAGATTCCTTAACTCACCAAACACATCGGCGTTATGCTGGTTATGCGAGAGGGAGAAGTCCTTCCTCGGTCTTGCTGACCCATCCATGCCGCAGCTACTCCACCTGCAACGTGGCTCTTACATTGTTAAGATTATATTTATTTACCCAAATTATACCTATAGCAAAAAGTACATCTACCAATATACATTTAAAACTGATCCATCTATATAAATTCAAAGTAATTGTTTGAAATTAAGTTTAAGTTTAACAAGTTACCGAATAACTGGCACTCGTTAACAATACTTAAGTGGGAAACTTTGCTTATGAAATTGTCGGCTTAGAATCGTGACTGTTTGTAATAAGCAATGAATGAGTAAATTTATTCTTGAAATATTGAACATCTCTGAAAATTTATGTTTTAGGTAACTAAGTATTTAAATATTGCGAAGAGGATGTTGAAACAGTGAAATACATACATTGTGAGTGCAACCCCTTGGCGGGAAAAGCTAAGATCTTTTGGGGATAGGCAAGAAACTAAACGATTTCAATTAGAAGGCATAGCCACACTTGTGAGATCAACGATGGAGATGAATGTCTACAAGAGTGAGAATGCACAAAAGTCTGAAGTGGTCGATGTGCACCAACAAAATCCTGGCCCCATAAAGGTCTTTGTTTCGACTTCCGCAAGACACCAATATTTGTGGAACACTTAAATTATGCAGTTTGAATATTTCATTTATATTTCTGACACTGACAATATGAGGATGACAATACTGTACGGATTGAAGATCTGTGGTCACACTGATGCCGCTTTTTGACTCTAGTATTCTGTGAGGCGGCTCCATCCCCGGTCGAGTAAACACATTCATGCTGAACCTTTTGGGTATCGTGGGGTCATCAAAAGATATCCCAACTCCTGTGGAAAAGACAGGTTAACTACGGACAATTCCAAGTTGTTGTCCTTGCCGTGTTAGCTATGGTAAGCCATGAGGTCTCCTACTCTGACTCTCTTTCAGTCGCTTCATACGACATGACTCCAAAGTACAAAAAAAAGGTTTTTCAATTTTGATATTTCATATTTATATGCTTTACATATTTGTGTATATCATACACCGCAAGCTATTACGTAACGTGGCAAATAAAATACATTAAGCTTTCTCGAGAGCTTAGAAGTTATGTACGGAACTCCACCCACCATTTTATATGCAAAACGTTAGTAAAATACAGTAGGAGTAAAATACAGTACGTAAGAGACCATTACTGTCGCAGTGCAGGCTACGAAGTTCCTCGGTCCAACTAACTATAACGTGTGTATTCAATTTTCACACCTAAGTACCATTGTTTCCTAGAATATTGAATTTAAATTCGCAAGTAAGTTAAATGAGGATAAATCGATGGTCGAGATTTGTAAGTGGAAACAGATATTTGTACGTAACAAAAGTCATCTTACTTAATATAATATTCTAATTACGAATGTTTGTATATTTGGATGTTTGTTACTCAATCACGTACAAACGTCTCATAGGAATTGAAATAAAATTAACTGTATAGTGTACTGTGTACTAATATATAATAGTTAATAATCTGGATTAACATATAGGACATTTTTAGCTCTGTAAAGGCTTAACATCTGTTATTTTTACTTTTTTACTTAATATTTTTTGTTTTTTTTTATTACATTAAGAGTCACAAACGAACACATAGTGTACCTGATGTTAAGTGATTCCTGCGGCCCATGACATCTACATTCATCCTTGACAAGGAATCATAATGCAGATGCGTTGTCAACCTTGAGGACTGAGATGGAATGCCCCATCACCAGTAATACAGGTCTCCGGATCCCTTCACTCACCAGACGAAACACAGCAGCGATATGCTGCTATTTCACGCCGGTACTCTGTGAGGGCGTGGTCCTACCCCGGTCGAGCTGACCCATTCATTCTGCAGTTAGAAACAAACTGCAGTGTAACTCTACCACTGTTGTCTACCATTTAAATGTATGTAATGAATGAATGAATGAAAATGTATACGTAATTAATGACATCAAAATGCTGCTGTGTTTCGCTTGATAAGTGAAAGGACCGTAGATCCAGTAGAGAGCGAGGAATTTCATCTCAATCGTCAGTGGTGTCAATGCACGAATATCTAAAAATGTTAATGGGTTACAGTCATAAATTAAAATCAGGTGAACTATGTCAGCACGACTCCCCCCCACCACCCCACCCCACCCCTCCTACTAGAACTTGACCAATGCAAATTTGCTGGAAGTCAAGGAGAAAAAAAAAGTTCAGGATCGTGCTTCGTGGTATTCTATGGAAGAGCCCTAGTTTCAGGACTATGGAACTCTTATAGAACATAATCACAAATATGCATGTCGTACTATTCCACTGTAATTATCGAAACTATAGAAGTTAATGTTTTGTTAAATGCCTGTTTTTATATGTACTACTAAGTGAATATTTTCGAACAAAAATATTCACTTGGGAATTATATAACGCGATCTAATATCATCGTTATCTAACCAAATCAAAAGAGTCTTTATTCAAATAGGCTTATACTGAAACATTTTTCTAGTCACGATCATTATTAAATCCCTACGACCACTTCGGCAGACAGCTGCTAGCGAGAAGAAACGCCAAAAGACTGGACTTGTTTCTTTTTAAAAATAATAATAGTTTCACAAAGTCCAGGTGTGGTCCAGTATTGAAGGTAAAGCTCGAGGTAAAGCTTTGAGCTCTATACGAGCATATGTGTCGGACAAATATTCTGACAAAGAGCAGTATAGTAGATTTTTTTTTAGTTTTTAATCAGAATTTTAAATTTATTTAATGGCAACGATTATTATATATACGTTTGCTTGCGTAACCAGAACGATTTCTGTACCTATTTTACATACAAAAAATTGGTTTATTTTTGTTTCTTCTCTTGATAGCGTGTGCATCATCTTTTCTTGAATGTTTTTGTAAATTCCTACGATTAGACAGTATGTTTTTACAAATATATTTTTAATTCAGACACCTAAACTTTAGAATTAAGATTATAAATAGTGTGAATAATTGTACATAGTTTCAACACCAATTGTATTATCCCATAGCAAAATTCCATAGGATATAATTTGTCAACTGAATCGATGTCAATGAATCTTAGGTTTTTATAATGTTATAAAAACCTTAGATTCATCGTCCATATTGTCACTTAGGGCGTGACATGTTTGTAATCAATATCAACCAGCAGTATACCGTCATCAAAAGTTTATATATATCATATTATATATCGTGACGAAAGTGCGAGACGTCAACTCTTAGTTCCGGAACACAGCAGGCGTAAAGTCTAAAAGCGAATTCTATAAAATCCAGAAAAGACGTCAGAAACGCCGCTACGAAAAATTCACGTATATGGGACTTAGGCAAACACGAACTTATAGTAATGCAGATAAGGTTTAGGTTTAACTACGGACTTGTTTATGTGCTTCGTGTCGATACAGTCACTGTCTTTGATGTTTCCCGAATTACGGTGCTTGGTTTAGGTATATATAGAAAAGTCAATCACGAATCAGCGATACAACTTGTGCTTTAAATTACAGACATTGAGTGCTCTTAGTAATTGAATTATGTGTTTTGTTTACTGTAATTAAAATATGCTCGGAGATTTGTATTTTTATTTCAAATGGGATATAACACATAACAACATGATCCCACAGCCCTCCTGTCTAGAGAGGCTACAAGAGCTGGGCCACCTCGCGGCTCCATTGCGGAATGGCGGTCTTCATACGGCTTCTAAATATTTATTATATTTTTGTTATTATTTCTTAGGCATGCCGGTTTCCTCACGCTGTGTCAAAGCGTTCGCTTTTAATCTAATAAATAAGAAATCTAATTTCAAACCAAATTCAAAGTGTATAATCGTTATTATGAATGTCAATAAATCACCCAACGCCACTACAAGCGACTAACTGGAATACAAATAACCGTAGCCCACTAAAGTGACACAGTCCGGCGACCGTTTAATTTGGGGCAGTGTCCCCGTGCAAACAAATGACTCGTATGTAAATGAACCGCTGATTAGTGAATGGACGTTAATCGAATTACTTCTTAACAAGGGTACGATAGTTGGACACTGGACACAAACACACACAATTTTCAACAACAAATTACAAGTATTATTCAATTGAAATAAATGTAAATAGAGCAGCGCTTGCTCTGTCTCAAAAGCTCGCTTTTAATTCACTGTACGAATAAATGGAGTTCTTTTCGAAATTGTTAATTGTAATTTTAAATGCTGATGCACCACGGAATACATCGTAAGGCAACTCGCGTGTCTAAGGAATTAACAAAAAAAAATATTTTTTTAAAATATGTGAACATATTATGTCTATCCGCGTTGGAGTGGGCTATGCTCCAATACAGAGGGTAGACAGAAAGTTTATTCCCTGCAGTTGGATGTTTATATATAGCCTACATAATTACTATAATGTTTTTTACGAATATAATGCCTCGGATGGGAATCTTATTACATGCAATTTCAAGTGCAGATTTTACCGAGTGCTCGACGATAAATTAAACATGATTTTTGCGTAACTTTAAACCGTCTACGCAGCACACGCAACGGAAGCTCTCAAAAGGAAAAATATTTCCCATTTCTGCAACATTTTCCATTGATGCTCCGCTCTTATTGGTCGTAGCGTGATGTTCTATAGTCTATAGTCTTCCTTGATCAATGGACTATCCAACGCAAAAAGAATTTTTCAATTCAAACCAGTAGTTACTGAAATTAGCGCGTTCAACCAAACAAAATCTTCAGTTTTATAATATTAGTATAGATATATATGTGAAGTTCACGAATCCACAGCAGGGTCGCATGGTGGATTATGTTCTCAAACCCTCTCTAGAGAGGGGGCATATGAGCAACCGTGGGATTTATATATACAGGATGTTAATTTACTTTTAAATGTAATGTTTGAAATTTAAATGTCTTTTAAATATTTTTAGATTGGATATATAGTTTTAATATATGTTTTGATGTTTGAAATAGTAAAAACAGTTACTTAACAGCGGAGCCACTACAGTGGCTTCTTTCGTACTTTGTATGAGTCTTTTTTACAGTGAGTGAGTTTAAAGAAACGAGGCATTTCATCTCAGCCCTGACGGGTGACCACGCAGGTGCATCTTGAAGATTTATCAGTGGCAGAGCTACGCTGCAGTTATTTTCTAGCTATAGAATGTATAAGTTGGCTCGACCGGAGTAGGACCACAATTTCACAGAATACCAGCGTAAAATTGCACCATAATGCTGTTGTGTTTCGTCTGGTGAGTGTAGGGATCCGGAGACCTTTGTTACTGGTGGCGAGGCATTCCATCTCAGTATCACAACGCATCTGCATTATGATTTCTTATCAAGGATGAATGTAGATGTCATGGGCCGCAGGAAGCACTTACCATCAAGTGAACTGTGTGCTCGTTTGTTTCTCTCAATGTAATAAAAAAACGATGCATCTATACAACGTGGGATGCAGTATTTACTTAACATCATGAATTGAAACCTCGTATATATATGAAAAATAAAAAGTTACTTATTTATTTAAACAATCATGGGACCACGGAAGAAGTCACGGGAAGAAGCTTGTTTAGTATGAAACGAATTTATTCATATCGGACAGAAAAGTAACAACCCATTCCCGGTCTCAAGTGTTTTCTTAATTAGATTCCTGGAAAGTTTCACACGAACTCGCACTTCGCATGTCGAGGCCATATAATTAGTATTTTTATAGTACTTAAGTTTATTACTCCATATGAAGCATTGAAATATATTTGCTTTTTTATTTTTTTTATTATTGTAGGGATCTGTGGTCTAAGTTCTGATGGGTGATAAAGCGTTTTGAATCATTGTTTGGATGTCGTCCATACATTAATAATAATAATATTAATATTATGATTATTAATGTCCTTCTGATCGATTTAAATTTCTGGTCACTACCAATTGATATCAACTGCGCAGATTATTTTATAGTACCGTGAGCATTTGTCACCCGCTCGTCCCCTTCCCTATTCTGATATAATGTGTGTGTAATACAACCAGAGGATGATTCAGATGCAATGTCGCGGACACGGGACATACACACAATACACCTAGACCCGAACACAAATATTGTTCCTTGGCTGGGAATCGAATCAAGGATCCACGACGCTGCCAGTTACTCTAAACGCGTTTATTTTATATATTTACCTGACTTAGAAAGCACTATACACCCGTCACATATTCTCCGCTCAACCCAAAGGTAGAAAGAGAATACCTTTTGACATTAAGTCCGTATATTTGTACATTTCTCTTTTACGTACAACTAAGGAAAAAATATATTAATAAAACTGTTAATATAAAAACTTGAAGCGTCAATAATCTATTGGTTTAGGGTCAGCTACACTTGAATTCCTAGTCTCGTTCGCCATTCGATTATTGTCTTGAACCATCTAGCACAAGCTTTTTAAGCTTAGTTGGAGTGGTTATAACTGGAATGTTAGTACTATTCGTATAGACTAAAAGTGATGTAATTACATTGATTACATCACTTTTATGATTGTAATGATTTGTATTTATTTATTTTAATTTTTACAATTATTTTAATAAAGTCAACATTATCCCAAAGTAATAAAGATAGAAAGAAAAGTATTTATTGCCGCATAAACAACCAATTTGGTAAAATTATTATATTAGCATAGAATTGTAGATATACTATGTATGTACATATATGCAATGGTGTTTAGCAGACTGCAGATGGCAATCAACTTATGATACCAACACTAGGCAAGGTCTGTATACTGTGGATCGATACGATTACTTATACGTGTCTAGAGTAGTAGTTAGGTTGTGCTAAGTCCTAATAGATTTTCACTAATTATATATATTTTCGTCGAGGATGATGCAGATGTCATGGACCGCAGGAATCACTTGCCATCAGGTGACCATGTGCTCGTTTGTTAATCTCAATAAAAACAAAAATGTATCTTATAATCTATTATAAGAAATTTAAAAGCAATGCGGTCATTTTTAACGTGCAATCCATTTATTGAATGGTGCACAGAAATCTCACTGCAATTAGTGTCTGATTTATCTCATCAGAGTTGTTTGATTACTGCTCCAGTACAGCATCGCCAGTCGTTATTTACCATTGCGCCTATTAATCAATCCAGCAAACGTGCACTCCGTGTTATTAAAATATATGACGGTAGTGTGGTATAGTGGTTAGAGTAACTGCTTGCTGCTTATCGAGTCATGAGTTTGATTTTTATTTTATTGACAGTGACAATAGTGCACACACTTCACTTGATGGTAAGTGATATCAACGTTCATTCTTAATAACGAATCATATTTCAGATGCTTTGTAATCCTTAAGAGTCGAGATAGATGCCCTGATAAGACCATCGATGATAAATTAACCGAAATCAGTAATAAGATTCTCAGTCTAGAATTTTATAAAAAAAAGTATAGTTACTGTCTGGACTACGAGTATATATAAATATCCCACTGCTGGGGATAAGCTTCCTGTCTGGAGAGCAGAAGGTTTGTAAATGTAAATCGACATTCTATGTTTACATATTTTCAAAATATTTTTTTTTAATTTATTTCATAGAAACACAGGTTTCCTTACGATGTTTTCTTCACCGCCGAATAGGTGGTAATTCAGGTCTTAGAATTACACCAATGATTTCATTGGCGCCGGATACGGGTTTCGAACTCGGTTTGCTCGCGTAGCGTGTAATTAAAAGCGATCACTCAGACATTGAGCTACTACGGTGTATGCGTTAAAAATTATGAAGCAAAACGCTTTGTAAAATTTAATAATTGTAATTGAATAACGAACTAAATAAACACGTTGCAAGCAATTGAATTGAAACGAAATAAAATTTCCATTCGTTATTTAGTGAACAAATTTATCTGATTACTGGACGTGAAAATTTGCCGCAAACAATAATTTAATTTGAAATGTCATCAAACTTTTTAACACTTTGATCTTGTTTACTGTCACGTATAAAGTAAATAATTTATATCAACATTTAATAAATTATTATATAAAACACTATCATTCATACGTCGAGGGTTCCTTTTGGTTTAAGGGAAATTAAACAGTAGGTAGATCGACTATAGTTGTGAAATACCAACACAGGGATGCTGGATTTCGTGTAGTAAGAGTAAGAATCTAGAGACATTCCATCTCAAGCCTCAGGTATGAATCGTGAATGTTTTTTGGTTGGATGTAGATGTCATGAATCAATTATCATCAAACTAATTATTAAATAACCATCAATTTGCTCGTTTCGCTCCCGTAATAAAAATAAACAAATCTGAAGGTAGGAAATGAATGAGTAAGAAAAGTTATATAATACAGTATGTGGATCCCGCTCTCATGTTCAGGCACAAGTTATCAATTCACTATTTTACTATATTGAAGTTATTCCCTCAGTCCATGACACCCAAATTCATCCTCGATAAGGAATCATAATGTCGATGCGTCATCATCTTTAGAACCAATATGGCATACCTCGTCACCAATATCAATTGTATCCGGATCCCTACTCTCACCATACGAAGAATTTTACGCTGTGTGGGTGTGCTCCTTCCTGAGTCGCGAAGATCTATTCATACCGCAGCCAGAAAAGAACTGCATCGTGCCACTACCTTATATATTGAAGCACGTACATATCACCTAGTTATGGATAACAAACTTCCGCACACGGCACTCTCTCGTTGACACTATGATTTATGAACCGGAGAATCAATTGATAAGGCCGGAATACAGAAGCGAATTAATCCTAATCAGAAAAGGCAATAAATCATCCGACACGGCCAACGAATCACGTATCTAAATACAAATAGCAATGAAGCCACTAAATTGGCGCAGTTCGACAAGCGTTCGGTTCGGAGCGTTGTCCGCGCGCAAACAAATGACTTTGCATGTAAATGAACCGCTGATCAGTGAGCGGAAGGCAATCAAATTACTGCCCAACGACGTAGGCCGGCAAAGTATTTTTGTTTCCAATAAATAAACCTACTTTACTTTAGTATTGGTATAGGTTGCTACTTTAGTATTGTTCAGTTTTCAGTTTTTTTAAGTACCATCGTGAGCAAAATATCGACTCTATCGTCATGTAGGAGGTTGAATGTCTTTAAAAAAATTACTAAGCCCTGAATTTAAAAGTGCCTCATGTGTTAAACATGAGCTAGTCTGCTTTATTCAGAGTTTACTGACGATACCAGAAAACTGGTAGCTTTAACCCAGGAAGCGGATCTGGCAAAAGAAGGTGCACATCAGAGAGGGGTAACCGATTCATCGTCAGTTCTTCGCTCAGCAAATTGGGCGTTCAAGTCCAACAGGAGCTCAACAAACTCGAGGAGGTCTCTTAGTGCCTGTATAGACGGAAGAAGACTGAAAGCGGCTACCCAGACTCCAAAAAGGCCACCTACTACTACTAAGTTTACCCCAGCTAATCGAGCAGCCCGACTACGTTTCGTAAGAAAACACGTGACGGAAGAACAGTGAAACTATGATCTCTTCTCAGGTGAAAGCAAGGTTTGTCTCCATGGCAGTGAAAGACGAGTCTCCAGAAGACCTGGAGGGTGATTTGCCCAGTGCTACTTAGGAGAAAATGTGGCCTTTGGAGGGAGTTCCTGGATGGTGTGGGCGGGAATTTCAATGGAGGCAAAAACTGATGGGTTTTCTTGGAAACTAGCAGCAGATTTGGAGGTTTGATGGCAAACAGATACATTGAAGAGATATTACGGGATCATGTCATTCCTTAAGCAAGCTTTTTCGGTCAAAATTTTGTGCTTATGCATGACAATGCCCGTCCACATTCTGCAGCTTCTGTCCGGCGGTAACTGCAGGAGGTCGAAATTGATTGCATGGAGTGGCCAGCACAGACTAAAATCTTATTGAGCATTTATGGGATGAACTTTAAGGAAAAGTTCAGATTACAAATTCTGCGCTAGCTACGAGATCGGAGGTTCGAGTCTGCTCAAGCAAGCTTCGAGAATGGGATGGCGTTTCTTAAGAAACAGTGAAAAATCTTATCCGATCTATGAAGAACCGATCAGGAGCTGTAATTTTATATTATTTAATTTATGATTGTTTTTTCTCTTTTCGTGTATTTTTTAGAGAGTGTTGCCGTATTTAAGACACGAATTTTTTGCAATTATTTTTTTATTATAAAAAAATAATTTATTAATATTTCATCTCATTTTAAAGCCAAAACCTTCACCTTAAATAAAAAAAAAAATTTACGAGAATATTTTGACCGCCAGCGTACGGCGTGAGTCGATTTTTTTTTCATCCCTAATTGTCACGAGTAGACTCGAGCAAATAGTTCACCTAAAAAATTAATGACAACGGTTCATAACAACTATCCTCATCAAGAATTTAAGATACACATGCGTTGTCACCACTAAGGATTGAGATGGAATATCGCTTTAGTCCTCAGATCACACACTCACCATTCAAAACACGGCAGCCCTATGTTGCTATTTCACACAGCCTTTCCTGGTTCAATTTTTTATTGTTATTGCATGTTCCAGAAACTTTACATACATGCATGGGCATATTGCACCGCACAAGGCATTCTGTTTTAGTCCTCATGGATGACAACGCATGTAAATCTGGAATCTTGAAAATTGTTGTTGCTTAATATTAGAAGATAACACGCGGTTCTTTAATCCGACATATTTCCCGAATGTTTATCGAACACATATCCATGTTATTTCACCACCAAATCACACGTTTTATGAGTGTAAAACTATTAGACTCGTATTCATTTCCACAAATTAAGATGTACGGGGCCGACATTGCGCCTTGAGTAGCCCAACAAAACCGGAGACAGGGATAAGCAACTTAAATTACTCCATACAACACTAGTGGCTCTTATCGTTCTTGCCGACGTAGAATAGTAGTCAATTCTGTAAACTTTGCCAATGGATTACAGAGCCGGGGGACAATCTGCAGCAATTATCTTGAGCTTAAAGCTCGAAGCTCGAGTTCTTAAACGTTCACTTTGTGCAATCCGGGTTAATTGGTCCGGGTGACTTTTCGTTGACGGATACTAATCGGTGTCGTTAGGGGCGGCCTCGTGGTTTTGTTGGCTTAAGAAATAGCGACCGAAATATATTTTGGAAATGATAACTGTGAGCTATTTGCGGAAACATTTTTGTCTAATTATCGTAAACTATGAAATAAGATGTTGTTTAGTTTAACAGTGGGAAATGAATCTAGTTTCTTTTTCCAGTGACCAGTGATTTTTGTAAAAACCGACATTAAATAAAATATAACTAAAATCAGCGTTCTGCGATCACACCCTTAAACAGATTTGATAAACCACAAATCTTCGCAAAACAAGATCGATTCTCACCAAAGAAATCATCGATAGGCTCTTGTGAAACATCCTAATTTCAATAGAGTTGTCTCGATGATACCTGGGACCAGTGATGGGAAGTTAAATCTCAAAACAAACATACTCCTGCTCTACTTGCTTAGATAAGACCAAAAATTTATATTTAAAGGCCGATGGTAGTCGAGAGTAACTATGACGCTCTCGTGAATCAAAAGTAAAGCACTTCTAACGCGATGATTGACTACTCACGATTTCATTTGATTATAATGAGGGTGATAAAGGAGCACACAGTTCAAGTGATGCTAAGTGACTCCTACGGCCCGTGACCCACATTGATAATCAGATTAGGTCACATGAAACTAATGTGTATTTGTTACAATTCATATAGATATAGCGCCGACTGTGTTCAAGCGAATCAATTAAATAGTTACGGCACTCGCGTATTAGCGGTTGAATACAGTGCTTGGTGAGCCAACATCGAGACAGCGGGATCTGCAATTATTGTGAGCTTAGGATGCTGAGTTTGGGATCAGCCCTATAAGTTGTTCGAATCCGCTTTTAATTGTTACGAGGGTACTGTTCCGAACATTGTGGATTGCTTAATTCCAATTATCCTTCTTTGAAGTTCAAGATGTAGCAATATTTACGTAACAATGTATTTGAAGAGAGTTTATTTTGGTATATTTTCTTGTTAAGTTTCACGTTATGTAGTGGCTTGTAAAAAGGGCTAACCAAAGACATTATTTGAACGTGTGAAAGCACATAACACACCTGAAGGTACGCGACGATTGCGACCCATGGCATGATGACCATGGCGAGATGCACTTGCGTTGTTCCCCTAAGGACTGAGCTGGAATACCTCGTTACTTGTAACTAGGTCCCCGGATAGCTACACTTACAATGCGAAAAATAGCGTCGTGCTACTGTTCCACGTTGCACCTAGTAACTAGCAGCAGCATGGCTTAATCAACGCTAAAAGCTGCCTAGACACATCTTGTAAATTTCATCCTTTAGTGTTTGTGTGTGTGGTGCAAACGACATAAACAATATTCATCAGTCCGAATCAGCTCTAGCGGTATAGGACACATCGTTGGAAACTTATATAGCCCAATGTTCCTTAATGTATGATTTTATATAATGTTAAAATTTAATGTTTTAAATGTAATGTCATGATCAAGTGAATTATATGTATTTTTTTTTTGTTATATAATATTATTTATAGAATAGGTGGCAAACGAGCCAGCAGCTCCCTGATGGTATGTGATCACCGCCGCCCAAGAGTATCCGTTACACTACAGGAGTCGTACATGCGCTGCTGGCCTTTAAGAAAGGTGTAGGCTCTTTATCTTGAGGGTCACTAAGTTCGGTTCGAAAATACCGTTAGTGAAAGCTGATTCCACAGATTTCGTGGCAGGAACTTTCATGAATAAGAATCAGATCAACTGCTCCGTTTGTATTTTATAATTGTATGGTAACGGTAACAAAATTCGAAAACCCCGTATTTATCATGAACATCATCATCATTTTAGCCCATCACTAGTCCACTGCTGGACATGCCTACCCCATAGACTACTGTAGAGTACGATCCTAAGCTGATCCATTGACTACCCGAAGTCTTGCATTGGTCGTCACTCCATCTAGTGGGTTATCGGTTCTGCAAGCTATTTGGGCGGCCCATTGCGACCTCAGCTTACCGATCTTATAAGCTACCTCGGCTATCTTATTTCTTTTACCACTATATCCAAGATGACATTTACGATCTTTATTAGTTCACACAGAGCAACATTAGGGCACGTTAATTAGATATTTTCAGTTTCTATTTATTACCAGTAAAATGGTTCTTAATTAAAATTCTCTTACATCTATTCTTGCGTTGGCAAATAATAAATTAATTTAGTTTATACGACTGTAAAAACTTCGGTTATGCCCAACGCAGAAGACAAAGGGCTAAGACTTTAAAAGACAATTATTTCTTGAAATGTAATTGGTAGAAAGTTCAGAACAGACGTAAAATCCACTCGGTGTAACGAGCAATTAATCGACAGTCACTCAGATACAAGGACCCATCCTTATTAAACCATGAACCGTTACGATTGCTTGAGGAACAATTTTAACGTTCGATTTTACTGGTATACAAAGCATATTCCGATTCTTTAGCTATCTTATGCTCGTATATTTTTGTATTATATTAGCGGTGACAAATGAGCACACACCTGATGAGTCATGACATTTACATCGATCCTCTACAACGTTCTCGGCTGTATGTCGTTACTCCTGAAGACGATGGTATTTACTCTATATTATTAAAATTAAATTGTAAAATTATTCAAATTAGTTATTGATGTGCCTAACCTTTCAATCCGGTGATTTTCCTATGTATATTTTAACAACTAGCATATTAACGTAATTCTTAGTTTTCAAAACATAAAGCTCTGTGCCAGACATCTTGTGGTCAACGGTTATTTTTTTTGAGTTGTTAATCTTTATTTTGCAATTATTTGTTGTGCCCAATAAATCAAAATTAAAATACAAAAAATAAAAAAATGCTCCGTTTAATTGTGTCGCCGGATTCCAACACTCTTCTTATAGTTATATTCCTGATCCACGTTAGTATTTTGTGAGGGCGTGGTCCTTATTTGGTCAAGTAAATGTATTTAGTAAGAAATTAGCCACAATTTTGCAAAATGCTTGTAATGAATAACAACAACGCACGAAAGTTGAACCGTGCCTCTACCAACGCTTCATATTTTTTGGTTTAAAGTTTATTTCCACATTTATTTTCTCAAGAAAGAATACCTATAGTTCACTTGTGTACATGACATTACACTTACAAGTAACTGGGATCTAAAAATATATGGAGAAGCACTTCACTTAACTCAATATTTATTCATTGTTTTAATCAATTCGTTTCTTAAATATACAAAAAATGTCGATAACCCAATGTAGGTCGGTCTGTGACACTCAAAGTTTGAATCCGCCGTTCAACTATTGTCGCGAACTATATCCCAGCATATCCCAAATCATATCGCTATTGGTATTTCTACGTACAATACATCGTCTTTTAAATAAATTATTAAAATCTGTTAATAAAAAATCTGATGCTTTTTACAAAGCAATAGAAAATTAAGAATGTTAAAATTATATCTCTCGTAATTATGCCAACTGGATGACAAAAATAATGAGTAAAAACGTAATCTTAGAAAATTAAAGAAAGTACAAAGGGATTAATCTCTAAGGAAATAAAGATGGTTATTATACCAGTTGGTAATAAAAAATACATTTTCCTAAATCGTTAACACAATCGATAGAATGGGAAATAAATTTTTATATCACTTTTTTGTTAAGGAGGCTAATTTCTAAATTACGATTAGGAGAAATTAAAATATTACATCAGAACTTTGTTGCATTTACAACATAGAATATCAGTGTAAAAGAATGGCGTAAACCTGCAGTGTTTCGGTTGTTTTTTTTCATTGTCGGACCCAATTACGGATAACGAGGCATTGTGTGTGTGTGCTCAGGGGTGACAATGCGGGCGTATGCAATGTCTCCGTCTTTTTTGAAGATTGCATATGCCCATCACTCATCATTAGAGAATTCATCTCGCTTATCACATTTTAAAAATATATATAACACATATCGCAATAAATAAACCTTTTCAAATAAATAAATTATTGAATCTCATCGATCCATACTGCTTCCTTTACTCTTATCCTCTCCAGAAAAAGAAACCATAGACAAGTCTAAACTTTTGCAGTGGATTACGGACCCAAAGGACAATCTGTAGGAATTATCTCAAGTTTCGAGTTTGATGTTAAAGTTCTTTGGGCTCGCCTTATATAATCCGGGATAATTGCTCCGGATAGCTTTTCATTTCAAGTCACAAAACTGTAAATTGTTACTACAATTAAATTGCGATATAACGATAACGTTCTCTTTGCCGTTTTCGAACACCGCGATATCTGTCTAATTACTATCAGATGATATCTACTGGCTATATGACAGTGCCATAAACATTCACGCAAACACAGTCACTCGTCATCACCTAATGAGAATGCATGTCCAATAAGATCGGAGGAAGGTCCAGATGCTGTGGCAAAACGCCGCAATGCCAACCAACAGTCTGTGCTACACAATTATTCACATTCGCTTCCTAATCGATCCCAGGTCCCGCGAAGTAGCAACCACTACGCCGTCAGTCCTTTCATATTAAACAAATGGACTTCACCGCGGTATCATTTACGGCGTAGGTGTTGAAACAAATGGTAGCCGACGCTATGAGTTACGGCTTCGATTACTGTAGCCTGACAGCCGACCGTGATGTACGCGACAAGTCTCGTGACGGAGAGGGGTTGCTCAATTTTCACTTGGAACATATTGTCTTGTGTAAGCAATAAGTGTCGGTTTACGAAAGGATAGGAAAATTGGCATTTGATATAAAAGTGATTTTTTGTGGATATTTGACATGTGAGCCCAATTCACTGTTCTTTATTTCATTTCATGTCTGTTTCTCTTTTTGTTCGGATTGAGGGTTACAAACTAGCTCAAAATTTACTTGATAGTAAATGATTATGGATCATGACAGACGTATTAATCAGTCACCTGCAGTTTGTATCAGATGCACCATGGATAATAATATTAGTCTTTATTCCTTGACCAAAGTTACAGTTCATTCCAGTATGAGTGTAGTGATGATAATGGGTTGGCTCAACTGTAGCAGAATCATGCCTTAACAGTATAAAGTGTTATGTATATAACCACATGAGACACCCTCGAGACCCCTGATAGCCATTGATATTTTAAACCCATACGACTAAACGACCTGAAACTCCTGTGGTGTTGGCAAAGTCGGTGGATGCAGGTTTCACGGAACGTACTTTGTAGTAGTCTATGGGGGCAGCTTTTGTTGAGCTTTTGGCTAGAGACAGAGATGATGAAGATGTCTGTAAAGAAGAGATATATAACACAAAAATTGATTCATTAGGATCGACATGTAGTCATTGAGCTTAACATAGAAATTCAATATATAATTGAGCTTGACAACATAGAGAATAAAAATTACGTTTCCGATAAGAGAGCAAGTTGCGAGAAAACACGTCAATCAAGACCGGCGTTTGTAGTAGCGTTCTTTGAGAAAAACAATGTACAATTATTGTGAGCTTAGTAAGTAGTCTTTGAGATCAGTCTTTTCATTTACTACAATCCCCTTTTAATTGATATTTGTTTGATGTAATAATTCCAGCTACCACTATTTTGCTAAGTATAAAAGTTTCTTATTCATTTCTTGACGTCTTCCTGGTTGCTTTCGACTATTATTGTTTTAGTTCGTATCATCAGACTATATCAACTGCGCAGGAGATATTAGAATGCTCTAGGCATTCCCTCAAACATAGTGGCACTTGTTCGTCATCTACTTCAGACTTGGTGTCTGATGTAATGGATGTGCGTTATGCTGCTATTTATGGATGGTAATCTGAGACGGTGTGGTCCTTCTCCGGTCGAGCCAGTCGTCTGGTTCAACAACTAGAAAATATTTCTACTGGCAAAATTAACTAACTTCGTCAATCCCACGTTACACGTAAAATTCAAGCATACCTCAATCCCACTATTGTTAAGTGTTGAGTAGGCCTCCTCTCCAGAGATGCCGCTAGAGCATAGTCACCACGCGCCTCCACCGCGGATTGACGGACTTCATGTATCTTGGGAATTTTTTTTTATTATTTCTTACACACGCAGTTTCCCTCCGAATTTTTCTACGCCACCCCAAGCACGCATTAAATCAGCATTTAAGATTTCGATAAACATTGATAGGTCGCCGGCACTAGGAATCTAATTCTGCTTGTGTACCGATAATTAAAAGAGTGCTTATTAACTGAGCTACTACGAGTGATCTAGCATAGATAAATAAAATAATTAATATAAACAACGAAACTACTGTAGTGTTGCAATCATAACCAGGAACCGGGTTAATAAAAAAAAACTTTTTAATAAACTGTACACACTACAGTGGATACAGTTTCCGAGAAACGGATATTAAAGGAAAAAAGCGGAAAAAGTTCTCTTTTTCAATCTAATAGCACAAGATTTCAATAAAATTATCCTGCGTCGAGATTAAATTTGTTATGAACTTGTATTCCTTGAGGATATTCAAAGAAGTACCTGCGAATATTCTTCTGTCGGTGCAAATAGTTATGTTTTTCTGTCTAGAATATGGGCACCTCTACCAGCCTATCCATATCAACCAGTAACACGTGATGGTAAATTATAACTACAGTCCATGACATTTGCATCCCTCCTAAATCAAGATTGACTCAAGATACAAATAGGTTGTCACGCGAGGATTGAGATTGAATATCTTGTTACTTTTAATTGGATCCTTACACACAATACGAAACACAGCAGCATTATGCTGCTGATATAATAGTTAGAATAATACTCAAGGGGTCATACTATGTTCGTATTTGTGATGTGTTCATATCATTAATATTTGAAACTTTCTCTAATCTTATCTCTTGGATGTTAGATTATATTTGGGACAAGTGTAAAGGAGTTCATTGATATCAAATCTGATGATGTCACTGCGAAGAAATGGGTAGTTAATCTAAAAAAAAATCTGTGTAATTAAAGTTGACTTCAACTTGCGGCATAGTTCAATCAGTTGTGGGTAGCACGTATAAGAAGTCGAGGCACGTAATTGCGCTCTTGCGGGCAAAGCGCTCGGATTTTACACGTCAGAACTCATTGAAGGCTTTCTTTTCACTTCTCGCATCCGCTTTGCATAACAAGGTAATGTAATAATTCATTTCGATTTTTTTTATGAGACTTTACTTGAACAGATTGTCAGATTCAACATTGTCATCATCTCAGCCCATCACTAGTCCACTAAAAATTGGCCTCTACTATAAATTGATTAGACATTCTTAACGGATTGAAATTGTGACGACAATAATTAAATATTTCCTGACTGGAGACCTCGGACTGGCAGTCGCAGTGTACAACTACCTGCCATAAGCTGGAGCGATGACCCATGCAAGTACGTGAGAAGAGGATAGATACAGGCTCAGGATCATGCTTTGTGGCAATCTATACAGCAGACCTGGCAGCAGTGGACCACGATTGTGATGATGGTGATGAGATATTTCTTTTGGGCTATTATAAAAGTGTTGATTCCAAAATTTCCTAATAATAACGATCATTAAGTACATAATATAATAGGGTACATGAAAAGAAACTCTCACAATTTTAGTTTAAGGGGATTCGAAATTATTTTCAAATAATTTATCTAGAGTTAAAAAAAATTATCAAAATATAAAAGTTCTCAATTTAAAATACAGGAAACCATAACAATTTTTTTTAAATTACTTTAGGAGTAACAAACGAGCACACAGTTCACCTGATGGTAAGTGATTCCTTCGGTCCATGGCATCTACGTTCATCCTTGACAAGGAATCATAATGTGTTGTCACTCTTGAGGACTGAGATGGAATGCCTCGTTATCAGTAATAAAGGTCTCCGGATCCCTGTGCTCACCAGACGAAACACAGTAGCATTATTCTGTGAGGGCGTGGTCCTACCCCGATCGAGATGGCCTATTTATACTACAGCTAGAAACAAACTGCAGTGTAGCTCCACTACTGTTATAGTATAACCACAATCACCGCAAGGTGAGATTTCAACTTTTGTATAAAATATAAATCGTATATTTTTGTAATTTTTGATGAGGTTTATATAGCATGAATGTTGGATGTTTTGAGTTAAAAAAATATATTTGGTAACTTTCATACATTGTGGAATGAGGAAGTCTTTACTTTCGCTGCCATTTTCGCTCCGGCTCGTGATTTGGTATTAACGTTAAAAGGCCAATCCTGCGCGAGGTGTGGAATCATACAGAAAACTTTACCTCTAGTGACTATCAAGCGCTGGCGAGTATTCAGATTAGTCTATCAGATAAATTAATATTTATTACAGTTTACTTAGTAATGAGTTTGGTACACATAATAATATTTTTTAGCGCATCTGCAACTCTTCAGGTATCGCCAATGTTCATAGGACAGTCATCACTTACCATGACGTGACTTCCTTTCTTCTTTACCACCTATTATATAAAAAGTATATATTTGTTGTAATAGAATAACTAATTATTTTGTTACAATAGTTTTATTAGTTTTATTTGTTATAATAGTTTAAAAAAATAAAATAATAAGTCCAGGGAAACCCGGAAATGCAATAACTATCAACACATCCTCTGGTGACCAGCAATAAATGTGTTAAGAGAACAGTGTATAGGCACTGACTAAGCTAAAGCGCATTAGCGTCTTTTACTGCATCGCTCCCATTGGAGTTAAATTAAACACTGGCTTGTAGATTATAAAAGAAATAGCTTACTGGTAAACAGCGTAGCACTAAATACTTAACTAATAAATTGAAAACAATACATCAATAAAAACTAATATCTGTATCGTCTATTGGACTTGAAGCTCTAAGTAAACTGCTATTTCCGCTGAATTGTATTGCACAAGAGTTAATGTTGAGGGAGCAATTAAAGTTGGTGATCCCGATGCTCGGCCTTACTATTTACGACTAATCTCATATTCGATTGGTAAGCTTATAACACTAAGCAATCATTGAATTTACAATACAAGTACAGATATGGGCAACGTTTTTGTTGCCAAAATAAAATAACTGCAAATCTTGATAATTCATTCATAAAAAGTATTGCCAAAAGTCTGGAAAGAAACTAGGTTTTTAATAATTTTATTTATTTGTTTTTATTTCATTGCGTGGGACAAACGAGCACGCAGCTCACTTGATGGTAAGTGATTCTTGCTTCTGATTTCATGCTTATATTCTGAGACATTAAGAATAGCAGCATAACGCTGCTCTTTTTCATCAGGTGATTCCTGGGATCCGGTTACTGTATTACTGGTGACGAGCCATGTGAAATGAACTGGAATATTCATTTCTTACCCCCCCCCCCATATTATGAAAAGAAAAATCAAAGATTTTATTTTTTTAAGTCAAACATCGGCGTCAAATCTTAAAAGATTATCCGACTATAACAAATAACATACAAAAGTAAAACAATGCCAATATAAAAATTACACAGGTAACGTAGAGATTTGTTAAGTTGGAATAAACATTTGCCTTTTAGTATTTGTATTAAGTTCCGCATTCATAAAACAAGCAATGTGAATCCAAACAGAATATTGTTTTGATTGTAATCAAATTAAAACAATCAACGTTTTCGCGTTGATTTTCATTCCAGTTTTGTGGTGAACCGGGTTGAGGGTTTTGTTGGGTGATTTACATTTCATATTTATCATTTATTTGAGTGAACGAAACGAAGTTGGTGTTGTCATTTCACGAACGCTGTTTATTAGTTTCCGACATAAAGTTTATATATAAACTTTTGCATCTGCGTCTCGCAGGGTATACGATCTGGCGCATGATCAAATCGCAAGGGAGATCGTATCACGTGTAGCGTCACGTGTAGCGTAACGAATTATGTCATCTGTAGGTTTTTAGGTTAATATAACCTCCTCTTTCTCCCTCTGAGGGTTCCGGTAGTTCAATGTTCCGGTACTGGGTGCATTCTTGACAACATCCGGAAGGGCGTTCCATTGGAATATGGCCTGTTCTATGAAAGGATAATGGAAGAACCCAGTATTATAAGTAATGAGACATGATTTTAAATCTTTTTCATCTCACCCCTATTATTATAAATTTTATTTTTTTATAATTTGAGCGTATTACTATATAAATAATTTTAAACTTCAATCTTATCTTACCTATTGTTAAAGCTAAGAACAAAACTTTGCAAATGCAAACTTGTATGCAGCTAGCAACTGCTATTCAGTCCACAAATGAAAAGTTTCACTTGCCTTCTCAAAGGATGGAAACACACAAATAGTATCTGCTTTATTTGCCTTGATAAGCGAATGAATAGGATTCCATTACATCTGCAGGTTGATTCCTTATCTAGAATGGAATTAGTCGTTATGGGTGCAGTATTTATTTTAGTTTGAAATGGTCATTCCTGTAACCTGAAAACTTCAATGCTTGTGTTAGGATGTCGTTCACAACCATAGTTGAACGGTGGATTTGAATCCACGGCAAGAAGTTTCGCAGGCCGAGCCATTAGGTTATTGACGCTGAGTTACTTAAATTGTCTTGTAAATCTATACTTCTGTAATAAAAGTTAATAAATTTTGAGCTAAACAACTACCAATCAACTGAAAAAGATTACATTGCTTAAACACATTGGGCTAACTATATTTTTATATATGTATAATACTTTAAAATATTTCCATTCACAATTATCGTTACATACACAGGTTTTTTAAATAAGGAACAAAATAAAACGACTGTTAAAATATTTTTTGATAAAATAACGCAATTAAAAGAAAGTGGCTCTAATAATAATGAGTTTCCTTAAGATTAAAAAAAATATAATTTCGTTTAAAAACCTCAGTGTAAACAG
The DNA here is from genome assembly GCA_029286865.1 of Teinopalpus imperialis. Lineage (NCBI taxonomy): Eukaryota > Metazoa > Arthropoda > Insecta > Lepidoptera > Papilionidae > Teinopalpus > Teinopalpus imperialis. Next base: position 17,344,589 of record JAGSMU010000012.1, read on the forward strand.
AACCTTAAGTGAACGGGACAGTTTCATTCCAAGCGGAAAATAAGAGAAATCACGGTGCAAACTTTGATATGAAATCTAAATCTCATTTCCCATTTATTACTAGTATATCCCGCCATTTGTTTAATATATACCAGGACCTCTTTGATGCTATTGTACTTATCTTCATGTGTTCAAACAAAGAAAGAATAGAAATATATTATAGGCTCCGTGACGAGCCATTCCGGGCTCGAAATCAGAAGGCGATGCTCCTGGACACAGCTCACATGATCCTCTGGTTTCTCTCCCCAACATTTAACCGTTTGGACTCCCATGTCGAGGTAATCCCGTCCGGTTGATCTTTATATATGTTCATTTTATTGTATTGTGCATTTTTGTTCTATTATGTTTTATTTATTTTATTAAGCAAGCTGGTGGAACTAGAAATGCATATCCCAAATATAATAGTTTATATATCATAAATTCGCTTACTAAAATAGGATGCAGTTCATTTTTGAAATTATTTTTTTTTTAAACTGTCTGTACCAATTAATATCCCCTTCGTAGATTAGCCAGTATTTATAACAACCTATTTATCAATATTAATATTTGTAATTGTGGAGCGTACTGGATATTGAATCCCCTGGTAAAAAAAAACCCACAGAACCGTCTAGATTATGTCGATGTTTATGCTGTTAGCTTATGCAGCTCTTACAGCTTCATCGATTTCAGGGCTCACGGAACAGAGGGCCACCCACAGAACCGTGTTGGAGTGGTGTGTTTACTGTGATATGCAGACTACGCGCACGCAGTATACACTTATGCTCATTGTATACTTACTATATATCCTTTGTATTTATATAAAGCTGTAACTTAACGCTCGAACCAGTTAAGTAGCATTTTTTATGTTAAATTATATTTTGTATCCTCGCAAATAAGAACAATAAATAATAAAAAGCTCCCTCAGATGAATCTCCCCTCCTCCTTATAAATGGAGAGGATTCTTTATATCATATTTAGTATTAATTATTATAGTGAATCATATGTGTACTGGGGGAATCAAGGTAGCTTTGCGGTTATAGTGCAGTGCTGTGACATTGTTCATGATGCATCAATGATCATGGACGCTGGTGACCACTTACCATGAGGTGAGGTGCTTGCTCGTTTGCCACCTATTCAATAAGAAAAGGCCGCAGTAATAAACTTGAATTAGTGCGGCTATTTAAAAAAAAAACAGTCATCGAATTAATTTTACTCCACACATGACATGATTGTTTAGAGTATTCTCGAATTTCAAAATATTTTGCATCCAAAGTCTTGATAAAATGTCGAGAATGAATGCGACTAGATGTTTATGGATCTTGGTGATCTTTAACCCTCATGTTTGCAAAAAAAATATAGAAAAACAATGCGATAAGGTTAGGGTTAATTAATATGAATTCATATAATAAGTATAATTTATATTACTTTTTTATTCGTGAATTTTAAACCGCATCCATCGACTTCCCAAAGACTTGCATAGCTTATCCTAAAGGGGGGTCCTATACTCCAGCACTATGTCGCCCCCTTGGTTGAATTATGAGGTTAGTCCATTGCCACTTCCGCTTTCTTTTCTTAACTATTTTAATTTTAAGATTAGTTTCCTTTTTTTAAAGAATACGAGCAGTGCTGGGATCATAACTGATGTTCACATTAACTTTCAACTGAGCTCAAATGCTTCTGCTAGCAGATCGACACGACAACGATCCAGTGGTGAATGAACCTACGACGTTAAGTTTCGTAGATCGTGCCCTGAAACAATAGGCTATTAACTATGTATAAAATCCTAATTCTACGGCCAACAAATAACCTAACTCAATGAGCTATTCTAGTTGTTGTTTTAAAGGGGCAATCGTTCGATAGAGATATAAAACTTGCTGATCCCAACCGGTCTGTACTATTTACGCTTAATCCCGGTTCGGATTGTGTAATTTGAAAACATGTTAAAAGAGGATTGGAACATAGTTTTCCAATTGGAATACGCGTAGCTTTACATAAATTTTCATTGCTGTAAATAATTATACAGAATCCAGATTTTAGATTAGTAATTATAATTTTTTAACAGTGGTTCTAACCACTATAAATAAATATAATATATAATAATATAAAATAAAATAAATTATTAATGTAGAATCCGTTACCGTTAATACCGTTTTTAGAATTTCTAGTTTCTAGATGAATGGGCGGATCACATCCTCACAGAGTTCCAGCGTTAAATAACAACATAACGCTGCTGTGTTTCATCCGGTGAATGTAAGGATCCTTATTACTGGTGTAATCAATTTTAGTCCTGAGAGGTGACAACGTATCTGTAACATGAGTCCTCGTCGATGATGAATATATCTCATGAACTTGTCACCCACGATATTGTAAATAAATTGAACACAGTGTTTCATTGACTAACTATTTCGTAAACTAAATACGAAGCGGAGCGTGAATTGACCAGCTAATCCAAATAAGGGACACGTCTTCACAGCACACCGGAGTGAAATAGTTTATCGCCGTTATGTTTCGAGTAGACGAGCCAAGAGAACAGGAGACCTCTGAAGAGAATCACCGGTAAACGAGATCTGGAGATCGAATTACGAGGAATGTTATCTCATGTTTAGGATTGAAGTTCATGTCGTAGGCAATTATCACTTATCGTCAAACGAATTGTGTCTTTGTTTGTCATCCCTAACATTATTAAAAAAACACTATGAAGAAATTTACACTATGTAGGAGTAATGATAAATGGAATAGTTAATAACACCCTACACCTAATAGTAAAAAAAAACTTTAAACAAGTGCAGTGAGGCCGGGGACTAGTACGTTCGTTTAGTTGGTTTTTACATTTTTAGTAAAGCTTTCTTCTTGAAACGGAATTCTAATGACAGATAATTAGATTCCTTTCTGTTGATTCGACTGATGAGCGAGGAAAAGAAGCTTTTGTTCGCTATTAATACTCTCCTCTCCTTTGTGACCGCTTGGTCTCATTCTTTTAATAATCTTTTGTCTTAATGCCGTTGGTTTCGTAAAATTGTATTTTTTATATAATTTTATTCGCTTAAACAAAAACCAATTTTCTCCCACTGCTTTGTCGGCGTATTTATTAGAATATGCTTTTTATATTATATATGGGTATAGGTACGTAATAACATTAAAATAATTATCATAGGACATATAACATTAAGCATACCTCGATAGATGGTACAGACCCAATTGTCACTGACTATCAGGTAACTGCTTGCTCATTTCTAACAAAACCGATAAAAAAATGACTATCATGAATGTTGTATACTAAACAATACAATAACGTTAAAAGCACACGAGTTCTACAGAGATTGAGTCTCGTAAAATACGACAGCGAAACTGGACGATAATTAGAAAAATATGGAAAATTGGCGATAACTCGTTAGTTACAAAATAATAATTAAATAATAATAAAAGCAAAACGACATTTTGATTGAAAAACGATTCTTACATCCGGCGCGCAGTGTATTAATAATAAACAAATAATTATATTTACACTAGTAAAGTAAATTGGGTTCTATTGTACTAAATACTAAACGAAATCAAAAATGGATACGATTTATTGAGCCTTACGACAGATATCGTGTTTACACACATACCAGCCATAACTAATTGATGTCTACCAAAAGAATATATAAAATATTCTTAATTAAATTAGTTTAAAATATATATATATATATATATATATATATTTATATATATTTATTATATATATATATATATATATATATATATATATGCTCGTAAAACAAAAGTCTTTAGCCAGGGCGTGTTGCGAGTGATGACAGGAGAACGAGGGTGACCAACATAGTGTAAAAGATTAGCAAACTAAAGAGGCAATCGGCCGGCCATCCAGCTCGTCGAATCGATAGCCGATGGGAAAGAACGGTTCTCGAGTGACAATATCGGACTTACAATCGCAGTGTAGACGACCCCCTGCTGCATGGAGTGACGACCTACGCAAGTTTGCGGGAAATCGATAGATGTAGGTGGCTTAACTGTATATAAAGCTTAAATAAATAAATGTATAACACCACCTCGGCCTAATAAAAATAAAATCACCCGTATTCTCTTTTAATTCACGGATCTTTAGTTTCAAAACGATTATATTTGCTTGCCCCGCCTTATATTTCCAGCGCTAGTTTAAAACTAAAACTTTCACGTATTCAATCCCCCTGTAAAATTGGATAGATTTATATAGACCTCTAACTGTTGGGTTCACCACCGTTCATGTAACACGGAGACAAAAAAATGAAAATACAGATATTCGATTACTGTTAAAGAGGCATCCACCATCTTAGTCGTTGCGGTCACACACACCTAAGTCTAAGTAGGTCTACGTCTAGCTGTCGACAGCGGTACGAGTATTTGTGAACCGATACAGCTTAGGGACCTTCAAAGAAAAGAACATACACCTTTCTTAAAGGCCGGCATCACATCTGCGACTTCTCTGGTCTTACGAATGTCCTAGGGTAGTGGTAATAACTTCGCATTAGGTGAGTTTCTTGCTTCTATAAAAAAATCCTCAATAAAGATATTTCTTACCTTGTAGTTATAATTATTGCAAATTATTTATGAGTATAAAAATATAAATTGCATAGTTGAGAGATATTCAACATATATTTAAATATTGTATAAACAATATACTGCATCCCCGTCAAATCATGAAACGTAATAATTTAAGGAAAATCCATCGTTACACACGACCAAGATCATAGTCACCCTACAGTTTGCAAGTAAGATATGAGTTCATTGTAACAAATCAAGAACTTTCTTCCTTGAGCGTTGAATAAAGTAGGCGCCTTTGCTTCGTTTTTGAAAATTTAAATCACCTATAACTTTGCTATGAATAAAACAAGTTTCACATTGTCATAAATATTTTATTTTACAGGACTATAGTTGGTTAAGATTTTTAGGAACGAATTAACACAAATAATACCAGAATTACAATGTGTAATATTGTAATTCTATAATTTTACATATTATTACAATATCAGATAAATATTTATTAGTATACAAGGTATAAGACAAACAAAAAAGAAACAGTATTTTATTATTATGCAGCAGTCCGGGCTATTGGCGTATAACGATAACGTGTAACCGCTTCGGACTCGGTGGAGAAGAGTATGAAAAGTATAATCGATGATAGCTCTTGTTGGAACGAAAGTCGACCGTCTCCATCATTGCCATAAAGTTACATGCTTATCATGCTTCTATATACTGATATATTCTATAGCTGATGTCCCAAGCTCAATTCCAAAATTTACAAAGATGTTATACCAAGACGTGGCTGACACCCTACGCATTCGTAACAAAGGTGTTGGTTCTTTGTTTTACATGCACCGCCAGAATGTGGCACAATCTCCCTTCATCTGTATTACCCGACCAGCTATCTTTTTCAGCAGTATTAATGATTTTTTAACAAACCAAGATTTGAAAAGAACAATTCAACCCCTTTATTAGAGGCTAGGTACATTTTCATGACTAGAAGATGTACTCTTAGGTTTAATAATGATTGATATTCTTCTCGTAGAAGTAGGCAACGGTGATTTTGCACAAAACTTTCCAGTCTACACCTTTATGTTTTGACAATAAGAGTGGTATGACCAAATTTAAGATTGGGATTGGGTGGGCTTGATCGGCGAGGGATCCTGAAGGATGCCAGGCGCACAATTGATAGAACGTGTGCCACCATGCGTGACGAACAGAATTACTTCCGTCTGTGTGCACATATCTCTAGAGAATTATATTTTATTTAATAGGTTTTTAGAGCATGTAATATTGATAATAATACTTTTATCATATTTAAGAATATATCGAAATAAGTAAGATGTCGAATGTAGAAACTTAAGAGTGGTAGAATCAAGCCATAGTTTTTTTATGACCGGAAAAAACTACACCCTCGTAAAATATCAGCGTTAAATAGTAGAACAACCCTGATGTGTTTCATGTGGTGAGTGTACCCGGGGATTCAATTACAACCTGAAAAAAAAAAAATATTATTAAAATATAGTCCTCGTGGGCTGCGGTCATCATATATATATATACATTTATAAAATCTAGTGGGTTAATTATTGGCGTACACGTAGTTAGTTGCCACATAAACTGGTATTCAATATTAATAATTTGTATTCAAATAATACCAATATACATACAAATTATATATCCCTTAACTACCTACCATAAATTATAGTTACATAACCACCTGTCATACGTCTATGAGACCAACGAGTAAAATGATTCTGTATTTCAAAATGTAGTAATTATTGTTATGTTTTTAATGAAAAGCCAGTTTAAGAACATAATAAACTTTTTATTAAGTTATCTCTATTATTAAAATCTACCCGTTTTTTATGCTTACAAACTAACACATGTGGTAAATGAGATACCCGACAATAATCACAGAGAGTAGAAACTTTTATTCACTCTTTTTTTAATTATTTATGAATTAGAAATCGAAAATAAAATAAGAAATATTTAATAAAACCATAATTTTAACAAAATTGCAAGGCCTAAACCTAAAGCTTTTCGCGACAGCGAATGCACAGCTTGTTTGAGCATTCAAGGCAAATTGGTGCTTTGCATTCGAAACATATATTGTGTTTTGCGTTTCTTTGTATAATGGCAAGTTGTACAATTTTTTCTGACCAGCAATCTTTCTTATGCATTGCTGCTGCATGAAGTGGGGTTCTCGTTAATCGCGCGTTCCTCACGTCACGTTGCAATTTGTAGTTGCTTACGCGACGCTCCATGTGCGGTCTTGTTAACTGTTCAGCTAACTTTTCATGAACATGAATCTGCTCTCAATCTTGTGGTCGCTGCTTCATCAAAACGCAGGCAGTTCAATAAAACTTCGAACCTATTCTTACTTAGAATAAACCGATAAATTTCCCTTCCCGTGCCATCAGTACAGTACTATGACGTGTTCATGATTTTTGAAGATTGCCGTATAAAACAGAAATTCAATTCTGCCTTCAATTCTGTGAGATCTAAATCCTGAACACATGATTGGTTTTGATACCTCGGCCTTATTTCCGTTATCTTTACATTAGTGTAGGTAAAAAATTTTCCAGCATTTCATCATTAAAAAATTTTTGCCAAATATCCAACGGAGATGATGCAACGTTTTACTTATTTCGATAAGCTGGTTTTCGCCTTCTCATTCCTGCACTATATATTATGTTCCAAAGTTCTCGAACGTAAGACAGGTGGAACGGATGACCATCGAAAGCAATTTCATTCCAAAATAATTTTGTCTCCTACGTCGTCGCGATAGCTGTGATAGGGGCTCATCATCTTCAGATGAAAACTCTTGGTGTACACTCGTTTTCCTCCACAGTTGGCAATTCAAATTCTGAATCCGATTCACAACTTCCTTCTAAAACATCATCCTGTCCTATATCAACCTCCACATCACTACATTCATCGTTAGGTATATTTTCTGCGTCGGACAGATCTTGTTCCAACCATCGCTCAATATTCTTCTCATTAGAATTCATTTTTAACTAAAACAAAAAAAAATATCTCTAAAACCACCTGACAGAGGTCTCTCAGACTTAAAGTAGTAGTTTTTTACTCACCTGAGAAAAAACGCACAAGTTCGTACATGACTCAAGCACAATAATATTCACGATTTTATGTGCAACAGGATCTGTGAGACGTATGGTAGGTGGTTAAGGGATACATATATATATATATATATATATATATATATATATATATAATATATATGTACTTGATGTTTTTTTTTTCTATTAAATTCTGGCTAAGCCGTTATTTTAATTATAAAAACAGAAAAAGAAACTGGTATATAACAAGGAAGAAAATACGGAAATATAAATGTTGTGTTATCACACTACTTTCTTTTAAAAAAAAAATAACAACTAAAAATAATAAACCATTACAACCGCGCAGACACCCGAATTGCATGTTCTTATGGTAAATAAAATTTTCTAGATTTAGAGTCAACTTTAAATTTAATTTAAATTTAACCGAACTAGAAGCAGAAGTTTCCCAAACTTTAGAATGTGAGTTTTATCAGACCGCAAACAAAAGCTCTACGAAGCTTCTAGATGCTTTGAAAGGACTGTGAACATCGCTGCATTCTGTGTGGATAACTTTGTTCAATTGATATAATACTTTTTCAAAAGGGCAGTAGTACGTTTTATAAAAATATATACTAACTTAATACTTTCAGGTTATATGTATATAAGTATTTATATATTTTAGTTCATATTTCATTATTTAAATTGCGTTTGGAACTAACCTTACCTAATACGTAAAGTACAAACCAATTGCCTTGCAGAATTGCCTTTGGGTCCATTGCAGTCTCAGAAGTAATATGAAGGTTTATATAATCGTAATAAATATAAGGAACGCAATCCATGGTTGGTGAGAAATAAAAACAAATAGAACTGAGAAACTTCCATACCTCAGCCGGCGACGAGCTTCTAATAATATTATGGATATATCGGCGTTTAGCAGTGCGTACCATCTGGTTGCATCTGTTCCTAGCCAATTTAAAGGTAAAGCAGTTATCAATCTTACGCTCATTCTTAGACTTGACATTGTCTTATGGACATTCTCTTCCATCCAGGGAGCTGGAGGACGTTTGAGATTGACTCTATGAATAGAAGCATGGATGGCATACAGTCGACCTTTTAGTCTACCGTAAAGGCCCTGGCCACTAAGAATAATCAATAGCTTTTGACAATCGATCTTTATAGAATTGCGTAGATACCGACTAGTTGAAGGATATTTGGGAGTGTATGCAGCATAAATAAACTCATGACGGAAAAATCTGGAGCTTGATGATGACAAGCAAGGAAGAATTGGTTAAAATGAGATCTATTGAGAGTCATGAGAGCAACGCAGCAGCTAGTTTGTGACCGTGCACGACCACCCTTGAACCATCTGCACAATAACTGCGTGAAATTGAAGCAGACACTGTTGTTCCGTACGGACCAGGTGAACCAACTTCGCGTGACGATGGATTTCATTTCGTTCCTCGGAGGTGACAACGCATGGTATAGATGTTATCACATAGCAACCGGTAAACTGTGAGCGCATTTGTCCGCCTTATATTATAAATAAACAAATAAAACAAAGATTTTTACTTATAATTACTATTTATTTATAAGCTAACAGCCTATATATACACATCCCACTGTTGGATATAGGCCTGCTCTCTAGAGAGGCTGTTAGAGCACAGTTCGCACTAGGTTTCCACTGAAGATTGGCGGACTTCACGTCTTCTAAATATTTTTTGATTATTTCTCAGGCATGTAGCTTTCCTCACGTTTTTTTTCACCCCCAAGCACGTGGTAATTCAGAACTTAAATTAACGATGGACAATTGATTGATTAACATTGATACGCGTGCGAGGGCTCGAACTCGGTTTGCTTGCGTGCCGTGACTTAAAAGAGAGCTTATCTTACACTGAGAACCACGCCTGTAGTTGCTCACTAAACAAAGATGAACTCGGTGTGCGATCATAGCAAAATACAATAATATTTTTTGAAACGCAATTAATTTGAAATGTAATAATTATTAGCTCATTAAATCATGCAAAGTCCAAATTTTTATAAAAGACTACAAAATGATTTGGCCATCAGACAGTTTACTATGCCCCAAAGCTGTGCGCATACTAAAAGGAATAGTTAATGGTGGCTTCTACAGTTTCCTAAACGGGCTCATTTGTGAAAAACGATTTAGGGACGTCGACCTTATAAACTACCTTTGAAATATTTACCTCAATATTTGCTACCTACCTATCTATAAAATTAAATAACCTTTTTAATTATCAGAAATTAAAAAGGTTAACAACTAATTTCTTTACGTTTTATAGATTTATTAGAAGTTTAGTTTTCAATAAAAATTAACTATTTTTTAATCGATGATGGCACAATTACCTCGTTGTTTACAACTTTCGCCCACCGTTCAACAAGATTTTCAACATATTGTTGGAAACAATCACCCGAATTCGAAGCAAAAACTTCATCAACGAAACCTCATGCAAAATATTTGTAAATAACTCGAGCAAAAAATAAACACATTCCAGTTGAACAAAACGCAGAGAGAGATTAACAAATATATATATATACACATATATATATATATATACATAGATATATATATATATATATATATATATATATATATATATATACATATATATACATATATGTGCCTGCCGTGATTACAAGCGGGCGATTAGATTCTATATAAAAAGACAGCTGCATACGGATCTCGGAGAAACATAATTAGCTTCGAAAATTAAGCATTACATTTACATCAAAATTCTTGAGAATCAATGCCTTAGTAAGTAAAGTATCACAAAATTATATAATTTAAATATAAATTTTCATTACTATGATGAATAAGATGAGTCTAATTTAAGTTAAACGCTTAAAGCACCACGACGACGTGCACAAAAAACAGTTGCAACTTTGGGTTTTTTTTTTTTTTTTTCCTTTTTCTTTGGAATTTGGCTACAGCGATCCAACGCCTGTCGCCTGCGTTAACCCACATAAGTTTACTCATTTTGTACTATATGTAAAATTGGTTTTGTTATAAGGTTTGCTATAATAATAATATTATTATTATTATTTTGAAAAACATGGTATAGAAAGGTGCTACAAAATATATTTGAATTCTCGTGTTTTTGCCATTCAAGTATTTTTTTTAATTTACTATTTCCCGATTTCTGTACTATAAATAAATGTATACTATAAATAATAATATAGGCAATTTTTAAATGAATTAAATTGAAATTCTGTTTGTTGACTCATATGAAATAAATTTCGTTTGTCCTAAATGTGTTAAACGTGACTATATGTTCACACTACTATTTTTAAAAATCAGAAATATATTCGGTAGTACACTGTTGCTATAATGTTAAGGAAGGTACAAGTAATATATTAATACAAATAGTAAGTCTGACGAACAACCCCAAGGTTCTGTTCTCAATCTATGGAAATCAGAAGTGTCTTGTGTTATATAGTGATAGGTAAAACTAAGTAAGCTAAAAATATATATAACACCAAGACGTCATAATTTTCGTCTCAAATAAGTAATACTTTGTTACTGTTACTGTTGCCAGTTTTATATAAATGTTGAATTACTTCCTCAAGGTTATACGCGTACATTACTTCGTGCAGACTGCTTAAGTGATGCTGGTTGGGGAGAAGTTCCTTTAGTTCTCTCGCTCCTTTAATCAGAAGGATAAGTTCTCGTCCACCTTAATTACTGATATAGAAGGCCTCAATATAGGTAAAGATGTACTATTTGTTATGGAAATCTGCCATGATAAAGTTTATAAGTACACATAAAGAGTCAATAGCCTAATGGTATAGGGTACGGTCTGCCAAACTTAGGGTGGTAGGTTCAAAGCGACCATTAGACTATTATCGTGAACTATCTCCTAGCACAAGCAACAATCAAAACTTACTTGGAGTGGTTAACATTAATTTCTTCAAATAAACTACCATTGAACGTAAATGCAAAATGTACAAAATTTTTCAAAAAATACAAAATCAGCATGTCCCCTATGTATTATGTAGCAACACTGCAATTCTTGCCGCAGCTTTAACTGACTCGGGGGATTTTATGAGCTTTTCTATTAAAATATTCATAACTTGGTGTCAAGGAAAATTTTTCTGATAATTTTCGCCACGATATTTTACTGCATAAGCTTTGAAATTATTAAATATTTACTTTGTTGGAGTCAAAGATTCTTTAATGTCACCGGTTTATGATTTTATTTATTAGTAAGTGCTGTTTTGGATCGATCATATTTATACATCGCGTCATGTAGGTCAGAATACTAAGCCACTGAATTACTCCTCTGGGTTAATAACACATTTATATTTTGAATCTTTATGGAGCATGCATGTATATGAAATGGTGCAGTCACCACTTATCCTCAAGTCGGCGAGTGTCCTCGTATGTCACCCCTAATATCATTTATTACTTACCAGCTTCATTGAGAAAAGATGTAGCATCTCTTTACGTTTTTTACTGAATTTACCAAGTGAATTAATTCCAGCCCATGAGTTTAAACACCGTACAACACGACAGAAATTTTATCCTCATTCTCCAGGAAAAGAGCCTACATCTTTCTTAAAGGCCAGCGGCGCATTTGCGACTGCCCTGGTGTTACAGATGTTCATGGGTAGCGGTGATCACTTACCATCTTGTTTGGGTTGCTTGCTAGTTTGCTACCTATTCCCCCTAAATTTCCTTCCTATTTAAAAAAATCCGTGGGTCCTGAGTTCGATTGCCAGCCGATTACTTTATGCAACACAAATTATCATTAGTTTAGGTGGTCTGAAAGTTATCGCAAATGTTGCGTATTATTTAAGATTCTGATCGTTTACATGAATTAGATAGATCTCCAAGGCAAGAGCGTGCTTATAGAATATGTTGATAATGTAACTACTGCCTGTCGTATAGGGAAAATACAGATTATTTCGGATCCCGGCAAGAGTCCTGATCGCTGTTGACGACACCGTTTCACCGCAGCACAGCGAAGGTGCTAGAGTTGTTAACTTCTTGGATGTGCTTAGGAAGCGCAGAGGAGCGCTGGTGCGAGATCTTATAGTCCATCCCAATGCGTTGAGGGTGGTTATTGAGGGGGTTTTAGCAGGAAGAGATCCCACATATCTCTGTATTTCCTAATATTCCCAGGAGTATCCTTTGAAAATGTCCACCCCTCGATATCCAAAAAAGTCACGTACTCGGTTAACGTATTTACCATGCTGTAGGCGATTTGAACTTAAGATAATTTTCAAGTTATATTTGTACATCATAACAAAGGTATGTCAACTGCTTAGAAAAATATAATGTTTATAATTTAGGTTTATGACTAAGACTGAGGACTAAGATGAAATTCCTCGTTTCCTTTAATCGGGTCACCGAATCCGTCTTCTGGTTAATACTGGATATAAAGTTAATTGATACAGAAATTCCAAATCAAGAACAGCGACTTCTCTACCTTTACCTTTCTCTACCTTTCTTTACCATTGTAATTATTTAGCCACGTTATCATCACGAATTTTTCAAAATAAACAAAATCAGGAAGTGAAACGGAGGCAGCACTGCCTTAAGATTTATGGTGATAGATATACGAGATATTAAGTTCGCGCCTGAGGCGACTAAGGCCTTTATTTTTACGAGTATATTTGCACTGATCCGACGGATAAAAGTTTACTACTCGCCGCGGGTACCAATCGATGTGTCCTGCGCGAATATATGGGAAAACTTGCGATATCTCTTACACAGAACTTCGTGGTAATATATTTTTTAATATATATAGTATTTACTGTTAAACTTAGTACTTTTGTAAAGCTATATAGTAATATTGTTGAATGACCATTAAAATATTTAACAAAACCCAAAAAAGAACTCAACTCCACATTATCTTAACTCACGATTCGAACGATAGATAAATTTTACAAATTCAGGAAACAATAACAAATAAATTTATCGTAAGGACAGGATGTCTGTCGAGTCAGCTAGCTAGTAACTCTTTTATAATATTAAAATATTATTGGTATAGTATTATAGTTATTTTTAATGAACTAATTAATTTATTACTGTTTTTTTTTATAATATTCAAATGTTATTCAAGTGGGAGAATGTGTAAAACTCTATTCGATTATAATTGACCTTTGTCTTTGCCGCATATTTCTTATGAATAACTATTTTGTTATTATTACAACAAAACACATGCTAGATATAACGTTTACTTCCATTACCCTTAATCGTGTTAATTATTTAATCAATTGATTATTATATATGTTATAGTATAAAAAAAATCCTTATTTATTTGTTTGTACAATCGCGACAATCAAATACAAGCCAAGCAGAAGTATAGGGTTTTACCTGGTAGAGTCATGTTGCAGTTCGTTTATAGTTGTAATATGAATAGGTCGGCTCCTACCCGCGTGAAATAGCAGCATTACGCTGCTGTGTTTCTTATGGTGTTTGAGTGTTCTTAGATTCGATTACAGGCAGGAACGCATTCGTTCCTAGTTTTTGCGGGAGACAAAGTATATGCATTTTTAATTTTTGTTAATGTTGGCTGCGATGTGACTGCAGTTTACTTACTATCAGGTGAGCTGTGTGCTCTTTACACGCACACTGTTTTATGTGAAAGGTAGGTATTTATCCCCAGCCCTCAGGGGTGGCATGTTCAGCTTGAATATTTATTGAGGATGGCTGTAGATGTAATTGACCGCAGTCATCAGTTACCGTAAGGTGAACTATGATGTGTTTGTTTGTCACTCTCGATACTGTGTACTGGTTTGTAATATTAAAACACAGCTTCTGTATTCTCTATATCTCTGTCTTACTCTGTTTATCTCTCGAACGTTGATACTAGATTTGTAATTTTCAATTCAATAGCAGAAAAATATTGACGTCTCGTATAATTCGAGTGTAAACTGACAAAGTCGTCGCACACAAAGTGAAGAAAGCGAAGGAACCATTTACCACAAGAAAAAATACATGGAAGCAAACAGCTTTCGAGCTTCAAATTATGAGAACAAACGTAATATGAGCTTAGAATAATATTCGGGAGGATTTTACACAGAATTTTACGGTCGCTTATTGCTCTTAAACCGGATATACTTAAAAAAGCAAAAAAACGGAACAAAAACATTTCCGAGTGGAACGTGATTTTTGTATAAATCTAGAGATTTTGACTGCTAATCAGGTTTAAGCTTCTTAGGATTATTTATGGAAATAAAAATAATAAACCGACCGTTATTGTTATTTGTTAAGCAATGTGAATTAAAATCTTTTGTAGCTTATATCTTTATTATAATCAACTGCCTAATGAAGGGGTAGACCAGTTCAGAAGTGGACACACACATAGACCTCCGCCATAAATTGCCACAAAGAACGATCCTGAGCCATCTGCATCCATTGACTTCCTGTAAACTTGAATATTTCATCGCTACGTCCATTTGGCGTCCTACGAATGCCAGTCCTAAGTTACAAATCAAGAACCTTTCTTCTCCATCGGTTCCATGACTAACACATTGCCATTTTTTTAATCTTTTAAGCTACGTCGATCGCCCTTCTACTGTTGCGGATGTCTAGGTTGCGTATCCTATCACGCACATATTTTTGTATTGTTGAAAATGGAAGTGATACTCACCGTTAAAAGGAGAAAAACGGCATATTTTGGATATATATACCGAAATACCAAATACGTCAAAATATAATAGAAGAAAAAATTAAGGGAGAAGAGGTAGAGGAAGACCCAGAACAACATGGTGAGGTAATATCAGGGAGTGGACCGCGATTAAAGACACTTCCACTCTCAGTAGAGTGGCGTAAAATAGACATAACTACCGCATAATGATCAGTGATATCTGCTAGGATATGGTAGGACAAGAAGATGAAATATGGGTTTATTCTAGATCTGAATATTTCTCCAATTTTATTGCACTTTCACTATCGCAACATGGAAGGACGAGGGAGTGCCTCTGCGTTTAGACGAATGATTACGGCACTATTATATATTCTGGTCATTTACGTCAATTTGGTAATAAATAGAAATATCATCGCCATGGTCGAATTATAAAAGGGATCAGTAAGGTAAATAATAAAAGTAATTTGAAAAAGATTGGGTCATGACTACTTAAGATATCTGTAGACCAATAATTATTACCCTTATGGAATTTATTGGTAGCTACCATTATTGTAATGTATTTAACTAGTCTGGCCATAAATATTGTTACTTAAAAACTTTTCTTTTTTTCAACTTTTTAATTATTTTGAATTTGGAACACGTATACTGCAGGCCAAAAGTCCGTATTATAAAACAAGACGAGATACAGAGAACAAGATGAAGATCGGTGCTTATCGTCGATATACTGGACATGCCCTAAATCAATCTTTACATCGCCTTCTGTCGCGATACGCAGGTGAAAGGCACAGAAATATCCTCTTTACCGATGAAAAAAAATTCACGATTGAAGAACACTACAATAAGCAAAATGATAAAGTGTACGCTCACAGTTCTAAAAAAGCTGCTCGAGGGGTCGGAAAGGTACAACGTGGTCATCATCCTGCGTCAGTGATGGTTTGGTTGAGTGTGTCTTATCAAGGAGTCAGTCACAAAACTACATTTTCCTAACCTCTCAGCAATACACTTTTTAAATATATACTGTGAACTTTCCAGCAGGACTCTGCACCTGGTGACAAGGCACGAACTACCCAAGCCTGGCTTGAAACCAACGCTTCGGACTTTATAAGAGCTGAAGACTGGCCCTCATCTAGCCCAGACCTCAACCCTTTAGACTTCAAATTATGGTCAGTTTTAGAAGACATGGCCTACTCTAAACGACACGGCAACGACACGAGCACAAATCCATAGAATCGGCAAAACAGATTAAAGGCCTGTATAAAATCCAAAGGTGGCTGTAAAAAATTGCATTTTCATTTGTAACAGAACTTATGGCCGGTCTAGGTATATATCTAGGTATATAATATTTATGTGCATATGTTTTATTGTTTCTTTTTATATTTTATATTAGCTACTCTTAGTCTTTTCTTTTTGTTAATTAGTTCATTGCTACACCTGTCACAAAATATCACCACACCTTCGTTAAATGGTGAAGTATGAGTAGAGAGTAGTGTTTGTCATTAAGTCCACCCTTTATGAATCTCTAATTTTGTTAAGTTGAATGAAATATAGAGTAAATAAATAAATCAGGCCAGGAGTGGTTCGTCTACTAGAAGTATACCAACACAATATACGACATGTTACAAATCTCTTTTGCAGCGTAAAATAGATTTGTAGATATGTTTGTGTTTAATGAGAAATGTTAACGCGTCTGTAAGTAATATCCAATAACCCAAACCAGTTTCTAGAGAAATTCCCATTAAAACTTTGATTACAAATCCAGGGATTTCGATTTGGAACTTACCGCTGTCTCTGGATTAGCATACTCGTAGCGATCATAATAAGTTTTTAATCCTTGAAGCTGCGATTATTTGTGCTCAGATAAATTTATCATTTTTAGTTTCAGCGCCGTTCCATACATTATGACAGGTTAAATCACTTTCAGCTTGAGCAGCTATCTTCCCGGCGAATGCAATCTGGCTTTATTTTCCTACACAAAAT
Source organism: Teinopalpus imperialis (assembly GCA_029286865.1). Classification (NCBI taxonomy): domain Eukaryota; kingdom Metazoa; phylum Arthropoda; class Insecta; order Lepidoptera; family Papilionidae; genus Teinopalpus; species Teinopalpus imperialis. The sequence goes on from JAGSMU010000012.1 coordinate 17,361,753, forward strand.
AATAAATAGTGGTATTGACTGCCCTCCTCTATTAGAAAAATTTGAGTACAATGTATCATCTAGAATACCACGAGCTCTGTGGAATCTATTTAAAATGAGACCATGCAGAACTAACCTGGGCCGCGATTCACCAGTGGTCCGAATATCTGGCTTCTATCCAAACAAAAAAGGGCCAGAGTTAGATATCCATTTCGACAATCTCACAAAATTTAAGAGAAAGATTAAAAATCTTACATAGATCTTACGTTACTATTTATTTTAATATGTACGTGTGACATGCTAATTCCGATACTCCTTTATATTTTTTAATTACAATAAATTGTAAATTTATAAAAAGACATAAACCTAAATTCTCCTAGGGCGTGGCGGCGGCGCAGAGCTGATACCACGGAAATGATCAAAGTGCCGACAACGGCGGCCGCGGCACGCCGCAAAAGGAGCGGTTTGCTTTGGCCATTGATTATTAGTATTTTTAGTTTTTGAGACAGTTTCGCCCGTGCGTTCGTTTACCCAAGCATCAGCTGTTTTTGATTTTGTGTTTCATTGCTGGTTTTTTTTTAGTAAAGTAATGTATTTTTTATGAAACTATTGTCTCATTTAGCTGTACTAATGCTAATAAAACATTTTAAAAATATGTTTTTTTTTAATCAGGATCAATATTTTCCGTCCCATCATGAAAGGTTTACTTAGTACTATCGTCTATCTTCGTTTTCGGAAGCGGTCTCCTAAAGCCCAGTATATATATATATATATATATATATATATGTAATAATATTATTGCAAGAAAGTAGACTATGTCAACTGATTGATGATAGTAAAAATTCTATGAATTGTGCAAACTGAAAAATTCTGACGACGCCGGGAAGAGCTGTTAGTTGAATAATATAAGATACATTGATACAATACTCGTAATTTATGTAAGCAACGTATAAAAGCCTCGTGCATAGCATTCCAAGTCGCTTGATTAGAATTAATCAATTACGTGCCACAGATATTCAATTAACGCGTGTGTGTAATTGAGTATGCGTAGTTATAATCTAAACAAAGCATTGAAGTACACGTTTGCATATTTATTTTGTTATTTAGTTTGCTTAGGTATTTTATTTTTTAATATTAGAAGCGACAAACTAGCACATGGTTTACATGACGGAAAGTAATCACAGCGGCCCTTGATATCTACATATATACTCAATAAAGATACACAAGTCCTGTCACCCTATGATACCTGTGATAGAACGACTCGTCGTCTGCAATTGAGTCTTCATATCTTCACCTATGTTTTGGTATTTTGTGAGAATCATGCTCCCTCTCGAAACTAAAGTTGTTGAAGAAATAAGAGGTGTATGAAATATACATCCTAAAGGCTACACTCATTTACCATCGGGTGAACGTCGTGCATGTTTGCCACTTTTATTTGTTAAAAAAAAAACTAAAAACCACACTATTTTTACTATTTTATATTTGCTATGAAACTAAGGCGGGTCCACAAAAACACTCCGCTATTTGGTTTCTACTAAACATGAATAATATTAAATTGTTCGTGTCATAGATTAGGCTCAGCTAGCGTGATTCATACAGTCGTACATAATAAAAAGTGTCGGTGTATTTCAAAGGGAAACGTTATCAGCGTAGTGTCTAGTTTCATGAAAAACGTGGAATGATAATGTAATTTGTTTAAATGGGGTCCACGGGTTTTTTCTTGCAAGCCTTATTTAAATGTTGTTACTGTAACATGGACTATTACTGTATATACTATACATAATATATTATAAATATTCCATTTGATGATAAATAACTTTACTATACTGCATCTACCGTGGGTGAAGCCAAAGTCTATTTTTGTTCGTTTTTATAATATTAGAAGTTATAAAATTACACAGTTCACCTGAGGGTAAGATGAACTCCTGATCTATACTCAGCAGATAAGCAAGAAACACGTTCACCATCTTAGCCAGGGGAGACAGTTCATAGTCATTATAATTCCTCATCGAGGATGAGTGCGGGTACCATCAGGTGATAAGTGTGCTCGGTCAGTGCGTTTGTCACCTTCAATACTATAGAAAAAATATACTAAAAGTCCACAACCTTCCTTTCCATGCGTACATTCTAAAGATAAACACATGCGACGTCATGCGTTGAAACTAATTATTCAGACTGGAGCGCGCGTTTCTTGAAGTACTTTTTTATTTTCTTTAAATAAAAAAAATATTTTCAAATGATACAAATCATGTATCGGTGCACGGAGTGAGATTTTTATTTTATTTTTTATTCTCTTAAATTTAAGATACACACACCTGTCATTGGTGTAGGTACATATCAGAATTTATATATAAAGATTCAACCTCTGAAATGTGCAATGTGTATGCTGCTGGTGTGTTTTCAAACAAATAAATAGATACCGTTAAAGATTTTAAAATTATTTCCTTACTTTTAGTTTTTAACATAGTAAAGTATATAATAGCCTATATATGTATATAGATCCCACTGTTGGGAATAGGCATCTTAATCTCTAGATAGGGTTTTAAGTATGTTGAGGGTTTTAACGACACCGTAGTAGCTCAATTTCTAAGCGATAGCTTCTAATTTCACTTAACACAAATCGAGCTCGGTCCCCCGTCCGAGTAACAATGTATTAGTTAATTGCAATTTTAAGATACAATTACTGATTTACTGAGTGCTCTGACTGACTGAAGAAATAAATAATAAAAGTTGTGACATCTGATTGGCGGAATCTGCAATGAGACCGCGTGGCCGATAAGCTCCCAAAAATATGACCACATCCCCACTTTACACCAGCAAGGATTGTCGATTGGCTTATAGAGTGTAAAAAAAAACATTCAAAATAAAAACTGGAAACAGGCCTCCCCTTTGGAGAGTGTATTAGAGCATCGTCCGCCACTCGGCTCCACAGTGGATGGGCGGCTTTCCTTCCGTTTCATCTGATTTCATTGCTTCCCATGTTTTCAAAATATTGTTTTATTATTATTAATATTATTTATTAGACTTGCAGGTGTCGTCGCCATGTTTTCCTTCCACCGAGCACGTGCCTAATCAGCACTTAAAAATGCGATATATAATAACATTGGCACCGGCACCGGGGATCGAACTCGGTTTGCGTACAGTGATATTAAAAGCGAACGCTTACACTCTGAGCTACAACGGCCCTAAAACAAATAAAACTTATATGGTTTATAAATATTTAAAGAAGTTTAAGCAATTGATTAAATACAATTTAATTCAAAGAGGCCGCTTTTGTCTTTGATAAATGCCTTTAATCTCTGGCCATGAATCTATGGATTTACGCACTCGTTAATAATATGAAGTGACCTGGATTGGTTTTCTTGCAGAATTCGAATAAAACTTAGAATATAAATCTAGGTATTCCACATTTCAAAACGAACCTTAATTTAGGGACTTGGAGAATTCAAAGAGTTTTCGAATTCATGATTATGAGTTATTTTGTTAACGTTAAGACAAATTATAATTCAGAATATAACTAATATTGATTAATTAAGCAATGCATTCATGTTAGGTATTCAATATCACATTATACATAAATCATCATGCCGTTCTAGTAGTGTTCTTTACTTGAAGTTCGCTAAGTTTAGTAAGAATTACCACTGGTGACAGCCGATTCTACGGACTAGTTGTGCGTGGCAGAAAACTTCGTATGAAGCGCACAGTGGTGGATTGTCAACCGTCGAGACAATGAGAATGATAGTTTGAATCCTGTGATTTTGTTTTGAGTAGGCTCACTCTACTACCACCTGTATACTACCCATGGTATATTCGGTGAATAAAGTGATGTAGGCTTGGTAACGTAAGAATTACAATACATCTAGAACCCCTATTTCACTCTGCAGACATTGGCTCAGACTTTTAGACAAAATGATTTTTTTTTTAAAAACTGAAGCTGAAACATGTCATTATAACATTTTCAAAACATATTTTAAGGGTCAGAAACCTTCGGAAGTTCGTAAATAAAATTACCGCAATTGTTTCTATAAAGTTTTGAGAAACTTTTTTAACTTAATATTTCATTTCTTTTTAATATATAAAGTTAGTTGTTTCAAATGGTTAAGACGTTTCTTTTTATAACGGTTTATTGTTAACTGGAAAAATTATCAAAAGTTTTAAAGAACAACACTACTGAACTTTTAGACGTGCATATTTAACTATGGTATGTTTAACGTAGTGTGGGTACAGGTGGAACGCCGATCATCGCAAGATGTCTGGCTTTTAAAGCATTAAGAGTGACATACGAGCACACAGTTCAAGTGATAACTGACGCACGACATCTACGTCCTTCGTCAGCAAAGATTCAAGATATACATGCGTTGTTACCTGTGTGGTCTGTGATAGAATGCGTTATCTGTAATTGTGTCTCTAGATCCCCACGCTTACCATGTGAAACACAGCAGCGTTGTGGAGATATTTCACTCTGGTGCTATGTGAGGGCGTGCTTCTTTGTCGGTTACCGACTCATTTATGTTGCAGCTAGAAACTGGCTACAGCTACCAATGTTAGAAGCTGGTTGAGAGTAACCGAGGATCGTGCTCCAGGAGTGGATTAAGACGAGTCGGTGCCGGAGATAATGCAAGATAATAACATATTCTATTGTATATTCTATTCTATTTTGTATATTGAAGAGGCTGGCAGCGCATCTGCGACTGATCTGCTGAGCTGCTTGCTCGTTTGCCACATATTGTATAAAAAAATATGATGATGTCTAAAGACAAAAAAACAATAACGCTGCTGAGTTTCGTGCAGTGAATGCATTCATGTTTGTGAATGAGATGCGTCGATCCGATTATATGTAGGTAACGAGGCTTGAATCTTTTTGTGGACAGAGGCAGCCACAGTCACCATTCATTGTGGTCGTTTGTCACCGCTGTAATTATATAAAAAGAAGACAAGAAATTTAAATGTACGAACAACTCATTACGAATTTAATACGTTTTCATTTCACAGATATAGTGGATGGATCATGATGTAATTCGTTTGCGAAATAAAAGAATGTCGCCGTACATTTTGGTCGTAACCAACCTTTTTATTAGATAGAATCTCTAAGAGATGCTCTTTAATGCGATGCTATTATTTTCTGTTTATTGCTTACAGGCTTTCGGGGGTGGGTCTGGATAAGATCTGAGATATCACACAGGTAGTTTTTGTGATAATAACCTAAAGATTTAGTGCGCCATTCGCTAAACTACCGAATGGAATCCTCTTAACTTTTTTATATTCTGTTCGAGGGTGAAAAACAAGCACACCGTTTCATCTTATGGCAAGTGATTCCTGCGGCCCATAACACTTACATTTATTCTCGATAATGATATATAATGCAGATGCGACTACAGCCATTATCATACTACTCTTGAGGACAAGGATGGAAAGCCAGTAATAAGGATATCCGGATTCTTACACTCACCAGACGAAGCACAGGAATTTTGTGCTGCTATTTTACGCTGGTATTCTGTGAGAGCGTGGCGATCTATGCTGTAGCTAGAATCTAACTGTAAACTGGCTATATGGTATATAATTCAATATATTTCGATATATTCTTGAATATGCTTAATGTATTATAATTTACCCTCAAAACCTTTTAAAATATCATTGTCTAAAGATATGAGCACACAGACGGAAGTAATTCTGTTCTTCACACATGGCGACACACGTGCTATCTATTCTCAGTGCGTTTGCAAACGGAGATTAATATTATAAAAGCTATTGTGAAGGAAATCTCGGAATCAAGGAAAATGAGAATACATCGAAAATCCCATTTATATTTTCAAATAAAATATATGTCTGGTAGCTCAGTGTACACTACGCGAGTAAACCAAGTTGACCACGTGCTCGGAAGGAAACAAATCGTTTGAAAACCTGCATGGCTATGTACATATGTATAATATATATATATATATATATCCAAACATATATATATACATATATATATATATATATAAATATAAATATATATACATATATATAAATTGCCACAGAAATCCTAAATTGCCGTTCTTCAGCATTGCCCATTTCAAACCAAAAAAAGTTTTGATTTGCTGTGAATTCAAATTAGTTTTGTTTTAAAAACATGACATTCTTTTTACAAAGTCTAGCTTTGTATTTTCATTACGTTTGAACATTTTTCGCCATAATGGATACTTTGAAAATTCGTGTAATTATGGAATATGAGTTCCGTCGTGGCACAAACGGCACGTAACATCAACAACGCTTACGGAGAGAACTTTACAAACGAACGCACAACCCGTAATAGGTTTGCCCGATTCCGTTCTGGAAATTTTGATTTAAAAAATGAACCTCGTGGTCGTCCGGACACTTTGGTCAACAATGATGAATTAAAGTTGTTTGTGGAAGTTGATGATACTCAATCTACAGCCGAGCTAGCAGCAGCTTTTGATGTTAAAATCAAATGAATATTGGTCCATTTGCGACAAATTGGCAAGGTAAAATAGCTTGATAGATGGGTGTCCCAAGAACTTTTAACGATCGCCAGTGCAACGTACGCGTTGAGACCTGCCTCGCGCTGCTCAACAGGCACAGAAATGAAAGAATTTTGAACAGAATTGTTACGTGTGGCGTAAAGTGGATTCTGTTCGATAATCAAAAGCGCTCAGCAAGTTGGTTAGATCCTGGTTCAGCACCAAAGTAATGCCCTAAACGAAATATGACCTCTATAACTTTGATGGTCAACGTTTGGTGGTCTAGTGTCGGTGTGATTCATCAAAGTTTTTAATCCAACGGCATGAGCATTACTACAGATGTGTACTGTGAATAACTGAAGACAATAATAGAGAAGCTCGCACATCTTCAACCAGCTTTGGTCAATCGGTCATCCCCGCTGCTTTTACACGATAACATGCGACCCCATACTGCATAACAGACAGTCTCCAAGCTGCAGGAATTGTGGTTGGAACATCTCCCTCATCCACTGTACTCACCAGACCTTGCACCCGCCGACTATTACTTTTCCAAAATTTGGACAACTTTTTAGCGGGAAGAAAATTCAATTCCCGAGAGGCGGTAAAAAATGCCTTTGAAGAGTTTTTGTTGCCTCCTGTCCAGCTGATTTTTACAAGAAGGGCATTAATAAACTACCACTACGTTGACAAAGATGCATCAATTACGTGGGTGATTACTTTGAATAACAGAAATAGAAGTTTGAACAAAAAATATTTTAATTTATTTCATACAAAACGGCAATTTCATAGGTTATTATGTAGGTTTCAATGAGAACACCTTTTCTTTGTTAATAACTTCTTTAATCATTTCTTGTACCCCATTACAATTATAACCGTCGTATCGTCGTTCTTCCAGCCTACTGCCGTCCATAGAGTGTGCCTCACTCTCTAGAACGAAAGATCGCACTTCATTCAGAAACTATTTAATCCTACATATATATATATATATATATATATAAGTGTAGAGTTAAGAAGACCCAATAACAGATAACGAGACGATTCATCTCAGTGCCCAGTGCATCTTAGTTGAGTTGAGGCTGGATGTCGAGGTCATTGCTCGTAATTACTGTAAAGATAACTGTGTGCTCTTTTGTCGCCCCCTGATATAAGAAAAGACAAATATGTTGCTCAGAAAATTCATGTGTTTTCTCATTTTAGGAGTACGAATATAGTATAAATGGGTATACCGTTAAGAAAAGGTATACTTTTAAGTTATGAATTATTTTTAAAAATATTGCCATAATTTACTTTTATTTATAAAAACAAACTTCTGACACCTATTTTTCGTTTAAAAAAGGTATAGAAATCGTACTTGGACAAAAAAATACGTATATTTAAGAAAATTACCGCAAATAATTTGACTTGCTATAAATAAATTCAAATTTTTGATTAAAACCCAACTGATCAGAAAATCTTACGACTCTTTGTCAAAATTTACGTCGATCGACAAATATGCATGAATTTTAGCTTCGATCTCTGGGTTCAATACTGAACAACTCTTGGACATTTTGCAATTTATTATTTAGTTTTGGTGTATAGAGTTTGTTGCCTCTTCTCGCTAGCAGCTGCCTTCCGAAGCGGTGCTCCCATTACCTATCATGTACATTCAAAAGTGTTTTGTATAAACCTACTTGGTTAAAGCTTCTTTTGTTTTGATTTGATTTTAATAAATGAAAATAACTTTTTAATATTCACATCTTTTTTATAACATATTTTGTAATGAATAGTAAAAGTACCTTTTAAACCACATTGGTGTATATACTATGCTATCAACTCGTATTCATTCGCTAGTAACTTATTAAAAAAGAATATAATGACGTCGGACGTAGAAGTTGTTCTCTCTCTCTAATTAATATTTCAAGAGAAAATGATATAATTTACATTCCATTATATTTTCCGTGTATCAGTTATTCCCTATCAGGTACCCTAGCTGACTGTACGCTACAAATCACTCGTCTCATTACTTTTGTAATTATATCATTATAATAATAATAATATAATTTTTATTTCCTCAACAACTTACAATTATTTCAATTCTAACTATTGGAGCTCTTTTAAGTGTACAAAACTTGTGCCAGGACACACCACACTTCCATAACCGAAGGACATGAATTATAACAAATACCTTAATTTATTCATTAATATATACAGTCGTGAACAAAAAAAATTGACCCACGTCATACGCTCAGATTTGTTTTTGACTACAATAGATTAAAGGTCAAGGTTTTTGCTTTAAAATGAGATGACATTCATTTTAATAAATTCTTGATATATATAAAAAAAAATATTTATACAAAATTCGTCATAAACTCTAAAATACGGTAACATTCACTCAAAAAAAAATACAGACAAAAAGACATAAATTAAATAACAAAGCTCGTCCCATAAATGCTCAATAGGATTTAAGTCCTGACTACGTGCTGGCCACTCCATGCATTCATTTTGAACCTTATGCAGGTAGCGCCGAATAGAAGCTGCAGTATGTGCACGGGTACTGCATCATGACAAAGTTTTCATCCATAAAGCCCGCGTAAGTAAAACGATGATGTATTGGTCATCTATCTCCGATGTGCAATCGTAATCGAATGCCTCGTCACCAGTAATAAAAGTCTCCGGATCCCTTCACTGACCAGACGAAACACAACAGCATTATGCTGCTATTTCTCGCTGATATTGTGTAAGGCCGTGGTCGAGTCGACCCATTCATTCTGCAGTTAGAAACAAACTGCAGCGTAGCTCTACCAGTGGAAAATATTATTTTATATAAGTATTGATTTATATGCTCACGAGTGTAGTTGAAAAATTAAAGAGAAATCAAATCAACTTAAATTATTTATTTTAGTAATTATGTGTGTGTTGTTTAAAAGTCGAAATAATTTTTGTTGTATCTACTTCCTCGTTTATTTTATTTATTAGGCCTTGACGCAAACCCCTCTGTAGAACCATCCGGTAGTTGAGCTGAGCACTTTGGTCTCTTGATAAAACTGTTAAAGCGAATTTCCGTTGATGACGTTGCTCCAGCTCTTGATCATACGACATAGGAACAAACGAACAAAACACTAAATACAATTTTCCTTCAAACTTTACGTACAATAAATCAAGAAGTTAGAAAAACATTACATCGTTCACGCGTGAACGAGTCCATTTGATTTAGGGTGTATAACCCGACATAGTGCCTAAGTCTAGAGTCCTAGCCTAGTTTATAGCTTTAATCTGCTAAGCTCCTATTCTTATACGTTTGTTATGTCCCTCCTTGAAGTCTAGAATATTAACAAGATGTTAAAACGCCCGTACTCGATAAGCCGTCCTCGGCCTATTAATTATTGCACCCTCATTATTATTGACCCACAATCATACCATTCCTGTATATAGGTCTTTAAAATTTCATACAAATATTTGAAACAAAAGCTAAATGAGATAGGCTTACTTTTGTTGGTTATAGGTTTTTTGCACAATATATTTTTTAAATTATGAACATATTTCCACAGATCAACAAGCCGTGGATTCAAAATAAAATTTGTTATTTGTTATATGCAGCAAGTTACATTCTTTCTTCTTTCATATCTTTTTTCAGGGCTTATATGAAGTTAATACTATTCTTTCATACATCGCGAAACAGTAGTCAAAATGTGCCGCGCCTCTTGGACATTTTTAATAGTCTCTTTATTTAGCAAAATAACATAAATGTCATTATAAAACAGTATTTATATCTGTGTGTAAACTACATATGTGCTTTCATCTATTAGGTAATATAACATAAGTGTGAAGTAAATGTGAGTTAAAATGTAACGAAGTGTATTTTTATTTTGTTTAATTAAAAAGTACAATGAATTCCATTTTGAGGAAACAATCTCGAATATATTGCGAAGCCTTGGAAATATTGTTTTGTATGATTGGATATGAACGCTAGATTCTCTTACAAATATTTTTCTCTACAGAATACGTTAAAATTAAATTTTATATTAGAAACGATGAACGATTGTACATATATCGTGGTGTATTGGTGGAGTTACTGCGTCGCGGATCCTGGTTTTCGATTCGATTCCGAGACAAACATTTGTAATGCACAAATGTTGTTTCTGGATCTTACTTTGCTTGTTCAATTTGCATTGCTTGGAAAATATACAATAACATATAAATTTTCCGTAATATTGAAAATATACAGATTTAAAGTTATAAAGTATGCACACAGCTGTTCTGATGGTAAGAGAAACCCAGCAGTTCATGATACTCCCAGGTTGAGCAATCCATTCATATGGTATGAAGTAGGCGCAAGAGAAGATATATGCAACCTGTAACTAAGTCGGTCGGATAATTTCACCGAGTTTCAATATCGCGACAGTTTAAAAATTTCATCATCATCGATGTTTAGCAATCCACCAGTGTGTACTTTACTCACTATAATCTCCTGCCCCGGACAACTCTGTGGAATCAGCCATCGCCAGGGACATTTCTGAACCAATATAACTTAGGGTAAAAAAAGCTTACATCTATCTCAAAAGCCGACAGGGTATCTACGACGCCTCGAGTGTTGCGAATATTGATGGGCAACGGTGATCGCCGTTCGAATTCTTTCTAAATAGGTATATATTACTTATTAATACTTAAGAAATGCACGTCAGAATAATAAAAACTTATCTTATAGTAGTCAAGCTAGTTAGGTATTAGGCTCTTCATTTTTCCTTTTTTTAAGGCTGTCAACCCATTTGCACTCCCTTGGTGTTGCGAGTGTTTGTGAGTGACGGTGACCCTTTACCAAAAGGTGAGACGTCAGCCCGTTTGCCCCTCTTCTACAAAAAAAAGAAGATTGTTTTGAAAGGGGATCATTAGTTCCACCGGAATCCATATTTTGGTTTTGCTTTCGAGTTCATTTATGCGGATTACCATATTTCGATCTCTTTCAAAAGCTATGCGCGGAGTTTCGTTCCATGCTGATGGAGAATTGCGAGTTTGGTGATGAATTTTTCGAAAGCCTGATTCCTACCGGGAATTGAAAATCTCGTTGAACGTTGGGAAAAAGTTGTAAACGACATCGTAGATTGATAACTTTTATTGAAAATTCTTTTGTTATTTTAATATTTTTAAAAATAAACTTTTAAAAGATTAATATAAGAAAACGGAAGTTGTTGTTGGCTATATATATATATATATATATATATATATATATATATTATTCGAAGCGAATAATTGTTTTGTTATAGAAATACTATTATCATATTTATGTAGTTAAGCTTTAAATGACGTACCGCTTTTTGATCACTAGAATAACTACTAGTTAATAGACATTATAAACAAAAGTAAGCAATTTTGAAACAATTTTTTATACTCATACAAAAATATGTCGATAAGGGCAATGTCTAATTCCCAGGTGTAAAGGTAAGTATCGACGAGACTGGCGTGGAAGGAATTTTAATGCGTCATATTTCTGTATACGTAAGACTTTTATGTGTGTACTTACTGTTACATTTACCGAGCATCGTTAGAGAAACGGGCCGTTCTTGTGAAAAGATTTTTTTAATAGTGTCTTCATATACTTTCAATATGACACATAATATATATAATAAATTCAATCTGTGGCATGATGATGATGATTTATATATATGTATATATATATATATATATATATATATATATATATATATATATATATATATATATATATATATAATGTTTTTCAGGGTAGAGGCTTCCCTTCAGACAATTCAATATTACTTCAGTAAATCGCAGTTCATTCTCGACATTAACAACCGCAGAAATATGAGCAAAGTTTCGCTTGCGGGCAGTCTGAGCCTTATCTTAACGGTCGTACAAGCAACGATGTTACAGATAAACGTATAACGGATCGCTTTTAACAGGCAACGAAATACGAGAGTTCTAAAAAATTTATAACTCTAATAAACGAAAATATGATTCGGTATGTCGATATTTTTGGATAAAATTAATGAATTTGAAACTCTTTTCTCTTACAATATTTCAATTATTTGTAGTTTGCTTAATAAATTTCAAAAAAAGTGATTCTTTGGACCCATAATACTCATATACTTCCTCGATAAGGAATCATCTCGATAATGCAGATGCGTTACATCCCTCGAGACTAAGGTGGAATGCCTTATTACTTATAAGGAGCAAAATCGATACATTATTTCAAACTTAATTAACAGACCCTCAACATTGAGCAGCCAAGTTTTTTTACTGTATTGACAGTGAATAAGCACATAGTTCACGTGTTGATAAGCGGTTCCTGCTGCCTGTGATACCCACATTCATACTCGATAATCTCGCACTCTTAGCTGTGAGGTCTAAGATGAAATGCCACCGCACCTATAGGACACTGGTTATATGAAACACAGCGGTGTTACACTGCTATTCCATGAAAGCATAATCCTTTCCCACCTGAGGCGATTTATTCGTTTGGTTCTACCACGGCATGTTTCTCTCGAGGCTTACTCAAATCTGTCAATCGCAGTCGGACTCTGCTATTTGTCCTGAATAAACTAATTTATCAATAAGTTCATCCCTAGTGATTTCTATCTGTGTAATTTTATAGGTTTAAATACCTTAAATTTAAACTACTACGGGTGACTTAAAAGCACACAGTTCACTGGATGGTATGTAGCAACTTCCGGCCCATGACAGGGCCGAGATGGATGCCTATATATTTAAGCTTAGTTGGTGTGGTAAACGGTAATTTTAGTAATGTTAATGTTTCACCTTTCTTAAAGGCCGGCAGCGCATCTGCGACTCCTCTGGTGTTGCAAATGTTCATGGATGATCACTTACCATCAGTTGGGCTGTTTGCTCGTTTGCCAACTATTCTATTCAAAAGTAATAGCACTGCTAGCACTTTTTAAACCTCGTATGTCATTCCTCTTATGTACAGTTAATAGAAACCTAACACGTTAGAAGCTATCGCAACCCAAACATGCCTCTATGTAAACACATTTCAATTCACACGTCCGATCAATCTGAAGAGAATTTTCAATTAGAGATGAATTTCATGTCACAGTCGAATTCGTGCACGTCGAACAATAATTATTCGTTCCCGATAATGATTGGTGTGTTTGCCTTGGGGTTGAAACATTCAAATTATCTAGTCAGTGATATTCAACTGATATCACTAGCACTATATGCTTCGTATTCGATTTTCGATTAGACAATAAATCGTACTAAAATCGTACTATATTAAATCAAAAAACAAATAAAAAAATCCTGAAATATTGTGATATTTCGGACAGCAATTATTGACACTGCAAAGTTGAGACGAGTGAAGACGATCAATGAAGCATACTTCGCATACGCACTTCAACTTTACGCATTCATTTAAATTAGACAATAGAAGATATTGAAAAAATTAATATGCAACTGTAAGCAAGACAGAGGAATTTTATGTCTCAAATATTTGCATTTAATCATTTTTTATGTATTTTTGGAAAATACAATGTAACAAACTTATTGAAAAAAAAAATGCAATGACTAGAAATTATAAAATCATTGATAGTAGTGCAAGATCTTATGAGCTTACACACACAGCAGCACATAAGATTACATAAAAAGGTACATTCCACGAGTAAAGTATTTAGATAGGAAAAGACAGACTAAAATTTATTCTATTATAGTATATAATATATAATAATCTATATATATTATGTACTACAATAAGGTGGTACGATCAGGAGTCGTAATGCCGATGCTGATGGAATGATCAAACTGCACTCCGACTCTACAACTACAGCAACCTAGCGCTACAACGTCAAAATCTTTTGATGGTTGAGTAATAAAAGAAATCATATCTCATGAAAATATTTCCCGTTAACCACTTCAACTAAGCAATAATGCTTGTGCTAAGGTCGAATACAATAGTCAAATATTGGACTAGAAACTACGACGTTAAGTTACGCAGACCGTACACAAAACGTTAAGAATATTGATGTTTAATTTAATTTAACAGTAATAAATGTTTGGTCACTAAAACATGTATTTATGTACACGTACTAGGCCTAAGCTTTCGCACAATAAAAACTTAAAGCTGACAGAGTTGAATTTCCCCTGCAACGCTGACTAATAGCCTCGTTAATTACACTGTTCAGTCAATGTCGGCGTATGAAATCCTGGGAAGCGACGTTGCCGCGCTTAGAAAATACAGAATCCATTTACATTTTCAAGTTTTTCAAAACGGAAACGGACCGCAATAAAAATGTTTGTATACCTTTCCTTTTCACACCGGCCCAACGGGTGTGCCGACTAATTTTCCATTCATCACGGTTGCTGACCTTATCTCTGTTTGCATCCTATTTAGGCCTCCCTCGGACAGATAAAAGGAGTCAAAGAAAAGCCTATCTCCTACGTTTGCACGTTTGCGATGCTTGATTGCAGTGAACTTTGTAAACGTGCTGTGACTACAGTTTTTGTATGTGTGTTTGTTTGTTGTGCTGAGTTCTGTCCTGGTAGGCCGAGTGCATATGTGTGTCCTTGGTTGGACCTTGTTCCTCTCGGAGTCTTTAGCGAGCATTGCAAGTAGAGGGGGTAGTTATAAAAGTTTCAGTTGCCGATCTAGAATTGAGAGACACTGTTGTGAAAAAACTTGTTTCTATAGTTTCTATAGTATGGTCATAAGGTGGAAACAGTTTTGTTAAATTCGTTATCAACATTGCCGGAGAACTTTGTTTACTAGAGATTCCTTTGTACGTACCAATTGGTACACGTCGCGATTTAGGCACTGATCGCTACAGTTATGTAATGTGTTAATATTAATCTATATCATTATATTAATCTATATCAACCTATATCATAAACATATGTTTATGATATAGCAATACAATAAAGACTGTCTATAAAGACATCTTTAATATATTTTTAAAGCCTACTCAATAATTTTAACCATGTTTATAAATGTATTTGAGTTTTGCATTCTTGTTATTCAATCATTTAAAATCAAAGCATACTAGTACTTCTATAAATCGTTACAGAAACTAAACCTAACTAAATCGTCGGCTGGTAGAGAATGCCTATTGTCATCAAGTCTCCTTTTGGTATCTTAACTTTAAGGTGAATACAATAAAGATTAAATATATAAATAAGATCGTACTGAAAAAAAATGTAATTTATAATATGATATATATTAGTCTCTTAATGAAATAAGCGTACGTTATCTAGGAATTATTGTTGACTGTAGACCTCGTGGCCTATTTAACTGAGTCGTAGTATAACGCGCTCGCTATCTATCACTTTAAAGACCTATCAAGATGGGGACTCAGATAATCCATTAAAGTGAACCCAAGCAAGATGACAACACGGTGGTTCTGGGCTGCCGAAGCACAGTGAGGGTGCTAGAGGCGACGCCTGCCCCGGGACGAGCTTAGGCTCGATGCAGAGCGGTATCAGGGGTTCACTTACCATCATAACTATTTCGATCAGGTTCGTAAACAGTTGTTAAAATCAATCTACTCAACTCCAATCCCGACCGCAATATTAGCCTCTCTTTATTGTACATGATACGATTCCCAAAGTTTAATGCTATCGCAATTCCCTTATTGTATCCGAAGCCATAGCGAGTTTTATTACTTTGTTGTGGATCTTCCTAATGTCTAGGCGGAATAAAGATTAGTCTTCTGTTATCGTTGTTCAGAAAAAAAATAGTCGCTTACGCGAATAGTGAGAGACCTTTATTACTGGAGACGAGGCATTCCATCTCAGTCCTCAAGGGTGACAACGCATTTGCATTATGACTCCTTGTCAAGGGCCGCAGGAATCACTTAGTATCAGGTGAACTGTGTTTGCTCGTTTGTTACACTTAATCTTATAAAAAAGTAAAATATAGAAGTTCGCTTTGTTATGTATGTACATCGGTGATCACTTACCTGGGAAAGCTTCCTTGTTACAACGTCGATATAAAAAAAATTCCGCCTTTAATTGTTTTTCTACAATCCAGAACACAGGACCTTGATGTTTGTCATTTTGAGAAAAGATCACAAGTTATTTTCCTCTTACGCCTTAAATACTTCAATACAGATGATGTCGCTGTAGTTGAATTCAAGATGAAAACATATTTGTTTTAATATAATGATTCATTTGACCTTTATCATCACGCAATCTTTGCCCAAAAAAAATATAGTACTATTATTTAGTTGGCATTCGCGTACGGGTAGTATAAACATACTATATACACAAGAAAAGAAACAAATTTTTAATATGTTTAGTGGTGTTAGAAATTGACTCTAACGTTAGAGTATTCTGCCAATCCGGACAGTGGAAATATTCTTTGACAAGGGTCCGCAGAGGCTTGCGCGGCACGAGCTTCACCGCTTTAGTATTCGCCGCGTCGCGGTAAGGATCGCATGTGTTTACGTCTGCGCGTAAACCTTTCTAGTATCGAGTGAATTGTGATCACGATATCAACGGGAAATCGTAACAGTGCCACACTCGTGTATGGAAAAAATTGTGAAATGTAAGTGAACAAAGCGGATCTGGTCTCTGTGTCCCCAAGTGCAAGACAGTTGACAGAAGTTAACATATACGGTGTGTTAATTTGGTGCATTAGTTAGGATGAAATCATGAGCTGATGTTTTGAGAGAGGATACTCTACGAACGGTCAGTGGAAATTTTGTTTAATATTTCAGAATTGTAAGACATATTATATAAGTAGGGATAGTAAGTAAATATTTTTCATTAAAATATTGAAAATACGCTAATTGCGTATAAATTATACGAAGGGAATTTATTTATGTGTAAAGATAAACAATCTTTATTAGATTATTTTTTGGTAGTTTGTTCTTTAATATCCTTACCTCTACGGTACTTCTACGAATCCACCAAGCTTCATATTAATGCTCGGATTCAAATGAAAAGTTAATAAGCTCTAAGCGAATCTATTATGTGAGTTCAATTGAAAAAAAAATTGTTACGTAATATTTGTTGCCCTAATATTTGGCAAGCTCTAATCAACAAATAGGAATGCAAAACTAAATTTTGACCGTTCGAAGCATTCTATAGAATCCTAACCCTATCTTCGGATTTTACATGGGTACGGTGTGGAATTTATTCCTATTGGAATGTCTGTCCTTTGAAGGGATTGGATACTTGGAATATATAATATGAATCCCTCCATTCATTTTTAATTTGCATAATGTTCGACTCGCTATTCGAGTACGAGGCTAAGTAGGAAGAACACGGTAGACCGTTCGCCATCTTCACGAGACAGTCATTAGTCCTAGGAACAAATATGTAAGAAACGTTTATCAACATTTAAGACAGTTTAGATCTTATTTAGAAATTAAGGAGCATTTTCCATTTTGATCCATATTCAAATAAATTTCCACCACTATTGACCATCTTCATTTTAAATAGATTCAAATAAAAGTAAGTAAAGTTTTAAGCAATAGAACGAGACTAAAAACATTGAAGATGTATTTAGCAATTTAGTTACTTTTTTTAATTTAACTATAGAGGATTTGATCAATGAATATATATATAATACTATATATATATATATATATATATATATATATATATATATATATATATATTCATTGATCAAATCCTCTATAGTTAAATTAAAAATATTGATGATATATATATATATATATATATTAGTATAACAATAACATCATCTACGTCCGCATTAACAATATAATAATAAAAAAAAGCCTTATCCGACTGGAGAAAGGCAATGGATAAAGGTATGTTATTACATACACCAAATTCGTATAAATTAATATCTAATCTATTTATTAATTGTTGTCTTTCGGCCTAGCTCCGCTCACTTCCATTTTTCATACATTCTGTACAATCTGTAGATGAGATATTGCCACTCAAATATGCAAAGCTGTTAAATGGGCTATAACCAGAGCGAAGCTGAAAGGCCATCGTTATTTGGTTAGCTCATTTGTCCAAGGAAATGAGATGGATTAGGCTGGATAGTTTTATTATGAAGTGATTGTCAGAAAATAAGGCAGTATCTTATATTACCTCTTAAACCAATATGAGCAGCCGGTTAATGGATAATCCGTATGATACTGTAGACTATCGAAGTTCCACTATACTTAGAGCTGAACCGAGCCAAATGTTGCAGAGCGCTCTTTGAATCCTTTATATTGAAAAGTTGTCAGCTACAAACGACTTAATGTAAGACATGGCTTCTGCTATGGGTACAAGTTCTACACATAATTGAAAGTTTCGAATTGATATTAAAAATTTGGAATGCTTCACCATTTTGCGCGTCAATCTAAGGCCGGGGCCATGCATCTCTTTATCATTCGTATTTTGTGTATTTTTTACTAAATGTACTGCTGAAGCAAGTACAACTTTCGAGTTCTGCCACATTTTTATATGACATCGACGTCCAAACTCAATTATCAGGAATCGAAATCGAACAAGTGTTATCACCCTTGGAGACCAAGATGAAGAGTCTCAAGGATACTAAGTCTCCAGTTACTGTTGCTCTCAATGCTAAGCTGGAAATTTATGGAGCTGTTTAGTGAAGGCGTATTTTTTCCCATGTTGGACTGAACCAAACAAACATCAAAATAGTTTTATTCGTTTATTCAAAGTATTAATTGTGCTACCTCGAAGTCTTTGTACTTCTATTTTTAAATTTTACTATTACATCCATTATTCATAATTGAGATAAAAATAAGAAACAGCCTTTTTCTAAAGCTTATTTATAAAGTCTATTACCTCTACGCAACGGTATCTATCCTTTGTGCCTTGCTCTGATTTCATTGAGAATATTGGACGAAGATTATCATAATGTTAAGGGTAACAAAGAGCATAAAGTTCACTTAAAGGTACGTAATGACTGCGGCCTATGGTAACCATCCCAACAAACGGATGCACATGAGTTTTCAGCCCTGAGGAGTGAGGTTGAGTGTCTCTTTACCTGCTATTGGGTCACCGTATACCACACGAAACACAGCACCTTATGTGGCTATTATTCTGCCTCTACCTTATCACGCTGATATTCTGTGAGGCTGTTGTTAAAATTGTTCTCGTTCAACTCACAAAATAAGTATACGTTAACGAGTTTTCTTCTCACAACGACCGTTAATCTGCACAGTTTTTATTTAAGGGGTACTTACATTGTAAACAACTTCAGTGAGCTTATCTTAATTCTTTGTTGCTATTATTATCGTTTCGTAAAAAGAAATACAGAATTGTGTCATTAAAATACGTTACACTTATCAGAATTGACAAATGGTTTATATTAAAAAGAACAATTGGGAACAGCGAATATATGGGTTGTTTCTTTTAAATGAAATTGAACAATACGAATATGACTAAGCCTCCGATATGGTAGAGCTATTCAACAGTTTGTTTCTAGTCATCAGCATTGATTCCACTCGATTGGGGAGGAACCGTGATGAGCGTTAAATAGCAGCAGAACGGGAATGAGGGATTCCATCTTAGTCCTCGGGGGTGAGAAACAAAATGTGCATTTAGAATATTTATTGAGGATGGATTATCAGTTTCTACAATGATCACTTACCATCCTTGGAACTGTGTGCCAGTTTGTCATCTTTAATATCTTAAAGTCAATACCCTCATGGTTTAGGGTACGATAGGACGAAACTAGATGAATATTTTATAGTGCCGTAAGAATTTGCGGAAAAGCTGAGGCGCTCACTAGTCGTTTCCTTCCGTAATCAGATGCACTGCATGTGCAAGTAAAAAATCGGAGGAATTTTCAGATGCAGTGTCAGGGACACGCATTCTTGGTATGTGTCATGTAAAGTTACGCTTTTTTTAGAACTTTTAAAGGGGAACAATTCCGTCGCACATGATTTTTGCGGAACTTTCACCGTTTACACAGCACACGCAACGGAAGCTTTCAAAAGAAATATTTTTCCCGGTTTTGCAATATTTTTCATAGATGCTCCGCTCCTATTGGTTGTACCGTGATGTTCTATAGCCTATAGCCTTCCTTGATGAATGGACTATCCAACACAAAAAGAATTTTTCAATTCGAACCAGTAGTGCCTGAGGTTAGCCCGTTCAACCAAAAAAACTCTTCAGCTTTATAATATTAGTATAGATCTATTTATAGTCTGTTCCTTTGCCTCTTTTACGTTTAAAACTATCAAACCAAGTTCATTAACAAAAAAAAAGATTCATTCCTTCATCTCGCTCTCAGAACTTCAGAAATATTAGTATATTTTAGTGAAAATCATGGTGTAACAATAAGCTTATGTCTCACTTCAAGTGATACTTAGATACGTAGAACAACTAAGTAATCGTTACGTTTTGCAAACTAAGACGCGGGCATAGCTAAATCGAATATAAACTCGAAAAGGAGGTCGGACGGAAAGGTCGCACCTAGTTGATTACTTTGAAATTCTACTTGAACTCAAGTTGTGGCTCTTCGATAATTTCTCAATTGATATTGCTTCTGCTAAGGATCAAAACTTGACTCCCGAAACCGAATTCGAAACCTTTGCAAAACTCATTATAAACTTTGCTTCGAAAACGTACCATGTGTTTTTGTAGAAAAATAAAAATAATTTCTAGAATTTGATGCTTTTAGTAATTCCGTGAAAAAGACCTTATTAGTTTCCACACCAGTAACAACGCTCCTTCATAATATAGATTGTTGACCATTTATATTTTCATCAACTATTCGATCTTAATTATATTATGGTATAGTGAGTGTTGCCATTAGTATTTTTTTGAAATAAAATTATTTTAAGAAAAGTTGAATTCTTGGTTAAGGTTTATAAAATCTATAGAATGAACGAGCGGTATGTATATTTATTTTTATATATATAATATATAAATAAATACACTATATATATTTATTATTACAAAAAAAATATTGAAATAACATCGTTTTTCGTCTCTCATTTTTAAATTTGGACCGATAACTTATATTAATATTAAAATAACTTTAATATTAATAAATAACCAATGTTTAATCGTTTATATAAATCAGAAGAAAACAAGAGGTTTACATTGATACATTTTTTATTTAAAAAAATTGATGTTACATCATTGACTTATTTTGAAAAAAGCTTAAATAATGATAACTCAAAAATGATTCACTTTTGCATAATGCATATGGGGGTTAAAATTATCGCAAATAGTCACCCCTATCACCTCCTAACGGGAATACGTAACAATAACCCTGTATATGTAACATTATAAAAGCTAAAAATAATGATGTGGAAAGAATTATTGTGAATTTTTTTTTGTCTTTTTCACTATGATCATAGTCCACACTAGACCAGACTTCCCTCAAAGACTGAAGCCACTAAGCAGTGCGATCCTGAGTCACCAGCATCCGTCGACTTCCCGCAAATTTGCATAGGTCACCACTCCAACCCCGTTCACTGATACTTTATTTTTTTGAATAAGTACTTTAGTTAAAGTAAGTAGTTTTATTCGTGTGTTTATATAAATTCAATTAAATGTTTAACGTAGTTAAGTCCAGTGTTGAAGCATTACTGATATATTATTTCATCGGCTTAAATTATTGGTGACATCAATATAACACAAAAACGTCGATCGTAGAAATTGAAAACTTTTATACTTAGCCAAATTTTTAAAAAATTGTTTCAAATCATCTTCCGAAGTTTGTATAACAATGAAATTTTACCTAATTATCTTGGATTTTATATTGCATGAAATTTTGAATTTAATTTGACATTGTTACGTCCTGATGAATGAGTCTTAATTATTAATTCATAACTTGAAATTTGTCGATTGTTTGATTATGTGTCATTATGTGAAGTTATACAGAAATCTTTTGTACCTCAATTCATCTAATAATATGTGATCTCTTCCAAAAATTGGCGTTCTTTAAGTATATATATATTAAAACCTTTCTTATTCGTTCTTTTTATAAATGATTTAACTTACTAAATAAAATAATTATGTGATATTATAGTTGTTGTAAAAACCTCATTAGTATTTATAACATCTATAAATCAATTCGAAAGAAAATAGAAAAATTCTATTCAAGACTGTAGTGTATATTTTGCCTAATCCCTTATCAAAGAACGAAAATTCAATTTGTAAATAAATAGCAAAATTTTAAATTATGCAGTCCCGTCAGAATTTTTAAAAGTTTAGATTGGAAACTCCGATGGAATCACCATTTGTCATCTCTAAAGGGAAGCCTCACTTAGGCCATTTATGCAGTTAGAAAATTCCAGTCGAGTGATTTTGACACAAATAGAAAATATTTCAGTTACTTTTAGTATTATGTTATATGGGATACTACCGTAGGGATACTAACGGACGTTATATCAATGTATGTTCAAGAAAGGTCATTTACAACCTAAGTTGTAAATGTTGCTGTTTCCCTCACAGATATTTTTAATAAAATAAAATAGATATTTGTGTTGTACTTTCACAATATTTCGCACAGCCGGAAAAAATATAAACAGTGACTTACACATTAGAAATACTAGTAATAAGTGTGTAGTCCACACACAATGCCAAGTTTTATAACACATCTCAGTTTATAACACAAATTAAAAAAATACTAGTAAATCTTACTATTCTGTACAGGACTATACGAGAGATACCAAGTGCTTGGAATTAGAACACGTTAAGCCTCACGTAGGAAGACTAACTTTATGAGAAATAGAACTGAAAAAGAATAATTGAAAAGCGCAACTGTTACGTTTCTTTCATGATCCTCTGGGCAGACCTGTGTTTCGAAATGGACGTTACTTCTTCTTACTAATTCATTCGTCTAAAATAACCTATTAATATTATAGATGAGCAAATTCGAGCTTGGATGCTTATTACTCAAGCACGCAAAAACAATTAAACAGGTTTGAATTAAATTTAGCATACAGATAGTTTATAACCTAGATTAACACATGTGATACTTTTATTTTGATATGAGATGAATTAGCGATTGTTATTAATTTATGTTAAATTTTCCATACTATGTGTCCGTGTCTTCGTCTGCGTGGACAGTATTGGGTACTGTATGATTTATTATTTTACTGAAGTCCATGCAGACGAAGTCGCGGTAACATGCTATGAAATAAATCAATCTGTGACTATGTTTGAATTTATAGATGCGGGTTGTGTGCGTAACAGTGTTTGTGTGTTTTTGAAGTCGCAAAGCTTCTGTATAATATGTAAAAGTAAAGCGAAGGAACAGCCTTTATATATAGATCCCACTGCTGGGAATAGCCTGCTCTCTAGACACGGTGTCAGAACATAATCCACTACTTGTTCAATGAGTTACCACGGCTCTATATAGCCTTTTCTAAAAATGGTTTATTGAATCAGATACACTTAATAACTTATAAATTTAACTCTCCTTGTACTCATTATTTTTTGTCTTAAGTAATTTGCATTTGTATAAATTAAGCATTAAATATTTTTGTGGACGTTGTAGTCAAGAGCTAAATGGTAAGTCGTATTAATAGTTCCATGTTAGTTTTATTGTATTGAGGGTTACGACGGTTCACCTGGTGGTATGTGAATACCACGACTCATGGCATATGAATCTAGCGAAGATACGAAGGTTCAGGATGCATATGTGTTGACCTGTAATTGGGTGCCCGAGTCCAGCAGCATTAAGTCGGTGTCATGGGTCAGCACCCATTCATGTCGATAGAGCATATTACCTGCAGTTATACTCTACCACCCTTACCAGTAAAGTTGTGAAGGTTTTTATGAATATTTCAATGAAGTAATAGAGGGAAAATCTAAAATAGTTATGACCTTTGTCAAGGTCATAATGTTGTATGTGAAGACAAATATGCAAATTGAACAGTAATAGAGCTACACTGTGGTTTGTCTCTGGCCGGGAAGTGAATAGGTCGGCTCGAACGGGCAAGTCCACGCCGTGACAGAAAACCGCCGTAAAATACCACCAAAACAGTGCTGTGTTTCGTCAGGCGAGTGAGGTATCCGGAGATCTTTATTATTGGTGACAAGGCATTCCGTCTTAGTAGTCTTCAGGAGCTGACAAAGTATCTTCAGTATGATGTTTTATTGAAGATGAATGTGTGCCGAGGGCCGAAGAGATCACTCACTATCAGATGAACTGTGCTCGTTTGTCACGCTCAATATAATAAAAATATATAAAATAAGAAACTGCTTACGGCTTACGTCTTTCAAAACTTCAAACACGTTCATAGCAAGGGACGTTGATATCCAAACGTGATCGTCTTTGTGAAACAGAACCTAAGTGGGTAGGAGCGTGTATGAAATTATAATGAGTGCTGTCATTTTAATGTCGCACTAACATTTGCTATGGAAATAATCTATATGAATATACAATAAATGATGGTCTTTGGTAAGCGCATCCCGTGAGACTGGTTGGACCAGTTTGGTATTTTTTATTAATATTTTCGTTTAGGTAAATAGTCAGAAGTAGATTTTCATTGAACAATAAATTAGAAAAGTTTAAATTCGGGAATTAAAGTTTTTTTTCTACCAGATTTTGGTACGAACTGAAGACCGTATACCATCACGATTCGAATGAGGGATAATTTTCACAAAGGCACAAAACGATCACAAGCATATTTATTAAAATTTATTTTTATTGATTAAAACTAATTTTTACGGATTTTATCGACTTTATTTGTTATTACGACGTATTCAATGCCTTTTCGGGAAAGAAGGTGAGATCCCTGGTACACAGCAATCACTTACCATCACGTGAACTGCGTGCTAATTTGTGATTTCAATACTATAAAAAACCGTCACCACGAAAAATTGTTCAATCTGCTCTTCATCTATAATAGCAATAGCCTTTTGTTTAATTCCGCTTAGAAACAAATTGCTTTATTAGACGCCTAAAACAGCATAATTTACATATAGACGTTTATCTTCTTCGCCATTGTTCATAAATTCCACCCCTGTATTCTGGCTATACAAACTTGGAATTTGACAGTTTCCCGAAACATAAAAGGGGACCTTAAGGACGAGGGGATGTTTAGCGATAATTAGTGGAGCGGTGGTCTCGTGCATAAATCATTCGAGACGCCATTGTCTCTCAGAGGGTCGCCTCTCGACAGATTGCTCTGAGCAACCTCACGTAGAGTCCTTTGAAATATTTCACCCATCTTAGGTTTTATTTCTGTACTAAGGATTTCGTTATTAATAATGAAACGGTCGTAATCTTAGAATGTGAACCAATGGATTCGATTTACAGATCTATGAGTATTATCATCATTATCCTCAGCCCATCACTACTCCAGCTGCGATCATTGGGTTAACCCACTATCTGGCGCAAAGTACGACCCGCTTCGAAGTACTTACTGTAAAAATGTTTAGGTCGCAACTTGAGAATCTTTCCTCCCATCGGTT